>CAMAPF010000012.1:1592500-2792500 GCA_945859915.1 Cuscuta epithymum | reverse complement strand
GCATTAGTTGATAGCATTTCTAAAATAAATCACAACATCTTAAAATCAATTAATAACTCAATGACATTAATCTGCCTTCATGGCATACTGACATACACTAACTACTTTGAGCAAAACCTTTATCCAAAACAATACCGTTAATTTAAAATCAAACCATAAATTGAAACAAAAATGTCCAAACACTCCGAAAGACTTGAATAGTCACCCATTACAGTCACTTGAAATTTAATTAGCAAAACACAAATAATAATTTAGCTCCAAGGAGTTTCAAGAGCTTAGGACGGGCTTTTTGGCCCGAATGGGCCTACAATTGAACCCATACCCGCCCACATTTTTATCGGGCTCGGGCCGGGCCGGGCCGGTGGGCAAATATACATGTCCAGACCCGCCCATTTATATGGGCGGGCTGGGCGGGGTGGGTGGGCCGGTCCGTGTTTGTACAGGTCTACTTCATTATCAATTGCTTGAAAAATGTCTCTTTCGATGTAGCATACTAAGCAATCCGTAAGATAGTCATCTCTCATCTTATTGCGGAGATCTGTCTTGATCATATTTGTCGTTGAGAAAGCTCTTTCAACTATGGCTGTTGCAACTTGTAACACTAGAGCCAACTCAATAAGACGATAGATCAAGTGAAAAGATTTGCGAATTGTAACTTTGTAAGCTCAACAATCTTCTTAGACACTTCACCAATACTTTGTAGGGTGGAAAATGCTTCATTTCCTCTCATCTCATGCATATATCCAAACTTGGAGTTGTTCTTTAAGCTCCATTTGTCCGTTTTTCTACCTGGCCTTAGACTAGAATCACTAGATGCCCATTTGTCTCTTTTTAAGCATTACTGTTTTTAGTCAATGACTCAATTATTTCCTTTTTTATTCTATATTTCATTTTTACTTTTTTAAAATACACTCTTTAGTTTATTTTAACACTTAATCTTAAATTAACCTTAAGTTGTACTTATTATTTTCTAAAAAAGAAGCCGGGGCAAGAAATATATTATAAGTAATACTTCCTCCGTTCTTAAATAAATGTAATGGTCAACATTTCACACTTGCCGAGACATAATTTTGACCACTAATATATATAAATTTATATTAGTAAAAAAATTAAAAAAAATAGATATTGAAAATTTACAATGAGACAAATTTAACAATATTTTTTTCATAAAATATATTTATACATTAATAAATAAAACGAAGTCAAAGTAGAACATGTGAATAATGTAAAATTCCATATGTTGCATTTATTTAAGAACGGAGGTAGTACTAGTAAAAAAATTGGTCGAAGCGGGGGCACTTGCCCCCCAAGCTAGCTCCTCCACTGAGAACAGGGAAACATTTTTAAATATACGTAGTATAACACTAAAAAGCTAGCACATTCTTTCAAATAGTCGTCATTATTTTTTACCGTAGTGCATTTTTTTAGTATAAAGTAAAGATTGGTCAATATAATGAAGATCCAGTCTCACACTCTCACTTTTATTATGAAATAAATATATTACTACGTTACACCTATGTGCACGGTGCACCAACTTCATTCTCTTAAAACATTTCGTGATCGATCATTTGCATTGTATATTTCCGGCAAGCTAAGGTATTACATTCAATTCGTAGTTCCAGCAACAAAAGATATCACATACAATTTGCATGAGGAATCACTGCACAACAATTAAGGTAACATAGAGAGATACATGGTCACGTAGTGTTAAGTGTCAACAACTTTAAACGTGCATAAATACATATGGTACATTATAAATTTATATAAATATAATTGCTCTAATACGTACTAAATTAAAATACAGAACCAATACGGTGCTACCAAAAGGTCCAAAGAAAGAGATCGAGAAAAATCATCGCTACCCTACATTCTGATTTCTCACCAATTGTACTATCCAGGGAGTCCTAGAGTAAATAAAAATTACTAATTGTTCTGTTAATCTATACTAATTATCATGTGTGTCTTAGTGTTTATAATTGTATGTTTGACTACATAAAAAGGTAGCAAAAATGACTAGGTTATGATAGTATTAATTAGTATATGATAATCTTTGCATCATATATATTGTGTATTATTTTTGGTTGTTTGTGATTGAAGCTTAAGTATTTTTTCTCAGGAAAACAATTTTTCGCGTTTTAGGTAGTTGGGCTTTAGTCAGAAGAAAATAGAACTTACGTGGCATATAAATATGATAGAATGTCTCAACATAAGACCAGAATATAGACAGAGATGAAAAACAGGACTATATGTTAAGATCCAGGGTACATCTTAAAAGGTCAACCTGTTAGGAGGAGTAGCTCGAAGCTTAATATAGCACTCTAATGCTTATCAATTTTCCAGTGTGGGACATTTAACACTATATGTGTTTATTCTTCGGATATGATTTATTTAGTTCTACTTAAAAGAATAAGTTAGAATAAAATTTCCCAAAATAGAGTAAGTGAATCCTATGCATATGTATTTCCAGAATAACATAATGATAGTCATATCAATAAAGTTTACAATTTTTTTTTTTTTTGCAAACCGAACTTTACAATTCTTTTAATCTTACGTGTAGTATGTAATTAGACAATTTTCAACTTTCAAATTTATGTATATAAAATGGCAAATTATACCGTACGACCGGCATACCATGAGCATGGTATGCCGGTCCAAATACGCTGTCGTTTTTATAAAAAAAACACGAAACCCCCATGAGCATGGTATGCCGGTCCAACACAGTGATATTGTTTTAATGACGTGCCATGGGGGATGCAAATGTAAGATGAATTTTGGTTAGCTCCAGTTTCAAAGCTCACATGAAAACAATATAGTGGTATAACCAGTGGCGGATCCAGAAAAGTTTGGTATTGGGGGCACCGCTAGATGACACATAATAGTGGTAGAGACACATTATTTTGGAATCTATTTATTAGTTTTTTTGACGGATTTTTTTTGCATTAAAACAATAATATATATATATATATATATATATTGTTTAAATATTTTATTGTAAACTCATTTCAAAAACACAAATCTAAATCAATTGCAAATAGTATTACAGGTGCAACATGCAAACAAGTAGTTTAAAAATTCGTTCAAATATTACATTAAATTTAATTTATCTTTGAAATTAAAAGAAAGTAAATACACAATTAACAATAATTCAAGACACTACACACCAAGAATACTTATCTGACATTAAGAGAAACACAACTAAAACTAAACCGTTATATTGATTTTTATCTAAGCATTTGATCAATATTCATCGTCTTAAACAATTTTTTTTATCAAAGTATTATCGATCAAAATACTACATAACTGCACACAAAAAAGAAAGAACTGAGATCAACTCAAGTCTAATTCAATTGCAACACACGTACTCATGGAAAATGTATAAACTCAAATATTACGAAATCACTACATATAAAAAATGTCAATCAATAATTTACTAGTTTTAAAATAAAACAAATTCATACCCAGTAAAGTTATACTAAAGAATGGAGGAAAAAGTAAACAATCAATAGCTAACTTTTTCCTGAATTAATTAACCACCTTTGTAAAGTAACAACTAAGGCCATGTTTGGTACAATTAGCTGAAAAGATTTTTTTGTGAGCTTTTTAGTAACTGTTAGCTTTTAATGACTGAAAAGATCTTAAAAGTAAAAGGTGTTAGAGATATTTTCATGTATTGTGATCAATGTTTTATCTAGCCTCTTGGTAGTATTTATTGTGTATTTAATAGGCCTTAAATGGAAAAGGCTATTAAGCTAAATTAGGATTGGGCCTCCTAAAAAGGAGAGCCCATATCATTGTAAAACCTACCATTCTAAGGAGGCTATAAATAGACCCCTTAGGAATGGCTAGGTTAAGCTTTCCTCCCTTAGAAAAATTCCCTGCGCATAGACTTGAAGCCTACGGAAGTTTTACGCTACATATTCTTCATCTTTGTGTAAACTTTCTGGCTATCAATGGAAAGCTTCTTCTACTCCTATTAATCAGATCTTATACATTATAGAGTAGAAATTGGGACCAACAATTGGTATCAGAGCAGAGCGTGTGACCGATTGAAGTTTCTGCCATTGATCGATCGATTGAAGTTGAAGAACAGGATTTGCGCGATTTTTCATTGGCACTTTTCTGCCTTGTGCGCGATCTTGTATATTATTTTTGTTGTTATTTTTGCAGGAAAATTTTGCAGGAAAGTGTTTCTAGGCTTCCAAGGTTTCATTCTGTGAAAAATCGCATCTAGAAATTTGGCGTACAGGTTAAGCTGAAGTTGAGCGATTCTGCACATTCGCGCAGAATTACTCTTTTGCGCGATTACTCTTTTGCGCTATCTAGGTACTCTGTTGCGCGAAACACGAGTACTGCGCGATTGCAGGTGCGCGATTTTTCTACGAAAAACTAGTTGCGTGATTTAGGTGAACAAGGCCTCCACGAAATACTCTGTTGCGCGATCATTCTCGCGCGATCTGAGCTCACTTGCGCGATTCCCTTTTTCTTGCGCGAAAGTTTTGCAGGTGCGCAATCCATCCCGGGTGCGCGATTGTCCGAGCTAGAACAGCGATTTGCGCGAAGTTTCAGTAGTTGCGCGAAACTGTCACTTGCGCAAAAGTTACAGTTGACGCGATTTACTTGCGCGATCCATCCTTGTGCGTGCATAATTTATTTGCGCGATCTCAGTACAAACGAGTTGCGCGATAGAGCACACATCGCGCATCTTTAAAAAAAAAGGAGGAAAGGGCAAAACCGTCTTTTGAGACCCGACAACTTTTGCGGCTATCGTGTCCGCAGGTCGCCCGCGCAGGGGGGGTGCGAATTTTCGCTTTTGAACTACAAGCCGAAATCCCATGTGCGCGAGAGCTCCTCTCTTTTCCTTCACCATTTAATCTTAAGGAAGGAGTGCTCCATATAAATAGGCTCAAAAGTTTCCAAAGAGTTTAGGTGTGGGATAAGTTAACTAGCTTACTTTTCCCTTCACTTGGACAAGTACATTTTTTTCCAAAACTCACTTCAAGTGCAAATTTTTAGCCCATCTTTAAACCTTGAGGTCAAACTCCAAAACCAAAGCTCAACACTTTTTCAAAGCTTCAAATAGTCAACCTTGAGATTAAAAAAAAAAAAAAAAAAAATTAAGTAAAAAAAAAAAAAAATCTCAAGGTCAAGACTAAATTTTCTCAAAATCAAAGCTACATTTCAAGAGTCACAAACTTGCAGAAATCTTCAATCAACCACACGTCAACGATCAATTTTCAACAGTCAATCATGACCACTCCCAATATTGCTGATAAAGTGACTGTCCTCTCTGCTCAAAACAAGAATGCAGACAACACTGTAAGTACTCCTAACCCTTTTAATTCTGCTTGCTCTAAAACAGATATGCATGATAAATTTAAGGAGCTAGAGGAGAAATACAATAGATTGTATGATGTCTATAATCAACTGCGTGAAAAACAGACATGCTCAAACATCAAAATAATCAATTCAGAGAAAACTATCACTAAGCTCACAACAGAGAACAAAAGACTTAGTGCTAGCGAAAAAGAACTGACAGAGAAACTTAGAACTACTGAGAAAGAGAGAATTAGACTTTTTGGTGTAAACAATTTACTTATGGAAAGAAGGGGTGCTCTTTACACTAAAATCAAAGAACTTGAAGACCTGTTAGCCAAGAGAGACCAAACAGACCAGACTATTTTCCTTAACCAGCCTAAGGACACTCGTTTCTATAACGCCAGGGAGGGCCTGGGTTTGACCAATCCTCAGAACCTGAAAAAGGTCAACTGTAGACAACTCTATGATGTTAGATACATGAAAATAGGATTGACCAAACTCATGGCCTTCACTGGAGCTGAAGAAACGAATGCCCTCGAGGATGAAAAGAGAAAGACAAAGGCCGGTGTCGAGGTTCCTTTTGACTACACAGAGTTAAACAAGAGTTACAAAACAAAAGAGCCCCCTTTGACTCCTGCTGATGAAGTCATAACTTATGCTCCTGAAAAGGAAACTGTGCAAGATGGAGAGGAACCTTCAACTTTAGAACCTGTAGTCAAACCAGCATACATTCCACCTCTTGTGAGAAAGTTTGCTGAGTTAAAAGAATCTTTCGATAAAGAAAAACAGGTTTTTGAACTTGAAAGAGATCAACTTTTGAAAGAAATATCCATGTTAAAAACATCCTCTCAGTCCATCACAGTTTCTCAACCCTCTTCCCACTCTTCCTCAGAAAAATGCTTAGAAAATTCAACCAACAGTTCTAAAACTTCTTCCACTCACTCTGAGCCTCCTTCTCAGACCGGAAACCATGTGAAGAAGAGAGTTGAGAAGAGAGGAGAGTGGATCGAGGAGAAGTTAAGAAGGAGGAAGAAAGAAGAAGAATCTCATCTAGGAAATAAAAATCAACGTTCGAGTGCTTTGTTTTACGTAAAGAATAAGTCTAGATCTGGCATTAGTGAGCTTTCAACTAGTAGTACTAGAAGTGGTGTTCCTAGGAATTTCCTAAGCGAACCCTCGACTAGTAATGCTAAAAGAGTGGCTCCTAAGTGCTCTAGTTCTAAGACATCTTTTAAGAATTGCTACTCTAGTACTTGTTCTCTGAATTGTGTTAAGTCAATGAAAGTTTGTTGTTTTGATTCTGATTCCTTCTCCAACAAAGATAAGAATGTGAATGTTCAGAGATGCCTAAAGAAATCAACTTCTGTGAAGGTGAACGTTGAGGGAGAGTACAAATTACCTTGTTTAAAGTATCCCCTCAAGGTTCACTCACTTAAACATTTGAAAAGACTCTCTCAAGAAACAATTTTAAAAGATCATCTGTCTGAACATTCACTCACTGTTAATGAAATCTCCCTTGCTCCAAAGTTCAAACAACAATGGGTTCCTAAGGCCGAAGCTGAAAAATTAAGAACGCCAAACACTTCTCAATCAGCTGGCCTAGGTTCCCAAATAAAACAAAAGCTGAAACATTTCTTTGACATTGATAAGGAAGGACCCACTTGGAGGTGGGTACCGAAATGTACTTAATCTGTTTTGCAGGTCCGCCATGTGTGGTACCTGATCCGATTGCTCCACACACATGGCGGGTGAGAAGAGCTGTGAGCAATCAATTGGTGCACATTATTAAAGGGAGTATTGGCATGTATACTACCCCACTGAGCAGAAAATCAACAAATGCACACCTCAACACCAACACATGCCAAGAAGAAACAACAAGTGCTTATTCTGAGGGGGAGTGTTTCTTTTTCACTCCTCCTGGTGCCTTACAAGAAGAAAGCACATATCAAGGGGGAGTTTTCTACTTTACTCCCCGGGTGACAAACAACACCTTGCACATTCTGAGGGGGGGTTACAATTTTCTCCTCCTGACGCAAATCAAGGATCAATGCAAGACAACCCAAGGACGTTATGGCATAACCAGTAGCAATCAAGAAAACTCAAGGATGTCGTGGTGGTTGTACTCAAAGGCCGCAAAATTTAGAAGGCCCTAAACAAAAATTGTCGAAGCACTAGGGGTGTATCTCCAACAATTCTGGGGAACACTCAACTAAGCAAGAGATGCCTCTGGTGCGAGAATTCTGAAACTCACCATTGACAACACCAAGGTGACCAACACCAAAGAGTTCATGCATCAAATGCTCCAAACACTAGAATTGATAATGGGACGGAGTTCAAAACAAGGAGCTGACTGGGTTCTACGAAGCTCAGGGATTTACACAACAGTTCTCTGTAGCTGAAACACCAAAGCAAAAGGGTGTCGTAGAACGATCGAACAGGATCTTGGTGGAAGCAGCCAGAACCATGCTAATACAGTCAGAAGCTTCCTCATTCATGTGGGTTGAAGCTATCAACACGGCTTGCTTCACACAGAACTGGACAGTGATTCACAAACGATCCGACAAGATGCCCTATGAGATTGTGTTCAAGGGTCTCCCTAACATTGCCTTCATCCGCGTCTTCGGCTACAAAGGCTAACAAGCACAACAAGGACAATAAGGGTGATGAGGATAATTATGATGTGGACGACAACGCCAATCAAGCTAGGGAGCCTCCGGTACAGAAATAATGACTCATTATCAGGCTCCCTACGGCAGCTGAAAGATAGGCGTCTTACTCACAGACAAACAAAGAAGTAATTATCATAAGTGAGACGCGCTCCAAGCATCAAAATGACATCTTTCCTCATCATTCATTCCTATTGAGAGGATACAAACCGCAAGCAGCCTGGCGGTAGAAATAACCTTTTTTGACGAGTGTACAGACCTAGATGTAGTAAACCGGACTAACCCCATAGGAGCAGAAGCTGACTTTCTCAGTTTCCGAGTAGAAGACGCAGCACCGAGTCCAACTGCGCATTCACAAGCCACACCTAGCCACTCTGCTGCCTCCCAACAGGTAGTAGTTTCAACAATAGGGGATCTTATACCCACCTCTCTGCCCCCTTACGGAGCAGTTAAGGATGTACATAGTGGTCTATCGCCCCGGGCCACTACCCTTTCTTCTATCACATTGAGTCTAGGTGTCACACTCCCTACATTTTCAAATTTGCTAGGACACATACACTTTTCACACCACCTCACTCTACAGGTCCACTTTCCCTGTCAACAACGATCGGAGATACTTCGATGATGATCGGAAGTCCTGCCGCTCAACAGATAACTCAATTATTATCTACAGGCCACACACCAGTAAACTTTACTGATGTTGTGACAACGGTTACTACCCCTGTAACCGGACAACCCTAACCCTACCGACCTTGCAGTCATTCAGCAGCGTTGCTTGGATTCCACCATTAAACCATGGGTGCACGAAGCAATAACCGCTCGGGCATAGGAATTCAGGACCACCCCGGCGCTTCTTAATGACATCATCAAACCCTAACTCAACCCTCATCCTCCCACTCCCAACAGCAACTCACCCCAATCCTTATCCTATCCCATTTACAATGCCATTCGATGACCTAGCATCCATTATGCTAGCGAGAATTCTTGAAAACAAAGAAGCTCCACTCACTGACAAACAAAGAGCTCTTTTTGTAGTACCTGAAACCGAAAGCACATGCCATGACAGTCTTCGCGGTCACAAACATTTGCATGAGGACTCCAATGATTCAGCTCCTCATGAGGGGGAGAATAAGAGGCAACGGATACTCGAGCATGGTGCTTCATCTAGCCAACAACCCCAACTTGAACCCTCAAACAACCTAGATTAAATGCAAGAATTCTCTCAAGGATGCAAATTTTAAGGGGGAGTTTTCAAAGTTCTCCTCCCAAGCGCCAAACATCGTCAAAGGCATCCTACTCAGTGCTCCAGTTGAGGGGGAGTACGCAGAGAGAAAATAAACAAGATCAATGAGAGATAAGTCCCAATGGCTTAGTAAACCCAACTAAGCCTACCCAAGGGACAAAGCCGAGAGTGAGTAGATGAGTGAATATTATGAGTGAGGAAGCAGAAGGCTCCGATGAGCAAGAAGACAATAATCAATGACAAAACTGCTACCTCAAATGAGCTATCAATCGAGGAATCAATCCCAGTCACTCAAATACTTCGGACAATCCCCATAGGTTCAGGACTGAATTTATTCAGATCCCGGGTAGAAGTCGCTGCATTTTGTCCAAACAGCGCGTGCACAACCCTACCCTAGACCACTCACTTGTCTCCCAACAGACAGGTGTTTAATCACTGTTCACGGGGAACCTCATCTCTTATCACCGTCTCCTTCTGAGGCGACTGATACTGACTACAGTGGCCCTCAGCCCCATGCCACTGAACTTTCATTGATCACGTTGTGTCTAGTTATCTCACTCCTAAATGTTTTGAATTTTCTAGGACACAGACACATTTTTAGAGTCAGTTGCAGGTCCAAGTGACCATGCGAGAACTTCCATAGGGCTCATCTAATATAGATGTGGACCGATGATTGGAAGGAAGTCCTGATGTTGCAACATAGAAATCACCAACATTTTCAGGCCATCATTTAGAGTTCATCTCTATAGTGATGATAACGGGTGTCTACACGACCCTGGGGGGCTAGAATTATCCATGCTGATCCTAGTGATCATGCCATAACAACCAGAGTGACATCTACTTCAGATGTTTCACAATGATTGGTTGGAAGTCCTGTTAGATCTATAATGTTTCTATCATTATATACAGGCCACAAATCAATGTTTACATTGATGTTGTGTCAACGGAACACCACAGTGTCTCCGGTTCTTATCTTTTCATTTGTTTTGCATTTTCAGTTTTCCAAAATAAAAGAATAAAGGCAAGACATCCCGATTCATTGGATTGTCATAAAGGGGGAGAGTGGTCCACACGCTGTTTACTCTCAAAAATCATTCTCGGACACTTCTCTCCTCCAACTAAAAATGACGGCTCTCCACTCTTTCAGATTCATCAACTACCAAGTCAGCTTCAGATCTAATGGTCAGCTATGCTCACAAGTCAACCATCATTTTCCGCTGTGCTACCGACAATTGTTCCTCAAAAGCATTGACGATCAAATAGTCAGAAAAGGCTACATTCTGGAGGATACAGAGGCCGGATGATCAAATATTGAAGATGAATTCCTTGTGCGCCTAGATCTCTTCAGAACATTCATTCTAGAAGGCGCCATATGACTTCATTCAAGCTGATCAAGAGCAGTTTCTGGAAAGCAAGGATTAAAAGCAAGATTTTGAAGAATCCCTCAACCCCCGGCATCAAAGAACAAATTAAATAAATAACACCAAGGGGGAGATTGTAAGGATTTCTTCATGAAGCCTTTCCAAGAAGATAAAAGAAGTTGAGACCAAAGAAAGAAGAAATTGAAAGAATTTGACCGAATGAAGGCGGTGCTAGACGCAATCAACGCTCGACTCCAAAAGAGGAGAATGCTGCGCCAATATGAACATGTTCTAGCACTGTGAAGCAACTACTACAAGAGGCAGAAGGATCCACAAGAGCCGACAAAGAACATCTGATCACAAAGGGGGAGATTGTTAGAGATATTTTCATGTATTGTGATCAATGTTTTATCTAGCCTCTTGGTAGTATTTATTGTGTATTTAATAGGCCTTAAATGGAAAAGGCTATTAAGCTAAATTAGGATTGGGCCTCCTAAAAAGGAGAGCCCATATCATTGTAAAACCTACCATTCTAAGGAGGCTATAAATAGACCCCTTAGGAATGGCTAGGTTAAGCTTTCCTCCCTTAGAAAAATTCCCTGCGCATAGACTTGAAGCCTACGGAAGTTTTACGCTACATATTCTTCATCTTTGTGTAAACTTTCTGGCTATCAATGGAAAGCTTCTTCTACTCCTATTAATCAGATCTTATACATTATAGAGTAGAAATTGGGACCAACAAAAGGTGGTAGCTGTTTGGTAAAAAGTTGACTGTTTGATTTAGTTCTGTTTGGCATACAAGCTGTTAAGATTTATTAAAGCTAAAAGTCACAGACTTTTCTCAGATGCTACTACCTGTAGCATCTAAAAAAAGAACTTTTATTTTTTGAAAAGCTCTTAAAAATTGGCGTGCCAAACAAACAACTAACAACTTTTAGAGACTTTTTAAATAGTACAAAAGCCAAAAGCTATAGACTTATGTCAGCCAAACATAGCCTTAGGCTATGTACCACGCTTTTTCAGTGTCGTATTATATGGAATTTTAATCAATATTATTGTGGGCCTTAGGCCTTCTTCCATAACTATAAAAGTTACTATATGTATAAGTTAATATTGAATATATAGAATAAAAATATAAATTTCTCACTCTTAATTTTTGTTCTGTATCCGTCTATTTAATTGGGTTATGAGAGCATCTTTCTTTTTTGTTGGGGGCATTTTCTTTTTCTTATTGAGGGCACACATCTAATTATTTAATAAAATATAATTTATAAAGCTAAAAAATTGGACTTTGTTGGGGGCAAGTGCCCCCAATAGTTTGAGTGTGTATCCGCCCCTGGGTATAACCACAGCCTGGTTACCAGTGAAACCTTTGGGTGCCCTTGCTTGTGATGCTCCTACTGAGTTTGATGCCCCTTGTGAAAGAGTTTGATGCCCCTTGTATGAAACCAAATGATGCCCAGATTAATGTATTTGTTGATAAACTTGTTACTATCCCATTTATTATCCAAGTAACTAATGCTTTTGTAAGTGCCAGACCGGAAGTTGATATACTTGTTACTGATAAGCCATTGGAGGCCCATGTAGCTTCTTTTATCGATGTTGTTACTAATTAACATCCGTTATAGTTCCAGCCCTGAATTTGATGTCCCCGATACTGCTAAGCCCTTGGAGGCCCGGACAATTTCTTTTATTGATGTTGCAGGCCCACAAAATGGTTCTACAGTCCCTTATGTTGTGTACAATAATGTTACAGATGACCCAAATGCTACGCAGGCTGCATGTATCGCTGCTAAGGCTACAAATGTCCAACTTCCAATGGTTTGTAGTCTGATGAAACCCGGGTGGCCACCCTTCACGTGGCGGAAACCGAGGAAATTCATCAACTAGCTACCTGTGATGCTGGAAATGATACGTTCTAGGCCCGAAATGGAAATGATGAGTCTGTCTCTGATCCAACTTTTGACTGTGCACTTGGTACACCTATCTCTTTTATCTTACTATTTATATCTTACTATATATATAAAGGGTGAATGAAGGTTAGTTGGGCCTATTGACGTTTCTACAGTCCCGACTTTCTGTCTGCGTCTGTTACCTCCGTTGACGATGATATGGCCTTCTTTGAGCCTCTCATTGCTACACGCTTCTTCCTCGATATACACTATACGCTACCCTCTTCCAATTCAGAATTTAGGGTTCACAAAGAAACTCCCGTTGGAGCCGCCCAACGCCCACCGAGTATCATCTACCCCAGTAATCATCGTTGAGATTTCGGTGAAGGTAAAGTTCTTGGACATATGACGCCTCCTTAGAGCGATACGCTCTGCCATCTCTCTGGGTTGGTAGCCGACGTGTTCTACCTTGCGCTTGTGCGGCAAACCATGCCGCCGGCAGAGGTTCATGGATAGTTGGCTGCCCCTATGAAGCAGACGTTTGCAGCGGCAGTAAGGGACTCCCTTCCCGGCCACCCTGTGCGCTCTCAAGCTCGTTACTTCTCAAATTGTGACCTCATACTATTTTTGGCCAAATTGTCCGTTTCATTCAAAGGGTACCCTGCAGTCTCTTTCCCCGAGGAAGATACCTCATTGTCTCATTAAATTTGGTACACAATTTTTGTACTGATATTGTCCCAATTGATACTGATTTATCTTCTTTTGAATCACATTATGCTGCAATTAACTCTGATTTAGCTTCTGGTACTGATATTGTCCCAATTGATACTGATTTAGCTTCTTTTTGAATCACATTCTGCTGCAATTGACTCTGATTTAGCTATAGACCCTGCAATCCCTTTTGCAAATTCAGAATGTTCTGTTATTGCACCATCTCTTGATCATTATGCTATATGTGATGAGTATCAGGTCACTCTTGTGACTGAGAACTTTGATAATGCTTCTACAGACCCAAGCTTTTCTTGTGAAGTACGGGTTACAGACCCAAGTTCTTTCCAATTTGATTCTTATAATACTGATGCCTGTGATGACAAACTGAGGCCACAGACCACTGGTTCATTAAACGTGTCTCGAAAATAATCAAACTTAGAGGACTTGGGTCTCAATTTCTAAGACCTAGCTTTGTTTGTAAAGTATGGGTTACATACTGATATTTTTTAAATCTTTAATACTAATGCCTGTGATAACTGAAGTCCAGGCTCAGATGCCTATGAACAAAATGGTCCCCCGGTGGCCACCTGTAACAAGACAGTAACCGAGGGAGGTGCTCATCTTGTGGTTACATGTGACTGTCCGGCCCAAATCGGATATGATGAGACTTCCTCTGAACCAAAAACTATTGATGCTACACTGGTCACAAATCAGTCCCGTGATGAAATTTTTTCAGAGGACAGGTAATTTATTTCTCTTTCTGTTTCAGGTGATAAAGGTCCTCAAGTTGCTCTTCATAAATTTTCTTGAAATAATTAATGACTAACAATTTTAGCCTGTGAAGCCGTCCAGCGTCCCCCCAACTCACCAAGTACCATGTCTCCCCAGTAAACATCACCTCTCATAATGTTCTTAGCTAATATTTCTTTTCGTATTTTGCTTCACTTCTTCCTATTTCGTTTCATTTTGAGCCTGAATGTTTATTTGTTACGAAGAAGCCCCCCTCCCATCATCTATCGATATCAAGAATCTGGTTGTCGTCACCATTGTATGTTTTGTCCATTAGAGAACTAATGAGGCCTCTTCTTCATTAATAACTTTTCATGTTTCACAGTTTTCTGTGAATCTGTGAAGAAGCAATGATACTCTAAGTAGATTGGTACAAATAAATCTTCCCAGTGCTCTACTAACTTATCTCAGTGTTATTTTTGCATCAGACAGTGAAGGCAATGAATCAAGAATACAGTCGGTGGAAGGTATGAGTTTTCAAACTTTAGTTCCAAGGTGTACATGGATGATGGAAACTACATGTCATGTAAAATTTATCTTTACTTCTAATTAACCATAACCTTCTTTACTCTTAAACTTAAATTTCCTTCTAAATAACTATCACGTTCCTTGCTCTTCAACTTATCTTCCCTTTCTAATGTTTTTCCTCTTTCTTTTTACTCTATTTTTTTTGCATGTGCATTCCTTATAGTTTAGAAATCCGGGAAAAATGGCCGTTACATCCATGAGGAAGTTGTTCAGATAGTTTAGTTTTTTTTGTTGCTAAAGTTAAACTTATTGATGTTTAATAGTTTAACTGTAGAAACTCATCCTGATTGGTTTTTTTGCTAAACTCAAACTTATGGATGTGTAATAGCTTTTCTGTAGGCTCTGGTAGTTTTGTTTTATGGTTAGTTGATTTTGATGGATTATTTATTATGGATAATCCATTACTCTACGGTTGTGTTTTTGTCGAATAAGTTATTTTGTATCATTGTACGTAGTATTATTTATGTTTTAATGTTTATTTAATGTGGTGATTTATCCAAGGTGGAGGTAGAGGCATGCAGCATGCTTGGTGAGTGGCGGGCTGGCAGGCTCTAGGCTCACCTGATTGCGACTCTAGGAAGAAGAAGACAGATAAGGGTTATTCGGGTACGGCCAACAGTTTTTTCAACTATTTTCCTTGGCACCATTAGTTTCATATTGAAACATTAATATTTGTTTGTTGAAATGTTGGTAGCATAAAAGTTAAGGCTGTTCTATAACTTATTTTTCCCTTATCATTAGCTTTTGTTGAAGTAGAAGAGATCTTCTCAATATGTAGGTTAAACACGCACACACCAAATCCTGTAAGTAGCTGGTGCACTCTTTAGTTAATGAGTTTTTTTTGCAAAATCTTTAGTAAAATAGTTAAAAATAGTTATATCAATTTTTTAGGCTTTCATCTTATCAAGCATCAGTGGAGTGCCCCCGACCTGGCATCTTCTATTTATCCTATGAAAAGGATACACTCCGATCTCCTCTACAAAATTCTTTTTTCCTACAGCATTGCTTCTATGATCTTAGGAGCACTGACCGCCATGGCCCAAACGAAAGTAAAAAGACTTCTAGCTCATAGTTCAATTGGACATGTAGGTTATATTCGTACTGGTTTCTCATGTGGAACCATAGAAGGAATTCAATCACTACTCATTGGTAGTCGAGTGGCTTCCGCTCCTTATGTGTTGGAAGTTTGATCGGAAGATAAGTAGGCAAGGCCATCCAGATAGATGCTTTTTGACCCGGCCTGAAAGAAGGAATACGAGGCGCAAAGCGTAGTGGATATACTCTTCCTGCTATCTGACTTCCCGAGGGAGAAGAAGACGAGTGGTCGAACACTCTCGCATTATGCTTGTAACAGATATGCCAGATGGGAATGAGGAAATCATACTGCCGATTAAGCGACTAGATATGTAAGGCACAAGTAAAAGTGAACTTAGAAAACAAGGAAATGGTGATATTTTCGTACATTAAAGCATCTAATTGGGTTATAGGGGGCATTTCGTTTTTTCTATTGGGGCAAAATTTTGGGCTTCTAATATTTAGTAAAAAAATTACAAAGGTTTATTGGGGGCAGTTGCCCCCCCTCTTGGCTTAGTAGATCCGCCCCTGCAAATAACACCGGAGAACCGTACCGGACCGGACCGAATCGTACTGAAAATTGGTACGGAATGGGACATGTTCTATATATATGCGGGACGGTACCAATTTTTGATTTTTAAAAGAACCGTACTTTGGGACGGGACATGTTTTTTGAAATAACCGTCCCGTCTCGTCCCATGCTCACCCCTAGTCAAAATGGTGACATAGACAAATATGTAATAGTCTCACACTCTCACTCTTACTTAAAATCATCGTCACATAAAGGTTTGACATATTGACTTTTTGTGATTAACGGCAACATATTTTTGACAATGCTTTTAATTATTATACTTGAATATTATTTATAAATGGATGAAGTATTTTAAATCAGAAACATTTTGATATAATTTTCATATCCATAATAATTTCGTGTTTTATAGACCATTTGTCAACTTTTTTAATAAGAAAGGAGTATTAGTTAGTACGGTAACATCGAGAAATAGAGTAACGAGAGCATTAACTTTACGAATATCGATAGTGACAACAAAAAAGTGACATAAAAATTTGATAGTGACATAGAAAATTGAGGGTGACATAAAAGTTTGGCAATGACATCGTGTTTTTCTCAAATATATGATCTTCTTAATCATTTTTTGTTCTTTTGAAAAAATGGTCACATTTTTGGAAATTGTTTTTCTAAATCGATAGTGTCAACAAAAAAGTGACAGTAAAAATTTGATAGTGACATAGAAATTTGACGGTGACATAAAAGTTTGACAGTGACATCACGTTTTCTCAAATATATGACCTTCTTAGTCACTTTTTTGTTCTTTTGAAAAAATGGTCACAATTTTGGAATATATTTTCTAATATTCAAGGAAAAACTTCTAATAATATTGCTATTTTTGCTATAGCTCTATATAATTATTGTTGAGGTTTATTCCTTCAACCCTCGGGTCCAACACGTAAGCCCAAGGATTTCGAGTGGAGTATGTGTGAGTAAACTAGCCCAACTAGCAGATGATATGGATCAAGGGAAACAATAAGGTAGCAAGTAAGTGATTAGGTATTATTATCTCTTAATAACTCCCTAATACAATACTTTTCGCTAAGGCTCCGTCGGCCGTTCGTCTTACAAGGCAGTAGATGTGCTGCGAGTAAGAATGCTATAGCTAGAGTGCTAAGAATAGAAAGTTGCCAACCCTTTACAATGAAATAAATGCTTCTATTTATACCCACCAATGGGCAGGTGGCCACACTGACGTGGAAGCCTGTGGTCCGCTGGTGTCTCAACCACCAAATCTTCAGCATTAAATGCACTTCCCGCCAGAATCTAGGTTTCCCGCCTAATTAGTGGGGACGTTCGCCCGCCAGGGGAGTGAGCTGGATTGCTCCAGGTGGCCTCCAAGGGGTATCGGCCGTTCGTCCCCTGGCCCTTGTGTGGGTTCTCGCCATGTGGGCTAGACTGCCTCCAATGACTATGGGCTTACTCTGGCGACGTTCGTCGTCATTCTGGTGGCCCGTGGTCCTGCTCCTTGTCCCTGCACAGACGTTCGTCGAGATGGCTGTCGAGCCTGAACCCCATCTGAAGATGTTCGTCCATCCTGGAGGGGATGGGCTTGCCAAGCTATCTTAGTGATTTATCTGGACGTACGTCTGGAAGAAAGGGTAAATGGGCCGTGTCACGCCCCAGACCGCAATCCAAGCGCGTGTACAACCGCCGTATAATCAAGTGACGTCACCCGCGAGTCAACCTCACTTGATCACACAAGGCGTTCGAGAGAAATAATCCATCCATACTCAGCAGTAAACATACATAACAACATCACATTTAAACCAATGAATAGCGGAAGTATTCAACGGTAGTCATAAGCCACAACCGGCCAATAACATGGGCATGCAAGCCCCAAAAGAATAGTTTATGACAAATAAAAATATCCATGAGCAGTGTTTGGTAATTTGAAATGAAATGAGGAAGCACGAACCACGTCTTCCTTGATTTGATGTCACCCGTAGAAAGGTGCAGGTAGCAAGCCCTAGCTTCAACCTGAAAATGGTGGGGCCCCCCGAAGGGGTCAGTACAAGTACCGAGCGAGTAGCAGGCTAAATATAGAATAACTAGCGTTTCAAGTATAAGACCCAAACATAGGATGATACATATACGTATAGTCTTTCCCCCAAGTTTGAAATACATATTAGTATACATACACTTGGAAATACCCGACCCGTAGGTCATTGTTTATTTGGGAAAATAATAGTAGCCAATATCCTTGACTTAAATCCCAACCCACCCATATACCTATGAGTGTATAGAACTCCTCCTTGTTCAAATAAATTATCATGAGGACACCGCCCGGTCCTAGATCATTAAATGTAATCTATGAGTTTTGAGGATACACGCCCGATCCTTGGGTACTCCACCCTATAATTGAGTTTTGAGGATAACCGCCCGATCCTTGGGTACTCCACCCTATAGTTGAGTTTTGAGGATAACCGCCCGATCCTTGGGTACTCCACCCTATATAACCGAGTTTTGAGGATAACCGCCCGATCCTTGGGTACTCCACCCTATAATTGAGTTTTGAGGATAACCGCCCGATCCTTGGGTACTCCACCCTATATAACCGAGTTTTGAGGATAACCGCCCGATCCTTGGGTACTCCACCCTATAATTGAGTTTTGAGGATAACCGCCCGATCCTTGGGTACTCCACCCTATATAACCGAGTTTTGAGGATAACCGCCCGATCCTTGGGTACTCCACCCTATATAACCGAGTTTTGAGGATAACCGCCCGATCCTTGGGTACTCCACCCGACCTATGACTTACCACATATCACACTAGATAGGGTCTATATCATATTTAGCCATTCATAACTAATTCAATACATAAAACTTATGTATCACATTCCATGCAAGCCATGCAATTATGTAAATGTACAATTAATTAATATCGACCGGTATTAATTAATCCATTATCCACCGGTCAACGTGGTCGTTGACCGCCACTACAAACCTTGTACAAATCAACTTAATCATCACATAATTAAGTTAAAATATTCATTTGTGCTTCTAATACACTTCAAGCAAATATGCATTTTATATAATTCTTCATATCATATTCTATGCATAAACAATCTATTTCTTTCATACAAACTTAACCCTATTGGCTAATCACATGTTTAAATATCTTTTAAGCATCATTATGAATTCATATAACATTTATTTAGGTAATCTTATAATTAACCCAAAAGTTATAAGATATTAAGCCGTCCACTCACCTTGAACTAGCGTTATGAAGTTCTACCCTTCTTGGTTGAACTCCGGTGAAACTCCGGTGACTTTTGGTCAACTCCGGCGACAATTCCGGCGACTTTTCCAACGTTGTGAAATCACTTGAAATACCCTTTACAAGTGCCTAACAAGGTTTTAACATCATAAAACCTTAATCAATACGAATAACCTATAAAAGGTTATTTTCCGGTGAACCGGTCGTTTTGGCTTCTAAGTCCGTTCTTGGACATAGAATCACTCTCCAACCCATAAATCTATACTTATAACATGTAGAACCCTCTTAAGGATCCTTCACATGATATATATCTTATATGGTAGAAGAAAAATAAAGGAGAAGTTATAATAAGGTCATTACCTTAATTATTTCACACTTTTAGCACTTTAGCTATTTTTCTTGAAGTCCTTCCTTGTGGAGCTTTCTTCAAAAATGGAGAATGAAGGATGGAGGATTTTTTCTTTGTTCTTCCTTGGATGCTGGCCGCAGGGGTGAGGAGAGAAATGTGAGGGGATGTCCTTTGTCTCAAAGCTCAAATGAGGGTGGATGGGGGTCCACCTCATTTGTTTGATGCCTTTTCTCTCAACTCAAAGTCCTCCCCCATGTTCCCCATTCTTACTAGCCGGCCAACCCATTAATTTGGGTTGCTAAAAACGTGGGTTGGCCCCCACACATGTGGGAGGTCAACCCTTTTTGTCCAGAAGTGTACAATCGGTCCCGAAAGTTGTATTTTTCGGACCGTTTTAATCATATTTTATTTTACCGGGTCAAATAAAATATATTATGTGCTCTTACTCATTATGACATGTATAATGAATATACATTCCCCAACTTTAATTTATAAGCCTCCGAAATTCATTTCCGGGCTGTTACCTGTTAAATTGTCGGTACCGGTAATTGGACCTCTTTTTCCCAATCGGCCAACTCTGCGCCTTTCCACGACCCAAATAAAATATCCACCACTATATAAATATTATCTTGACTAAGATGAATAAAATATGTGGTCTCGGGAGTGTCGGGCGGCCCCCGCTCCCGGTGTGGGTCCCACGTGCAATTTACTATTCACGCGAAAGAAATAATAAAAATTTACAACCTCGTAAATTCATTAATTCTTTAAGAAGGTTCAATACATTATTTACATAAAAGTAAATATATTTGGGGACGGTGTTACAAGTTCACCCCCCCTTATTTGGGATTTCGTCCCCGAAATCCAAGTATTAATCGAAAAGAAATGGGTATTGCTCCCTCATCGAGACTTCGGTCTCCCAAGTTTCTTCTTCGACTCGATCACTCCTCCAAAGAACCTTTACCATAGGAATCTCCTTATTCCTAAGCTTCTTCACTTGTTGACCTACTATCTTCACCGGCTCTACCGCATATTGCAAATCCTCACGGATCTCTACCGGTGGTTTCTCAAGAATATGAGATGGGTCCCGTATGTACTTCTTGAGCATCGATACATGAAACACGTCATGTATCTTCTCAAGCTCTGGTGTCAACTTGAGGCGGTAAGCCACGGCCCCAATCCTTTCAAGGATCTCAAATGGACCAATGTATCGGGGATTAAGCTTCCCCCTCGATACAAATCGGATGATGCCCTTCCAAGGAGAAATCCTTAGAAAAACCTCATCACCGACCTCGAACTCCAACGGTCTCCGCCGTTTGTCAGCATAACTCTTCTGTCGGTCCTGAGCAGCCCTCAGTCTATCCTGAATGATCCTCACCTTAGCTTTGGTGATTTCAACCAGTTCTATACCTTCGAGTTTGGCCTCGCCAACCTCGTCCCAACACAATGGTGTTCTGCATTTCCTCCCATACAATGCCTCATATGGGGGCATGCCGATACTTGCTTGATAACTGTTGTTATAAGCAAACTCCACTAGGGCCAAATGCTTGTCCCAACTTCCTTGGAACTCCAGCGCACATGCCCTAAGCATGTCTTCCAAAATCTGTATCACTCGTTCGGACTGTCCATCCGTCTGTGGGTGAAAAGCTGTGCTAAACTTCAGTTTAGTACCCAACGATGCTTGAAATTTTGGCCAAAATCGGGATGTGAATCGTGGATCCCTATCCGAGACAATGGATATTGGGACTCCATGTAGTCTCACAATCTCCTCCGTGTATAGCTTGGCCAATCTTTCAAGAGGATAAGTAATGTTGATAGGCAAAAAGTGTGCACTCTTGGTGAGCCTATCAACCACTACCCATACCGCGTCATAGTTGTTCACTGTTCGTGGTAGCCCCACCACGAAGTCCATGGTCACGTGCTCCCACTTCCACTCCGGGATGGTAAGTGGTTGCAAAAGCCCTGCCGGGTGCTGATGTTCTGCCTTAACTTGCTGGCAAGTAAGGCACCGACTCACATATTCTGCGATGTCTCTCTTCATACCTGACCACCAGTAACTCTCCTTCAAATCTCGGTACATCTTAGTACCTCCTGGATGCATAGCATAAGCTGAAGAATGAGCCTCCTCAAGTATGGACTTCCGGAGGTCTTCATTCTTTGGTATGCATACACGATCCTTAAACAATAATAGACCGTCATCACGTACTCGGAAGTTCTCAACGGGTCCTTCAAGGATCCTTTCACGGATCTTCTGACATTCCTCATCAATGGCCTGACTTCGACTAATCTCGCCCAATAGGGTGGGCCTAACCTCGAATCGAGCAATGAGAGCCCCGCACGTGGACACCTCCACGCGCGCTCTCAATGCCTGTAGGCATGTGAGTAGCGTCCCCGACGTACTCTTTCTGCTCAGTGCGTCGGCCACGACGTTGGCCTTTCCTGGATGGTAATCGATGATCAAGTCATAGTCCTTGATCAACTCCATCCATCTCCTCTGTCTCATATTCAACTCTTTCTGAGTGAATACGTACTTCAAGCTCTTATGGTCTGTAAAAATGTGACATGTCTCCCCGTAGAGATAATGCCTCCAGATTTTCAGTGCAAACACTACCGCCCCCAATTCTAGGTCATGGGTAGGGTAGTTCACCTCGTGCTTTCTCAATTGCCTTGAAGCATAGGCAATCACTTTACCGTTTTGCATCAGTACACATCCAAGCCCTTGGATGCTAGCATCACTGTATATATCATACCCTATCCCTTGTATGGGTAGGGCAAGGACTGGTGCTTCGGTAAGTCGTTTCTTCAGTTCAAGGAACCCTTTCTCACACTTGTCGTCCCATATGAACTTGGCCCCTTTCTTTGTGAGCTTCGTTAATGGAGACGCCAATACAGAAAATTTTTCAACAAATTTACGATAGTATCCTGCTAAGCCAAGGAAACTACGTATCTCTTTCACATTCTTGGGTCTCTCCCAATCCATGATAGCCTTTATCTTGGCGTTATCCACAGCAACGCCCGAACCGGATATGACGTGACCGAGAAAACCAATCTCCTTGAGCCAAAATTCGCATTTAGAGAACTTGGCAAAGAGTTGTTTTTCCCTTAGTCGATCAAGTACAAGCCCCAAGTGATGTTCGTGCTCCTCTTCACTCTTGGAGTATATTAAGATGTCGTCAATGAATACTATCACAAATTGATCTAAGTATTCACTAAATACACGGTTCATCAAGTCCATGAATGCCGCCGGTGCGTTGGTTAAACCAAACGACATCACAAGGAATTCGTAATGACCATATCTAGTGCGAAATGCACTCTTAGGTATGTCACTCTCCTTGATCTTCAACTGATGATACCCCGACCTCAAATCAATCTTCGAGAACACTATTGCCCCTCGAAGTTGATCGAACAAGTCATCAATCCTCGGTAAGGGATACCTGTTCTTGATGGTGACCTTGTTCAACTGTCGGTAGTCGATACACATTCTTAGTGTACCATCTTTCTTCTTCACGAAGAGTACGGGTGCCCCCCACGGTGAATGACTGGGTCTGATGAACCCGTTGTCCAGTAATTCTTGTAGTTGGACCTTCAACTCTTGGAGTTCGGCCGGCGCCATTCGATAAGGAGGAATCGAAATGGGTTTGGTTCCCGGCTCTACTTCAATTACAAACTCTATCTCTCTATCGGGTGGAAGCCCCGGTAGGTCTTTGGGAAAGACATCCGGGTATTTGCACACGACCCGTACATCTTTGATGTCGACTTCCTTCTTGGTATCGTCCACCACGTAGGCAAGGTATGCGTGGCATCCCTTCCTCATCATCTTCCGTGCTCTCATCACGGATATTATACAAGCATTAGATTTCCCCCGATCTCCCTCGAAACATAGCGTGTTTCCTTGATCATCCTCGAGCTCTAACACCTTGGTGTAGCAATCTACTCGAGCATGGTGTTTCTCGAGCCAATCCATTCCTAGGATTGCATCGAACTCTAACATGCTTAGAGGTACGAAATCACAAGTCAAAGGTTGACCCGTCACTTCTACCTCACACGACGGATAGTAATGATTTCTCTCCACGTCGTCTCCTAACGGTGTGGAGACTAGCAACGTTTGAGTCATAGGTGTCAATGGCACGTCAAGGCCCTCGGCGAACGCCTCACTCACAAATGAGCGTTGTGCCCCGGTATCAATGAGGATCCTCGCACACCTACCATTGATCTTTAATGTTCCTACATTTATACACCATGTAAGATACATTTTCTAATGTTTTTACACATTTTTAGGA
The DNA here is from genome assembly GCA_945859915.1 of Cuscuta epithymum. NCBI lineage: Eukaryota > Viridiplantae > Streptophyta > Magnoliopsida > Solanales > Convolvulaceae > Cuscuta > Cuscuta epithymum. Next base: position 2,768,505 of record CAMAPF010000012.1, on the reverse strand, counting down.
GGTTATTAGGCTCATACTAATGTTTGGAATCAAACGGGGGTCCAAACGTAGAAGAACGGGGCGAAAAAATCAAGTTTCGGCTATTGGGGGTCCACGCACGGCGTGCCTGAGTGGCACGCACGGTCGTGCGTGAGTGAGAAAATCGAAACCCGCCACTGCCGGCTACGCACGATCGTGCGTAGCTGGTCACGCACGATCGTGCGTCTCACGCACGGCGTGCCTTACCTGCACGCACGGCGTGCGTCTGCGCGGAAAATGGCCAAAGGCTGCTGCCTCGCACGCACGGTCGTGCGTCTGTAGGTACGCGCGACCGCGCGTAGTTGTTTTTAGCCCATTTCGCTCCGAATTCGCGGGGTTTGACCCCGGGGTGGCCCGCACCCAAACCCAATGACTCGTATGACCCAGATAAGCCTAGAAATACATGGGAATACGTGTATTACCTGCAACGGAGTCCGGGTTTGCTCTCGCATCCGCCTCGGTCATCGCGTACACTCGGGCTTGGGTCCCACCTTGGTTGACGGATGCGGCATGACTTGTGGATGCGCCGCCTCTTCCCGTGCCGCCGTTTGACGGTCCCGCACGGTTCCTTCCCGTCATGGTCCCTCCCCCGGCTCCCGAGGCACTCTCTTGCATCAATTGAGAGCAATTGGCCTTCATATGGCCCGCATTCCCGCACTTAAAACACCTCGGTGGTTCATTGCACTTCCCAAAGTGTTGTTTTGAGCAATTGGGACATCTAGGTGGCCCCGAGTTCTGTGGCCTAGGTCCGTGCCACCTCGCATCCCTGTTCTTCTTTGCCGGTGGGGCCGGCGCCTTGAATGAACCACCGCCACCACCACCACCCCCGTGGTTGTTTCTTCGAGGATGATCGGGTGGTCCCGAATTATTCCACTTCCTCTTCTTCGCCTCTTCGGCGTCCCTTGCTTTCCTCTCATTCCACTGGGCCTCTCCAAGAAGACCCTGTTCCACCACCTCGCTAAATGACATGTGGCGAGAGTATGTAGCTCGGTCGCGGATGTCCAAGAGTAATGCATCCCAGAAGTGCTCCGTCATGCGGTTTTCATCAACCGCGTACTCTGGCAAGAACCTCGCCAAGGTTCTAAACTCTTGTTCCAGCTGCTTAACCGTGCCGCCATCTTTCTGTTTGAGGTTAGTGTACTCTCTCCGTTTCACATTCACCTCGTACTCGGAGTAGTATTGAGCATAGAACTCTAGCTCAAAGTCCGCCCATGTTATTTCCCCATGGTACTTCCCTTCCACACTCTCCCACCACGTAGAGGCTATCCCATCAAGTAGCCGTGAAGCGACAGTCAACTTCACGTCCGGTGTGATTTGCATGTCTCTTGATGCATCCTTCACCTTCTTAATCCAATCGGCGGCAACGGTAATGTCACCGGTGCCGTCAAAGGACCTACACCCCAAGGCCCTAGCCTCCTTGAGGTACTTGGAGATTCTCACAACAAAACCTCCTTCACGCCCCCCTTGTGACGCCGCTGGGGTGGCCACGGAAGCTCCCCGGCTCCCTTGACCCGAACCACCACGAGAGCCACGCCTCGCTTGGCGCCTAAGGTCTCTCCTCTGTTTCTCCTTTTGATACCACTCAAGTAATTCACCCATTTGGGCGAAGCGGGCATCACTTTCATCATTGTCCTCATCGGTGTATGTGTCACCCCCATCATATGGGGTCTCCTCATGCTCTGTCTCAGGAACATACGTAGAGTCGTAGTCCTCGGTGTTGGTTTCATACACCGAGCTTACATGGCCATCACTCACAGTTTGAGCTTGATGACCTCCACGGCTTCCACGGCCTCCACGGCCTCCTCTTGAACCCCGAGATGCAGCCCGGCTTCCCCTTTGGGATGTTACCGGCGCCTGCCCCCTCGGATTGTTCCTGGTCCGCATTCGCCTGCCCTCCATTTCTGAAAGAAATATGGATGAGTCATTAGACTCCTATAAATGTCAATTGACGGAAGAACGTTACAGACACGTATTGGTCTAAGTCACCACCATACCAATTGTTAAGGGTACCGTCTTAACAATTAGAGGCCTTGCAACTTAGGCTCCAATAGTCCCATAACGTCAAAATCCAATGCTCATGGTTTTCGGTAAAAACTCTTTCATAAAATCTCATGTGAGAGGTTGATTATATAGTTTAGAACTGAGATGGCTCTGATACCACTTAATTGTCACGCCCCAGACCGCAATCCAAGCGCGTGTACAACCGCCGTATAATCAAGTGACGTCACCCGCGAGTCAACCTCACTTGATCACACAAGGCGTTCGAGAGAAATAATCCATCCATACTCAGCAGTAAACATACATAACAACATCACATTTAAACCAATGAATAGCGGAAGTATTCAACGGTAGTCATAAGCCACAACCGGCCAATAACATGGGCATGCAAGCCCCAAAAGAATAGTTTATGACAAATAAAAATATCCATGAGCAGTGTTTGGTAATTTGAAATGAAATGAGGAAGCACGAACCACGTCTTCCTTGATTTGATGTCACCCGTAGAAAGGTGCAGGTAGCAAGCCCTAGCTTCAACCTGAAAATGGTGGGGCCCCCCGAAGGGGTCAGTACAAGTACCGAGCGAGTAGCAGGCTAAATATAGAATAACTAGCGTTTCAAGTATAAGACCCAAACATAGGATGATACATATACGTATAGTCTTTCCCCCAAGTTTGAAATACATATTAGTATACATACACTTGGAAATACCCGACCCGTAGGTCATTGTTTATTTGGGAAAATAATAGTAGCCAATATCCTTGACTTAAATCCCAACCCACCCATATACCTATGAGTGTATAGAACTCCTCCTTGTTCAAATAAATTATCATGAGGACACCGCCCGGTCCTAGATCATTAAATGTAATCTATGAGTTTTGAGGATACACGCCCGATCCTTGGGTACTCCACCCTATAATTGAGTTTTGAGGATAACCGCCCGATCCTTGGGTACTCCACCCTATAGTTGAGTTTTGAGGATAACCGCCCGATCCTTGGGTACTCCACCCTATATAACCGAGTTTTGAGGATAACCGCCCGATCCTTGGGTACTCCACCCTATAATTGAGTTTTGAGGATAACCGCCCGATCCTTGGGTACTCCACCCTATATAACCGAGTTTTGAGGATAACCGCCCGATCCTTGGGTACTCCACCCTATAATTGAGTTTTGAGGATAACCGCCCGATCCTTGGGTACTCCACCCTATATAACCGAGTTTTGAGGATAACCGCCCGATCCTTGGGTACTCCACCCTATATAACCGAGTTTTGAGGATAACCGCCCGATCCTTGGGTACTCCACCCGACCTATGACTTACCACATATCACACTAGATAGGGTCTATATCATATTTAGCCATTCATAACTAATTCAATACATAAAACTTATGTATCACATTCCATGCAAGCCATGCAATTATGTAAATGTACAATTAATTAATATCGACCGGTATTAATTAATCCATTATCCACCGGTCAACGTGGTCGTTGACCGCCACTACAAACCTTGTACAAATCAACTTAATCATCACATAATTAAGTTAAAATATTCATTTGTGCTTCTAATACACTTCAAGCAAATATGCATTTTATATAATTCTTCATATCATATTCTATGCATAAACAATCTATTTCTTTCATACAAACTTAACCCTATTGGCTAATCACATGTTTAAATATCTTTTAAGCATCATTATGAATTCATATAACATTTATTTAGGTAATCTTATAATTAACCCAAAAGTTATAAGATATTAAGCCGTCCACTCACCTTGAACTAGCGTTATGAAGTTCTACCCTTCTTGGTTGAACTCCGGTGAAACTCCGGTGACTTTTGGTCAACTCCGGCGACAATTCCGGCGACTTTTCCAACGTTGTGAAATCACTTGAAATACCCTTTACAAGTGCCTAACAAGGTTTTAACATCATAAAACCTTAATCAATACGAATAACCTATAAAAGGTTATTTTCCGGTGAACCGGTCGTTTTGGCTTCTAAGTCCGTTCTTGGACATAGAATCACTCTCCAACCCATAAATCTATACTTATAACATGTAGAACCCTCTTAAGGATCCTTCACATGATATATATCTTATATGGTAGAAGAAAAATAAAGGAGAAGTTATAATAAGGTCATTACCTTAATTATTTCACACTTTTAGCACTTTAGCTATTTTTCTTGAAGTCCTTCCTTGTGGAGCTTTCTTCAAAAATGGAGAATGAAGGATGGAGGATTTTTTCTTTGTTCTTCCTTGGATGCTGGCCGCAGGGGTGAGGAGAGAAATGTGAGGGGATGTCCTTTGTCTCAAAGCTCAAATGAGGGTGGATGGGGGTCCACCTCATTTGTTTGATGCCTTTTCTCTCAACTCAAAGTCCTCCCCCATGTTCCCCATTCTTACTAGCCGGCCAACCCATTAATTTGGGTTGCTAAAAACGTGGGTTGGCCCCCACACATGTGGGAGGTCAACCCTTTTTGTCCAGAAGTGTACAATCGGTCCCGAAAGTTGTATTTTTCGGACCGTTTTAATCATATTTTATTTTACCGGGTCAAATAAAATATATTATGTGCTCTTACTCATTATGACATGTATAATGAATATACATTCCCCAACTTTAATTTATAAGCCTCCGAAATTCATTTCCGGGCTGTTACCTGTTAAATTGTCGGTACCGGTAATTGGACCTCTTTTTCCCAATCGGCCAACTCTGCGCCTTTCCACGACCCAAATAAAATATCCACCACTATATAAATATTATCTTGACTAAGATGAATAAAATATGTGGTCTCGGGAGTGTCGGGCGGCCCCCGCTCCCGGTGTGGGTCCCACGTGCAATTTACTATTCACGCGAAAGAAATAATAAAAATTTACAACCTCGTAAATTCATTAATTCTTTAAGAAGGTTCAATACATTATTTACATAAAAGTAAATATATTTGGGGACGGTGTTACAGGCCGGTCCTCAGCCTGGGCCATTAACCCAACACAAGTCCCCCACTTCTGATGTTCTGAGCATGCACAGGACATAAGGAAGTATGATCTCCCCCGAGGGCAAGAGGCTCGTGACCTGGTACTTGTGTTGTTGCATCCGGTGAAGGCGTACGCTCGTGGGCATGATGCCTAACAGCTGTCGATGGCCCAGGAATCGAGGTGACGGCTGCCATCGCGACGGTGCATTTTCCGAGGAAACGCCATCATTACACTTCCATCCCACGCACGGCGCGTGGGCCGGAATACGCTCCTTGCTACGTGTCAATCCCTCGTTGGTTCCCTCACCGGTGCTTCCCCTATAAATGCCGGGTTTTCCCTCTGGATTAGGGTTCCCAATTTCTGCTCTCTTGCTCTCGAATTTCCGCTGCTCTTCAAGTCTTTTCCCGCTCCCGAGTTCGGCTAATCTCCTCGTAAGGTAATTCCCATCCTCTACTTCTTTTATCTTCCTTGAATTCTCATCGAGATGGTCTCAATAGAGATTTCGTCGAGTTCTAATTCCGGTTCGTCGGGTTCCTCTTCGGGCTCCTCTTCCGACTCCGGTTCACGCTCTTCGGGCGAGACTAGCACTTCCGGCAGTTCCGGCTCGGCCCCTACCGTGGGAACTGTTCAGGCCGGGAGAGCCCCGAATGATGTCGTCGCGATTATCCCTGGCGATGAGGGTGCTGATTTGGGAGGGCAAGATAATATGGCCCTCGATGTGGTGGACCCCGCGGCTGATGCTGGGGAGCAGGCTGCTCCTGGCGAGGACGGTCGTCCGGCTGGATATGACTCTGGGGCCCGAGGCCCAGGATGGCTCTGACATCGAAGCGTTTGACCTCGGGCTAAAAGTGGATGTGGAGCGGCATCTATGCCCGATCAAGAACGTCCTCTGCCATGAGCAGATTTTCTCGCCGGTGGCCCTTAACAAGCTCAAGGTGTTCTTCCCCCCTCCGTCCGTATACAGCCTCCGTGGCGCCACCCATGTGATGAGAAGACGCCCAGGGATGATTATGGTGCTTCTGGACTCCATCGAGGCCAGGCTGCGCTTCATCCGTTCTATGTGGAGTTCTTCTGCTGTTACCAGATAGCCCCCGCACAACTCATGCCGAATTCATACCAGTTTGTCTCCGCCTTCCTGGTCCGTTGCAAGGACAATGGGGTTACCGCCACCCTGGACTTGTTCCATTACTTCTACCGGCTCACCCCTCAAAATTCTGACGGTTTCCTAAGCATCGCAGCTCGTCCGAAACGGAAGCTGTTCAGCGGCGCACCGAGTTCCATCCATGATTGGAAGAATCGGTTCTTCTTCGTGCGGTATGCGGATGCTCGTCTGCCATTGCAGTGGAATGGCTATCCGCCCAAGATAGGGTCTCCGGCTCTGTCCGATGATCTGGAGGAAGACATCAGAAAGATCTCGACGGGCGGCATCCGGCCCTTAGATGACTTCCTCACTTTCGAGGCACTCGCCGCGGCAGGAATAGGTACCGCCCATGCTCTTGGACTTCCCCCCTCCTACGCTCGTCTCGGGGTACTGGGCGGTCCTGACCTCCGAGGTGAGTGTTCCGAGTTATTCCTGACGTTCGTCCATCTAACATTGTCATTTTTCATTTTGTCAGGTCTTCCCCCGACCCAGGAACAGATGAATCACGAGAAGCTCCTCAAGACGAGGAGAGGCAAAGGTGCTGCTGCCGATGCTGCCCTTGCCAAGGCCAAGGCCGTCCAAACAGCCGACTTCAATTCTTCCGCCTCTCAGGCCGACCGTCGCACGGTGGAGGCGGAACAGCACTTCATTGCCACGGTGATGGCACAGGGGTCCCAGGCCGCAATCCTTAACTCTGGCGCTTCCGAAATCGTGGCGCCTTTGCAGACCGTCCATCCCCATGACGGGGAGAAGGCGAAGGACAAGAAGTCCAAAAGGCCCCGGGGGGCTTCCTCTTCGGCCCCCGAAGAGCAAGAGTTGATTCTTCCTTCCCTTGGGCGTCCGGCTCATGACGTCTGGCAGGAGATTGCTTCTCTGGTCGGCGTGGAAGTGCCTCCCCGGACGTCTTCGGAGGCTTCCAATGCGGCTCTGGCCGCCGCTCTTCAGGTGAGACTTCGCTCCCTGCCGGGCGCTTGATTACCTCATTCTGATGTCTTGAAGTCTCACCTTCTGTGTTTGATTTGTAGGTCGGGCTCTCCGTTCTGCAATCCGAGGCCGCCCGAGATGCCGAGGTCCTTCAGGCAAAGAACAAAGCGGACGCGGCCTTAAAGAAGGCGAGAGAGGCCGCTCGTCTTCAGGAGAAGGAGATGGCGGCCAAGGACAAAGAACTGCAGGCTGCCCTGAAGGTAGCTCGCGAGTCCTCCGCGAAGATCGCGGTTCTGGAGAAGGCCGGGTTCAAGCTCGTCCCGACTCTCCCCGCTCCCAAGGATGAGGCCCCTGAGTGGCTCGTCGATGATTCCGGGTACCATAACTCTGGGGCTTTCATGATCGCCGCCCAGAGGTACCTTGGGGGCGCTTTCGGCGATGTATTCGCCGCCGAGCTGCAGAAGCGTGCGCCGAAGGACCGGCTCAAGTTCGGGGTCCAGGTCCTGGAGAGTGCCCCCCTGGCCGAGAAGTTCTTGTACGATGTTGGAGATTCCTCCTTCGTCATTGGCTATAATGAAGGGGTGAAGGCCACGCTGCCCGTATTTGCTGCTCTTCAGGGCCCCGGATTCAACCTGGCCCAGCACACCACGGACCCGGAGCTGATTCGATCGGTGGGCAAGCTGGAGCGGGACGCCCGACGGGAAGAAGCCAAAGCCAGGGGTGATGTCCCGGAGCCTCCGACCCCCGAGCCCGAGCCCGAAGAGGACGAAGAGACCATTCCTGGGGGGGTCCCGGCCTGTTTCCCCGAATTTTGTTTAATGTAGCTTGTAACCTCTTTATTATGATTCTGTAATATTCGGCCAGTAGAGCCGAGGAATACACAACTCTTTTTGCCCCATCATTGTCTCTACGTTCATGAACTCTTCTCGTTTCCTTTCATTGTTAGTTATATTTCGATTTCTAAGTTTGTGAGGACGTTCATGTCCATAATTCGTTCCTGTACCCCAATCTTTCGAGATACGAACGTATGGTTGGGAGTTCACCCCATGTGTAAACCACCTCCCGCACCGTACGTATTCAAAGAGATGTACGGGGATGTGACCGTATTCCCATGGTTACAGGCATAATCATCCGTGCTGTGCGCGCCCAACTTAAACTTTATGGGGCGACGTTCGTCTGTATAACTAGATGTGGGGATACGGACGCACTCCTCAGAGACAATGCCTTGATAGAGATGTTCGTCGCGTTAGGAGTAGCATAACCTTTCATGCCGTGTGCTCAACCCAGATATCGTTCATGGACGTCCGTCTGGTCGCGTGTTGCGGTGGTGCGAAGCATGGAAATATGAACGCATCCCGTGGATACGCACGTCTCCTCGTGAGTTTAGCCTGTGGATGCGGTCTCTGTGTGCCTCTATGGGGGACGTTCGTGGCACCAAACCGGGTTCCTTCGTGGTGAACGTGGGGTGGTAATATCGAGGCGCCTTTAATACCGTGGTGGGTACCGGTATCCAGGCGCCACTTGTTCCACCGCGATTGGTGCGCTCCCGCGGTGCTGTCTATAAGTATCCAAGATCTCGCGAATTCCCCATTCGCTTCATTTCTAGCTCTTGTGCTGCGCAACTACTTTCTCTCTCTAGCTTTCCTCTGCGTAGCTTCAGGCTCGAACCCCGGTAGGTACCGAACGTCGTCATGTCTTTGTCTAGGTTAGAAACCCAAAACATTGATTCAAGGACCCGAAGCAGCTCGTCGTCCGCCGGGGATAGGTTTGACGACGGGTGTTCCTCCGGTGATGATCTAGAGTTCTATGAGCGGGGTATGCCACCTCGGCCCCCCGCCATCATCTGAATTTCTCCGGCATTCGTCGTCAGCGCCAACGTTTGTTGAATGCGGACCGCCGGTTGATAAGCCAATGGTTCCTCCCTCCAAGGGTTTACGACGATCGTCGTCTGCGCAACCCAATGCGCCATCTGCCCGGCTATGTGGTGGTCCATCTAGACTCCGTTATAGCTGGCCTTCTTTTCCCCCTCCATAGCTTCCATATAGAGCTTTTTAGGAGCCTCAGAGTGACGCCTGCTCAGTTCGTCCCCGCTGCTTACAGGATTATCGCGGGTTTTATAATTAGATGTCATAGTGTTGGCGTGACCCCCACCGTAAACTTATTGCACCACTTCTTCTGGTTATCCCCCTTCGGACGTACGGGGTATTTGACCCTGATTGCGCGTCCGTCCATGGTTCTGTTCTCAAACAACGCCGGGAACCCGGACGGCTGGGAGGAGCGGTTCTTCCTCGCCAAAGTGGGCTCCCCGATGCCATTCTCCGATAGGTGGAACGCCTACCCGGTGAAGTCCATCCCGCCGCCTATGACGGATGAGGAGCTTGGCTATGCCAAGCGCATAGCTGGTCTTGGCGTCCAGAACCTCCGGTCGCTGGTGGCCGAGCCTTTCAAAGCTCGGGCCGGACTAGGTGCGTCTATTTGTACTTGCATTGTCCTATCACCCTTTCGTTGTTATGGTTCTGAACGTCTTGACTTTCTTTCTGCAGGAGTTTTCCCATCTACATCATCCATGGGACGTACCAATGTTTCTTCGCATGCCCACGGCCGCGAAAACAAAGATGAGGATAGGGGCAGAAAGCCGCTCGTCCCCAAGATCGAGTCTCGGGCGAGCAGGAGGCGGTCAGACGATGCGTCGGAGGCCGGGGCTTCAAAGAGGCCGCGCATCGATGGCACTACCTCCAAGGCCATCATAGTGGCTGACGACTCCGATGGTGAGCCTGGGAGTCCCTTGAAGCGGAGACCCTCTTCTCGGGACAAGCCCCTTATTTCTCCTCCGCTGAACTCTGAGGTTCGTCGACTCCGGGATGAAGATGTCCATGCCACCAAGGGCTCTGACGATGCTCGTCCTCCTTCGCCCTCAGAAGCCAACGGGTCCTCTCTTGGCCTTATCGAATTCTCCGGGGTTGGCCCTCGCAAGGAATCGATGATGCTTTTTGGCCAGACCGCATCTTCCATCTGGTGTGGCCTCAACCTCAAGGTCCCCCAAGATTTCGCCGCTCATGAGGCCCCCGAAGATCTCCTGGAGTGTGGGAAAAGTACCCTGGACAAGGCCGGGCTCTACTTCCACAGGGCTCGGATGGCCTTTGAGCATCAGGGTAAGGAGATGGCTCGAGTGCGGGCTGAATGTGATGCCCTCCTGAGGAACGCCAGAGGCAGGGCCGGGACGCTCCAAGAGAAGGCCGATGCCTATGACAAGCTTGCCCAGGAGAATGCCTCCCAGAAGGAGCTCCTTAGGAAGCAGGAAGCTGAGCTTGTGGACCTTCGTAGCCGGTTGTGGGCCGTGGAGCAGGCAAAGGTGGAAATCCGCCGTACGGGTGTGGATAATCATGTCCCGATCTATGAGGCCGATGTTGCCAAGATCAAGGAGTCCGGTTCCATCGAGTTCCAGAAATCCAAAGCCTACACTGGCGCTATTCATACTATGGCCATGAGGTTTCTTCCGCGGTTCGTTGGCGAGTTTTTGGCCACCTGCCCGGACGCTTACTTAGACGGCCTCAAACTGCTCCAGGCCACCCCCACTGGGGAGCGCTTTCTCGACGATCTTGCCGACGATACTTATCTCAAGGGTATGGTCGGCCTTGTGGCAGAGAATCTTCCGGTCTTCGAGCGTCATTTTGGAGTCCCCTTTGATCCTGCTGCAGCCGGCTTTGATTCCTTGATGGTGGACGCCCACAAGGGGGCCCTCGAGCTGCTGAGAGAGCGTAAGGAGCGTGAAGAAGCTGAGGCCGGGGAGAAAGCCAATCAGGTCTCTTTTAAGGTTCCAACCCCGGACGTTAACCAGAATTGATTCTCCGTTCATAGTCTTGTACTTTGCACATTGTATCAATTATTTCATTGTTTACATGGTACCTTACACATTGTACTTTCCGGTCGTCAGTACCGAAGAATAAAAATCATTCTTGCTCCATGTTCGTCTAGCATATCTTGCTTTTTTTTGGAGTCTTTTTATTGGTCTTCGTTCTTCCCGAGTCTCGTGAGTACTGGTCTCCTATTTTCGCAGGAGACGTTCGTCATCCCAACTATGAGAAGAAACAGGTTTATCCACGTCGGGATTCCCTATCTCTGTTCGTCCCCAGTTGCGAACTACTAGTCTTCTGGCTTCGCAGAAGGCGTTCATCATCCGCTCATCAGGGGGAGGAACCGGTATACCCTGTCAGGGTTCCCGTGTCTTCGTTCGTCCTTGTCGGGACCCTACTAACCTTCTTGCTTCGAAGAAGGCGTTTGGTGTTCACCGATCGCAAGGAGGTCACTGGTTTACCCTATCGCAGGTTCCCTGCTTTGTCGTCCCATGCTCGTGGTCCTACTAACCTTCTGCTCTGGCAGAAGGTGTTCATCGATCCACGGGACATGGGAGGAACTGGTTTATCTTGCCGAGGTTCCCTTTGGTTCGTCTAGCCCCCCCCCCCCCCCCCCCGCATTCCTACTAGTCTCCGTGTCAGGAGACGTTCGTCGTACGCAGCGAAGGAAGATCTGGCATACCTCGTCAAAACTCCCTCTCTCATAGGAGTCGTATCTCCCCTTCTCCTCATCTCTCTCTCTCTCTCTTTTTTTAGGAGGAAATCATTTCAATAGCACTTCGGCTTTAATCTCTGTAGGAAACGAAAGACAGGAAGTAATCCTTTTAATATAGATAGGACGATCGGTAGTGTTTACATGGTGCTTCGACCAAATATGACAAAAAAAGATCTATCTCTAACTACTGATAGAATTTCTTCAAGTGTTTGACGTTCCAGATTCCAGCGCGGTTCCCCTCCAAGGTGTGGAGGAGGAACGTCCCCTGGTTGTATCTTCTCATGACCTTGTACGGCCCTTCCCAATTCTTGGCCATCTTGCCACCCTCGAGTGGTCTGCTCTTCTCTCTCTTTCTGAGTACGAGGTCCCCAGCTTCAATTTCGCGGATCTTCACCGCCTTGTTGAAGTATCTTTGGGTGGCTCGGTGATATTCTTCCATGCGACGAGCTGCTAGGTCCCTTCGCTCCTCGATGAAATGGAGCTCCGCTCGTAGGTTGGCCTCGTTATCCTCCGGCTGGAAATGCTTCGTGCGATGTGTGGGCACCAGCACCTCCGTTGGCACCTTGGCCTGGAATCCGTACGCTAAGGCAAAAGGTGTCTCGCCGGTTGCCGTCCTTGGGGTCGTCCTGTACGTCCAGAGTACGTAATTGAGTTGCTCCGGCCAGGTGGACGCGTAATCTTCTAATTTCTTTTTGATCCCATCCATGATGGTCCGGTTCATGTTCTCCACCTGGCCGTTGGCCTGCGGGTAGGCCACTGAGGCCTTAGAGTGCCTGATGCCCCGCTTTGCCAAGTATGCCTCAAATCCTCTGCCGACGAACTGCCGGCCATTGTCAGTGATGACCTGTTCTGGGATCCCGAAGCGACATATGACATTCTGCCAGAGGAACCTCTGGCATTGATATTCAGTGATGGAGGCCAGCGGCTCGGCTTCCACCCATTTTGTGAAGTAGTCAATCGCCACAATAACGAACTTCCTTCCGCCGGTTGTCATCGGGAGAGGACCCAACAGGTGTATGCCCCATCTGGCAAAAGGTAGTGCAACCGTCATTGGAGTGTAGAAACTTGCCGGCCGTCCGGGGACAGGGGCATATTGCTGGCACACCGCACACTTCCGCGTGTGATTGAAGCAATCCTGCTGGATGGTTGGCCAGTAGTACCCCTGCAGGATGATTTTCCGGGCCAAGGTACGAGGACCCTGGTGGCTGGAGCAGATGCCTTCATGTATCTCTTCAATGACGGCCGCTGCTAAGCTCGGCGGGAGGCATCTCAAGTATGGCCCGCCGAACGTCTTCTTGTAGTGTTGTCCGTCAATGAGCTCGAAGTTGGGGGCACGTCTCTTTATCCAAGCTGCTCTTCCGGAGCTGCCGTCATCCTCAGGCTCGGGGAGCGTCCCATCCCTGAGGTAGTCTGCAATCTCCTTCGACCAATTAGGTTCGGCGATGGAGATGGCGTCTACTTGGATGACGTCCGTCGCCGGTACCGGGAGTGTCTCTTGTCTGACGAAGCCCCTAATGTGCCTTGGGACGCTCGTCGCGGGGTCATCGGTCGGGGGATTGCCAAGCTTGGATAATATGTCAGCCTCGACGTTCTCCACCCGCGATACCTGCTCGATTATCACTTGTTCGAACTGCGCGGTTTGTTCCTCCGCGAGTTCCTTGTAAACCTTCATTCTCTCCTCCCTGGTTTCAGCCGTCCCATTCATCTGGGACACCACCAGCTGACTGTCCATCCTCACCTTCAGACGGGCTGCACCGAGTGCCTTGGCACATTTCAGTCCTGCGATCAGTGCCTCGTACTCAGCCTCGTTGTTGGTGACTTTGAACTCGAACTTCATGGAGTAATAGGCTTTGAAACCCTCAGGTGAGGTAATCACCGCTCCTCCGCCACAACCTTTCGCACTCGAGGCCCCATCGGTGTACATCTCCCACCAGTTGTTGAAATCTTCGTTGCCTTGGGGGTCATCCTCGGTGCGCGCAGTACATTCGGCAATGAAGTCTGCCAGTGCCTGCCCTTTGATCGTCGGCCTCGGCTTGAACTCTATGTTGTATTGGTCGATCATCAGGGACCATTTGGTTATCCTCCCGCTGGCCATGGGATTCCTGAGGATCGTGGCGAGAGGTTGTGTTGTATATAGTGTCACTGGTGTGCTTGGAAGTACGGTGCCAGACGTTTGATGGATGCTATCAAGGCGAGGACCGTCTTTTCCATCAGTGTGTACCTGGTTTCTGGGCCGTTCAGCGCTTTACTCACAAAATAGATTGGCCGCTGCACGCCCTCTGCCTCTTTCAGTAGCACCGCACTCACAACCAAGTCTGCCACTGCCAGATACATGTACAGCTGCTCCCCTGGATCTGCTTTGGTGAGGACGAGCGGAGAAGAGAGGTATGCCTTGGAATCCTCAAAGGCAGCCTGGCAGTCCGGTGTCCACTCAAAGGGATTCGCCTTCTTCATGATCTGAAAGAAAGGGATCGCCTTGTCTGCTAGTTTTGACATAAACCGGCTCAGGGCTGCCAGCCGCCCGGTGAGCCGCTGTACGTCCTTCAGATTTTTTGGGGCCTCCACGTCAACTATTGCCTTTACCTTCTCCGGGTTGGGCTCGATCCCCCGCTCGCTCATCATGTAGCCAAGGAACTTGCCACCCTTGACGGCAAAGGCACATTTCTTCGGATTGAGCCTCATGCTGGCCCCTTCCATGATGGTGAAGATCCTTTCCATGTCACGGACGTGGTCATCCTTCTTCTTGCTCTTGATCAGGATGTCATCCACGTAAGCCTCCATGGTCTTGCCCAGCACGTCTTTGAACAACATCCCGATCATCCTCTGGAAAGTAGCCATGGCATTCCTCAGACCGAACGGCATGACCACGTAACAGTACACGCCATCCGCCGTGACGAACGCCGTTTTCTCTGCGTCATCCGGGTGCATGAACACCTGATGATATCCCCTGAAAGCATCCATGAAGCTGAGCAGCTCACAACCCGCCGTTTCATCTACGAGCAGGTCGATCCTAGGCACCGGATATGGATCCATTGGACAGGCTTTGTTGAGGTCCGAGTAATCGACGCACATCCGCCATGTGTCGCCTTTTGGAGCTAATACCACATTGGCCAACCACTCCACGTGGATGACCGGCCGGATGTGCCTGATGCTGAGGAGCGTAGTAGCCTCCTTTTTGATGAAGTCTCGCCGGTCAGCCGCCATATATCTCTTCTTCTGTTGGACGGGTTTGGCATCCGGCCGCACGGCGAGTCTGTGACATATGAGGTTGGGGTCAATGCCTGGCATGTCCTCCGGCCCTCTGGCAAATAAGATTTTGAATTTTCGGAGGACAGCTATAACCCTCTCCTTGACCTCAGGCTCAAGGTCGGCGCCTATGGACACCTTCCTGTCCGATGGGTCATCCAATTCCACCTCCTCGAGCAGGGCAGCTGGTTCCAGACGAGCATCGAAGTCGGCCTGTCTGGCCTTCTCAGTGATGCTGTTAACCCGGGCTTCTCGCTCGCTGAATCTCTCTATGGCTTTAGTGTAGCAGGCCCTGGCCATATGCGGGTCCGTGCGGGCCACTCCCACTCCAGTCTCGGTGGGGAATTTTATTCATGAGTGCCGCACGGAGCATATGGCCTCAAGATCTTCCAAGCCGGGCCGGCCCAAAATCGCGTTGTGGGCGCACTTCAGGCGGACCACGACGAACGTCATCCGGATGCGGGTGGTGTGGGGTCCATCCCCGATCTCCACGGGGAGGCCGATGGTGCCCTCCGCATCGATGCAGTCCCCTGTGAAGCCAGAAAGAGGGGTGCGTAGGGGGGCCTGTTGGTCCTTCCTCAGTTTCATTCCTTCGAACGCCTCCCAGTAGAGGACGTTCACGCTGCTCCCAGTGTCAACAAGGACACGGCGGACGATTGCATTGTTGATATCCATGCTGATCACCAACTCGTCCCTGTGCGGGGCCGGCGACATTGGTAGGTCGGCCGGTCCGAAGGTGATGGCCTCCACCTTGTTCTTCTTAGTGGGGGGAGCTGATATGGAGCCCACATAGAGGGACCTCTCAAACTTCTTCCGCTCCGCAGGTGTGTCCCCAGTCTCAGCGCCCCCGAAGATCACCTTGATCTCCAACTTCTTCTTCCCGCCGTTCGGGCCGAGGGACCCCTCCGGACGTTTATCAGCACTTCTGTAGTCTACGTCCTTTGGTTCCGCCTCCCGCCGATCGTCGCGGCGCCATGATCGTGACCTCGGATTCGGCTGCCTTGGGCTATTCTTCTTCAGTAGCTGGGTAAACTCGCCCAGGTAGCCTTGTCGGATCAGCTCGTCGATGGCCATCCTCAGCTGTTTGCAGTTGTCGGTGAGGTGGCCGACCCTTTGGTGATATTCACAGTATGCGGTCTCATCAAGACCCATAAGTGCCTTCTTGTCTTGGGGCTCCCTTAGGATTCCCTTGTCCTTGATGGCATCGAAGATCTGGCCCACGGGGTAGGCCAAGGGGACGTGGTACTCCTCCGGACGTATGCGGCTTGCCTCAGGGTGGGCCTTCCACGGAATCATGTCGCCGTCCGTCTTCTTCTTTTTGTTTGGGGGGGATGGTCCGCCTCCGGGGCCGAGCCTATCCCCCAATTTCCGGGGAGGGGTCGTGGGTGCGCCGTCCCTCAGTCTGATCTCCTCCTCAATGGAGGCATACTTCTGTGCCCGAACCAACACCTCGGTGTAGCTGGTGCTGGGGTTCCTCCGAAGGTCCCGGTACAAGTCCCCCGTTGCCAGAGCGCTGGTGAACATGTTCACTCCCAGCCGCTCGTCCAGGTCGTCTACCTGGAGTACTTCGTCTCTCCATCTGACCAGATTTTTGGCCAGAGGTTCGTCCTTCCCTTGCTTCACACTGGTGAGCGATGTGAAGCTCTTCTTGGGTGTGGTGCTGGCAGCGAACTGTGCCATGAACTGCTGGGACAGCTGTTCGTAGTTGTCAATAGACTCGGGCCTCAGCTGCCCGAACCATTCCTGCGCCGGCCCCCTCAAGGTGCTGAAGAAGAGCCGGCAGATGGCCTCATCGGACGCTCCCAGCATGGAGAGGTTTCCCTGGAAGCTGATCAAGTGGGCCTTGGGATCTCCGGTCCCATTGTATACTATCCCCCCGGGGGGTCTGCAGTCCCGTGGGATCTCTGCATTCATGACCCTCGGAGTAAATGGCGAGGTGAGGGAAAAACGAGGCGTAGCTGGGGTGGCCTCCGCCCGTCTGTCCATCTCGGCTATTCGCCGTTCCATTGCCTCTAGCCGGGCCTCCTGTGCGGCCCTTCCGGGGGACACAGGAGGGGCGGCCTCGAGCGCAATGTTCCTCCTTGGAGCAACCGCGTCGGGTTGCCTTCGGGTAATATGGGCGCCATGCCTTTGGAAACGTCGTCCAATGATACTGGCGGCGGGGGTAATGGCGGTGCCCTGCTGTCCTGAGGGAACATCCGGTGTGCGCCCCCGATGATCGTCCTGCCAACCATAACGAGGGGTGCTGGCGCTGGTGTGCCCCCCAGCCCCGTGGGAGGACGGATTTTGGCCCAACCTCATGTGGATGGGCGTCCGACGCCCGGCCGACTCTGCTGTCTCATCCAGGGACTGCATGTGGTGGATGGGTGATATGGGCGTCCAGATGGTGTTGGCTGAATACACCTCTTCTTCTGCCTCCTGCTCGTCCGCCATTCGGCGCATTGTTTCCGCCAACTCCCTCATGAGTCAGGGGTCGCGTCTAGCCTCGTGGGGGATGAGATTGGTGAGGCCACCCTCGCCCCCAGCAGTTCCCAACGTCCCGGATCGTTCCGTGGTTTGCCCGCGGTTGCTTCGCCCGCGGGACAGCTGCTCGGAGAGGTCACGTTGTCGATTGTTCCTTGTCATCTTGCTTGCTGTGGGTAGATTTAGTAGCTGTTTGGGAGAGTTTTGGAAACTTTTAGTTCAGTTTCCCACAGACGGCGCCAGTGTTGAGGTTTATTCCTTCAACCATCGGGTCCAACACGTAAGCCCAAGGATTTCGAGTGGAGTATGTGTGAGTAAACTAGCCCAACTAGCAGATGATATGGATCAAGGGAAACAATAAGGTAGCAAGTAAGTGATTAGGTATTATTATCTCTTAATAACTCCCTAATACAATACTTTTCGCTAAGGCTCCGTCGGCCGTTCGTCTTACAAGGCAGTAGATGTGCTGCGAGTAAGAATGCTATAGCTAGAGTGCTAAGAATAGAAAGTTGCCAACCCTTTACAATGAAATAAATGCTTCTATTTATACCCACCAATGGGCAGGTGGCCACACTGACGTGGAAGCCTGTGGTCCGCTGGTGTCTCAACCACCAAATCTTCAACATTAAATGCACTTCCCGCCAGAATCTAGGTTTCCCGCCTAATTAGTGGGGACGTTCGCCCGCCAGGGGAGTGAGCTGGATTGCTCCAGGTGGCCTCCAAGGGGTATCGGCCGTTCGTCCCCTGGCCCTTGTGTGGGTTCTCGCCATGTGGGCTAGACTGCCTCCAATGACTATGGGCTTACTCTGGCGACGTTCGTCGTCATTCTGGTGGCCCGTGGTCCTGCTCCTTGTCCCTGCACAGACGTTCGTCGAGATGGCTGTCGAGCCTGAACCCCATCTGAAGATGTTCGTCCATCCTGGAGGGGATGGGCTTGCCAAGCTATCTTAGTGATTTATCTGGACGTACGTCCGGAAGAAAGGGTAAATGGGCCGGTCCTCAGCCTGGGCCATTAACCCAACAATTATCTTAAAAACCTACTCCATGTTTATTTGTTTCAAATATCAATCAAACTTTCATTAATACTCTTATATACGAAGTAAATATTATGCCCCTACTTCGTATATTATTACAATAATTTTTAATTTAATCTTGTAATCACTATTAATTTTGAATGAGTGACTTTTCAACATACACCTCTAATCTAATACTGGTACTATTATATTGGTGTGTGTATTATATTATAGAAATTATTCAAATAAGACTAAAACTTTGGCAAAAACTCTAAATAGGACTTGCTATGTTTTTTATTCCAAAATAGGACCATAGTGGTCCTATTGGAAACATACCCATTTCTTTCTTCCATTCTTACCCCTCCTTTAAATATTAGTAAAAGATAGCTAAAAGTCATAATTAAATGTTTAATTCATAATAAATTCGAAAAAAATTTCCATAATTCGTAGAAAAATAATAAAAAAATTAATAAAATTTTTATAAAATAAAAAATAAGATTTTTTTCTTATTTTTTTTTGAAAATTAATAAAAATAGTAAAACTCCATAAAAAAATTAAAAAAAAATATGGATACCTTTCCCACCGCCTGTACTACCTCCCTGAACCACCACCTCCGATCGGTGTAAAAAATGCTACTTTTTTTTAAATTCCACAAAAATGGCATATTTCTCTATGAGAATGCAAACATTTTCATTCTGCCAACTTGAATCCTTTTGACTTTTGCCAAAAATATGGCATTCATAATTTTTTTGGCATTTTTTTACCCCGGTGACAGGAGGTGGTGGTACCGCCTCCCTGCACCACCACCACCTCCGACCGTTAAAAAAAATGCCATATTTCCTACAAACTTCCATTTTTTTCGGAAAATGCCAAAAATATGGCATATTTCTCTTTGACAATGCCAACATTTTTTTTCTTCCATCTTAAATCATTCTGAATTACTCCATAAATATGGAATTCATAATAAATTTGGCATTTTTTCCCCAAATGACTAGAGGTGATGGTGCTGGGGCGGCAGAGGCGGCGGTGACATTTTTTTTTTGATTTTTTCTTTAATTCTTTTTATTTTTTAAATTTTTTTTTTAAATTTTTTTTTAAAATTTATTATTATTCAAAATATTTTTATTATTTTTTTGGTATATTTTACGAATTATTATTATTTTTTATTATTTTATTATGAATTAAAACATTCCAATAGGTATAAGAGTATATTTGTCCAAGACACACATAATTAGTCCTATGGAAACATAGTTTATTTTTTGGTCCTATTTGTACAAAGTAAATGACTTTTAGTCCTATTTTGATAATTAACTTATTATGTTATTATACTAACGTTGATCAGGTTGATCCGCCGTTGACCGGGCCGATCCTCCGGGTCCGGATTGACCCTTTACCCGGTCCCTTGCACGGATCACTTTCAGTTTTGACAACTTTAGAAGGGAATTTATCACAAATATACTAAAAACCAAAAATAATATCAACTTTATTACGGTTCGGTCATCTTTTCAGAAATAGACTTTTCGTTTCACTATTAGCCCATAAGCTCTGTGGCACACTAACGGAAGGCTCTGGTTCGTACATAACTAGACCCGAAGCACACTATAACGGAGGGTTGGTCCGTTCATAACTAAAGTTAACAACTTAGCATAATGAAAGTATTGTCACGTGAGTTGCAAAGCAATAGAAAAATAGGAAGTACACCAATTACACTTCTCTTTGCTTTTAAATCAAAACTAGTACAAAGCAGAAATGTCAAAATTTTTACAATTAAAAAATATAAAACCAAATACAAGAAGTTATAAAAGTCTAAAAACTAAAAGTAAAAACTTGAATTAAAAAATAAAAAAATATAACAAAAACTCAAACTTGAAAAGATGTAATTAGAACTTTCTATTCTGAGCACTCTAGCTTATAGTCTTCTTACTCGCAGCTCTTCTACTGCCTTGTAAGACGAACGGCCGACAAGCCTTTAGCGAAAAGTATTGTATAGGGGAGTTATTAACAGATTAATAATACATAATCACTTACTTGCTACTTACTGTTTCTTAATTCATCTCACTTGTTAGCTGGGCTAGTTATTCATACACACTTCACTCGAAACTCTTGGGCTTACGTGTTGGACCCGAGGGTTGAAGGAATAAACTTCAACAATATCCAATATTGGTCTTATATGAAAGCTAATAAAAAATTATTAATTTTAATAAAATTTTTTGTAACAATCGGAGTATAAACAAAAAAGTTATAACAATTTAAAAAAATTAGAGATTTTTTGAAGTGTGGGACCCAAGCTCTCTTGCCCTCCTTTGCTACGTACGGAAGTTTTTTTAATGTTGGCTAAGCTGGAGTTTTTTTCCAAAATAATACAAAACAAAAAAGTATTTACCAAATTAGGATTGACTTAAAAGTTTTTACCAAAACACTGAAACTAGGTTAAAGAGAGCCGCCAAACCAATTGTCTACATTCTTCACAACAAAGTTCGTCCGCGTACATGGGTAAGCAAGGCAGCCAACTTCCAATGGAAGGAGAGGTTGGTGGGACCCATTTAAATAAAAATCCTCTTTATTCTTTAAATGATTATAACTTTTTTAGTTTTGGTCCAATTTTAACAAAACATATATCATAATTCGTAATTTTTTATGATCTTTCATATGATATCAATAATGCATATATTGAATTTAAGATCAATTGTCACAACCAATACTAGTTATTGAATTACACGGGACTAGATCAATATGTATACATTAAAATAGCCAACAGTTACAGTGTTACACTGAGCTGATGATTATTACTTTGAATTTGTCCATCATAAGGGGCATTAGCTTTAGCCTTGCTTTGAGGTGATTGTTGAAACAATGCCAAGGTGGTGTGGTGTCATTTGTTGAGGTGTGGTTATATGTTTTTCTTTGAGATTATTGGTGTGCCGGTATGCTTTAAGTTAACAACATTAATTTTTAAACATAACTTTACTCTTTTTGTAAAATTATTAATTAGTCAATTATATGAGCACCCCATTTAAATTTAATTCAGTTTCGAAACAGAAAGGCTAGTCTGCCACTTGTATTTTCAAATACAAAAGAAAAACAAATTGACATTATAATAGCATTTTCTTTGCATTAGAATACATTCATTGAGTTATAATAGTTTTTTACCTGCTTTTAAGGTATTTATGTTATCCATGTACTCACAAACAAGTAAGTTCTGCCATGTGTACGGTGGATCCAAAGCTCAAAGGTTTTTTTTCCAATCATTTGAGCGGTTTAAAATGTTTCCAAATGCATTTTGAATTCAAAGCCCTATCTTTCACTTTATGCTTCCGTTATTTTCGAAGCTGATAATTATATCCTATGCCTTAGCATTCTCTTATATGGATCGTCTGATTATTACTTTTAATTTGTCCATCATAAAGGGTGTTAGCTTTAGCCTTTTTTTTAGATGATTGGATCGGAGGCTGAGTTTCCGGCGGGAAGGCAGATAGGCAGATAGGCATGGCCAAGTACATTTGGGACGAGATTGATTTTCCTATTGTTCAACCTCCTCTCCTACAACGTAAATGTATGTAACTACTGAACTATTTCTGTGTGTAGATATGTACATTTTGATCACCTCTCTCTCTTTGTTTTATCTTTTTATCCTCTTCATCCTTTATCTTATATTTTTCTTTATCTTAATCTTATATCTAAAATTATTTTTATCTTACTTTATCTTTTTATTTCTCTTATCTTTCTTTTCTTTTTGGCTCTGATACTATGTATCGATTCAAGTTAGCCTACCCCCAATTTTTTTTGGGATTAAAGCTTGAATGTTGTTGTTGTGTTATGCACTTCAGTTATGTAGAAGATATACACTTAGTACATACGCTATGAGAAAAAATGTAGTGATTTATACCTATTAGTTCTTTGTACCGCAATGGGTCTAATTAGTTGCTAACTCTTTACAATGAAATAAATGCTTATATTTATACCCACCAATGGGCAGTTGGTTATGCTGACGTGGAGGATTGCGAGTGGATGGAGTCCCAACCACCAAATCTCCCTCATTAAATGCGCTTCCCGCCAGAATCTGGGTTTCCCGCTAAATCCGTGACGACGTTCGTCCAGCTAGATCCGGGGTCGCCCTTACTGAAGTAGCAAGGAGCCTCTGGCCGCCCGTCTATGGACCCTTGGTAGAATTTACCTTGGCGCTGGGACTGGGCCGTCTGCTGAGATGGACCCTGGGTGGTGACGTCCGTCGCCTCCTAGCATTGGATGACCTTCGGCCTGGGCTCTCCGTCGCTAGGCCAGGGGAGGAGACGTTCGTCTCCCGTTCCTTGGGCTGTACTCCTCTGGGCCCAAGACGTTCGTCTAATTAGGGAGAATGGGTCAATCCCCCGTTTGGGCCATTTACCCAACACAAGTCCCCCACTTCTGATGTTCCAAGCGTGCGTGGGACATAAGGAAGTATGTCGAGCTCAATGAGACGTCCCTCTTCCATTACGTATGCTAGGTGTGTCCTTGGGAGGGGACGTACCTGATCAGGAGCCCTACTTTACTAGGTGATTGCGGGTGAATCGAGGTGGCGGCTGGCGGCGAAACGGTGCGACTCTCGATGAATAGTCATCATTACGCTTATCGCTTCCCCAGATAGGGGTTCCCCAGGAATACGTCCCTCGCCACGCGTCGCCCCCTCATTGGGTTTTCCTCGGGTGCTTCCTCTTTAAATACTGGAACCTTCGAAATCTTCGAAAGCAACCTGGCAGTCTGATGTCCATTCGAAGGGATTTGCCTTCTTCATGATCTGGAAGAAAGGAATCCCCTTGTCAGCCAGTCGTCCGGTGAGCCGCTGCACGTCTTTCAGGTTCTTTGGGGCCTCCATGTCGACTATTGCCTTTACCTTCTCCGGGTTAGGCTCGATCCCGCGCTCGCTCATCATGTAGCCGAGGAACTTGCCACCCCTGACGGCGAAGGCACACTTCTTTGGGTTGAGCCTCATGCTGGCCTTCTCCATGATGCCGAAGACCCTCTCTGTTAGGTCCCTCAGACTTTGATGTAACCTACTATTGTAAGAAATAGTTTTGATGATGCTATCCTTCTCTTGTGTTTAGATTCTATTGTGAAAATTGCATACTCATTTTGCAAACAGTAGTATGCTCTCAAATTGCTTAGATAAGAATACTTTGTAAAAGTGACCAAATGTACAAATTTTATAACAAATAAATATACTGGAAAGTTTAAAATACAATAAGGTGAAATTCTACCTTGCAAGGATATTTAAATCCATCCAGTATGTTTTTATTTGTTATAGAATTATTCTTGTCACTAGTACAATTGTGACCAATCTTACTTGTACACTTTCGGAAACACATAAACTTGACTGGAAATATAAAATGCAATAAGGTAATTTTAATTACCTTAAAAAGGATCCTTTTCCTACCAGTTAAATTTATTTGTTAAAGAAAGATCAAGGTCACAATTCAGGCATAAATCATTATTGATTTAAATGGGTCCCACCAAAACGTGTACTCAATGTACTCTGACTTGTTGCTCCCGAATCTTTGTCGCTTTCGAAAGTGGTGCCAAAATATGCGGGATGAAAAGAAATTCCATAATACGCTTCCATAACAACACGTGGATGTAGTATGTTGAGGCCGTTTCAGAGCAAGCTTTCGGCATCAGCGTTCCGATTCCCTTGGGTAGGCGAATTATGATATATCCAGTATGTGCCGGGTTCTAAATGATATCAATCGCCCTCTACAGCCTCATAACTTCCCACTAACACAACCGCGTGAGTATTCACAGAATTGCCGCCTTCACAAAGCATGCAAGATTCGACACCCCCATTTTTATCAATCCCCAAATATGGCTCATCGGATTTTTCGGGGTACGACATCCGGATTTCAATAATTGCAATCACCGGGATATGAGCTCTGAATAATGTATTCATGTATGCTACATTTATCCTTGAGCGAGGTAGAGTGACTCGTGTGTTGATAAAGTGCATGATTCCATTCCATAGAGGGCAGCCAATTCTTTCTTCATTATGAGGGATTGTCGTGCTCCTCACCCATAGCTTGGTTCAACAGGTCAATCGGCTTCCAAGAACGAGTTCGGGTCAGAAATTTCGCCTTCAGTGCATCTTCCCATTTATCTTCGGGTATGAGTGGGCCCGAACGCAGTTGGCAAGGAGGCTCCCCTTAGGCCCATTTGATTCTTAAATCATACTCCAGCTGTCTCGTGGTAGCAGCGAAACTACAACGATCTACAAAAAAGTAGAATGGAAATACAACAATAACCAAAGTCAAAATATTTATATTCCCGTAGTATGTCCTGAATAGCCAACCATACATGATGTACAACAGTAAGCTAAGCATCTATTCTCGACCAATAAGAAGCTATGCATTTGCAAACATTGACTTCCAATATCTTCTTTTTCCCATTTATCATAAAATTTAACTTCATCATAAAACAAAACAAAACACAAATAGAGAATATTTGTAGAAGAAGTGAATTAGAAAGGAAAGATGCACAATGATTCACAACATTTCAATGATTTAACAAGTAATGTAAAGGTTTCACCATTGTCTTAGGTTCGCTAACCAGTGGATCAATGGTGTCTCTCCAATCTTCGTACGTTAAAGCCTAGCCATCATCCGGCAATGGAAAGCCATTGAAAAAAGAAAGGCTAGAGGGTCAAATTGGCCCTTGAACTAGCTTTAAGTGTTCAATTAGCCCCTTATATAGGAGGTTCTTCTCGGTCGTCGCCAATTGAGGTGGTTCCCGGTGGAATTTTTTGATGAATTTTTTTGAGCATCTTCTTCATTAAGTCTAGTTTTGCCATACCGAATTTCAGCTAAAAATTCAACAGGGAAGACAGTCAAATGATTTTTTGAAGATAACAGCGCAGTTAAACAACACTGTACATTTCGGAAAATCATTTGACTGCCTTCCCAGTTAAATTTTTAGCTGAAATTTGGTATGGTTAAACTAGACTTATTGAAGAAGATGCTCAAAAAATTGCATCAAAAATTTTCACCGGGAACCGCCCCAATTGGCGATGGCCGGGCAGAACCTCCTATATAAGGGGCTAATTGAACACTTTAAGCTAGTTCAAGGATCTATTTGACCCTTTAGCCAAAATGAAAAAAGGTGTCCCATAAACCCCTTTGACACAACCGTACTTGAAGGAAACCCTTGTTGCCCGATTAGAAACAGTGTTGCTAAATCCAGATTAATTCTCGTCGAGGGTTTGGTGATGACGACTAACTCTCCGGCACCATCACTGCCGCCACCACAACAAATCAAACCAGCTTGGACAGGGAAGTCCTTTGCAGACATTGTTGCCAATCGTGAAGGTAATCTTTTTACTCAGAAATCTCAATTTAAGGGTCTGCCATCTATTTCATTTGCGGTTGGAGATGTTCAAACTTTGGCAGAAAGACATAGTAGCCCTTTGATCGGTTATTTCTTTAAAGGGTGGCCTAGTCTACCGATTGTTCGCAAAGCCTATGAGAGCATTGGGTTTAAAGGGCAATTCCAATTGGGGTTGTTGGATCCTAAACACATCCTCATTCGTTTTGAACTGGAGGATGATTATTTGAGATGTTGGAATAGGCAGACATAAATTGTTCATGGCTGGGTTCAGGAGAATAAGGCAGACCAGTTTAAGCACAGTCTGGGTTTCACAGATCTTCTGATGTCATCAATTAACAAAATTTGGGTGTTTTGGGTTAGATATTATCTGGATGTCTCCCAGGTTTTCTGGCACCCACAATTTTGTCATTTTAAAGTGGATAGTCAAAAGTTTGAGGGGTGGGTTACAGCAGTATATGGGCTCCACACATAGTCCTCACCCAAACCCAATATATTATATAGATACACATTAAAAGCTAAAGAAAGAGCAATATATATAATTCAGTTCTCAAACCTCAATTGTCTCTTCATCTCTTTCTTCGACTAATTACTCAAATAAGCTTGAGAACTGACAAATGACATTTATGAGAGTGGCAACAGATTGAGGTTTGAGAACTGAATTATAGTATTTTGTGGCATTTGGGGTGGTTTGGGGGGGCGGAGAGGGGGGATTAGAAAAAGGGAAAAAATACAAACCGGCCCGAGTCCCGACCCGATTGCCACACGGGCCAGTCCCGGGCCTTCCCCCAAACACAAAGGGCCTGACCAGGCCTAGGCCCGGCCCGGCCCGGCTCCATGCCTACTCATGCGTGTGACCAAATGGTCACAAGAGTTTCAACCTAACATCGAGTCCCCTATTGTTCATGTGTGTCTGGCTTTGGAAGGTCTTCTCATCCATCTTCGGGACAGGAGAGCCTTATTTGAAATAGCAGGGTTAATAGGGAGGCCTATCAAGATTGATCAAGCCACATCAACATTAACATTGGCCAGACCTGCAGTGGCCAGGGTGTGTGTAGAACTGGATTTGACCAAGGAAATGCCACAAAAGGTGTGGATTGATTGTGGCGCGTATGGCTTTCCTCAGTCAATCATATATGAAAATAGACCAGAATATTGTTCATCTTGCTTGCACCTAGGACATA
Source organism: Cuscuta epithymum (assembly GCA_945859915.1). Taxonomy (NCBI): domain Eukaryota; kingdom Viridiplantae; phylum Streptophyta; class Magnoliopsida; order Solanales; family Convolvulaceae; genus Cuscuta; species Cuscuta epithymum. Next base: position 2,741,640 of record CAMAPF010000012.1, on the reverse strand, counting down.
ATGAGAAGAAATGTCCTAAAGGACAACCTACAACTCAATCTAGAGGACAGCCTGCAGTCTTAACTGCAGTCCAACCCAGTGGTCAGGATGCGGTACATCATGAAGCTCAACCTAAAGCTCTGCTGGACTCTCAGCTTAAAGTACATCTTAATCAGGTGAAAGATAAATGGGTACAGAAGGCTTCACAGATACAAAATAATGTCCCTAGGAAATTTACAGCACAAGAAAAGGGTAAAAACATAGTTGAAGCAGCAGTTAACACAGATACATCTCAGGCCATAGTGCTTCATCATTCAGAGATACAATCATCCTCCAAGAATGTAATCTGCCATAGCCTTGAAGATTCCGGTGAAGATGATGTTGAGGAACTCATCATGGAAGAACCACTTGCACTCAGTTTCAAGAAACAATGTCAGGAGATTATTAAAAAGTAAGTCCCTGGACTGTCATATGAATTACAGGACTTTGATCAGGATCTACTGAATAAGGCATACTACTCAGATAATGAAAAGAGAAAGCAGCACTCAACAAAAAGCCTAATGCAGAACTGGGAGGAGATTAAAACCAAAGCAGAGATATTAATCAACCAAAAACAGGCACAAGAAGAACAAGAACTATCAAGGAAGGAAAACAGCACTGATCAATCCAAGGAGGAGGGGCACACAAGTCAGGCAACTAATATTGAACAGGATGTTGAGAAAGGGGAACTTCCAAGCAATAAGGATCAACCACAGTCTGACAGGGAGGGTCAGGACAGTCTGTTGGATCCTTCAGCTGAGGAGGCAGGAGCTTTCATTGAAGTGGGAAGAAAAAGTAAAAAGAAGAAGCAGCAAGATACTGAAGCTATTCCAAGGAGAAATACCATAAGTGCTGCTAAGGAGGTTAATGTCTTACCCTCCAAATGAATTGGCTAATATGGAATTTTAGGGGTCTAGAGTCCTCCAGCTCTAGAATTCATTCCCTAGTTAATCAATGGAGGCTCCAATTGGTGGTTGTTATTGAACCAATGGTTACCGTTAACACCAGTTAACTTGTTATGATCTTTCGTTTAACACCAGTTATATTTTCTTTTTTAATTTGAAGACCATATAATGTCCAATTGAAATATCAAAACTCAAAAGTATGTCTCCAATCACATTTCTTTCACCCCGATCCAAGCTTAGACTAAAAAAAATATATCAAAATTCATAACTTTCGCTTCATACCCATTTTAGCAAATATAAAATTTTGAATTTTTAAAAATATATCATATTCCCTTCCATTTTTTTTCAAAATTATATATGCATTATTAGTGTCATATGAAAGATCATAAAAATTTAAGAATTATGATATATTTTTTGTAAAAATTAGAACAAAACTAAAAAAGTTATAATCGTTTAAAGAATAAAGAGGATTTTTATTTAAATGGGTCCCACCCACCTCTCCTTCCATTGGCAGTTGGCTGCCTATCTTATCCACGTACGCGGACGAACTTTGTTTTAAAGAAAGTCTCCAATCGTTTGCCGGCTCTCTTTAACCCTGGTTCCAACCATAAATATTTTGGTATAAATTTTTAACTCAACCGTAATTTGGTAAATACTTTTTTGTTTTGCATTATTTTGGAAAAAAACTCAACTAAGCTGCGGATGTATTGCCGGATCTATAAACTATATACCATAGTTAAGTGTGGTAGTAGATTAAGAAATATTTTTAACTCAATCTTAATTTGATAAATATGTTTTTATTTAGCATTATTTTTGAAAAAACTCCAAAATTCTATCCTTGCTATATTGGGAAATTTTCACAATAGATTGAGGGAAAGTAATATCATTATTGTCACCTCTCAACATTTGTTTCGAACATAGACCGGTAACGCAGTAACGCTTTTGTTATCAAAAATAGCCTCCTACTTTAAATCACGGATGAGAATGTATTTAACAAGCAACCACTGTTTTGCATATACGTGTGACGTGTCCAACAAAATGCATTACGTGTCCAGGGGCGGAGCCAGGACACTGGGCCGGTACAAAGAATATTTTTGGAAAAAAATCTACCCGAAATTTTTTACCTTAAAAATTTAGACATTTTTGAAATTTGGGCTGGGCCATGGCCAGGGATGGCCACCCCCTATCTACGCCCATGCGTGTCCACTGTCCACTGCTTTGCTATGTGTCCAATGAATTTAGGTGACAACTCTGGTACCTTTTAAAATGATGGGGTACCGTACCTACCATTCATTTTATTGGACCACATCACTATACCATTTTTTATTTAGATTTAAATTATTCAATTGCAACATTCTCATTGGTCCATGTGGACAAAGGTATGGTACCTTATGGGTACCATAGAATCTACCATGAATTTAACAATCAAAATTGAAAACTTTGTAACTTAAATTTAAAAAATTCGAAAAAAAAAAAGAAATTTGGATTTTAAAAATAAAATCAGAAAAGTAAAAAAAAACGTTAAGAAACTATAGGAATACAAATCTCGAATAGCACAGTTTACTTTTTTAAAATATGGGGAAAACTGTAAAAAAGCAAAAAAAATGTTTTTTGTAATGAATTTTCTAAAATATTTATTAAAATCTACATAAATATATAAAAACTTCAAAAAAAAAAATCAAATTCCACAAAAATATGGTTTTTAGACTAAAAACTAAAAATAGTAAAAATGTCTAAACAAACCTGAAAATTATAGACCAAATATGGAAAATGATATAAAAATTGTTTTAAATTATTAAAATATGAAAGCAATAGGAAATTTTTATGAAAGATTAAATTTTAGAAACACCGAATGTACACAATGTAAAATATATAAAAAAAATCAATTTGAAATAGTTCAATAAAATCATATTAAAGTATGTAAAATACGATAAAAAATATTTTTTAAATCAGAAAAATATTTTAAACAAGAAATCGTGTAAAATATTAATGCGAGAGAAAATATAAAATATGAAAAAAAAGGGAAAATAGAATTTCATACTCTTCAAATTCTTAAAAAGTTAGAAAACTATACTAAACAAAAAAGTTTGAAAAATATATAAAAAAAATAAGAATGTCAAAAGAACTAATAGAAATATTAATCTATAGATTGAAAATTTGAAAAAAGATCTTAGATTTAATTTTTCAAAATTATTTATTATTGCTATCACTTTATTGTTAGTTTTTGTTGCATATAATTTCTTTGTGTTTCTTTTTGTTGATAATTTTGAAATTTTTGTTTATTTTATTGTTTTTTCATGTTTCTTATTGGTAATATTCATAAATCCTAATGTATCATTTCAAGTATGTATTGTTAGACTATGGTGAAGTAGCTAAAATAAATGGAAAAAATTGAAAAGAAATACCACCCAACAAAATGCAACAGTTTATAAGAAATAGCAACAAGATACAACATAATACAACAACATACAACATAAAGAAACAACATGCAATAGAAACAAAGTAAATAAATACAACATTCCATCTCTCAGACGATTGATCCAGGATCTCATTACTTGATGGAGACATATCATCAAATTTTGAAACCCATTGAGATACTTCTGACTTTGAATTCTCAACCTCTTTGGAAGCAACCATTGATTTCATCAATGCAGCCAAAGTTTGGTTTGTTTAAGAATCAACCAGACAAGATAAAAACAAATCACATAAACACACACTATATGTTTATCTAAGTCTGATCTGGTATATTCTTCAAAAGATTCATATGAGTAGAAATTATAGATTTTCTTTTATATTTTTATATATGCAATATTGATTTCATAGGAAAAATACTAAACAAAAAATACGAATTTGAATACATTATTTCTAACAATCGGAATATAAATAAAAAAATTATACAAACTAACACTTTAAAATAGATGTTTTTTGAAGTGTGGAATTATTTTTTTAATTTTTTATATGTAATATTGATGTCATATAAAAAAATATATAATTCTAATATATTTTTTGTAACAAAGGGAATAACAATAAAAGAATTATTGCCCTTTAAAAACATAAGTTTTTAAAGTGCCTAATTTCAATAATTACTTTTATATATATGTTGGGTAAATGGCCCAAACGGGGGCTTGACCCATTCTCCCTAATTAGACGAACGTCTTGGGCCCAGAGGAGTACAGCCCAAGGAACGGGAGACGAACGTCTCCTCCCCTGGCCTAGCGACGGAGAGCCCAGGCCGAAGGTCATCCAATGCTAGGAGGCGACAGACGTCACCACCCAGGGTCCATCTCAGCAGACGGCCCAGTCCCAGCGCCAAGGTAAATTCTACCAAGGGTCCATAGACGGACGGCCAGAGGCTCCTTGCTGCTTCAGTAAGGGCGACCCCGAATCTAGCTGGACGAACGTCGTCACGGATTTAGCGGGAAACCCAGATTCTGGCGGGAAGCGCATTTAATACGGGAGATTTGGTGGTTGGGACTCCATCCACTCGAAATCCTCCACGTCAGCATAACCAACTGCCAATTGGTGGGTATAAATAGAAGCATTTATTTCATTGTAAAGAGTTAGCAGCTTTCTATTCTGAGCACTCTAGCTTATAGTCTTCTTACTCGCAGCTCTTCTACTGCCTTGTAAGACGAACGGTCGGCGAGCCTTTAGCGAAAAGTATTGTATTGGGGAGTTATTAACAGATTAATAATACCTAATCACTTACTTGCTACTTACTGTTTCTTAATTCATCTCACTTGTTAGTTGGGCTAGTTATTCATACACACTCCACTCGAAACTCTTGGGCTTACGTGTTGGACCCGAGGGTTGAAGGAATAAACTTCAACACTGGCGCCGTCTGTGGGAAACTGAACTAAAAGTTTCCAAAACTCTCCCGAAACAGCTACTAAATCTACCCACAGCAAGCACGATGGCAAGAAACAATCAACAACGTGACCTCTCCGAGCAACTGTCTCGCGGGCGAAGGAACCGCGGGCAAACCGCGGAGCGCTCTGAGCCGTTGGGAACCACTGGGGGTGATGGTGATCTCACCAGCCTTATCCCCCATGAGGCCAGACGCGACCCTCGACTCGTGAGGGAGCTGGCGGAAACTATGCGCCGAATGGCGGACGAACAGGAGGCGGATGAGGAGGTGTACTCGGCTAACACAATCTGGACACCCATCTCCACGATCCATCACATGCAATCCCTAGATGAAACGGCGGAATCTGCTGGGCGTCGGACGCCCGTTCACACAAGGTTGGGCCAAAATCCGCCCTCCCACGGAACCAGGGGGCACACCAGTGCCAGTACCCCCCACTAGGGCTGACAGGATGATCATCGGGGGCGCACGCCAGATGTACCCTCAGAACGTCAGGACACGGCGGTCACCCCCGCTGCCAGCAATATTGGGCGCCGCTTCCAAAGATGAGGCGCCAATATCACTCGAAGGCAACCCGACGCGGTTGCACCACAGAGGAACATCGCGCTCGAGGCCGCCCCTCCTGTGTCCCCCGGAAGGGCCGCACAGAAGGCCCGGCTAGAGGCGATGGAACGGCGAATAGCCGAGATGGATAGACGGGCGGAGGCCACCCCGGCTACGCCGCGTTTTTCCCTCACATCACCATTCACGCCGCGAGTCATGAATGCGAAAATCCCACGGGACTGCAGGCCGCCCGGAGGTATAGTGTACAACGGGACCGGGGATCCTAAAGCCCACTTGATCAGCTTCCAGGGGAACCTCTCCATGCTGGGAGCCTCAGACGAGGCTATATGCCGGCTCTTCTTGAGCACCTTGAGGGGTCCGGCGCAGGAATGGTTAGGACAGCTGAGACCCGGATCCATCGACAATTATGAGTAGCTGTCCCAACAATTCATGGCGCAATTCGCCGCCAGCACCACCCCCAAGAAGAGCTTCACATCCCTCACTAGTGTGAAGCAGGGAAAGGACGAACCTCTGGCCAAGTTTCTAATCAGATGGAGGGATGAAGTCCTGCAGGTGGATGACCTGGACAAACGGCTGGGGGTGAACATGTTCACTAGTGCCTTAGATACGGGGGACCTATACCGGGACCTCCGGAGGAATCATAGTACTAGCTACACCGAAGTCTTGGCCAGGGCACAGAAGTATGCCTCCATTGAGGAGGAAATTAGGATGAGGGACGGCACACCAGCGGCCCCATCCCGGAAACTGGCGGATAGGATCGCCCCCGGAGGCGGGCCATCCCCCCCAAACAAAAAGAAAAAGACGGACGACAGCATGGTTCCGTGGAAAGCTCGTCCAGAGGCAGGCCATGTGCGTCCGGGGGACTACCACATCCCCTTGGCATACCCAGTGGGCCAGATTTTTGAAGCAATCAAGGACAAGGGCCTCTTGAGGGAGCCCCAAGACAAAAAGGCACTCATGGGTCTTGATGAGACCGCCTATTGTGAGTACCACCAGAGGGTCGGCCATCTCACCGGCAACTGCAAACAGCTGAAGATGGCCATCGACGAGCTGGTCCGGCAGGGATATCTGGGCGAGTTCACCCAGCTATTAAAGAAAAATAGCCAGAAGCAGCCATATCCGAGGCCACGAACATGGCGTCGCGACGATCGGCGCGAGGCCGAACCCAAGGATGTGGATTATCGGAGTGCCGATAAGTGCCCGGAAGGATCCCTCGGCCTGAGCGGCGGGAAGAAGAAGTTGGAGATCAAGGTGATCTTCGGGGGTGCGGAGACCGGAGACACACCTGCCGAACGGAAAAAATTTGAAAGGTCCCTCTGTGTGGGCTCCATATCAGCTCCCCCCACCAAGCGAAACAGGATAGAGGCCATCACCTTTGGGACAGCCGACCTGCCGATGTCATCGGCCCCGCACAGGGATGAATTGGTGATCAGCATGGACGTCAACAATGCCATCGTCCGTCGCGTCCTTGTTGACACCGGCAGCAGCGTGAACATCCTCTACTGGGAGGCATTCGAAGGAATGAAGCTGAGGAAGGATCAGCTGAGCCCCCTTCGCACCCCGCTCTCCGGCTTCACCGGGGATTGCATCGATGCGGAGGGTACCATCGGCCTCCCCGTAGAGATCGGGGATGGGCCGCACACAACCCGCATCCGGATGACGTTCGTCGTGGTCCACCTGAAATGTGCTCACAACGCGATTTTGGGCCGGCCCGGCTTGGAGGATCTGGAGGCCATATGCTCCGTGCGGCACTCATGCATCAAATTCCCCACTGAGACTGGCGTGGGGGTGGCCCGCACGGACCCACATATGGCAGGGCCTACTACACGAAAGCCATGGAGAGGTTCAACGAGCGGGAAGCCCGGGTCAACAGCATCTCTGAAAAAGCCAGGCAGGCAGATTTCGACGCTCGTCTGGAGGCTGGAGCCATCTGCCCTGCTCGAGGAGATAGAACTCGATGACCCTTCGGACAGGAAGGTGTCCATCGGTGCCGACCTCGAACCTGAGATCAGGGAGGGGGTCATAGCCGTCCTTCGGAAGTTCAAGATCCTATTCGCCAGAGGGCCGGAGGACATGCCAGGCATTGACCCAAATCTCATATGCCACAGACTCGCCGTGCGGCCGGATGCCAAGCCCGTCCAACAGAAGAAGAGATACATGGCGGCTGACCGACGAGATTTCATCAAGAAGGAGGCTGCAACACTCCTTAGCATCAGGCACATCCGGCCGGTCATCCACGTGGAGTGGTTGGCCAATGTGGTATTAGCCCTGAAGGGCGACACATGGCGGATGTGCGTCGATTACTCGGACCTTAACAAGGCGTGTCCGATGGATCCATATCCGGTGCCGAGGATCGACCTGCTAGTGGACGAGACAGCGGGCTGCGAGCTGCTCAGCTTCATGGACGCATTCAGAGGCTACCATCAGGTGTTCATGCACCCGGATGATGCAGAGAAAACGACGTTCGTCACAGCGGATGGCGTGTACTGTTACATTGTCATGCCGTTCGGCCTGAGGAACGCCATGGCTACTTTCTAGAGGATGATCGGGATGTTATTCAAGGACGTACTGGGCAAAACCATGGAGGCCTACGTAGATGACATCTTGATCAAAAGCAAGAAGAAGGAGGACCACATCCAGGACATGGAGAGTGATGGTCCCTGATAGAGGTGAAAGTCTAGAGGGGGGGGGGGGGGATGAATAGACTTTTAAAGCTTTTTTGATCTTTTAAAGAATTTCTCTCATAGGTATGATGATCAGAAATCTTTTGGGAGATTAAGGATCGCAGCGGAAGTCATAACCTCTATTAAACTGTGAATGGTAACTTTCTTATGAGAAGATAAGAAGGAAGAAGTATTTGTATTTTGGACAACTTATCTTCAGTGACAGAAGTGTCTAGTAGAATGGAAGCTCTGATTTGAAGATCTTTCAGTGAGGTCCTCTGAGGATTTGGATTTGACCCTTCAGTGAGGTCCTCTGATGACCTTGAGTCAGAGACCCTTCAGTGAGGTCTTCTGATGATCTTGAGTCAGAGACCCTTCAGTGAGGTCCTCTGATGACCTCGAGTCAGAGACCCTTAAATGAGGTCTTCTGATGATCTTGAGTCAGAGACCCTTCAGTGAGGTCCTCTGATGACCTCAAGTCAGAGACCCTTCAGTGAGGTCTTCTGATGACCTCGAGTCAGAGACCCTTAAGTGAGGTCTTCTGATGATCTTGAGTCAGAGACCCTTCACAGGATTTTCTATAGTTTGAGAAAGGTGTTCGATGTGAGCTTTGCTAACAGAAAATAAATCAACACACGATGTATCCTGGTTCAGAGGTGGTGTAATCCTCCTACATCCAGTCCCACCCTCTTTCAGATGGATTTCCATTAAAGTATTCAGCCCAATACATTTAGTGACCATCTGACTGTTATCACCAACTTGTTCAGACTTCAAGGTGTTTCACTAGGAGTACACACCACTCCAAGCTACTCAATCCTTTAGGTTTTTTCTCAATTGATCCAGTGGGGATCAAAAGGTACTCTATCCTATTCTACCACACTTAAGGACTTAGCTGACGCTATCCTTATAAGTGTTTACAACAGTTTCAATATGAAACAAATTTCTAGCCTCCAACTAAAATCTAAACTTTCTGAGTATATCAATGAGGATTTCTATCTAGAGAGTTTAGTGAAGAATGTGTCTAATCAGAGAGCAGAATTTAATGAACACTTTCTCTTTTGCTAGATATCTTCTTTGTGTAGTATGATTTCTCTGCTTAGTGAACTCAGAAGCTTATTTTTCTTCTCATGCTTATGCCTGAATTTATAGGCATCTTTGGTTGATTGAGCAGCCCGAAATGACATGTATTTAACCCTTGCAGATGCAGAAGTTAAGAGAGTGAGGGTAAATGAGTAACTCATATGCCAATGATGGTGGTTCCGATTAGGTAGACGATGTGCCAGGGTGGGCTGGGGAGCATTGGAAGCTGTAGTACATGGGAGGGAAGTAGGAGGTGAATATCATGACAACTATTCCTATGTAGTCCATATGGGTCAGTACAAGAGTCAGGGGTTGGGAGTGGCAACAGAAGAGGTGGCATACGATGCTCGATAGGAAACAGAACATTGAACCTGCTAAAAAGACGCACAATGGCCATGTTGATGCTGCACTCATCTCTCTTGTTTTTATGTCCATTTGTGATTCTTTACCTGTCAACATCCAATCAACCATCCGAGTTGGCACCCCCTACAAAATATCTTTTGTATCCCTAGAAATCTTGGCCACTGAACCAACAACAAAGTTCTTTAAGAACACTTTCATGAAATCAGCTAACTGATATAGATGGGAACAATTTGCCACAATCAGTACCAAAATCAGAGCAAAACTGATCAAATGCGTCCAAATGTTGAGATGAGAATGTGTTCGTTATAACACAAATTCAGAATTAATTATTACCAAAAAAATACACATAGATAACAATATACACATATAGTTTTTAACAAATTTCAGTTAATTTACAATTGCTTTCTAACATCTAAGACAGAAGATTGTTGATTTTTGAAGCATATTTAATGCAATCAATTCATCAATATAATCATCAATTCAGTCATGCTTCTCTTTTTAGTCCCACAATCAAGTTAGAGTGGAAGTCGTATAAAAAGCCACATTCTTAGTGTTTATAGTTTACAGTTTACTTAAACTAAAATTAAAATTATAATCAAGTAATGATGATTGATAATTAAGATTGGTTTGGATACGGTAAATTTTCACATTTTCAATTCCAAAGCCAACAATGATTGATTCAACTCATAAAGCAGATCATATTTTATTGAATATTCAGATCTCTCTCACATGGATCATAATTTTTCATCAATTGGAACAAAAATTTACTCTGAATATTCAATTACTAAAACAATGATGTATGCGAACCTCATTGTTTTACGGTAGTAAGGGCTCCAGGTTCTCTCCCATGGAAATCTGACGGGAGATCGTGGGAAGGGCAAGAGTTGTACGAGCATCAGTAGGAAACCTAATCAGGCAGTTCATTCCGAGAAAGTTGCGCCTGAATTCAGATGGAGTCAAATCGGAGAACCTAGTGAGTAGTGACACCGTGGATGGCGGAGAGGTAGCAGACCGCTCTTCGAAGCTTGGGAAGGGCCATCGTCCTGTTTCCTTTGATCGGAAGCTAGTGTCGTCAAAGGCATAACATCGGACATAATTTGATCGAACTTGGTGAGACTGGGAGATGGAAGTCGCCATTGCTTGAGGGGAATCTGTGTTATCTCTCTGTCTTACTGTATTGTTCGGATCCGTAAGAGGTGCGCCACAAACTAGTCTAAAATTGAAATAAAAAGACATTATTGAAAAACGAAAAGATTAAAAATGAAAAGAAGAAGCAACCGAGACATAAATGATATTTGGGGCACAAAAGTAGACCACACGGGTAATTTCCACATTTTAGAACCACTTCCTAATACCTCATTTTTTTAAACCCTAGAAAAATTCCCGTCTTTTTGTACGGGATGTTCCCTTTTCCCGTGTTTTGATCTCTCCAATAGCACTATTCAATCACCTTTAATATGGATTATGGACATATAGTGGTCTTGACTCTTGAGCTTCCGTTCGCCTGAAAATCCATTGTCCCTAGCGGCGCATACTGAATCGCACAATCGCTAATCGGCATTTGCCCAATGGGGACTCCACTTCTTGAACTCTTCTGACGCAGGTGACGGTCGCGCACTTCTGACGCAGGTGACTGGTTACTGTCGGCCGCCAGACGGTCCGCGCAAGGCGACTAAGCAACTCTTATCCTCTACCCAAGTAGCCCTTTCTCGACAGACGACAGCCATGTAGCCATTTCTGCTCTTAGCCCGTAAGTTTGTTAATTGTTTAGTTTCATTGTATGTTTTTATTCAATTTAGCTTTCTAGAGATTAAATTACAGCCTTATTTCCAATGTTCCAGATTAATGGGTTTCAGGGAGGGTTTGTTGAGTTTGTTTAGCTATTCAGACTAAATTACAGGCCTTATCAAGTTTGTTAATGGTTTACAGAATTCCAGATTAGTGTTTTAGCTGTTTAAATACTATTTCTACAAATTAAGTAGTACTACCTCTGTCCCAAAAAACTTTGTCATTTTCAAAACTTTGACCCACTATATCTTTTTACCAGAAATTATTAATAATATAAAAATTATATGATAATTTGACTTTGACGGAAACTCTTATTCCTATAAATGTTATTCCTAGGTTTATGAGCTCCTCCAGCTTCATCTTGCAAGTTCCAATCGCTTTAGCTCATGCTGGCTTGCTTTGCACGACTTCATCGCCTGCATTGCACTCCTAGTAAGCCTCCTCATTCACAATTTACAACTTAAGCTCATAAACCTAATCTGAAATTTGAACCAATGATTACTTATGCACTGCTTTCCTTGCGGTCAAATGGTTATTTCAGAATTAATATTGAGAAAATAATGGGATTTGAAGAGATATGTTGTTAGCTGTTAGTGTCTTGGTGGATTCTATACAAATTGAATTCAAAGCTCACAGGGGTTTCTCAATCATTGGAGCGGTTTAACAACATTTCCAAATGCAATTTGAAGTTTGAATTCAAAGCCCTATCTTTTCACCTTACGTTTTTTTAAGCTTATTGTAAGATCCTATGTTGTGAGATGATTTGATATTGCGAGTAAAACAGAGTTAGGCAAAATGAATTTTCCATTAAAAGACTTATGATTAAATAAAGTACATCTCTAATCAACCAACTTCTTAAAAATAGGATTTAAGCTAATAAGAGGTGTTTGGAATTGCTTCTGCTTCTGCTTCTTTTTTAAAAGCAGAAGTTGAACCAGAACCAATTTTTCAGAAGTTGGTGTCCCTCGGCTTCTAAAAAACTGATTCTAAGAGAAATTTTGAACACTCATAACTACTTCTGCATTTTCACCCAAACACTCCGATATCTACATAGAGTAGAAGCAGTTTTAAGAATCAAATCCAAACACCGTGTAATATGCTTACAACTATGACCAAGTACAACAATTATTTAATTACATAGGACTGGATTATTACATATGCATTAAAATAGCTAACACCCCCTCAAGCTTGAACAAAGATATCAATCATGCCCACATTGACTAAAATTTCATCAAACCTTTGCTTGAGAAGTCCTTTAGTCAGCACATCTGCTAGTTGTTTACTTGTCGGAGCATAAGGTCGGCACATTTCTCCACTCTCTAGCTTTTCTTTGATAAAATTCCGATCAACTTCCACATGTTCTGTCATGTTGCATTAGGTTATGTGCAATGCTAATAGTTGACTTGTTATCACAATACAACTTCATAGGCTTGTCTAATGGCATCTTCAGTTCTTTTAACACGCGACTTACCACACGTCTTACCTATATGACTTCACATATTCCTTGTGTCATTGCTCTAAACTCAGCTTCTCCTTGTTGTGTCTTATTCAATTGAGTCTTAATCTCGAACCATTGACCATCATTTCCTAAGTTTGAGTACGCATCTTTAATGCCAGTCCAGATTGCAAGTGCAATTTGTAGAAACAAGTAGGTCCGACCAGCATCTGAATCCATTGAATTCACAATCCGTGACATAATTATTGAGCTCTCGGCTTCCCATCGATCAAGCACTTCCTCTCCTTCCCGTGGCTTGGTTGTAGATCGGGTTAGATAAACAATCTTTCCCCGTCCTTGAACAAACAACTTGACTGACTGTGACCATCACAGGTCACTCCCATTTAATTTATGAGATGCAATTGAGATTTGCACTCCCAGTTAAATCGGTGCTACTTGAGTTTAGACTTCATGATTGATCAGCAACTGAAGTGATAACGGTTGATAGAGAGAGAAATAAAAGCTCTGATACCATGCGAGTAAAATAGAGTTAGGCGGGGTGAATTATTCATTAAACGACTTCTGACTAAATAGAGTACATCTCTAATGAACTAACTCTTATAAAATAGGATCTAAGCTAATAATATGCTAACAACTCTGACTAAGTATAATATCCTCCGTTGGTTGAGAGGATTTAATCTTTGTCGTTGAGGCTTTTTGTACTTTCGTCTTCTTGTGTTGGAGCAGCTTATCTTCAGACGCAATTTGATCAACTTGCTTCGCAGGAAATGTAAACCCATTCCTTAGGTCTTTGACTCACTATTCACCATCTAGTGGGTTTTTGTCTTCTCATGCAACTCTGCGTGTTGTAGTGTCCCATGCTTTTGTAGATGCTCTGGCCTTAGGTAAATATTGTGACCTTGAGGCTTGGTAGAAGAATCATCTTTTTTAAGCTATCACTTTCATTTACAAGTATTGGTTTATTCCTTGGAATGAGAATTTGTGCAATTTTGTTCTTAACTATCACTCCATATTAATATTGTGCACGATAATAATCGATTCTATATTTTTAAATTAATGGATTTATTTATATACTTGTATTATATACTATCGTATAAGATAAAGAAAATTGAATGTTGGTATATATTTTGTAACAATCAGAGTACAACACAAAAAACTACAGCACTTCAAAAAGCAGAAATTGTTGAAGTTCTACATTGATTTTTTAATTATATATATACAATATTGGTGTTATGTGAAAGATAATGAGAAGTTGCAAAAATTTATATATTTTTTGTATAAATCGGAAAACAAATTAAACAATTATAGCACTTAAAAACATACGGAGTAACATTTTAAAAGTGCCCAATTCAATTATTATTTTTATATATCCAATATTGGTCTCATATAAAAGATAATAAAATGTTATAAATTTTGATATATTTTGTGTAGCAATCTGAACAAAAATAAAAAAGTTATATTACTTTTAAAAAACAAAAGATTTGTTTTAATTTGTGGGACCCAAGCTATTTTCTACCTCTTTTGGTACGGAAGTTTTTAACCCTACCCCAATTTGGGATATACTTTTTTTGTTAATTTAAAAATTAAAACTACCTTTTTCCAAATAAAATTTGTCAACCTTCATTATTTAGACGTAAAATTTACTATTCACATAAGTATATATATGAAAAGAGTTATTTCTCTTTTCTCAAAACAACACAAATTTTAATCACACCGGTTGAACTAGTAATAAATAATAATTATTAATTGTCATCTTTAAATTAATATAAAAATGATTTCACTCCTTTCAAAAAAAAATAAAAATGAAAAAGATTTCACTCATTTAATTATATCACATCTATTTATTACTCTTTCCGTTTCGGATAACATAGTTGGCTAAAATTAGGGGTGGACTCGGGTCGGGCCGCCCGGCCCGGAATTGGACCGGCCCGGTACCCGGTCTTGAGTCCGCCAAACCGCTCATATCCCTGTTCGGGCTCGGGCCTCCTAAAACGTGAACCGGCCCGGCCAGTACAACCCGGGTTCGGGCCTATTTTTATTTTTTTCATTTTTTTTATTTCTACCAGGTTGGGCCAAGTGTTTGGGGGTGGGGGGGGTGGGGGGTTTGGGGGGGTGGGGGGGTTATTTAGAAAATCAAAATAAAATAAAATTAAAAATTAGCCCCAAACCGGATCCGGCCCAATATTGTTTGGGCCCGGGCCAAAACCGCCGGCTGCCCGGGCCGGTTCCGGTTCCATCATTGCTAAACTATGTTGCACGGAAACGTGAAAATCATGAGGAAACGGGAAACGGGAATCGTCAACTTTTGCTCAAAAAAGGCTTATTTAGAGAGTTTCCAAAGAATTTCCGAAACGGGAAACATACTCTTTCCGAGAGTTTCCGTGCTACATAGTTGCTAAATAAAGCACGGCCGGGCCCAGGCCCGAACCGGAACCGGCCCGGGTCCACCCCTAGCTAAAATTGATTTTTCACAAAATAATAAAGTCAAAATTGGGCGACAATAGTTAATTATTAACCACACAATTGGTGTAAACAGAACTCACTTCACGTGAAAAGTAAAGTAAAAAATGTTGTCTTATTACGAAACAATTAATTGTTAGTATACAACTATACATGTCCTAAGGATAATCACTTTGATAAGATATATTTATTTGATCATATTCGATTTTAAATGTTTGATCTACGGTATGACATATATATAATCTATGTAATAATTATAATCATTTCTATAACTGAACTCTCAACTATGAACACAGGCACTTAAAAAAAAAAAAACTATGAACACAGGCAGACCACCAATAAATATCCTGAGCATAACTTTCATTCAAATGAAAAGGCAAGATATAAAATTAAAAGACATTCAGTACCGCGCTTAACTAGTGGTGAAAAATCGGTATACCGCACTTACCGTACCGAAAATACCAGAAAATACCGAAATATTGGTATACCGTCATTTTTGGTACGGTATCATACCGTATCGATCTATTTTGGTACGGTAACGGTAAATATTTTCAAATACCGCGGTATACCGGTATAATACTGTACCGACTCCCTACTCAACAATTACTTTTAATTCTAATATATTCTAAAAATTCATTACAATTTTGAAGCCCAAAATTAATACTTAAGTTGGTTACAAATACAAAAAAACACAAATAAAGGCCCAATTTCTCAAACTCATTATAACCTTATAGGCTTCCACTACGCTAATCTTAATGACTAATGAGTAATGTACAAATGTCAAGAAACAAGTCTATCTTGTTCCAAGAGCTTGCAAGTTGTGATGACTGGGCCGCTAAGTAGTTGACGAGTGAAAAGAGATACACTTATATGACAAGTGTATCTATATAGGGATTCTGCGAGTCGAGACACACAACTTTGTCCGAAAGTCTTATTCAATTTTTAAAAAATATAAAAATGACTAAATACACAATATCATATTAGGAATAAATAATTTAATATCCATGTTATTTGAATAGTTTTATTTATTTTTGTTAGAGATCACTATTGATTTAATTATACTTCCTCCGTCCCAGGGAGAAGTTCCCGGGTTGACTTTCACACATATTAAGGAAATAAAGTTACATAAGGGTAAATTTTACTGTTTGGCATTGTTTCGACACTGTTTGGCACTGTTTTGCACAGTTTTTATGTAGGATAACTTTCAATTTAAGGAAATGGGAACTTTTTGTTGAGACTGCCAAAAAAGGAAATTGGGAACTTCTCCCTAGGATGGAGGTAGTATATATATTTATTGTTCAAGTTATATTAGGAGAACGTGTTACTTTTTAATATGTGGCATGTTGAACTGCTTAAACATACTAATAATAATTATTGTTCAATATTGAATTGACATCAATAGATTATTAATTGTATTTCGTAACATTTTAATAATAGATTTAATATGTCGCTAGTAATAACGATTTAGTATATTTCGTTAGTCTGCTAACTTTTTGTATTGGGAGACATGCACAGTTATATAATTTACTGATACCGTACCATTACCGAACCGAAACTTTGGTATACCGAAATGCGGTATACCGAAACTACAATAAGGTAAAGGTAAGCAAATTCTGCATACCGAAAGTTTTGGTACAGCAAAGGTATGAGAAAAAATATAAGGTATACCGTACCGAACCACCCCTACGCTTAACAGCCAATAAAGTTCACATTTGGCCACATTAAAGATCATAAGCATTATCTTCATACAAGTGAAAGGCAGGTTAATCTAAATTACAACCCAGTAAGTTCATAACTTGGCAGGCAGGTAGCAATTCTGGCCAATTACAAGCAATAGATGTTACGGGTTTCAGTTATAGTGAGGCAGAACGAGAGCGAGTGCGCAAAGCATAGGTATGACTAATACGCCCCTCATGGAATCCCTTAGTTGGATGCTTAACATTCTTACATAACAAACAGCCGGTGGTTTTGCCTGTGGGATATTAAAGACTGTCAACTACATCTGTCTGTACTTTTACCAGTGTTGTCAATGCCGGATAGCGGAGCGTAGCGGCCAACCCCGAAAACGCTATAGCGGTATAGTGGGATGAGCGCTGTTTAGACTATACACACACACAAAATACATATTATATGTACGCTTACAATTACATGTCATCATTTGGCATGCATGTATCTTACTCCATGAAATGATAAATCACAAATATATTCTGTATTACACTATTATTCAAATGTCATGAAACTTATACTCACTAAATAACCAATAAAGAGGAATTAGAGTCTTAAACAAAACACAAATAAGTGAAGTACCTCACCTCCAAACTTTAAAGAGTAAGATTCAGATAATGCTAGATAAAATTGCATCATTAATATCCCATTATAAAAAAATCATAGTTGTTGGGATGCCTTGAACTATATTAACATGGAGATGTATGGTATAGGTTGTGTTTGATCTTGATTTCGGTTTTGTGTTAATTTAGTAAGATTTAGTAGGGATTTTTGTCTCCCATGTGTTTTGGAGGGTGTATTGAGGTAACTAGATTCTCACCCGCGCGATGCGCGAGATATTAAAATGTAATAGCAATATGATATTATTTATAAGTATTACTTTGTCGTATGAGATGAATGCAAATTGTCATAAACGTAACATGCATAATAAATTATAAAGTTCAGATAGGTAAAACTTAGAGATAGGTAGTAAGTATGTTTTGGAATTAGTAGAAAAAACTACGTTATATAGAGTTTCATAGTCTACACATTGCGAAAAACTTCCTTATAAACTACATTAGTGGTATGGTCAATTGGCTGACCATCTTCACCGCAGATCAATATATTCAAAACCTTAGGATTTATTACCCTTGACACTGCAACATACAGTTGACCATGCGTGCGATGCACGGTTAGAGAATGTTGTTTGAAAATAAATATGTTGTTTTTTAATTTTAAGAGTGCATGCAAATGTGAATATGGGTCATGATACGACTATGATAAGTAAAATTTGATAATGAGACGGCTTAAAATGTATAAGAACTATCTAATGTGTGTGCAAAATTGAATAAATTTTGTCAAAACTTTATAAATTTGAACAAAATCATTTAATACAGTCAATTTGAATATTAAACACCTAATACGGAGTAAATTATTATCTACCAACCAAAACTCAATTACCCGTACGTATTAATTACTCCATATAAGACATCCTTAATTAATTATAAGAGCATCTCCAATGCTAAAACGTTAACGGTGCATATGTGGCATGAGAAATAACCAATTAAAAACAATAAATACCATATCTCTCTCCTTCTTTTCACGGTCTTATGTGTTTATGATAAGTTTTTGTCTGCAATGTCAATCACAATGTCTACATCTAGACATTGTGTTTGACATTGTGAAGATAAACTTACCAAAATGATGTAAGATCTTTTAAATAAGGAGAGAGATATTGTATTTATTGTTTTTTAATTGGTTATTTCTCATGCCACGTATGCACCGTTAACGTTTTAGCATTGGAGATGCTCTAAGCCCTCCGTATAAGACAACCAAAACTTTAAGAAATCCTTATTATAAGCCCCACCGGTCCATATACATACTCCGTATTTAACTATTCATTACTACGTATCTACCTCCATATACTTAATATACATACGAAACCCTAATGCTACATATAAAAGCTCCTTAAGCCCCACTGCCGCCCCCTTCATCCGTACATATCATCGATGCTCTCTGTCTCTCTTCGTTCACCCTAAATCCGCCTCCCCACCAAAGAGCTTACTAAAATTGGCACTCTCCTTCAACTTGTTCCACCGCTCTTTGTATAATTGTATCCACAAAGGAGAGTCATCCGTTAATTCGATTTCCGGCATTTCCCTCGAAATAGTCTTATTCGCCGCTTCATGGTGGATGAACCGGATCTTCCGGCGGAGGAGTAGATGTGAGCTCTATACGGCCAACGTATTTGAGCAGTTTGTCCACCTTACCGACCAACGATGGGTATACTCTGAACTCATTTTGGGTATATTCTTAAATTTTCAATTTCAACATTATGACCTTAGTTTGTTTTTTCAAAAAATGATTTTTCATGTGATATGAAATCTATCTATTAGTTATTTGATACTTGCCATGTTGGGTGAATAGGTTACTCTGATGTATTAAAATATGTCAGTAATACGTAAATTAGTTTTTTTTTCTGAAAGAAAACACAAGCTATGGTAGGGTTGTTGTTTTGTAGTATATATTTGTATTTTACAAAATGATAATTTATATGATAATTTAAATCTATAATATAAAATAGGGCCGTTGTCTTATATTTTACTAAATCTATTACGTAGTATATCTGTATATATTTGTATTTTACCAAATGATAATTTATCATATTTGTTCATGATAATTTTAGGAAATCTATTACGTAGTATATATTTGTATTTTACTAAATCTAGTTTATGATGTTTACTTCTCTTTTAAATTTTGGTAACACACTCAAACGCACATATAAATTATTTATATTTCTTTATGATTTGCATTAGACTTAGTCGGGCCGACCTGACAGCTCTAGTAAGTAAAACATCAAATACCGGGTGTTCTTTATCAAGGCTAACAAAAATTGTCAATGTCATGGAGTGTAATCTTATTTACACATCTGAATATTGATTATTTATCTAACCTGTGATAGAACACTTTTTTTTTAATATTGTTAAGCTCATTTGGGTTCTGCTAATAAGAAAGATAAGGTAGTGATGGCTTGTTGTTTTCTGTTGGAAGTTATCATTCATCAATGGCTAAGAAATTTGGGACAACATACACCTCATGCTTTTTTAATTTTTACTTGTTCAAACCCAATTGCTGCATCTTGATTGTAGCATGATTCTGCCCTCCCTGTGAATTACAATGAATGTTAAGAAGTGTGTTTTATTAATGTCATATTGTCATACTCATTTGTTATTCGTTTTATGATACAGGTCTGAGTGTGGATTTGAATGGCATTTTGTTAGAATTGCATTAAAAAATGTATTCCTTGGGTTTTCAGGGGCCTTCTTAAGGTGCTCATGTATGTAATATTCATGAGTGGTGTAGTAGTTAATTATAAGCATAGATCGAATAGGAATGCAGGGTCCTCTACCCCTCTATGTGCACATAGAGACGGCCAGGTATATAATAAATACTATCTATCTGTATTTTAATAAGTTCTGAACTTTTTTTCTTAAAACATTTTTTTTCGCAGGGAGAAAGTCATTTATAACACATCTTTACTGATTGTAAAAAAAGAAGTAAAGTTATTTTTCTAAATAACTTTTTTCAGAACCGTATGTTCTAAATTGTTTTCTAAACATATATATTTATTACACTTTATGAAGTAATATCTAAACTTAAAAAAGTAATTTAAAAAACATGAGTTTCAATTAAACCATCTGTTTTGGATGCCATATGTGGCACTCATAGCTTTTATTGGGTTTTTAGGCAAATACAAAACCTGCACCCAAAATTGCCTTGTTATTTTAGAAAAGTTTTTCAACAATCTAATGATATACCTGTTCAGTTTGAAAAACACTTGTATTGTCTCTCCACCCCTGCCAAAGTTATCAAATATCAAAGCATGGAATGATCCATTATAAATTAGTTTTTGGCTTAGTAGAAACATGTTTTCAAAAATAAATGATGCATTAGTGGTTCTCACCTTAGTAAGCACCCCTCGAACTGAGTCATGAACTCCATTGATAGCCAGTTATAAACCCTATCAAAAACCACACAATTCTATTTGCATACTTTTGTATTAGAGCGTTAAACACATGATATATCTCTGTCAGTGAAAATAACTTGTAGTATACCGCTCTACTAAAATGTGGTCAAACTTAAAAGGCCATAGAACTCTAACATTCCAGCCACCTTTGGTTATTATTAATCTTTGATAAAGCATACGAAATCCACATAATGTACCTTATCATTGTGCAAAACAACTTGCATAGTGTTTCCTGTCCTAAAATCTGGTTTGCATACCCACCGGAGCTCAATTGCTTACTTGGCTCTTGACACTCAACTGATCAAGTAGGACGTATATATATTACCATTTCAAGATGAGTTTTATGTTAAACTCAAATGAGTATTATGCCCAAAATGAATGAACACACAAAAATGAGTTTTCAATATTTTGATACTCATTATGTAAATTATGTATGCTCATTTGGTATTGTTTTATGCTCATTTTAAAATGATGCACATATCAAATATAACGCCCAAAATCAATGAGCATACACAAATAAAGTCTTGAATTTTTTTATGCTCATTTTATAAATTATGTATGCTCATTTGGTACTGCTTTATACTCATTTTAAAATGATGCACATATCAAACATATCATACTACATTAGATTCACATATTGAAATTAATTATAAACATAATTTAAGATTTTTTTATAAATGAAAAAATAATAAAAAGAAAACGAATTAGAAAATATGAAGTAGAGATCAATGGTGCTCATTGTTAGGCTCATAATACTCAGAAGAACAGGCTCGATGCTCATCAAAATTACATCAATGTTCATTTACCAGAAACCACGAACTTCATCAAAATTACAGAACTGCCACCGGCTGTACGGAGCCAGCCGTACAGCCGGCTGTATGGTATACGCTTCCAGCATCTTAGATTAAGCATGTTTTTTCATCATATCCGAACGCCAGCGAGGCCGATCAAAGATATAAGAGCATCTGCTATGGGTGGTCATTTGGGGATCAAAAAAATAATAATCTCACTTAATCCCCACTATGGGAGGTCACTAAGTTGATCGATCAATATGGAAGCTCACATATGAGATCTGACAAAAAATTGGAGGAGGCATATGATTAACCAATTAAAAAATGCCATGTGGCTTTTTAATTTAGAATGAAGCCACCAACCTTATCAAACATCCCCACATTCTCTAATTTCATTTATTATTGATTAAATTTAATTTATTGTAAAAAACGATTACACCAAAAAATTAGATATTTTTTTTCTATAAATATAGACCAATGAAGGATATGTTTAGTCACTTCGAAATTTATCATTTCTTTCCCTCTTGCATTTTATTTTATCTGTTTTAGAATATTTTTTTCTTTGAAAATAGATCCAACTCCTTCTCTAACTAGATACAATCTCAACAATAAATTATAGTGAGTAAAATGTGAATTTTATATTCCTTTATCAAATTATATAAATTAATAATTGTAGAATATACCAAAAATATGGAGAGAGAATGCACAAATTTTAAGTGACCTAGGTCACCATAGTGGGAGAAAGTATGATAGGTTAGAATGATGTGGAAAATGATGTGGAAGAGAGAGGAGGGGATCAATACTTATTGGCATTGTGGATGCTCTAAGAGTCGTTTGTATTTCGGCGTTATGGCCTTCAAACGTTGCAATTAGCCACGTTTTACGTGTAATTAAAATGCCGTTTTGAATGAACAGTCATCATCTAAACATAGCCATATTTGATTCCCAAATTATAAAGTGACAACTTCGGTACTCTTCAAAAAAATGGGATATCGTACCTACTATTCATTTAATTGGATCACATCACTTTATCATTATTAATTTAGATTTAAATAATTCAATTACTACTTTTTCATTGGTCCATGTGGACAAATGTATGATACCTTATGGGTACCATAGAAACTACCTAAACATATTTGATCTCAAGAATTCAAAAGTTGAACAGAAGCATGTTAGGCCAGTGGAGGACCTAGGGAGAGGCCTAGGGGGGCAAGTTCCCCGGTTTCTGACCATGAAGTTTAGTATTAGTTCTTAATATAAAAATTGTGCCCCTGCTATCCGGGCAAAAAATTAGAGTATTTTTAATAAATATTACCAGAATATAACTAATGAACATAATCATAGTCACTAAAATTGCTATGGTAGTACCTAGGTCATATTTTTGTCCACTATCTTTAATTCAATCACATTGTCATTATTTCAAAAAACTATTATAAATATAGGACTCTATCAAAGACATATAATAATTGTAGTTAGGGGCGGGCAAGAATCCCGGTCCCGTTGTCCCATTCCGGTATATCCCGAAACCGTACCGGTGTTGTCCCGTTCCGTTTGGGTCTCATTGATTTTGTCCCGCACCGGTCCCGTACCGGTTTAAAACGGGACGGGACCGGGACATTGGAATGTTATCCCGAACCGTCCCATTGTCCCGTTTGTAATAACTATATAGATTTTGTAGCATGTGACTAGTTTGTAAAGTCAACTCAAAAAATAAATGATAACGTGTTTTTAGTTTTTCAAGCCCAATTTTTAAATTAAAAATAATACCTAACATAAATGTTTACTAACATAAGTTTTTACCTCACTTTATATATCTACATATGAGTATCTCACAACTAGAACACATGATTTTGAATAAACTAATTCATTTTTGCTTTGTTTTATATTTAAATTTCAAATTTTGCTAAACCTAACTAAAATCTAATACGTAGTAGCTTTTAGCTTGTGATGAACATCAATTAAATTTTAAAATGTTAATATTTTGGTGCATGATATTTTAGAAATGCTAATATATATTAGTTACAAATGATTATTTTTTGTTAGTTTGGGACGTCCCGAACCGTCCCGAACTGTTCCGAATCATCCCGGTCCCGATTTAATTGGGACAAGACTAGGACAAAGGCTTGTCCCGTACCGTCCCGTCCCATTATTATTAATTGGGACGGGACCGGGATAACCCCAATCCCGAACCGTCCCGACCCATGCCCACCCCTAATTGTAGTAAGAAATATAAACAACTCTGAAGTTGTGATGGAACAAATTCTTATAGTTAGATATGTTGTTATATGGTTACTGCACTTTCTTTGAAAAGTGGCATTGATGATTTTTCACTTGTAGTAAGAATTTTCGCTTATTTTCAAAAATATGAAAAAGGTTCTAATATGCGGGATAAACTTAAAAGATTGAAGTCTTTTAAGTTTCAAACATGAAAAGTCCATACATGAAAAAATGTATCAATTCGCGATAAATTAGTTTCAAACTGACAAATCCTTTAAATTTTTTCTATAATATGATACTCGTAAAAGGTATATATATATATATATATATATATATATATATATATATATATATATATATATATATATATATAGAATCATATTAATAAATAAAGTTGTACTAAATGATAAAATCCTAAACTTGACTTATACTTCATTTTTAACACGATGGAATTATATTTCATTCAAGTACCAACAAATTTTGTGGCACAATGTATAACAACGACATGATCCTAGTTCAAATATGAAATCTTGATCATTTTATAGTACGAAAAATAGCGAAAATTCTAATGTAAAATCATAAACTGCACAAAGATGAGTCATTTCTTATACGTCAAAATATGTAATTCTTTCCAATAGTCAAATATTATTTTTTAGAATTGTCTTAATGAGTTCACAATTAGATTTATAATCCATATATGTTCACTCCTTGATGTCGGCATTGTATAATCTATTTCCAATTAAAAATATTAATTTGAACGCACTTAACAAAAAAGACCAATGGTACACCTAATTCGACCCGACCCGACCCATTTTCATCTATGTTGGAGTACCCCTGCTTCGGAAAACTTCTGAGTCCGCCGCTGTGTTAGGCAAATTAAACTTTGTTGCGGAAGTCCAAAAGTACGTAGGCAGTGATTTTATCCGAGACAGCGGAAAATTATTTCCATGTGATAGAAACGTTGCGTGACAAAATTCATAAGAAAGCTGTCACGAACGAAATGCGTAACAAAAATCCATTAACAAACAATTAATTCATTTCCCACGAGGGTCTGCCTGACTGCCTGTGGTTATTGTTGTTATTGATTTGCAGGAACGGATCCATGATTTCGAGTCAATGGGGCGAAAATTTTCGCTAGTGTAAGGGGTGAAATTTTTTTCGTTAGTGTAGTGGAGCGAATTTTTTTTCCATAGTGTAGTGTAGCGATTTTTTTCGCTACTATAGGGCTATGGGGGTATTTTTATTCAAAAAATGACATTAATACATACACATCCCCAACAGCATTTAAATCTATTACATTCTAAATTTAATTAGACGATGACAAAGACATCAACCAATACTTACAGAGTATTAAACAACTTCTACATTGTTTAACCTCATGAATCGGTTATTGAATTGTAATTTATGTCTACTAAGGAGGGTGTTCGTGAGTCATGACTCATGAGAAGTTTTCTAAATATTACAATAGTAGTACGAATGTGATTATTATTTTTAGAATAATATGCACCACACACACATATGGTGCATATTATATTTTAATATTAGTATTAATACTATAATAATTTGAAGTGTATTATCTACGTGATAAATTATTTTTAGAAAGCAAGAAGTAAATGAATTATGTAATTTAGTGTCAAAAAAAATTTATATTTTGGATTCATTTCACGTGATCTAAAAACTGTGTAATTAGAGTGTCTGATATTTAATATCGTTTGATATATATTTTATGGAATCTAGTACTTGTTATCTAATAAAGACAATTAAACATTAAAAATCTAGAAATTTTATATACTTGGTAATAAGTATCCTAAATCTTAAACAATGAGTTATTCGATTGTTTATTTGTTTAAGTTATGTAAATTATTTTATATGTTCCTTCTTTTAAAATCTCTCAATGAAATATTACATTATGTAAGATTATATATATATATATATATATATATATATATATTGAAAATTAAAGGGAAAACTGTCAGATAGGTCCTCGAACTATCATAAAAAGGTCAATTAAGTCCTTCTATAGGAGGTTCTGTCCGGCCGTCGCGATTTGGGGAAGTTCCCAGTGGAATTTTTCGATGAAATTTTTTGAGCATCTTATTCACCAAGTCTAGTTTACTCATACCAAATTTTAGCTAAAAATTCAATCGGGAATACATTCAAATTAATTCTTGAAGATAATTGCGCATTTTTGCGTTCTCGAATTAATTTGAATGTGCGCTCCCGATTAAATTTTTAGCTGAAATTTGGTATGAGTAAGCTAGACTTGATGAATAAGATGCTCAAAATATTTCATAAAAAAATTCCACTGGGAACCGCCCCAAATCGCGACGACCGGACAAAGTTCCTATAGAATGACTTAATTGACTTTTTTATGAAAGTTCGAGAACTTATTTGACAGTTTTCCCAAAATTAAAAGTTAAGGGGGATGAATCTAATTAAATTATAAAAGTTTTATGAAAGTACTATGCTTGAAAACTTTGAAAGTCCAACAATCCAGAAGAATAAATAAATGCGTCTAGCATGGCCTTAAGCCGCCGATCTGGACTCGTTTTCAGTGCCGGCCAAAGCTCAATTTGCCGTGCAAAATTAAATATTGGTGCCATACTGAACGGCTTCCTTCACAAAATAAAAAATTTGATACCCCATAATTTCCTATTGGGATAAGACAGTGAGGGCCCGTTTACTAACAGAAAATTTTTTCTGTTTTCATTTTCTGTTTTCAAGCCTTCAGTTTTCTGTTTTCATTTTCCAGTTTTTTGTTTTCCAAATCAGAAAACATGTTTACCAGAGTTTTTCAATTTTTCATTTCATTTTCACTAGACAACGTTGACTTAATATTTCGAAAGAGAAATGCACATTTAAAGGGACATTTGAAATAACAAAAAAAAATAACATAAAATGTTCCCCAACACTGAAAATGCAATAAGTGACATGTTCATCATAACAACAGTTGTACTTCGACATCTCAAACATTATAATCATCCCATATCGCATTTGCAATACTTTCTCGAATTTCGTGCATTTGTTGTTGTTGAGACATATCAAATTCGAGCGATCCACTTTCACTTGTACTTGCCTCCGTGTTAACTATCATATCATCTTCCTCGTACTCCAAGAACAAATCATCGTTCCTATCTTGCATGCGAATGAAGTTATGCAATGCGCAACAAGCAATGGGAATTTGAACTTGTCTTCTCAATGGGTAACCACGTGATATGTCAAGAATGGGAAATCTTTCCTTTAGTACTCCGAAACACCTCTCGATCACATTACGCACGGATGAGTGTCGGTAGTTAAATAAAGCTTGCTTATTGCGTATTCGCCCTCGGCCTCGAAAATCATTTAAGTGATAACTCTCTCCACGGTATGGGGCTAAAAAACCCGGAACATTTGGATAGCCAGCATCAACCACATAGTAATAACCTATAATGAAGTCAACAACATTTACAATAGGAACCCATTTTCGTTAATAGTGACTTTATTAGCACAAATTGCATAATTATTGTATTACCGATAGGAGGCATAGGCAGCCCATTTTCGCTTCTTGTAATTGCATCTAAAAATACTCGAGAGTCGTTGCCTGTTCCCTCCCAACCCGCGTACACATATGTAAACAACATGTCATGATTACAGGCTGCCATGACATTTTGCGTTACCGTTGCATGTCTACCGCGAAACGTCTTTTGTTTGGAAGCGGGTGCTGAGGCTGCTACATGAGTACCATCAATGGCACCTACACATTTCTACAAAAAAAGTAAACCATTAGTAGTATGAGTTAACCTAAATATTGAAAAAGGAAATTATGCATACACATACCTCAAAATAAGGATACCATTTGGGTTTCTCTAAAATTTCCGGTTGAACAGGGCCCCTATTAATCGGCTTTATAACTTCTTTTCCCAATCGTGCAAGTGCTCTTACCACACGCTTCACACATAAGTGAACAGTTCGCATTGAATGCTGAAAACGCTCTGCACATGTACGTTGCCCCGCCCCTTGACATAACACTAAAAGACCTATTCCTAATTGCTCTTCAGCCCTTAAATATCTTGAATCATGTAGAACATCCAAATTCTTAAGCCTTTCACATAAACGCAGAAATACATGTGGGTTCATCCTAAAACTTTCATAGCATCTTAGGGGATGACCTGTCATTAACTCATCGATATAACCATTACCTGTGAGTAAAGATGTTCGACATGGAATTCTTTCAACGTCAACTAAAACACATGTAGTCATTAACAGTAGGGCCCCGAACTCATCATCTTCATCACTTGCAGAGTCTGAAATATCATCACCACTGCCATTATGTGACATTGTGTATCTGCAATAGCGTATAACATTTATGCTTCATGTGAGAGACAACTGCATAATCACATAATACGTAACAAACACTTTCAATAATTCCACAAACAAACATACATAAATATTGTTCTAACAAAGTGTTCAAGTTCAAATACATAAAACATATAACATAGATTATGAAATCCAAACACAGTTTAACTAGTTCGAATCAAATCTCATAACCCAATCCAATTGTCGGTCTGCGGGCATAGCCATAAAGGCCTCACGTCGGACAACATCTGTAAGTGCATCGATGGAATCATTATAAGCACGGGTTGACACATTCGGCATAGCATTTATGACTTCAACACATCGGGTCATAGAAAAGTTTCCCGCTGCACCTGTAGATGTGGTGCTTACATCTTCATCTCGAGATCGACGTCTCTTTTCTTTTTCACTCATTGTTGTCGTGTATGCATGGACCGCATTCGCCAAAACAGTTTTCCAGTCCTTATTGCTTGATCCCATCGCTTCCTCAGCTTTGCGTTTCCCTTTTGAGTGTGATCTCTCTGAGCTCATGCCCCCTTCACCATGTAAGAATACATCCTCATTCCTTCTTTCCTCATCCGAGTGTGTCGGTACTTGGGTGGAAGGAGTAGCAAGTCCTCCAGTTGCACTCCCTTGTCCAAAAACAAGATTCATTAACGGATAGTTCTTGCAGCCCTTCCTTTTAAAAGTCTTAAAGCCCCTGTTCATCTGCATGTTTGTAGTACACATATATCATTTAAAGAGCTTAGTAAAATATGTAAAATTTACCTTGTAAATTAAATTAAAGACTGGAATCATATAAAGAGCTTAGTAATATATCATTTAAAGAACTTATTAAATTAAATATTCACCTTGTAAAATTTCTGCCAACATTCCTCTGTGGCATGAACAACATTCCGACTGGAATCATATGTAACTCCAGTATGAGCCAATAACTGACCAAATTGTCTATGTATGAGCTTCATCCTATTGTACTTTCCCCGTAGCCTGTCACTACCGTATTGAAACCGACCTCGGACCAACATCTCATTATCCATATCATTCCAATCGCGACCCTTAAATGTAGGATTCCCGGTTGGGTCTTTTTTTACTCTTTCATATAGCACAGTCAAAAACAAAGTCTCTTTTTCATCAGGCCATATGGCATCATCCTTTTCTTCTTGAGTTAAACTCATCTACCACAAAATTGCACCAACATTGAAATGTGCTAACAACATAAGTTCAAAGTGTTTCCAATTGATTCGAAACTGGAAGTTAGATATAACCATATATAACCAGCCTTTACCCATATATAACTACACATTTTACTATTGATTTACACTCGGGTATTCAATGTGGAAAGACCAAACAAGAGGAGGGGGATGCTGACTAGTGTACTGTAAACTATAAACCATTAAGAGTGATACCCTAATCAACCACAAACTAGTGTACTGTAAAGTGTAAACCATTAAGAGTCCTGACCTTATAGTATTTTGAAAAGATCTTAAAAAACTCTTCATATTTGTTTGAAAAAAAAAGTCTTCATATTCAAGTTTTCATAATGATGCGTAAGCTAATCATTTGGTCGTTTTGAAACTGCTCAACACAGCACGATTTCAATTAGTTATGTTTTACTCCGTATTAAAAACTTGTTTCTGTCGATGACATGGTAACGATATGGTTAACAAGTATAGAATGGTAAAGAACTTATTGGTGTTATAGTTTTTATAGATGCTATGTAGTACAAAATGCCACAATAAATGGAGAGCTTGATCATTCTAATCCAATGAACTTTTTTGCATAGAAAAAATGAAGTATTGTGTAGAAGAAATGCAGAATCCATGCTCCTCATGCTAGATTACTCAAGGACCCTGAAGGGATTGGTCATTGTGATAGTTATAGGTGTTCATCATAATGATGAAAATCGAGAAGGGCAGAACAGAGCATGAGGGGTTGTACACATGTGTGAGTACCGGAATCATCACTATGATGTTTCAACTTTCAAATGTCTAACCGCTAAGAGAAATGACAGTGAATTTCAGAAAACCTCAAGACTGTCATCTCAGTGATGAACTGATGATCTATACCAACTCATTATGGCTGAAAAATAATTGGATATGGTTTTAAACAATAAATACAGATGAACACCAAAACAATTGGTAACAAACCTATCAAGGAAAATCTACTTAAGGAATCCCGCCAGACATCTGATATAGCTTCAGCAGGTCAGGAACTTTGCTCTCATAGCATTTTACAAACTTACTTAGAAACTTTTCTTCAGATGCGACCAACATCCTTCAAAGTAGCTTTAGGTCCTCTGTTAACAAACCCTCTGCTGCCAGTGTTTGATACACAAAGGACCTAGGAATGATCCTTTTCTCCAAACTAAGCATAAACATTACTGGGGTTTTCTAAATGGTTAAAGTTGTAAATTAACTTGCATCACCTTCGGTTGCCAGACATGAAAACAAGACCTAACCATGAATTTAAGGCTTAAGAAGCCGCATTGGTTATCAGATTCCAATCTGATTTCAATTTTGAAAAAAAAAGGTGAAAAATTTTGCATAGCAAATAATAGAAGTCGAATTCAGTTAATAGCAGATAATAGAAGCTTGTGTCATGGATATCGTATGTTAATGGAAGCCGAATTCAGTTCAATTTTTACTTCAATTTTGAGTTTCAGAGCTTACCTTCAAATCGTTGGCAGAACAGGAGCCGACGGAAGAACTGGGAGATGCCGTGATGTCGGGCCTCAGCTCCTATCGGCGGCGATGCTTGATTTGTGAACCTGGAGTGCGGTAGCCATGTGTGGAAGAGGTTGGGAAGCTCTGCTCTCTCGATTCAGAAGTTGTGGCGTGTTGGACAACACGTGCGGTGTTGAGCGTAGCACAGGTCCGACTTTTAAGCTGGAGAGGAGGAGGAAGGTGAGAAGTTAAAGCCGAGTAATGAAGTTAGGCGGAGGTAGATAAGCCAAAATGAAAGCTCGTAAAGGTGGTAGGAGACGGAAGGCGTGCGAGTAAATGAATTACTGTAGCAGCGAGTTTTCTAAAACTAGAAAACTAGTAAAACGTGTTTTCCATTTCACGCGTAAAAAATGAGATATGTTTCAATTTTTTGATTTTGGAAAACACTTTGGTAAACATGTTTTCTGACTTTTCTATCTCCAGTTTTCCAAAATTTTCAAAAAACAGAAAATATTTCTGTTAGTAAACAGGCCCTGAAGTTCTCAGTGAACAACTTGAACTATCTCCCACCCAGCCTTATCATCATCTATCAATCATGAAGGCATTATTGATCCCATTCCTTTCACTCTCATTATCCCTTCTCATTTCTGCCACCGCCGCCGCCACTTCACCTTCTGCCGCCGTCCTTGACCTCAAGGGCAAGCCACTCATTGTGGGCTCAAACTACTTCATCCTTCCGGTATTCCGCGGCAGAGGCGGCGGGGTATACCCAGCCAACATCAAACAGAACAATACCCAATGCCCACAGGACGTCATCCAAGAGGCCAGTGAAGTCCAGAAGGGCATACCCGTCGTGCTCACTCCGGTCAACACCAAAGACGGCAGCGTGGTCCCGCTTTCCACCGATCTCAACGTCAGGTAATAATATACAAGTAATTTTCTAAACTCGATCTGTGTATTACAAATATAAGGTCAGGGCACTCAATAAGGTAAACTGTTATTTCCTCAAATTATGTTTCTGTATACCAGGTGGCCTTTTTGCAAGAATATTACTAACTTAAATTCAAAATTGTTAAAGTATTTGGAAATAATTACATAAATATGACCAAAATAAAGATGATTTACAAAAATATGATTCATTACTAGAGTAGTAATGAAATCATAGTAATTCATGTTTAAGTTTTGAACATTAGTTACCACAACACTACGTTGTAGTAATGAATAGTCATATTTATGTAAATAAGTTTTATTTTAGTAATATTCTCGTAAAAAACCCAAGTATTTGTCCCACACCAAAAAGCTAGAAAGCAATAAAACACTAGTTCTCCTTTTATGGACTCCTTTCAGATTTACCTTTTATGAAACCCAGAGCCTTAAGAAAAAGATAAAATATGACTTATTTTAAAATTTTCTAAAAATAGTGACATATTCAGTCGACTAGTTCTCAGTGACACATCACTCTGAAATACTGGTACATTATAGTGACTCTCGTCCAGTTAATCGTACATAGTGACAAGTCATATTTTTGCTCGAGTTGTCACGTTTTAATCCAAAAACATATTAATCATATTTTTATCTGGGGAAACGGTGTCACT
Organism: Cuscuta epithymum; assembly: GCA_945859915.1. Taxonomy (NCBI): domain Eukaryota; kingdom Viridiplantae; phylum Streptophyta; class Magnoliopsida; order Solanales; family Convolvulaceae; genus Cuscuta; species Cuscuta epithymum. The sequence continues at coordinate 2,709,149 of CAMAPF010000012.1, read as the reverse complement.
AATATACATGTCATTTTTTCATAGGTTCTTCACCCCGACAATCTGCGCCAAGGAGGTGGTGTGGAAACTCGACGCCTACGATGAGTCCTCGAAGCAGACTTTCGTGAAAACCGGTGGGGCCATAGGGAATCCTGGGATTAATACGTTAAGCAGCTGGTTTAAGATTGAGAAGTCCGATAAAGATTACAAGTTTGTGTTTTGCCCGAGCGTTTGCAGCACGTGCAAGGTCATTTGCAGAGATGTTGGAATCTTTGTGAACAAAAGCGGTGTCCGGTTCTTAGTTTTGAGTGATGTTCCGTTTAAGGTTCAGTTCGAGAAGACATTTTGATTCATTCCCCGGCCGGCCGTTAATTATAATATCATCTTCCCGGCCTGGCTAATAATGTCTACTCCCCGCCTTGATCAGTGTCTCACTGATTTAAAAGCCAAATAAATATGGGAAGATATCTTAAAATGTCTTGAGTGATCCATGTTATTATGATTTATGAACCAGCTACTTCAATATCGAATCGAATTGTTAAGAAAGAATTTGACATGAAATAAATTAAAGCCTTGAGGCTGCCTGCAACCTGATAGATGAAAAACTAAATTTAAGACTTTTACTCCATAAAACCCTCCAAGGATCCAACCCATGTATTTGGAGGTGCCAAATGGGTAGGATGGCACCCAGGGAGGCGGAATTTGGCACTCATATTCACGCCCTATACCTTGTTGGAACAACATAGCCACAAAAAGAAATAGAGAGGAAGTGGATATACAGAGAGAGTGTGGACCCCAACAAAAAAGAAAATATCTTTTTTATTAGAAGTGTTATAACTTCTTTATTAGTATTTAAAATTCACAAAAACTATATCAAAATTCATAATTTTTTTTACCATACATATGACACCAATATCATATAGGAAGTATATAAATTTAGAAAAAAAATGAAATTTCAGCTGTTAGAAATTTTTAACGTGATTAAACAATTCTTTTTACATCTTTCACTAATTTTTTTAAAAATGGGTCTGAAATAAAAACAAATAAATTAATTTCAGATTAATTTAATTTTACATCGGAATGTTTGACTTTTTAAAAACTGAACTACCGTAAAAAATTAATAAAAAATTGATGTATAATAACAAAAATAAGACTTATATATAAAAAAAACTTTGCAAGATGAATATATTGACGGTGGACGGATTGCAGTAAAAATTGAATTGACAAAATAAATACGTATAAAGTAGTGGAAAATTTGATTTATTGACGGAGACGAGTTGCGGTTAGCCTAAAGGTATGACCTGCAGATTGAATACTCCCATTCCTCTATTTATCAATGTTACTGTACTAACTAATACTCCTTATTAAAAAGTTGTCGGACACGTATGTAAAATGCGGAATTATTATGAATATGAAAATTATATCAAACTGTTTTTTATTTGAAATATTTTTCATAAAAGTATAAAATTTATAAATAATATACAAATATAATAATTAAAAACATTATAAAAAATGTGCTATCATTGACTAAGAAAAGTCAATATGACTTCATTGCTCAATACTTGAAGATTATCCTTTTTATCTCTTTCAGCCCAATAAACTAAAAATGACATTTTTATGCTAAAAATGAATGATATTTATCAGATGTTCATGGGAGTGAGAATGTGACACTATCCCATAAAATGTCTATTACATATTGGTCTATTTCACCATTTCGACGTTCACTTCTCACATATTGAATAATACCCTATCAAATTACAATAAAAAGGAGTAAAATAATAACAATAATAAAACTACGAGTACAAGTTTTATTTTCACAAAATAGAAATTATTACTATATTCATTCTATTGGGCTTTGCAAAGTTTCTTGTTGTTCTAGCTTTCTCATGTCTTTACTCTTTATTAAAGTAATTATTTTTATGATGTTGCTCTGTTCTCTCTTCTCTCTCCAAACATCAATTACACAATTTCTTACTAAATTTGAAGTGGCTATTTCTATGAGATGGAGGCAATTAATACTCCCTCTATTCCAAATTGTTTTGCAAAGTCAATAATTTTTTTGTAAATCAATAATAAAAGTCAATTCAATCCTCCCTATCAATAATTAATTCAAATTTTAATAATTGAAATTTACATATTCAGAAACTACATTAAAATCTCTTCAAAGTTGTAATCTCCAAATTAGAATATAAGTAAAAATTGATATCCTAATTAAGCAAATAAAATGAAACATGTTTGACCAAATAAAGTCAAATTTGCAAATCAATTTGAGACTAGTATTACTTTTCTTAGTTTTATATGACTACTCATTAGTCCCCTTCTTCTCTCTCCCCTCCCTTTGTGATCAATTCTTCAATCCCCCTGTAGATCCCCCCCTCCTTCCCTCCCGTTTGGATTAGAAATTCCATCATTAAATTTAAAGTGAGTGTTATGGTTAATATTTTAATTGTTGAATAATAATATTGTAATTGATCCATTTAGACATGACATATTGTCAAGATTGCTTAAATTCAATATTTGCTTCCCTCAATGGCAACACTTCATCAATCTTTGATTGACTCTAAGTAATACTTATCATACAACGGCTTTTGTAAAAATAGAGAAACATGCAAGACAACATATTCGAATGAAAAAGCCTAAAACGATCGAAAATGAAACACTACCTATCAAAAGTTCTTCCAAAATCAAAATACTCCAACTACACATCCTCGAATTAAAATAAAAACAAACACGAACTTCATCATTGAACTAAAAGATAAATAATAGGAAAATAAAACCACAGATTTGAGTATAGTTATGGATTTGAATAATAGGTTGTCCTCCCAATGTGCATATAATGCTTGTATGCATTATTTACATGCATCCACCAGAACGAGCATGCGCTTCTTTGTGTAATTCTCGTGGGATTGAGATCCTCTATCTTAATGCGGAGTCCTATACTCAAATAAAAGCCAGCCATTACCTGAAAAAGTGAAAAAGTTAAACCCTTAAGGGGGTTTGGAACTGATTCTGCTTCTGTTTCTTTTTTAAAGCAGAATCAGAATCAGTTTTCAGAAGCTGGTCTCCCCCAGCTTCTGAAAAAACTGATTCTAGGAGTAAATTAGAGCACCACAATCACTTCTGCACTTTCACCCAAGCACTCCAACTTCTGTTTCTGCTCCCTAAAGAAGCAGAAGCAGTTTTAAGAACCAGATCCAAACACCCCCTAATTTTCTTTTGATATTTTGATCGGAGGTTCAAAATGGCCAAACGCCCTCCATGCTTGTAAAAGCAAAGTAGAGGCATCGAATCCATCCTCCATGCGCACACGCCTACACAGGAGCAAATGTACAAAAAATTAGATAAATTTTTCAGAAAAAATGTACACAGGGTTAGAATGTGCACATTTATCTAATTTAGATAAATTGATAAGTGTTACACAGGGCTTGTTTGTACAAAAAAATCAGATAAAATATTCAATCATTTTCAAATTTGGGGCAAGCCGGGGTCTAATTAGGCCCCCCTTACCTGCACCCCCTCTCCCGTGTCTAATTAAATAGAACCTATAGTTTGGCTAACTCTGGACAAAACTTCCAATTGGATCCATAAGGTACATAACTTAAAATAGGATTGATAAAATGCGTTTATGTGATTGATATTGGATTGATAAAGTAAGAACAAAATAAGAATGATTTAGAATCACATGAATTTTACCAAATTTGATATGAGACAATCTTAATGGGGCAGACCAAAAAGAAAAGATGTGACAAACTTAATGGGATATAGTATTAAAATACACATAAATCGGCATTTCCATCACTACGGCCGAGCTCTAGACCAACTACCGCATTATGAGCTTAATGATCATTAAATGCATTACTATTTCACATTATGAGCCGATGTTGCTTACCTCTTAGCTAAACACTGCATCCAAGCCCGACCTCCGCAACCGAGCTTGGGACCCGTACAAAGATTGTGGGCCTCAACATTTTAGCACTTGAATTCCACAAACATTCAGGATTATGTCATTGTGTGACAGTTGTCTAGTCAATCACACACTTTTAATATCTCAGTGAGTATATTTACACGCGATTATGATAGTTGACTAACTATGGGATATTTTACAACTGAAAATGTAAATCACATTTTATCTATTAGGGATTGAAGTCACTAGCAGCGATAAGTGGTGATCATTATCACTGATGGGGTCTGCAACAGTAGTGGCGACGTTGATGGACAGGTGGCGAGGAAGGCTTATGTGGAGGGGTACAAGCGGCATTACATACTTTTTAACAACATTTATATTAAAATGATAGATGTTATACTATCACCATCCCAATTTGATGGTACCATTGCGGTTTAGATGTTTGACCATTCAAAAATTACATTAAAATTTTTTCAAAGTCGCAAAAGTTAGAATCAAATTTGATAAAAATTTGATATATAAAGTAAAAGGTTAAGAGTGGTTTGTGTTGACCAGGTGAATAAGAATTGGTACCATCACTTTGGGACGAAGGTAGTATTAAAATAGGGAGAATAATTAAGATAATAAGTCACTTTTTGCGAATTATTTAGGCATAATGATGTGTGTTCTCATTAATTAATCAAGGGTATAAATACAAGGCATTACACAAATTTGGGCCAGGAAAACTAAAGCCCTACACCTGTACATATTTCGGCCAGGCTCTAATAATTCTAAAAATACATATTATACAGATAAATCTTAACACCCCACCCCCCCTCAAGTTGGAGCATGGGGATCATAAATGCCCAACTTGCGCAGGAGAAAAGTAAACTGGCGTGTGCCCAAAGCTTTGGTGAAAATGTCAGCAAGTTGATCCGTAGTGGAAACATGAGAGGTGCTAATGGTACCATCTTGAACAGCATCACGAATGTAATGACAGTCTACCTCAATATGCTTGGTGCGCTCATGAAACACCGGGTTCTGAGCAATATGGAGAGCGGATTTGCTGTCACAAAAGAGCTGCATTGGCCGAGGATGTGGAATCCCAAGAACAAGGAGAAGTGCCTTAAGCCATTTGAGTTCAGAGGTAGCCGATGCCATGGACCGATATTCGGCCTCAGCCGAAGAGCGAGACACAGTGTGTTGTTTCTTGGTTTTCCAAGAGATGGGAGAGGAACCAAGAAACGCTATCCATCCAGTAAGAGAACGCCGAGTTATAGGACAGCTGGCCCAGTCGGAGTCACACCATGCGGAGAGAGACAAGTCACTATCAGAACGCAAGAGAATCCCCTGTCCCGGAGAGCCCTTCAGGTATCGGACTACCCGTAGTGCCGCTGCCCAATGATCAGGTTGCGGTGCATGCATAAACTGAGCGAGGGTATGAACAGCATAAGCTAAATCAGGGCGAGTAAAGGAGAGATAAATGAGGCGCCCAACAAGGCGACGATAAGGTTCCGGATCAGCCAGTGGTTCTTGCGAAACATTAGCCAGCGAATGATTCTGGGGAAGTGGGACACTATCAGGTTTGGCTCCAAGAAGTCCAGCATCAGATATAATATCTAGACAGTATTTCCGTTGACAGAGAAACAAGCCATCAGCGCCACGAGCAACCTCTACGCCTAAGAAATATTTGAGAACACCCAAATCCTTCATATGAAAACAGGTGCTCAAATATTCCTTGAAGGACGTTAGAGCATAAGAGTCATTGCCAGAGATAATTAAGTCATCAACATAAACAAGGACATGAAGTCGAATGGTACTCCTATGAAAAATGAACAAGGAATAGTCAGCGTAGGATTGACGAAATCCATAGGACTTCAGAGATGTAGCAATGTTGGGCCGCGGGTATGCGGTGCCAGCAACAGCCAGCCTGCCGGTGCAATCGGACCGCGTGGCGCTTCGCATGTGCTATAAATGGTGAGTGGCGTGCTACACTATCAGCGATTGCTTTTAGTGTAACGGTAAGCGCAACGATCCACAATTGGTATCAGAGCCAAGGTCACGGGTTCGACCCCCGGCAACAGCATGCTGCGCAGTTGTAGGCTGGCAGGTGCTGGGGGGAGATTGTTGGGCCGCGGGTATGCGGTGCCAGCAACAGCCAGCCTGCCGGTGCAATCGGACCGCGTGGCGCTTCGCATGTGCTATAAATGGTGAGGGGCGTGCTACACTATCAGCAATTGCTTTTAGTGTAGCGGTAAGCGCAACGATCCACAAGCAAGTTTAGCAAACCAACACCGGGGTGCTTGACGTAAGCCATATAGAGATTTGTGAAGACGACAAACACGTCCCGGCGTATCTCCAGAAAATCCGGGTGGAAGTTTCATGTACACCTCCTCATCAAGATTCCCATGAAGGAAAGCATTATGAACGTCCATTTGATGAAGTTCCCATTGCTTGATTGCCGCGACTGCAAGAAATGCCTGAATAGTGACCATTTTAGCAACTGGTGCAAAAGTTTCATGATAATCCAAACCAGCAACCTGATGATTTCCCAAAATGACCAATCGCGCCTTAAGACGCTCAATGCTTCCATCAGAATTATATTTGGTCTTATAGACCCATTTACAACCAAGAGCCTTCTTGTTAGGAGGTAAAGTGGTCATGGTCCAGGTGCCATTATCCTCCAAAGCCCGGATCTCCTTTGCCATAGCATCGCGCCATCCTGCGTCTTGCATGGCTTCTGAATGTGGAGACGTTAAGGTCGGAACGGGACTCAGATTACTCGTAGCATTAGAGACATAATCACGGAATAGGACCGAAGACTGCCTAGCATGTTGACTTCTGCGTGGTTGAGCTGCCGAAGGGGGATTTTCCTGAGGAATAGCCGAACTGGAACCTGCCTCATTACTGGAAAGAATAGGTGGAACAACTCCTTCAGTAGCCTGCGTAGTAGAATCTGCCTCATCCTCCCCAAAAGAAGATTCAGTGTCTTCATCAAAACCAATCACGTCCAACGATGGAGCAGGATTACTTTCAGGAACGGAAGAGGCTGCGTAGGGGAATACATCTTCATGAAAGGTTACATCACGTGAAACAAAAAATTCATGAGTATCCAAGTCAAACAGTTTCCATCCCTTTTTGCCATTGGGATACCCAACAAACACACACCGGCGTCCCCGTGGAGCAAATTTATTCCCTTTTGCCCATTGATTATGGACGAAGCAAAGGCAGCCAAAAACTCGGAGTTCATCATAGGTGGGCGGTTCCCCACACAGTACTTCTATCGGGCTTTTGTTAGCTAAAAGTCCTGATGGGGTTCGATTAATTAAATACACGACAGCCAAGATACATTCACCCCAAAAACTAACCGGGAGATGAGCTTGATGCATAAGAACACGTGCAACGTTGAGTATATGTTGGTGTTTACGTTCCACTCGCCCATTTTGCTGTGGAGTGCCCACACAAGACGATTGAAACATAATACCAAGTGAAGCAAAATAATCAATCATACAAGTGAATTCCGTTCCATTATCACTTCGAATGATTTTTACTTTAACATCAAATTGGCGTTCCACCATAGCTAAAAACGTGCTAAACACTTTATGCACTTCACTCTTATTACGCAAAAGATACACCCAAACACTACGTGAAAAATTATCCACAATTGTCAAAAAATAAACAGCATCACAAGAAGACGGAGTGTTATGAGGTCCCCATAAATCACAATGCAAAAGTTCAAAAATTCTAGAAGCTTTATTATGATTAGTAGGGAAGACATCACGCTTTTTCTTTGCCATAGGGCATGCCACACACGGCTTATTCGGAGTTTTATTTCCCGAAACAGAAGAAACAGCAGGTACTAACTTGAGCACGCGATCAAAAGGATGACCTAATCGTCGATGCCATAAATCAAAATTCCCAAGTTCTGACGAAGTAATCAACTGAATGCGTGGAATGCTACGATAGTAATAGAGTCCGTCCCGACGCTCACCGGCTCCAATCAGGTTCCCCGAGAGTTGGTCCTGTATAGCACACAAGTTATTAGCAAATTTTACAATACATTTAGAATCATCAATTAATTGTGCAATGGAAATTAAATTGCACTGCAAATTGGGCACGCATAAAACATTTTTCAGAACAAAACTGTCCGAGAGTTGCACATCTCCAACGATGGTAGCCTCCACACGCTGTCCGTTCGGCAGTCCTACCATCCAATGATCAACATGTGTGCCATGAATAATTAATCCAGTGTTACCCGTCACATGGTGCGTAGCCCAACTGTCAAGAATCCAAGGTATGAAGTAAGGCTTACCACTCATGCGATCACTACCAGCATTCTTTGTTTCAGAATTAATTAAATTAAGCAAGGCTTGGACATGTTCCAGTTTCAGCTGCCCCACCAGACCACCCGTATCACCCTGTGAAGTTTCATCCATCAAAAAATTAGCCTGAACCTGCTTCTTCCCGTGAGCCAGCCCCTGACTTCCCCGTCCAGCAGTCTGCCCCTTGCCATCCCAATTTCGTTCAGTCCACCACTCCGAATAGACGTGTAGTTTGAAGCAGTTTTCCACCTCATGCCCCTTTTTCTTGCAGTGGCTACATTGGAGCTTTTCTTTGTCTATACGACCAGTTTTCTGGCTCGGCATATCAGCACGCAAGGCAAACGCTTGGGGCTCTTCCTTCAGTGCTTTACCCCTGGCTATGTCTTTGGATTTCTCCTCCTGAATCAAAGCTTGATAGGCTCAATCCAAGGTTACTGGGGTTGGCTGCGAGAGCAGGTTGGACCGAGTAATACCGTAATATTCATCATCAATTCCGATCAAGAATTGATGAAGTTTTTCTTCCGCTCTGTCCGCGGCAAATTTTTCAGCAATTCTGCATGTACACCCTCCGCAAGTGCAGGCATGTAGGGGCTTCAAACAATCCAATTCGTCGTAGAGAGTCAAAAGTTGATTGTAGTATTCGTCTATGCTCATGCCCTTGGTCTGTTTGCAACCGACTACGTCGGCCCGTAGCTGCTGGATGCGTGGTCCATTAGCCACACAGAATCGACGTTCCAAATAATCCCACAAAGGTTTAGCCTCATCGTGGAATGGTATGGAAGCTGCAATTTTCTCGTCAATTACACGTAAAATCCACGACACGATCATGGAATTTACGGTTTCCCAATGAAGCAATTTTCCTGCATCCGTTGATTTGTTGAGCGTCCCATCAACAACAACAAGAAGAACAACAACAACAACAACAACATCCAAGCCTTAGTCCCAAACGATATTGGGGTCGGCTAACATGAATCGATACATGATATCATCCAAAAGAAAAGAAAGGAAATAAAGATAAAAAAGATAAGCTATTATAAAAAAGATAATATAAAAGAGATGAATATACATATAAAAGATAAAATAAAAAGGATAAAGTAATGTTTATATATAAGGATAAAAATATAAAAGAAAAAGAAAAAGAAGAAGAAGAAGAAGAAGAAGAAGAAAAGAGGGGAAAAGATGATACAATATCACTCCTCCACACGAATACCCGCCCTCCATTTCGCTCTCTCCAAAGCCATACTCTCATCCAATCCAAGAAGAAGCATATCACTTCTGACTCCCCTAGCCCACGTCTGTTTAGGCCTTCCTCTCCCTCTCTTCCCTGCCTCTTCTCCACACATCTCCACTCGTCTGACAGGTGCATCAATCGGTCTCCTATGCACATGACCAAACCATCGTAGGCGCGACTCCCGCATCTTATCTTCAATAGGTGCTACTCCCACCCTTTGTCTGATTGTCTCATTCCTCACACGATCCTTTCTAGTATGCCCGCACATCCAACGCAGCATGCGCATCTCTGCCACACTCATCTTTTGAATGTGACATTGTTTCACCGCCCAACACTCCGTGCCATACAGTAGTGCAGGCCTAATTGCTGTCCTATAGAATTTACCCTTCAGTCTAGTCGGCATACCTCGATCACATAGAAATCCTGACGCACTCTTCCACTTCATCCACCCTGTTCTGATTCTATGGGATACATCTCTATCTAACTCACCGTCCTTCTGAATTATAGAGCCCAAGTAACGGAACATATCGCTGACCGGTATCTCCTTACCATCTAAAGTAATTCCGCTATTACCACTGCTTCTACCTCCACCAAACTTGCACTCCATGTACTCTGTCTTGCTCCTACTTAGTCTGAAACCCTTGTTCTCCAATGTTTGTCGCCATACTTCCAACTTTGCTTTAACCCCTGATTGTGTCTCATCAATCAATACAATATCGTTGGCAAACATCATGCACCACAGTATATCATCTTGAATTGACTTTGTAAGTTCATCCATGACTATGGCAAATAAAAAAAGGGCTCAGAGCCGATCCTTGGTGCACTCCGATAGTAATAGGGAACTCCGCAGTCCTCCCTACACTAGTACGGACACTTGTAGTACAATCCTCATACATATCCATGATGATGCTGATATACTTCCATGAAATGCCTTTTCTAGTTAAGGCCCACAAAAGAACTTCTCGAGGTACCCTATCATATGCCTTTTCTAAGTCAATGAACACTAAATGCAAATCCTTGTGAGCGACTCTATACTTCTCCATAAGTTGCCGAAGAAGGTGAATAACCTCAGTTGTTGAGCGACCAGGCATAAAACCGAATTGATTCTCTGAAATCTTCACCGTTCTTCGAAGTCTTTGCTCAATCACTCGCTCCCAAAGTTTCATGGTATGACTCATAAGCTTAATCCCTCGATAGTTGGCACATTCTTGTACATCACCTTTATTCTTAAATAAGGGAATAAGAGTACTCTTTCTCCAACTCGTTGGCATCTTGTTGTTTCTCCAAATCTTGTTGAAGAAATTTGTTAACCACTCGATGCCTCTCTCTCCCAAACTTCTCCAAGCCTCGATCGGTATGCCATATGGACCCACTGCTTTCTTCCACCCCATCTTTCTCAGAGCCTCTTTAACTTCCGTTGGTTGGATCCTTCTCACAAAATCACGATTTACCATACAATCTGGTAAGGTCAAATCACCAATATCTTGCACTTTGTTCCCGTTGAACAATGTGTCAAAGTATGACCTCCACCTCTCTTTTATCTCTCCGTCCTCCATTAATATCCTTTGATCGACATCCTTCACACACTTAACTTTTCCGATATCTTGAGTCCTACGATCACGAAGACGAGCAAGTTTATAGATATCTTGTTCTCCTTCCTTAGAGTCCAATTTTTCATACAACTCCTTGTCCACTTTCCCTTGTGATTCCTTTACGGCTTTCTTTGCTTGTCTTCTAGCCTCCTTGTATGCTTCTATGTTCTCATCACTCCGACTTGTCACCAGCTTTTTGTAGCAATATCTTTTGTTCCTTATGGCTTGTTTCACCTCATCATTCCACCACGACGTGTCCTTTTTGGGTGGCAGACATCCTTTAGATTCTCCAAGTACCTCCTTTGCCACTTTGTTGATGGTCAGCTCCATCGATAACCACGCATCCTCCACATGTGTTCCATTATCAATACGCCATACATCTTCACCGAACATTTTGTGTGCAAAGCTTTGTTGAAGATTTCCCTCGAGCCTCCACCACTTTATCTTTGGCTCCACTTGTTGCTTAACTTGTCTTCTATGGTTCTTACCTCGAAAGTCAAGCACAAGCATCCTATGCTGAGTGACAACACTCTCACCTGGGATAACCTTACAATCGGTGTAGCTAGTTCTCCAAGTAGTCCGTACTAAGAAGTAGTCAATTTGGGTACTATTAGCTCCACTTCTATAGGTTACAAGGTGAGAGTCTCTTTTCCTAAACCAAGTGTTCATTATAGCCAACTCATACGTCGAGGCAAAATCCAAAATGTTCTTTCCTGCTTCATTTCTAGTGCCAAAACCATGTCCGCCATGAATACTCTCAAAGCCATCACGGCTCGAGCCCACATGCCCGTTGAGGTCGCCTCCTATGACCAACTTCTCTCCCCTTGGCACTCGCCGCACCACTTCTTCAAGATCTTCCCAAAACTGTTGAGTCGTAGATGCATCCAATCCCACTTGTGGTGCATAGGCACTTATCACAGACACAATCTCACCCCTCATCACCAATTTAATGCTCATGATACGATCGTTCTTCCTGAAGACTTCTACCACATCTTCAACATAGTCACGCGCCACAATAATGCCTACCCCATTCATGGTCTTATCTCTCCCCGAATACCACAACTTAAAACCTCCAGGATTAATCTCACGTGCTTTCTCTCCAACCCATTTAGTTTCTTGCACACACATAATGCTGATATTCCTCCTCCTCATAACTTCGACTACCTCGGAAGATCTGCCTGTAAGAGACCCAACATTCCACGTCCCAAAGCGCAATCTAGCACTCCACCTTATGTTCTTAGCCCCGCCTCGGACCCCACTATGCCCGTGCATATTTAACATCATCCTCGGGCAATGGGATGACGCGCCGCTTCCGGGCGACGACCTAGCAACCTTAGCATTCTTATCACCACACCCAGGCCTATGAAGTGTAGCGCACCCTTGCATATTTGACACCACCCCCAGGCGGAGGGATGACGCGTCGCTTACGGGCGACGACCTAGCTGTAGCGATATTCATATTTCGATTCATGTCATGTGATGTGACTAGGTAATACTGTTGGCCGTCACGCGCCTACCACAGCACCCTCCTCCTTTATCCTGGCTTGGGACAGGCATGAAACCAAAAAAATTGAGAGCTTAATTGCTCTAGCCCAGGCCACATAATTATCACCGGTGAGAATTGCGTGGGTGATAACGTTTCCAGGTTGATCTCCAGAGCCAAGGTAATAAGGAGATGTAACATCGATCTTCTCTTCTCCACTCGTGATCACAAGATGGTTTGCAGCGCTGGTGCAGCACCTTCGATCGAGTTATTCGCGCAGGTGGGGTTCGACCAGCACGAGAGGCTCTGATACCATGCGAATTATTTAGACATAATGATGTGTGTTCTCATTAATTAATCAAGGGTATAAACACAAGGCATTACACAAACTTGAGCCAAGAAAACTAAAGCCCTACACATGTACATATTTCGGCCAGGCTCTAATAATTCTAAAAATACACATTATACAGATAAATCCTAACAATTTTTAGAATGATTAAATAACAGCAAAAAAATTATTTATCACAAATGTCTACACAAAATATTTATAAATCAAGTGCTTAAGTGATATTCAAAGTAATAAAGATGATCATCGATTACTTGTCCACTTATTTGAATGTTCTTCGATAAAAAAATATTAATAATGGATGATCGGTTATTAATCCCTTATAACGATTCAACATTTTGGGGCAATACATGGTTTCTTATTTTATGACGGTCATTCCCTTATTATTTTGTTATACTACTTACTTGCCATGTCACCAAATCCAAATAATTAAGGAACAAGCCCGTTATTAGTTCCTTATAAAAGAATTCGGTCAAATGTGTTCTTTTGATTGTAATAAGGGATAAATAACAAAAGGACATTGTTATAGGAGCTTTGACTTTGCTTTGACTTTGTAATTAGTAGCTAGCTGTTGGTGTTTACGGATATATAGTTTTCCGTTAACAGATAGTTAAAGGTCGGTTAGAGGTAGTTGGCTACATCTTGTATAAATAAACATCTGAACCATTGAATAAAGCAGCCCCGATTTACATTCTGTGTTTTCCTTCTCATTTCTTTTCATTCTTATAACAATGGAGTATGGCTCTTGTTATTCGATCTGACTGATTAACAGTTGAGTTAAGCTCCTGTTACATTGGTATCAGAGCTGCGATCATCTTCTCCGCTGAGGAATCTTGCTGCGTAAAACTCTGGCGCCTCGATCACGTGCGAAAGCTGCCATTGAAGCTATGGAGGAGCAATTACAGGCTCTCGCTCAGTCGCAACTACAATTTCAAAATGATATCCAGCAACAATTTCATCAGTTAATGAATGTTGTCGTGGATTTGCAGAAGAAGGTGGATAAAGAATCATCTTCCAGTTCACCTAATTTCTTCCATCATGGCGAAAGGGGAGGAAATCATGCCAAATCCCTAGGGTATATTCCTAAACTTGAATTTCCTCACTTTGATGGTAATAATAGTAGCATGTGGGTTAAGAAATGTAGAAGATACTTTGCTTTGTGTCGAATACCTGAGGAACAAAAAGTAGATATGGCTGCATTGAATATGTCGGGGAAGGCAGAAATTTGGGTGGTTAATTACTTAGCTGATAAAACTGATGTAAGTTGGCTAGAGTTTGAAGAAGATTTATCAGCCAGATTCATAGATACAATGGAAAAAGATGTGGTGGAAAGATTTAACAGGTGCGAGCAAAAGTCTTCAATTGATGAGTACATTGATGAATTTGAAGAACTGAAAAGTTTAATAAAACGATCACATCCTTTACTAGAAAAATATTTCCTAGATTGCTTTGTTGGAGGATTAAAAGCATCTGTGAAATCTTTTGTAAGGGTCCTGAAACCTTCAACTATGGCTGAAGCTATTGAATTTGCCAGATCTCAAGAAGAAACTATCAATGCTACTAAGAGTAATTCATATTTCAGAAGCAGTACTAGTCTGCCAAACACCATCCATAATCAGATTCCCTTAAAGAATGTATTGACAAGAAACCAAAATAATTCTGAAGCCAGCTTTAGAAACTATATTCCTGCATCAGTTAGAGCTGAAAAATTGGCAAAAGGGCAGTGTTATTACTGTGATCAACCATATGATAAGAATCATAAATGCCAATTTAAGAAAACTCAGTTGTTTACAGTAGAGGTGCAAGGTACAGATGATGAAGAAGGGCCAGAATTTGATAATTCAACAAAAGAAGATAGTATTGATGAATTGTTGATTCAAGACCCTTGCATTTCTATTAGTGCTGTATCTGGATGTGCAAGATTTCAAACAATGAGAGTGGTAGGCTATGCTGGAAGGAAACCCATACATATCTTGATTGATTCAGGAAGCACTCACAACTTTATGGATATGAATTTGGCACAGAAATGGGGTCTTAAGGTTGAGAAGATGAAATCACAGATTGTTACAGTAGCGGATGGTAGCAATTTAGCTTGCCAGAACCTCTGCAAAGATTTCTCTTGGACTATGCAGCATCATAAATTCCAGACTGATGTGTTACTAATACCATTAGGAGGATGTGATATGGTATTAGGAGTTCAATGGCTTTCTGAATTGGGACCTGTACAATGGGATTTGAAGAATCTCATTATGAAATTTGAATGGCAAGGGGTACCAGTAACTAGTCTTCAAGGAGTATCATCTGCCAATTTGAAATCACTATATGCATCTAAATCCAACAAGTTCATAGAAGAAGCTACTCAGATATTGTTTTTACAGTTGGTACCCAGTTATGGAGATGAGACTGAAGTGGGTTACAATAAAATGGAGGTCAAAGAGGATAAGTATCCAAAGGAATTGCAGGAATTGTTGCAGCAATTTAAAGGAATATTTGAGGAACCTAAATGTTTGCCACCTTCTAGAGGTATATTTGATCATAAGATACCTTTAGAACAAGGGTCTAATCCTGTGAATATTAGACCATACAAATATCCACTGAGGCAGAGGGATATTATTGAAAATTTGGTCAAAGAGATGCAGGAACAGGGGATAATTCAGAACAGTTCAAGCCCTTTTGCATCTCCTATGGTGCTGATAGGAAAGAAGGATGGTACATGGCGTTTATGTGTGGATTACAGAGAGTTAAACAAAAGAACTGTAAAGAACAAATTTCCCATCCCAATTCTGGATGAGTTAATTGATGAATTGGCAGGTTCTACAGTCTTTAGTAAACTGGACTTGAGAGCAGGATATCATCAACTGAGGATGAATAAGGATGATATTCCTAAAACAGCTTTCAAAACGCATGAAGGACATTATGAATTTTTTAGTAATGTCTTTTGGATTAACAAATGCACCAGCATCTTTTCAGAATTGGATGAATGCAGTTTTCAAGCCATTGTTAAGGAAATGTGTGTTGGTGTTTTTTGATGACATACTTGTCTATAGTAAGAATTTGGAGGATCATTGGAAACATTTGAGGATAGTGTTTCAGATAATGAGGGAGAATCAGATGTTTGCTAAAGCTTCTAAATGCAATTTTGCCTTGCCTAAGGTGGAATATTTGGGACATTTCATATCTGGAGCTGGATTACAAACTGACCCTAAGAAAGTGGAAGCAATTTTGGCCTGAACCCAAATCAGTAAAACAGTTGCGGAGTTTTCTTGGTCTAGCTGGCTATTATAGGAAGTTTGTTAGTTTTTATGGTGTTATCAGTAAACCATTAACCAACTTATTGAAAAAAGGGGCTTATTCATGGAGTAATGTTGCACAAAAAGCTTTTGAGAAGTTAAAGTTGGCTTTAAGCACTGCTCCAGTTCTTGCACTGCCAGATTTTTCTAAAATCTTTGTAGTAGAGACTGACGCATCCAATGAAGGAATTGGTGCAGTCTTAATGCAAGATAATCATCCTTTAGCTTTTATAAGCAGATCATTGGGAGCTAAATGGCAAAAATTATCTGTATATGAGAAGGAATTATTAGCCATATATAGTCTTTGTTGTACAAAAATGGGAGCAATATTTGAGTTCTCGGCATTTTATCATTAAAACAAACCAAAAAAGTCTAAAGTGGTTATTAGAATAGAAGGTATCTACTCCATTCCAGCAGTTTTGGTTGTCCAAACTCATGGGATTTGACTATGAAATCCAATATAGAAGTGGAAAGGAAAATCTGGTGGCTGATGCATTATCCAGGGTTCAGGGTGCTGAAGTATGTTGCATGGCTGTATCAATAATAGCTTCTGATTTAGAACAATGCATCAAAGATAGTTATGTTGGAGATGGGCACCTATCTACAATCATTCAAAGGCTGCAACATAATCAATTAGTTGACAAATATTCTTTAAAAAATGGTTTACTAAGAAGAAAAGGAAAAATTGTGATTGGTAATGAAGCAGCTTTGAGAAATAAGGTTCTGGACTGGCAACATGCTTCAGGGGAAGCAGGTCATGCAGGAAGGGATGCAACACTGAAGAGACTCAAAACACTTTTCTATTGGAAGGGGCTCAACAAGGAAGTCAACAACTATATTAGACAATGTGTGATTTGCCAAGCATACAAGAGTGAAAATGTGGCATATCCAGGTTTGTTGCAACCTCTACCAGTGCCAGAAGAAGTATGGGTTGATATCTCATTAGATTTTATCTCTGGATTACCTAATTCACAGGGGAAGGATGTGATATTGGTCGTGGTGGATAGACTTAGTAAAGGTGCTCATTTTGTGGCCCTATCTCACCCCTTTACTGCAATTGAGGTAGCTCAAGTTTACTTAGACAATATATTCAAACTTCATGGATGGCCCAAGAGTATTGTGAGTGATAGAGATGCAATTTTCTTGAGTTAATTCTGGAAAGGGTTATTTTCTTTACAAGGAACCAGATTCACTTTGTCGTCTGCTTACCATCCGCAGACTGATGGTCAAACAGAAAGAGTGAATCAATGTTTGCAAGTATATTTGAGATGCATGTGCAGCAATAATCCCAAGGAATGGAGTTTGTGGCTACCTTTAGCAGAGTGGTGGTTTAATACTCACTATCAGACATCTGCAGGAATGACTCCTTATGAGGTTATATACGACCAGCCTCCTCCTTTATATCTGCCTTACTTACCAGGAGAGTCCAATATTGATGCTGTGGATAGGTCAATGCAAAGAAGAGAAGAGATGATCAAAAGGCTAAAAGAGAATCTTAATAGAGCTCAAGCAAGAATGAAACAGATGGCAGACAAAAGAAGAACTGAAAGGGTGTTTACCAGAGGAGAATGGGTGTGGTTAAAGTTGCAGGCATACAGGCAGCAATCTGTACAACAAAGAAATAATCAGAAGCTAGCATCTAAGTTCTTTGGTCCGTTTCAGATTAAGGAAGTTATGGGAAGGTGGCCTATAAATTGAAGTTACCTGCAGATTCACAAATACATGATGTATTCCATGTTTCACAACTTAAGAAGTTCCGAGGAGAATTGCCTATGACTACTCATATCCCATCTTGGTTTAAAGGTCAAAATGCAGAAGTATTACCTCAACCAGAAAAGATTTTGGAAAGAAGGAGTGTTAAATTTCAAAACAAGGTGCAAGGACAAGTGCTGGTAAAATGGAAGGGGTTTTCAGCTGAAGAAGCATCTTGGGAATCTGTTCAGTCTATAATGGAGCAATATCCTGACTTTGACATTAATGGCTGATATGATTGACTTGAGGACAAGTCTTATCTTCTAAGGGGGAAGGATTGTTATAGGAGCTTTGACTTTGCTTTGACTTTGTAATTAGTAGCTAGCTGTTGGTGTTTACGGATATATAGTTTTCTGTTAACAGATAGTTAAAGGTCGGTTAGAGGTAGTTGGCTACATCTTGTATAAATAAACATCTGAACCATTGAATAAAGCAACCCCGATTTACATTCTGTGTTTTCCTTCTCATTTCTTTTCATTCTTATAACAATGGAGTATGGCTCTTGTTATTCGATCTGACTGATTAACAGTACAGTTGAGTTAAGCTCCTGTTACAGACATTAGAACAACAATTCCCTCATACCCTCCCTTATACATTTCTCTGCTCTCACGTAGTGACAATCTTAATGGGGCAAGACCAAAAAGAAAAGATGTAACAAACTTAATGGGACATAGTATTAAAATACACATAAATCAGACTTTTATACTC
Organism: Cuscuta epithymum; assembly: GCA_945859915.1. NCBI lineage: Eukaryota > Viridiplantae > Streptophyta > Magnoliopsida > Solanales > Convolvulaceae > Cuscuta > Cuscuta epithymum. The sequence continues at coordinate 2,690,564 of CAMAPF010000012.1, read as the reverse complement.
CAGATTATATGAGGTCACTTAAGCAATTAAATTAAACCCGACTAGAGCAGATAAAATAATTAAATCCAATTCAAAACATCTTTATTTGATTGAAATAGTTTTGAGTTAATTATCAAAATAGGACTAAAAGTCATTCACTTTGCACAAATAGGACCAAAAAATAAACTATGTTTCCATAGGACTAATTATGTTTGTCTTGGACAAATATACCCTTATACCTATTGGAATGTTTTAATTCATAATAAAATAATAAAAAATAATAAAAATTCGTAAAATATACCAAAAAATTAATAAAAATATTTTGAATAATAATAAATTTAAAAAAAAAATTAAAAAAATAAAAATTAAAAAAAAAATCAAAAAAATATTTTTTTTGTCACCGCCGCCTATACCGCCCCAGCACCACCTCTAGTCATTTAGGGAAAAAAATGCCAAATTTATTATGAATTCCATATTTTTGGCATAATTCAGAATGATTTAAGATGGAAGAAAAAAAATGTTGGCATTCGCAAAGAGAAATATGCCATATTTTTAGCATTTTCCGAAAAAAATGGAAGTTTGTAGGAAATATGACATTTTTTTTTAACGGTCGGAGGTGGTGGTGCAGGGAGGCGGTACCACCACCTCCTGTCATCGGGGTAAAAAAATGCCAAAAAAATTATGAATGCCATATTTTTGGCAAAAGTCAAAAGGATTCAAGTTGACAGAATGAAAATGTTGGCATTCTCATAGAGAAATATGCCATTTTTGTGGAATTTAAAAAAAAAGTGGCATTTTTTACACCGATCGGAGGTGGTGGTTCAGGGAGGTAGTACAGGCGGTGGGAAAGGTATCCATATTTTTTTTTAATTTTTTTTATGGAGTTTTACTATTTTTTTATTAATTTTCAAAAAAAAAATTAAATTTTTTTTTCTTATTTTTTATTTTATAAAAATTTTATTAATTTTTCTATTATTTTTCTACGAATTATTGAAATTTTTTCGAATTTATTATGAATTAAACATTTAATTATGACTTTTAACTATCTTTTACTAATATTTAAAGGAGGGGTAAGAATGGAAGGAAGAAATGAGTATGTTTCCAATAGGACCACTATGGTCCTATTTTGGAATAAAAAACATAGCAAGTCCTATTTTGAGTTTTTGTCATAGTTTTAGTCCTATTTGAAGTAATTTCTAAATAGTTTTTCTTTGTCGTCTGCTATCCCTCAACTTTGATCATTAAAAAAAACATGTTTCAAAATTATACTGGTAAATACTCCGTATCACTTTTTTATAACACCTATAAAAACATGAAGCCAAAGAATTTATGTAAATAGTGTGAACGAAGATAATATACAAATGAAGATAATTTTGAGCAAAAATGCTTGTTGTGTTGAAGGAAATTCTATGTAGTGTGCTATCGTGTATATAGAATATGTATTAGGATCATTCTATGTAAACTATGTATTATGGGTCCATTGGCCCGTCTCTGTAAACCCTAATACCTCCCTATTTATAGGGCCTTTGATAATGAAACTATACGCTCAATTCTCCCTACAACACGTTATCAGCAGCACGAGAACTCTAACATCTACCTCCCTCAGCCGCTGCTACCAGCAAAGACCTCCATCTCACCTCCATTAATGGCTCCCTTGTATGGCCTCATGCTACGGCGTTCAAAGAATCATCACTTTATTTACCGTCGCTAAATTCATCCCCTCCCATGAAGCTCACTGACCGCTAGTCTGATGCTCATGGCCATCATTGTCCCAACCAGCCGGTCGCCCCCCTCTATTAGCCGCCGTCCTCATTCGGATGCCCCCTCTTAGTCGCACTTAGTCTCTCGCCGCCGCCCTGCCGGATCCAAAAATGCCGCCTGTCGGATCCATCGCTTAAAGATGTCTCCCGCCGGATCTGTTGCTGCGCACATTAATTACAGCAGGCTTATGGCCACCGGCCACCAGCCTCAATTGCCGAATTTCCGCCACCCTTGTCAAAGCAGCCGCTGGAGAGTCACTTGCTGGAGTCCGGTGCACATTTCCCTCAGCCAAATTTGGCAGATTGACGTCCCTATTCAGCCGCCGCTGCCCCTGCTACTAGCAAAGAGCCAGCCGATTCAATCATTCCCCTCAAAAGCGGAATCACCATCTCGCCACTAACGAAGCCGCAGCTTGAAGGAAGCTGTTGCAAACAAGCGACCGCGAACAAGCGGCGCCATCCATCACCTTGTCTGATGGTGTCGGTGACGCTGGTTGTTTCCATTCAGTCGGAGGTAAGTTGATCGATCGACAAGGATGGACAAATATACGTGGAGGGCCCCAATTGAAATTACAAGTGCATCCCATTTCAATTCCCACATGCAGAGGGTCCCAGGTATGTCAATTATGTGCTGTTTTATTCATTATTTGTGATGATATACGTATGATGTGTACCTATTTTACAATTTTAATTATTAACAATTTACACTCCGTATATAATTAGTGGCATTATCTTGCACGTTGTCTTGCTTGTTTATCATCTATCATCACTATACATATCCCTCAAAATGCTCATCATATAACATTTTGTGCATATTAAATGTTTTATTGCATATATATATATATGCTTATAAGTCACACCAATCAGAATTATTGCTTATAATTCTTTTAATAATAAAAATTATAATTGGTGAAAGCCCACATTAGCACAAGCACTAGTGTTTGTTAAAAGCCAAAATAATGAACATTCCTATCTTGTGCGTTGTAGATTTTCATGCCAATTTATTTTCATGCCAATTTATTGTATTCAAGTAATTCTGACACCATTATAAGTTTTTGACTTTAGAATCTATTCCACGTTTTTATCCAAAGGATGGCAATTAGCCTTTATATTTTTTTTTGAGAATATATTCCATTCTTTGGAAGGAAATAATTCTGATATACTCATAATTGTATATTTTAATTAAGGTTTGCTTGTCCAACTCAATTCGACTGTAACGTTTTGGGCAACAGAACATGAGTATCATTTTCAGCTTTCTAATGTTGGAATCACTATATTCCTCTTCGTTCAAAGAAAAAGGAAAGTGGAATGTCATATAATATTTTTTTCCCCCAATAATTTATAACACATTGTATCTCAATTACTGATTACTGCAATCAATTTTACTTGATTAAATACAAAAATATCAATGCATGTCGGGCACATGTTATGCCTAAAAAAATGTGTATGAAAACTAATCACAAAAGTTCATTTGGTAAAACAATTTTGTCTCAATTTTATACCTATCGCTACACTTATACTAATGAACTAGTAGAGTAAAGTAAACCACTTAATAAGGTTATGATTGTATTAGCACGTGTCAAAAAAGTGACACACAAAGAATTCTCCTTGGATAAAGAAACTTCAAAGAAATATGTATAGTGATATGAATATTGGGTAAAATTCATTCGTTGTACATCTATTGGTCGGAAGCGACAAAGAATCTCTGAATCTCTGAAGAGCAAGAAATTCATAACATGAGACTAAGAGAGACTAAATTTTAAATTCAGATTTATGATTATCCCCTATGTTGAAAATAAGAATTTTTTCTAATTGTTGGATTTATCCATTTTTTAGTTTAACTCTTTCATGAGTTTTATAAATATGAACATTATAACTTCTAATTAGACTTTTAGTTTGAGTCTTAAAGTTTGTTATAAGACTTTTATGCACTGGCATATCTATAAATTTTGTACATATACCAATGTATACAAAGGAGTATATCCATAAAATAATAGAATGATATGTACCTCATTCTGCTTGAGATAATAGCACTCTAAAATATATGAGTAACATTTGCAAATTATTATAACCACTAACAAATAGGTGTTTTCACTAATTATGGTTGTACACAATAAACTAACAAATGCACATTTATCTATTGAACTAATTCTGATTTTCATTATGATTGATTAAGGCGATAGACTGTCTAAAAATTTCATATCTAAATGAATAGAATTGTACTCGTGACCTCTAAATGCATCTAGAAGTCACCAAAGCTTACTACGTTCAAAATTTATTCATCACAATGGTTTTCACATAAAATAGAACCATGTCATGAGTCCATGTCTTGTGAGCTGTAAGAGTATGTGAGGCTTCTCCGAACTCTCACATTGCTCGGACATCAATGCCCCCTGGGCTACTCTCAATGGGTATTCACATAGAAACTCGTTATAAAAATGAGATGGAAGGTATCATTTTACATCTACTAATTGCAAAAGAAAATGCATATTTAGCAAATTTATGAGTCAAAATGGGCATTGACTCATACAAATTTTAATATAACTGAGTCACCATTAATTATTTGAATAAAGGATAAAAGGAATCCGACACAAGGAGGTAAATTGTTGGTATTAGCATTGCTTAATAACAAATCAATATAAATCTTCTGAAGTATGAGAAGAAATTTGTACTCTCCATTATGCCTTAACAAATATTTTAGAAGGTATGTCAGTTATTTCTTAAAGTTTACTCCTTAGCAATAATAGAATCCAGACTTGTCTATGCTAAGGATATAAAAATGAAGATTATCTCATTTTTTAATACAATGTGACACATGAGAACTTATCTACCAAAATGTGGGCCATTTAAGTAATTATGGTTTGGTAGAAATTCCCCCATGCTTTCGAATTTTATGTTACATAAAAAAAAATTGCATTTGCAAAACTTCTAGCAAAATTTATTCATTTCAGGGCTCACCACCCGACCAATCAAGTCTATATGACTTGTTATTGCTAGACAGTTCTCATCAGAAGTACTTGATGGGTATTGCATATTTGTTGAGATAAATGAAAATCATCTCACATCCCATGTAAAAATAAAGTCTCACTAAAGCTCACATCTAAAAGAATATAGATGGTGAATATTATATCTACTATGCGCACACGTATATATAATTATTTTCATGGGATTATGCAATATTGCAAGCACTCTTACACATTTGTTTTTAGACCGACAGTAGACAACCCTTTTGTGTATACCAGTTGGTGATTGGATCTTAGCCTGAGATGTTCTACGTATACATATATGGTTGTTAACTAATTGTGCCTAATGCGCCTCCCACATCGCACTATAATCGGTTTTAAAAGACAAATGTTGTTTATGTTGGATATGAACCTCCAATAATAACCGCTACAAGTCTTAACAAATAATGTGTTCACCGCTTTGCGGAATATTACTTTTATGAGACAACTAATTTTCCTGTCATTAGGGGGAGATTAGAGAAAGAATTCTCTAATTAAATGACAGGTACATCACTACTCTGTCTCAATGATAAACTTTAGACTTCAAAATGTAACATTGAAGTTGAAGTGTTTATCAATTATCATAAATGATTTAAGTAATCAGATTATACACATTAACTGCAAATATATTCATAAGGCTTGAATTCAAATTAAAAGACACAATGCTAAAGGAAGAAGCATTTCAACCACAAACCGTGGGGTTATGGTTGAGGCCGTGGCTCTCTAAAGGAACAGAGTGAAGCCATATGGTTCGATCAATTATCCACCCCAAGTAGTAGAGGGTAGATAAGGCACAAACCAATATATTCGTCATCATATGAATTCCTCTCATGAGATTATCTCTGACTAAACATGTCCATGAATCAATAATGGGGGACGCCCCGAAGTTTAAATGATTCCAGAGAATTAAAATCTCCATGTTAATGAGAGTGTGTATGAGTCGAATGATAGACCTTACACTTATACTGACGATATATTTATGGTTGCTCAAACGAATATAGAGCACGATGATATCGAACCATACTCTATTGCAACATGAAAGCAATGAGAATTTTGGCCTAAAAGCGTACAAGTAATCCAGGTATAAATTTAATATTTGACAAAGAGACAGGTATTTGGTGTGATAGTGCTAATCAACCAAGTGTAAAGCCTGTAGGACATAAATTATTCTTTGTTAGAAAGCGTATTGAGGTAATGAGGTCCTAATTATTCTCATTACGCCCTGGATTCAAATATGAAAAGTTACATACACTTCTCTATTTTGAACACAAAAATGTTCAACTACTTAATCTTTAAGTAGCCTCCAAAGTAATGGAGACGCAACTAAAGATTGGGGTCACCAAATAAATGTCTCAATCTTACTTAAGAGCAGTTATGTTTTTATGAAGCACTTATGTTTTTATCAAGTGGTTTTTAATAACATTATATACGTTCACATTTGGATTAAATCAATCCAGACGGGAGTGACATACCCGTCTAAGTGACCACTTGACTGAAAAGGGATGCAAAATGAATATATTATGCCTAGCGCATTTATAATGGAATAAGTTTTGTTTCCAAATATCACTGTATCTCCATGATATAGACATAATATGTACTCATAATGGAACATGAGACATGTTAGATACTTGAAAATCATAATTGAGATGAAGGATCTTGGGAAACTTGGTTCTAATTTGAAATTAAACACCGAGTTGGTTGAATACTAATTCACCAGTTGCATATATCCAAAAGGGTTTTCAGGCAAAATTGATATGGATAAATGTAAACTGTTAGCACTCCCATGATTGGTCGAAATATGGATACTAGAAAAGTTCCATTACTAAAAAGTTATTGGGAGGAGAAATTCCCTATGTGAGTGCAATATGCGCATGATTGTACTTTGACCAACACATTCGACCAAATATTACATTCTCAATAACGTGTTAGCTAAAAATAACTCAGGACCAACACATCGTATATCGTCATTGAAATGGTATCAAGAGTGTACTTTGATATCTATATGAAACCATTGGAGTAATCTTTATTCATCCCTTATAAATTGAATTAAATGATTGATGATAACAATATTCCTAAAGGAATTGAAAACATCAAAAGTATTACTCTAACACAAAACAACGTGATTTGAGTTTTACTGATGATATGTATCCCCTTACTATATCGATATTTTATTAATGAGTATATATTTATCATGAAAGAAACCATGATGTTATATACGAAATACCTTGATAAAAGTATATATCAAGTAAATGTTAGATTCTTATTGATGTGTTGCACTCAGGGGGAGTACTTACACACTTATTTATCATCAATTATATTATATTGGCGTGTTGTACTCTTTTTCCTTTTTAACCAAGGTCTATTTTTTCCCATTGGGTTTTGATACTTGGTAAGGTTTTTTGAGCCAACATAATATGCACCATCCCCCACTTTAATTTTGCAAAGGTAAAACTATGTTGAAGGAAGAACATAATTAATATATCGCAGTCAAAAGTAATTGACGCGTGCTTATTAGTGCATCATATTTTCCTTTGACTGATGTTTATTTTTCCCATTGGGTTTTGTTCATTGGCAACAGGTTTAACAAGTTAATAATTTTAACAAGTTAATAATTTTAACATTAATCACCTTACACTCGGCACACAGGGGGAGAATTAAAGGAATTATATTCCTCTATTTGTGTGCCTTCGCTAAGGTAAGTAATGTGACAAGTATTGGAATTCATGAACTTTCCAAACATCCTTGATTAATGTAACTATTAAGGATATGTGTAGACTTGAGGGGGAGTTCCCCATCTATATTACGTTACACTCTTTTCCTTTAACCAAGTTTTATTTTTCCCATCGGGTTTTGTTACTTGGTAAGGTTTTTGATGAGGTAACAACACATATAAACTTTAATGATCAAAGCAAGGATCAAATAAAGATGAGCTTAATGGAAGAAGCCTATCTTGATGTTATAATCTTTTTCTCCGATCAAGGTAATTTTTTCCCACAGGGTTTTTGTTACTTGACACGGTTTTGACGAGGCAACAAGACTGATACCAAATTCTATCTACGACTTAGCACAAGGGGGAGTGTTGAAGGAAATTCTATGTAGTGTGCTATCGTGTATATAGAATATGTATTAGGATCATTCTATGTAAACTATGTATTATGGGTCCATTGGCCCGTCTCTGTAAACCCTAATACCTCCCTATTTATAAGGCCTTTGATAATGAAACTATACGCTCAATTCTCCCTACAACATGTTGTACACTTTTTTGTACATCATTCGTACACTTTATCTATCTATACAAACAAAATTGTTTGTAGGATAAAGGGTCAAATAGACCCTTGAACTGACTTAAAGTGTTCAACTAGCCCCTTATATAGGAGGTTCTGCCCGGCTGTAGCTGATTGAGGCGGTTCCCGGTGGTATATTTTAATGAAATTTTTTGAGCATCTTCTTCATTAAATCTACTTACTCATACCATATTTCAGCTAAAAATTCAACCGGGAAGGCAGTCAAATGATTTTTTGAAGATAACTGCGAAGTTAAACAGCGCAGAACATTTTCGAAAATCATTTGACTGCCTTCTCGGTTGAAGTTTTAGCTGAAATTTGGTATGGGTAAACTAGACCTAATGAAGAAGATGCTCAAAAAATTTCATCAATAATTTTTACCGGGAACCGCCCCAATTAGCGACGGCTAGGCAGAACCTCCTATACAAGGGGCTAATTGAACACTTTAAATCAGTTCAAGGGCCTATTTGACCATTTTGCCTTGTTTGTATATAGACAATTTTTGTATTTCTAGATGAATTGTCAGTATGCAAACAGATTTGTTGGTATAGACAAAAAAAGTGTATGAATGGTGTGCGAAAATGGTGTATAACAAACATTTTTCAATCTGGAGAGTACACAAAATGAAGTTCTTAATTAGGAAAATGTTGTACTTCATCCGTTCTTTAATTCTTGCAACATTGTGAGTTTTGCACTATTTACATACCTTACTTTGACCATGATTTTCTACTAATATACATAATCAAGTTATTACGTATAAAATGTTATTCAATTCCTATCATTGTGAATTTCTAAAATATCAACTTTTTATAATATTTTTAATACATAATTGAATATAATTACAGTCAAAGTTATGCGTTGACAAATGTGAAAGTAGGATAATATATGGTACGTACGCATGTGCTATACACAGTGAGGATTGTCATGATCATGAACAATATCCATGTGTCGTTTTATTTGAAAGAGGGATATCACATGTGGTTCAATGCTTGTGCAACTTTAATAATGCCATTGTGCGTGTTGACTTCTCATTGGATGTACGATGGACTCTCACCAATACTCTGTAGTTATCTACTAGGAACGCCCAGTGTGGCCATTGGTAGGGGTGGGCATGAAAAACCGTAACCTATTAACCGTACTAAATAACCGAAAAACCGGTGTTTTTCCCGGTTAACCGTACCGTGTTTTTAAAAATTCACGGTGCGGTTAACCAACCGCAAGAAACAACGGTACACAGGACGGTTACGGTTTTGAAACTAAACTACACCGGTTAACCGATAATCTAAATACTACGTATTACTCCGTACATGATTTACATCTAAACTCATGCCAGTCAAGTATTGCGCGAGTCTGGGAACGACAACATATGATGTGCATTAAACAAATAATATTTGTGAGTAATTTTAGAGTCGAGCAAAAAGTGATGGTTTATTGGAATTGGAGCTATATTATTGTTAAGTTCCCGAAATGAGACTAAAAAAGTTTGAAAATTCCAAAATAGGACTGTCATGTTTTTATTCCCAAAATAGGATTAATTACTGCCAAATTTGGAAAATACTGCCATGTTTGAAGTCTGGTACTGCCAAAACATGGCAGTAATTAGTCCTATTTTGGGAATAAAAACATGGAAATCTTATTTTGGAATTTTCAAACTTTTTTAGTCCCATTTTGGGTAATATCTCTTATTGTTATTAATGTTATTATTAGTTATTAATGAATTGATTAATCTGCCATACGGCACAATCACAATTGAGACATGTCTTGGAACGCTTCACTGCATAATATGGAGTATTGGTTATCCCCCCCCCCCCCAGGGAGTACTTTTAGTTAAATCGGACGTTTTTATCTAATTTTCATCCCACTTCCCTTAAAACATTAAAAAAAACTATACAAAAAAAAAGAGTAATACGGAGTATATGGGAAAACCTTCTACGGGAGCCTATATGGGATTTTGTTGGAGTAAATGTTCAATTATAAGAGGCGGCACATTTGTAGTTGTTCAAATGGTTTTTTGGTTAACCAATAATCGGTTAACCTATATTACAGTTAATTGTTACCCGGTTAACTGATGTTACGGTACAGTTAATGATATTATAAAATATTAACCGAAATCACGGTTAACCAAAAAATTGGTTAACCAAAATGCGGTTAACCAACCGTGCCCACCCCTAGCCATTGGCCATGTATTTGACACCAATAAATATCACTCTATGTCTCGGGGACTTTTTCGAGCTCAACTGATGCAAAATTAAGAAGACAAAATTTCTTCCTTAAACGAATTGACAGATAAGAAGTTTCTTTATTTTGAGAAAAACTTTGAGCGAAAAAACACTTTGAACGATGATGCGTGTAAAATAGTTTTATTCTTAAGGAGTATTATCTATTGATTTCATAGGGTTGAATATATATTTTGTTTAGTAGTTAATGGGCAAATGTAACAAATAATGAGAACAACATTGGACAAACTTCCATAGTTCCATCTATGTGTTTTCCAACGAAATATATATATAACAAATGTCACATACGTTTGATAACAGATTTATTTTTAAATTTTATATTGATATAGTTTTATGCTTAACCCATGGCACTGGGCAAGCGGTCTCCTCCGTTGTACCGTTATCAAAACCGGAGGGAAACATGAAAATTGGTTAGAAGCGCATTTAATGTGCGTGGAGCTTGGGTTGAGCAAGGGGACGGCAGTATAGGCAACAACAAGTGAGTGATGAGATGACTCAACCAGTGAGAAGACAACACGTCATCAAGCCCATATTACTATAAATTTCTCTTCATTTACTTCGGTGAGTGCCTCGGTGTTGCTGAAATAGCATTAAATAACATTTACTCTCAACATATGTAAACAACTATTGTAGCGATTGGTAGAGCAATTGTATGTAATTCATATCAGGTTCTAGAGCATTAAGCGCGCGTATAATAAAAGTTCTTCTAATAATAAACCAAATATGTCTTGATCCTTGGTTATCATTATAGTTCAGTACATCCAAATCGACCACCAATATTTAACTTTTGGGCCGAGCGAATAAACCTAAACACTCATCAGTCATCATACATTAAAATATTGTACTTACATTTTCCTTGTGACAGAGCCCGAGCCCATAGTGTTGTATTAGTTGTATCAAATATGTTTAAGTAATATCATAAATATGATTCAGTTGGGATACCGGACATGTTTACTATTCGTGCAGCATTATCCGTGTATACAAACAATGACGTACAAGCGTGTGTCGAAATTAAATGTGTATCAATTTTGTGTAACTTAAAACAAGATTTTGTTTTTGCCATTTAGAAATTCACATCATGATTGGTGTACTAACACAGATACGTGCACGACTGATACAAGTTTTTTGTATGGAAACATAGGCCGGGAAGCCGGGTTAAACTATGACGTGCCACAAGAATGTATCATAATCTATCTATGTCTAAATATTGATACATTTTGGGAGCATCTTATATTAAGCACACTTTTTCATCATATCCAATCGTTAGCGAAGGCCGAAGCAGATGTATTGTTGTTAGTCAAAGTAAACATATTTGACGCCCAAGAAATCAAAAGTTGAACAGAGACAATAATGGGGACTGGGGAGTAATAATATCATACATGCATTAGTACATTTGCCACGAGGGTCTCCCTGTGGTTATTGTTTTAATTGATTTGTTTCCCCAACAGGGCCGGCCATGGGGAGGTAGCCTAGACATTTGTCTAGAGCCTCCAAATTTGGTAGGGCCTCCATTTTAAAAAATAATAATATTATATATACCTTAAATCTTTAATTAAATTAATTAAAATACTTAAAAATTAAATTAGTGTAGAACAAAAGATACGTTGATGCAAAAAAAAACAAATTATCAAGATTAACCATGTTCGGTGATATATTAGAAAATAATGACAAATATAGATCTAAATAAGAATCAATAAAATATGTCTTTTTATACTTTAGTGACTATAACTTTAATAATCATGATTGTGTTAACTATAATGCATATGCATAGACAATAATTCAATATCCTAATTCAAATATATTTAGAGAGATAGTTTTGATGTGTACGTATATAATATAATGAGTTATAAATGTATTATTTTAATATTTTATTATCAAATTGTCACTTAAATTAAGAGGGTTAATTGTTCTCTAAAATAGAAAGTGAAAACATTTAGTTTAAATGTCTAAATTAGGATGTCCTTTAAATTTTTAGGCCCCAATCCTCCCCCAATTTGTAAAATAGTTATATATTTTTATATGTTAGAAGATTGTGTAAAAGTTCATCAGGAAAAAACTAACCAAGCCACGTTAATATTTCTTTCTGGCTATGTCATTCCTATTTGTTTCTTATTATAGTTTTGTATTTTTCTACTAAAAAATATATTGAAGTTATATTCTCTCTACTCCGCTAAAATTGTCTCATCTTTCGTTTTCAGCCTATGCATTAAGAATGTGACATATCAAATTTGACAAAATTTGTGTAGTTCTAAATCATACTTACTTTATCACTTCAATATCAACCACATAAACTAGTTTTTCTTAATAATTGTAAAACTTTATCATAACCTAGCGTTAGTGAGACGTGAGTACGTTGTATCTCATAATTAAATACAAAGTATTATTTGGTTGTCTAGGGCCTCAAAATTGCTCTAGACGGCCCTGTTCCCCAACTCCATTAATTCAGAAGAATGAGCAACAAATTTAAAGTAATACATACACTCCTACTATGGAGTCGTATGTCTGGGTAGGCTGGGAATATCGCCCTCACTAGGCCTGTCAATGGGTCGGGTCTAGATCCGGACCCGATCCGAATCCGGCACTTTATTTGAGGGTATGAGTCTAAATTTAGAACCGTTTCCTGGATCCGGATCCGAACCCGTTACATGATAGAGAAAATGGGTCGGATATAGATTTTTAAGTTCTGACCCGTTTTGGACCCAACCCGTGATGATATAATTATAGTTATAATTTTTTACATATACACAAAATATACTAAAAATATTTAAACATAAAATAAGGAAAATAATCAAATATAAAAAATGTTTTAATATTTGTAGATTTAGCTAGTGGTTGGCCCAGTATAATGTGATTTTCGCTAATGAGTTACTGCTATAGGTTCTCTATGAGTTCACTAATATACATATAACATACTTTGTATATTATTGTATAGTTCATACAGAGTAATGGATAGAACAACATTTTACTTATTTATATATGATCTCTTCCACCATGTATTTTTTTTGTTATATACTCCGTATTATACTCCTATTTGTTTGCATGTCACTTAATTTTATTTTGCGGGTATACCCGGCCCGGATCCGAGACCCGCCGGATCCAAATATGGAACATATGTTTAGGACCCGAAGGGTAAATGGGTCCGGATCTAGACCAAAAAAATTTCAACGAATATGGATATGAAATTTATAGTTCCGACCTGTATCCGACCCGTTGACAGGCCTAGCCCTCACCACACATTTTTTAATTGAATGACCACATTAATCATGATATGACTTCATAGAAGAGTCATATATTACCTCCATCATGTATGTAATTTATAAATTTTATACTTTTATGAGAAAATATTTTTGATAAGGAACATTTTGATAAATTGAAGTAATCGCAAACACTCCTTTAATAAATAGATGCTACCTCATTGTACCAATATCTTCTTCATTCTTTCTTTATTTGGTTGTTCCAATATGAACTTTTCTTTCTTTTTTTGGCAAAAAAATTGTGTTCACAACATTTGTTTTTACTTTCTCTGTTCTTTTCACAACTTTAGGCGACACATTTATCAATTTCTCAATTTGTGTCCAAATCAAAACATGAAACAATATTGAGGGAGAGTTAAGTACTTCACTACTTGTTAGCATGGCCTTGGCTTAATATGTCGTGCAAAATTTGTGTGCCGGCCAAAGCTTAATTTGTCGTGCAAAATTAAATAATTGGTGACATATTGTACGGCTTCCTTCATAAAATAAAGAAATTGAAGCTCCATAATTCCCGATTGGTCCAGGACTAAGAGGGTAGTGGATTGGAGTGAAGTCTATCCTACGTGGCATAGGAGAGATAGAGATATGATTATTATTTTAATTTAATATGGAGAAAGTGGTGTATATGGAAAAATGAAAAGGAAGAGAGAGATAGAAGTAAATAATTGTAGACAATGTCTATGACAATGTCCACAAATAGACATTACACGGGAATCGAGGAGTAAAAGTGGATGAAAAGTGAGTTAGAAGTGATATAAAAAAATAAAAATGAAAATACATATCGAGATATGTAGGTCCTACACATAAAATTTGTGAGATAAAAAAATGGGACTCATTCGTAAGAGTGTGTAAGACAATAGACATTCCCATTGGAGATGCTCCAACGACTACTCCCTCCGCCTTTCTACAATGGTCTCAGTTCTTATTCATTTGATCAACGTAAATACTCTTAATCTCGTACTTTATGATTCAAATTTTAATCAAATTTAATATTTACTTCATAAACCTTTTAATATACTTTCTGAATATGTAAAAAAAAGGGAAAATGGAAACTAATAATCCAACTTTTTAGCGGTCTTCTTACAATAATCCAACCTTTTGGTTATTCATGAATAATCCAACCTTTGCACCTCATCTTCATTCACTGGTTCCTGACCGGTTGACGACCTGCTATTCCAAGCTATTTTCTTATCTTTGCAAATCATTATACCATAAATCTCATCTTTCACAAAGGTAATATTTTGCAAAGATAAGAAAATAACTTGGAATAGTAGATCATTAACCGACCAGGGACCAATGAATGAAGATGAGGTGCAAAGGTTGGATTATTCATGAATAATCAAAAGGTGAGATTATTGAAAGAAGACCGCTAAAAGGTTGGATTATTAGTTTCCATTAGTGGAAAGAGATCTGTTTGTTTTATCTTCTGTCAAACATGATAAATCGCAATCGAATAATAATAGAGGACGAAGTAGTATAAAATAGTGAAATTCCCACCAAGCCCCATCATCATCGTATCAATCATGAAGGCATTATTGATCTCACTCCTTTCACTCTCATTATCCCTCCTCATTTCCTCCTCCGTCGCCGCCACTTCACCGTCTACCGCCGTCCTTGACGTCAAGGGAAAACCCCTAATTGTGGGCTCAAACTACTTCGCCTTCCCGGTGATCCGCGGCAGCGGCGGCGGGCTATACCCAGCCAACATCAAACATAACAACACCCATTGCCCACAAGACATCATCCAAGAGGCCACCGAAGACAAAGGCATACCCGTCGTGCTCACTCCGGTCAACGCCAAAGACGGCAATGTGGTCCCGCTTTCCACCGATCTCAACGTCAGATTCTACACCCCGACAACCTGCGCCAAGGAAATGGTGTGGAAACTAGACGCCTACGATCAGCTCTCGAATCAGACTTTCGTGAAGACCGGTGGGGCCATAGGAAATCCTGGGATTAATACTTTAAGCAGCTGGTTTAAGATTGACAAGTTTGATAATGATTACAAGTTTGTCTTTTGCCCGAGCGTTTGCAGCACGTGCAGGGTCATTTGCAGAGATGTTGGAATCTTTGTGAACAAAGGTGTCCGGTTTTTAGTTTTGAGTGATGTTCCATTTAAGGTTCAGTTCGAGAAGACATTTTAATTCATGCCCCGGCCGCTAATTATCATCTTCCCGGCCTGGCTAATAATGTCTACTCCGAGCCTCACTACTTTATAGACTTTAGGTCTATAAAGTCTTCTCGAGAGTAATGAGCTAGCTAATTTGGTTAAATAACAAATCTATTTAACATATAAATATAAAGATAACTAATACAATTGTACACAATAAAATGTAGTATACAACACAGTGAGCACCACAGTGAGCATTGCCCATTGGTTAAAACACAAACTGAAATAGAATGACCGCAATGAATTCAAATAAAATTGAAGATAGATGTTTTTGAATAACGTAGGCATTTGGAATGTCCTGATAATCTAGTAACGAATTCATATAAAACTACAAAAAATAGACCTCAATGATGTAGATTGAGCATGAATATAGGAGTATTAGAGTTAAAATAAGCATTATGGCAGGACTGACAGCCATTTTAAGTGAGATTAGATTTCATCTTCTTAAAGTATTTCTGTTTTATCGTCTATAATGCAATTTGATATTTTAATTATTCTTTTTATTGATTTTAACATGGAGCTAGCTAGCTTAGCTAATAAAACTCTCTTTTATATGTTTCCCTAGTCCACCTTTTGAACCGGTTTCCAAAATTTAGAGGCAATGTTAATGGTCATCATACGTAGAGTGTTTATTTGGTGGTTAATGCTTATCCTAATTTAAGAAATCTTGATTTATAAATCTTGATTTATAAATCTTGATTTATAACTCTCCTTAAAAGAATAGGAGTAGCAACGTGAATATACATGATTTTAAACATTGTTTTAGCTTTAAATTGAAAAATAGAAACTGAAAAGAAAAAAAAACAAACTAAACTGTGGTTCCAAATTATAAAAGAAAAAACTTAACCAAACATTTTTTTCTTCAATCTAGGATTTTGGTATCGAAACATATTAGAATTGAATTGAATGAAGCCAAGTCACAGCACACCTACTTCCACCTCCACTTTATTACTGAAAGAATATAATAATAAGGAAGCTTGAAATAAGAAGGAATAGGGAATCAGGAGAAACTATATAACCTAAACTAAAACAAAACTAAAACTGATAAAGCACATGAATATTCAGGCCGATCTGTCTTTAATTAAATAGGAAGAACAAATTGATTTGGAGGTTATTTCTATAACAATCATAAACCTTCTCGATCCTGTGGTTAAATTGAAGATGGAAGTGATTGATGGAGAGAGGCTCAAGACCTATTATGAATCTTTTGAGCGACAAAGATAAAAATGCTTCACAGGAGCGAAAAGTAAGGCTACTTTGTCACATACACTCATTCAATATATATTATCCTTTTCTTTAAAAGAAATTGACATGGATAAAATGGCTGGACTGGAGCTGTATTCACAGAGAATAGAGAAAGAGAGAAACAAAGAATTGGAGAGTACCTCCTGCTACATGGGCACCCAAGGATCTGTGCTCGCAAAGTTGGGTCGATGTGGATGAAATAAACATGGTTGAAATCAGAGTTGACATTTGACTATCTCAGCAAAATCATCTTATTTTGAAGTAGTAGAATTGTTTTATCATGTTTTTCCTATCAATGTCATAACAAATTCATATTAGATTACCTCTGCCACAAATGAATGCTGAATAGAAGCTCTATTTACAAAGAACTGAGAAATATAGAGAAACAAAGAATTAAAAAGTACCTCGAGTCCTCGACTCCTCGTGAATTGAATTGTGTTGTGGATCCGTTTCTGTCTTGCCGGATTCGGCTCAGGTATGCCGGAGGTCGGTTTCCAGCGGTCTCTTTGTGCACACTAAGGCTAAGGGAGCAACAACCTATTCTACCTTCCAACACTACTCTTACTCAGCTTCACAGAGAGCTGGTTTCTCATTTTCTCACCACCCCTCTCAAAGGTCTAAAGATAGATAGATATATACAACACACCGATAGAGGAAAGGGAAGAAGGTGCTGCCTCTCAAAACAATTGCACATGCTAGGAAGTCAACATCGAATAGAGGAGTTTGGCTTATTAGCTAGAGGAGTATGGGTTGACATGGGTTGGCAGATATGCAGGGACACTCAATCACACACATCACATTATTTGCTCAAATAATGAATCTGGACAGATTCAAATTAGGAGAAATAACCCAAGTCTGGTAACTGGAGTAAAAGTAGTGGGTTGCTGAATAGGTTGTCAACTATTATTAATATACAAAGGCTATTTGGGCCAATAATATATTAACAATCTCCACCTTTGGCCCAAGGTAGTGCACTGAGACAATTCACGGAACCGCGGACTCATCATCGCCGAATTATTACAAGTATTATCGCAAAGATTATACAAGTAATATAAGAGAATACCCCATGTATTCTCGGATCACAAAGGGGCCAACACACCAATCTTGCCGAGTCCATAAAGGACTATACTCTACCAAATGGTCATCGAGTTCGAAGGGACACCAACACCAAACTATTAACAAACACTAGGTAAGTTAATAGTAAACCGATGCAACACAGGAAAAAATCATCCAAAATCAAAATTTAAAATCTTTTGACACGAAACAAATTTTTCAACAGGTAAACATTTAGTACCCATGTCAGCAGGATTAAATTCTGAAGGAATTTTCTCTAATTTTATAATTCCCTTTTCAACAATATCTCGAATATAATGAAATCTAACATCAATATGCTTAGTCCTATCATGGAAAACAGGATTTTTACACAGTTGAATAGCAGATTGACTGTCAGAAAATATGATCACATTTTTGCCAAGAAAATTAATTTCATGCAAAAGACCTCTAAGCCAAATAGCTTCTTTGAAAGCTTCTGTGGCAGCAACATACTCAGACTCAGTAGTAGATAGAGCAACAATAGGTTGAAGTTGGGATTTCCAACTCACACAAGAGCCACACAAGGTAAACACATAAGAAGTTGTAGACTTTCTATTATCTCTATCATTAGCATAATTGGAATCAACATAACCAATTAATTTAACACCTTCAGAGCACTTAGAAAAAGTCAAACCAACATCCACAGAATATTTCAAATACCTTAAAAGCCATTTCAAAGCATTCCAATGAGGCATTCCAGGATTAGACATGTATCTACTCAAACAACTAACCGCATATGCAATGTCGGGCCTAGTACTAACCATGAGATACATGGCAGATCCTATAGCATTCGAATAAGGCACATTTTTCATTTCATTCATTTCAGTTTCAGTCTTGGGGGACTGATCCTTACTTAACACAAAATGAGAAGCAAGAGGCACATTCACAGATTTAGCATCAGACATAGAAAATTTACTCAAAACCTTATCAATGTATGATCTTTGATTTAACACTAGAGTAGATTTCTTTCTATCCCTAGTAATGCTTATGCCTAAAATTTTCCTAGCATCGCCTAAGTCTTTCATGTCAAAGTTTTCACAAAGAGATTTTTGGACATGCTCAATAGACTTCAAACAAGGACTAACAATTAACATGTCATCCACATAGAGTAATAAAAATATAGGCGCGGAGTCAATATTTTTATAATACAAACAATGATCGGCGGAGCTCTTAGAAAATTTTAAAGATTGCATGCACTTGTCAAATTTAATATTCCATTGCCTAGGTGATTGTTTTAAACCATACAAAGCTTTTTTCAACAAACACACATGGTCAGGCAATTTAGGGTCAACAAAACCCTCAGGTTGGTGCATATAAATATTCTTATCAAGATCACCATGCAAAAAAGCAGTAGTTACATCCATCTGTTTTAATTCCCAATTAAAATGAGCAACTAAAGCAAGTATAATTCTAATGGTGGTGAACTTGACAACAGGAGCAAAAATTTCAGCATAATCAATTCCCTCCTTTTGAGTAAATCCCTTAGCTACTAATCTAGCTTTAAACCTCACATTTTCAGATTCTTGCTTCACCTTAAATAGCCACTTACAATCCACTAAGGAACAACTAGCGGGTCTAGGAACAAGTTTCCAAGTTTGGTTAATTTTAAGGGATTCCATTTCACTATTCATAGCACTAATCCATTCTTTGGAATATTTAGACTTTAAAGCCTCTTTAAAAGTCCTAGGTTCATTGCATTCAAGGGATTCAAATATGTTAAAGGCAAACTCAGATATATCACAATTAATCAAATTGCAATCCCTATATCTCTCTGGTTTCCTAATAACCCTTCTATCTCTATCCCTAGCAAGTTGATAGTCATGCAAATCATCATTTTTAGAAAAAACATTCTCATCATGCATATCATGCTCCACCTCATTCGAAGTACTCTCACCTTGATTTTCAAGAACATTTTCATGCAAATCATTTTTAGCAGAAAATTCAGATTGAAATTTAACAGGCACTTGCTCCACCTCATTAGGAGCATCATTATGAGGAACATGCACAGGTAAAGTCAAACAAGGAAATTCATTTTCATTAAAAATGACATCTCGACTTATAACTACTTTAAACCCTGGTTCACTCCTATCCCAAAGCCTATAACCCTTTACCCCTTCTGGGTACCCTAAGAAAACACACTTCTTAGATCTAGTTTCCAATTTATCAATCTTTTGATGCACATAACCCGCACATCCAAACACTCTTAAGTTCGTCAAATCAAGCTTCTTGCCCGTGAAAACAGATTCTGGGCACTTCCCTCCTA
Source organism: Cuscuta epithymum (assembly GCA_945859915.1). NCBI lineage: Eukaryota > Viridiplantae > Streptophyta > Magnoliopsida > Solanales > Convolvulaceae > Cuscuta > Cuscuta epithymum. The sequence continues at coordinate 2,670,278 of CAMAPF010000012.1, read as the reverse complement.
AGGGGACAGACGGGGACCTATTAATTAAATAAGCAGCGGTATTAAGCGTTTCCCCCCAAAATTTCTTAGAGAGACTGATAGGGACCCGGGTACTAGTCCAGCTAATGGGGGCAGATTTGGATTGGTGTATTCGAGAAGGCCCAAATAAGACTAGTCTTGTTATTAGTTAAAGCTGTTAATAACTAATAACCACCTTCTTTTTAGGGAAGGATATAAATAGTATTTCCTGATGCGGAAATAGTAGGCTTGTTGAGACTTGTTGTCTTGGATGGGAAGTTAGAGTTTTATCTCTTTCTTTGGGCTGTTGTGTAACAGATTGCTGCCTTTAATAAAATTCTTGTTCTTGAGCTTTGATTACTGTTTTACTGTTGTTCATTGATCGATAGTTTCCTATCATTGGTATCAGAGACTCGTCGAGACTGTGAATGGTTGGAACGAGAAAGAAGATGGAAGGGCAAATGACTGAGATCGAGCGGAACATGGACAGGAATCAGCAAGAGACAAATGCGAAGTTCGAAGAACTAATCGCAAGGATGCAAGCTGGTTTCGCGGAGATTAAGGAGCAGAAGCTTGATCGATCGAGGAGTCGATCTCACCAATCCACGACTTCGCATCATACAGCCCAGCGACATCGGCATACGAAGACCAGTGACACTTCGGAGGGTTCAGATCATAATTCCGATCACTCTGTATCGCAAACTCATCGCGATCAGCATCGATATCACAAACGTCAGCAACCAGCAGGAAGGAAGATAGATTTACCTGTCTTCAATGGTAAGGATGTTTTCGGATGGCTTGTAAGGATGAACAGATATTTCCGGCTGAACCAGATACAGGAGGATGAAAAAATTGATGTGGCTGTCGTAGCAATGGAAGATCAGGCATTGAATTGGTTTCAATGGTGGGAGGGACACGCTCCACGTCAGAATTGGAAAACTTTTACCAAAGCGATGACCAAACGTTTTCAACCAGACATGGTGCAGGATCCGCTCGGGCCTTTGTTCAGTCTGAAACAAAAAGGCACGACTCTAGAATACAGAGATCAGTTTGAAACGGCCATGGCTCTTCAAGGTCACCTAACGGAGGAAGTTCTGAGGAGTATATTTCTGAAAGGATTGAGAAGAGACATTCGAGCTGAACTGAAACTTTATTCTGCAAAATCATTAGCTAAAGTCATGAATCTGGCCACCTTAATTGAGAATAAGAATGTGGAAACCATGATTGTCAGAAATAAGGATGAAGGAAGGAAGAAAACACAGTATAAATCTCAGAATTGGGGAGATGTAAAGAACTGGAAGGTTAATCAGGTCAATGCTTACAGCACAATCAAAGGGATGGAGGACAGTAAGGTAAACAAGGAGGTTAAAGATCAACACATCAGTAAAAATGGTTCCAGACTATCTCAAGAGGAATTGCTTGACAGAAGTAAGAGAGGATTATGTTTCAAGTGTGGAGATAACTGGGGAAAGGGGCATGTATGCAAAATGAAAAATTACAAAATGATGTTAGTTAAAAACTCTGAAGGTGAGGAAGAATCAGATATGGAAGATGAAAGTTCTGAAGGGGGTCAATCAGAATCTTCAAATCAGAAGGATTCCAAGATCATGCAACTATCTATATTAAGCAAGGAAGGCATTCCTTCCATGCAGACTTTCAAAGTTAAAGGCAGAGCTGAATGGCAGGGGAGGGAAATGCTGGTTAATGTTTTAATTGACAGTGGTGCTACCCACAATTTCTTGTCACAAGAGCTGGTGGATAAGTGGGCCATTCCTTATCATCCAATTCATGGATATAAGGTACAAATAGGAAATGGTGAATGTATTCCTAATATGGGCAGATGTGATGAGCTGAGATTGAAGATCCAGGGCATTCCTATTCAGCAAACCTACTATCTCTTAGGGCTGGGTGGTACTGATATAGTCTTAGGGATGGAATGGTTGACTGAATTGGGAGATATGGAGGTGAATTTCAGAAATCAAATCATCAAATGGCAACAAGAGGGAAGGAACTGCATAATCAAGGGGGACACAGTATCCAATAATATGGAGGTCTCTATGAAGACCATGATGAATATAGTGCAGCAAACTGGTGAAGGTTACTTGATGGCTATGGAAGAAAAGATGAGTGATCTGGAGCATCAGAGAGATATGGAGGAGACTTGGAGGAAGGTAATTGCTGAATTTCCTGAAGTTTTTACTTCTGTTTTACCATTTCCCCCAGCAAGGGCTTGTGACCATGCTATCAGAATAAAAGAGGGAGCACAGATTCCAAACCTTAGGCCATATAGATATTCATTTGACCAAAAAAATGAAATAGAGAAGATTATTGAGGAAATGTTGAAATCTGGGATCATCAAGCATAGTAACAGCCCTTATAGTAGCCCTATTTTGTTAGCTAAGAAGAAGGATGGGGGCTGGAGGTTCTGTGGGGACTACCGAGCATTAAATAAGGTTACTATACCTGATAAGTTCCCTATACCGGTGATTGAAGAGTTGCTTGATGAATTGGGGGGAGCTAGAATTTTTTCTAAATTGGATCTGAAGTCTGGTTATCACCAGATCAGAATGAAAGCTGAAGATGCACATAAGACAGCCTTTAGGACCCATGAAGGTCACTACGAATATCTAGTGATGCCCTTTGGGTTAACTAACGCTCCTTCCACATTCCAATCATTGATGAATGAGGTTCTGAGGCCTTACTTGAGGAAAATTTCCTTAGTATTTTTTGATGATATTCTGGTTTTCAGTAAGACTGAGGCAGATCATGAAGAACATTTGAAACTAGTGTTGGAGGCATTAAGGAAGAATCAGTTGGTAGCTAACATTAAAAAGTGCTCTTTTGGCCAAGAACAACTGAGTTACCTGGGGCACATCATTTCAGCTAAGGGAGTGGCAGCTGATCCTGATAAGATTATGGCTATGCAGAATTGGGCTGTTCCTAAGGATCTGAAAGAACTTAGGGGATTTCTGGGGCTTACTGGATATTACAGGAGGTTTGTCAAAAATTATAGTAAAATTGCTGCACCTTTGACAAATCTATTAAAGAAGGATGGATTTAAGTGGGATGAACATGCTACACAAGCCTTCCTTGATCTGAAACAAGCTATGATTTCCTTACCTGTGTTGAGAGTTCCAGATTTCAACAAACTATTTGTCATAGAGACGGATGCATCTGGAAGGGGATTAGGTGCTGTACTTATGCAAGATGGAGGTCCTATTGCTTATATGAGCAAAGTACTGTCAACCAAGCACCTCACCAAATCCATCTATGAAAAGGAGCTGATGGCTATAGTGTTTGCTATACAGAAGTGGAGGCCATACTTATTAGGCAGGTTATTTGAAGTACATACAGATCAGAGGAGCCTGAAATACCTGACTGAACAGAAGATAATGGGTGAGGATCAACAGAAATGGATATCCAAACTGTTGGGTTACAACTTCACAATCAGATACAAGCCAGGAATTGAGAACAAGGCAGCAGATGCTCTATCAAGAAAACCAATTTTTGCAGCCCTATCAACTGTTACTTGTCATGAATGGGAGGGATTGGCAGATGAATTACAAAAGGATCCTAAATATGGAGAGATTTTACAGAAGATTTTGAGTCAACCGGAGCAATGCAGAGGATTCAGAGTAAAAGGAGGTTTATTATACTACAAGGAAAGGTTAGTTTTACCTAAAGGGAGTCCTAGAATATTATCTGTCCTAAAAGAATATCATGATACAGCTGTGGGGGGTCATTCTGGGTACTTCAGGACCCTGAAGAGGATTTCCACTCTATTCTTTTGGGTTGGGATGAAGGCTGATATCAAAGATTATATAAGAAGTTGTGATACTTGCCAACGAAACAAATATCAAGCTTTAAAGCCTGCAGGATTACTGCAGCCTTTGCCTATACCAGATAAGATTTGGACTGATATCAGCATGGACTTCATTGGTGGATTGCCAAAATCATATGGGAAGGATACAATTCTGGTGGTTGTGGACAGGTTGACAAAGTTTTCTCATTTTATACCTTTGGCACACCCTTTTAATGCCAAAGGAGTGGCAGAAGTGTTTGTTCAAGAAGTGGTCAAGACACATGGATTTCCCAGATCTATTGTTAGTGACCGAGATAGCCTTTTCTTAAGCTCATTTTGGTCTGAAATGTTCAAACTAGCTGGGACCAAACTTAAATACAGCACTGCATACCATCCTGAAAGTGATGGACAAACTGAAGTTGTCAACAGGTGTTTGGAGACCTATCTGAGATGTTTATCTGGTACAAAACCTAAACAGTGGGTTAAGTGGCTCCCTTGGGCTGAATACTGGTTCAATACAAACTATCACAGTTCACTGAAAAGTACTCCTTACCAAGCTTTGTTTGGTCAGAAGCCTCCCCCAATCATTAGAGGAGATGTGGGTTTAACTGCAGTAGAAGAGGTGGCCAGGTTAACTACTGAAAGGAATCTGATGTTGGATGAACTAAAGGAGAATCTTGCTAAAGCTCAGAATTTGATGCAACAACAGGCTAACAAACACAGAAGGGAATTGAAGTTGGAAGTGGGAGATATGGTATTCTTAAAAATTCAACCTTACAAAATGAGAAGTTTAATGAGAAAGATCAATCAGAAACTCAGTCCTAGGTTCTATGGACCCTATGAAATTGTGGAGAAGCTGAATGAGGTAGCTTTCAGACTTAAACTACCTACAGGAAGTAGAATACATCCTGTATTCCACATTTCCTTGTTGAAGAAGGTGCTGAAACCTAATGTAGTCCATCAGAATCTTCCCAGTTGTCTCACAGAAGATTGTGAGCTGCAGGTGAGCCCCGAAGTGGTGAGAAAGGCCAGAATTAATAAAGATGGAAAAAAGGAGATATTGGTGCATTGGAAGGATCTCCCTGATTTTGAGGATTCTTGGGAGGAGGTGCAAGTGATGCAAGAGCAATTCCCTGAATTCCAACTTGGGGACAAGTTGGTTTTTCAAGGGGAAGGTATTGATAGGGACCCGGGTACTAGTCCAGCTAATGGGGGCAGATTTGGATTGGTGTATTCGAGAAGGCCCAAATAAGACTAGTCTTGTTATTAGTTAAAGCTGTTAATAACTAATAACCACCTTCTTTTTAGGGAAGGATATAAATAGTATTTCCTGATGCGGAAATAGTAGGCTTGTTGAGACTTGTTGTCTTGGATGGGAAGTTAGAGTTTTATCTCTTTCTTTGGGCTGTTGTGTAACAGATTGCTGCCTTTAATAAAATTCTTGTTCTTGAGCTTTGATTACTGTTTTACTGTTGTTCATTGATCGATAGTTTCCTATCAGAGACCAGATGTGGCCAACATGGCCCGCACCCTCTGTAAGAGAGATCTATTCATCCTTTCAGCAATCCCATTCTGTTGGGGTGTGTAAGGAACAGATTTATGTCTTTTTATACCCCAAGTAGCACACAAATCATTCATTTGTTTATTACAAAACTCAAGTCCATTGTCTGTCCTAAGGGCTTTAATTTTCTTTCCTGTTTGGTTTTCTATCATGATTTTCCAGTTTTTAAATTTTTCAAAAACTTCAGATTTTTGTTTCATGAGCAAAACCCAAACTTTCCTAGAATAATCATCAATAATGGAAAGAAAATATTGATTCCCTCCTTGCGTAGGAACACTAGAGGGACCCCACACATCAGCATGCAAATACTCAAGTATGTCAACACATTTAGATTGATTAGGAAAAGTAGAAATAGGGAAGCTAACCCTATGTTGTTTTCCTAACACGCATGATTCACAAAATTCAATAGGGGATAATTTATCACTACCAAAGTGACCATTTTTATGCAAAATATCTAATCCCTTATTACTCATGTGACCTAATCTATTATGCCATAAAATAGATTTATCACCTATCACAGAGTACACATAATCAGGTACAGGTTCAGCTTGACACACATACAAGTTATTTTTCTTTTCAGCAGTAAAAATAACAAGAGATCCTTTCATGATTTTCATAACCCCTTTCCCCCATTTTCCCTCAAAACCTTCATTTTCAAGGGATGCACATGAAAGCAAATTATAACGTAAATCAGGAACATGCCTAACATCTTTCAAAGTGAACACAGAGCCAGAAGAAAATCTAAGGCATACATCACCAGTTCCTAACACGTTGCATTTCTTTTCATTAGCCATAGACACATAGCCATTTTCAATTTTCTTGTAATTTGAAAAAAGATTTTCAAAGAGAGTCATATGAAAAGTACAACCGGAGTCAACTAACCAATCAGATTCACATAGGGAATTAGAAAGCACAGAATTAACACATGCATGATCACAAAGATTATTAACCATAAAAATATCACCCAATTTTTCTTCACCAAAAGCCACATTAGCATGTTCATTATGCTGATTTTTCTTAGGCTTAGGACAGTCCTTAATGAAGTGACCAAAATCATGGCAATTATAGCATTTTCTGGCCTTAGATCTAGACTTAGATCTACCCTTCCTATTCGCAGAATTCTTCCTAAAACATGATTCTCCATTACTAGCATATTTTTGGTTATGAGACCTATTCTGAGGTCTACCCCTAACATGCATCACCTCACCCGAATTCTTACTTCCCCTAGATTGCTTTAAATCTAACTCTTTGCTTTTGAGACCATTAACAACAATATCTAGTGTTATATTATCTCTACCATATTTAATGGCAGATTTAACATCACTATAAGAATCAGGTATGGCATTCAATAAAGCAATGGGAGTATAATCATCTATGTGTTTGTCACCGGACAACTTAATATCGGAAATAAGTTTTGTGAAAACATCAAGATTTTCTTCAATATCTTTAGACATGTCAAGTCTAAATTTGAAAAAATTTTCAAGTAAGAACATTCTACTCGGTAGAGAGGTTTCAGTATAAAACTCTTCAAGTTTATCCCACAAAGATTTGGCAGATTCTAAAATTCCTACTTTTCTGAGCACACAATCAGATAAGTTCAAGTAAATTATAGAACATGCACTTTCATTCATTTCTGCTTTTTTCTCTTCCGTATCGGAAGTCAAATAGGTTTGACTAATGGCCCTATATGATTTTTGTTGAATTAATATGCACTTTATTTTTTGTTTCCATATGCTAAAATCAGTTTTTCCATTAAATGGAGCCATTCCGTACTGATTAAATGCAGACATTTTCACACAGAAAATTAACACACAAAAGTAAAAATAAAAATATGCAACTATAGCTAGAAAAACAGTTCTATATTTATAGGGCTAAACAATAGCACAAATAAATATAATTCTAGCAAGTATTAAATCAACAATAAATTTTAACAGTTTAAATTAAATGAAAAACAGTAAATGAAATTTCATTTAAAGAAAACTTACAGTAGCCAAACACTAGGAGAGTGTTTGGTCCTTACCCACCCACAAAGGGATTTTGGAGTGTTGACTGACAGTGTTGTGACCATGTTTAGCCTCCTGTGTTGAGCATCTACGTTGTCCAGCCCAAGTACACTTCCAGGTGCAATAGCAAGTAGCAACACCTCCAGCTAGTAGGTCAGCCCAAATCCGTGAAGCCAACTTCACGTGAAAGCCAACAACGACAAAAAACCTCAGCCCTGTGACAGTTAGTCCTTACTCTTCCAGAATCAACTAGCACAAAAGGCCGCAGTTGTTCAGCCACCCTCCAAACTTCAACTCCAGTCGATGAATGGCTCCTGACTGCGAACCAAGCGACGAACGACGCCCTCCCTGCGACGGCAACCTCCGGCAAAGAGCTCTAAACTCCGTGACGGGAAGAGACTCCCAGTGAAGATGAACAGTGACCTTGAAATCGACAAACGATTCCCGGCGTGAAGGGTCTGGGCGAGTCACGAGCAGTCCTTAAGCGTTGATTCCCAGGCAGTCGGCAGCTCCAACGACGACCTCCACCTTCGAGCTCCGTAATCAACTAACGACGGACGGGGTTTGGGCGGTAAGGTTCTAGCACCACCAAAAAACCACGACTCAGATCTGGCAGATCTTCCAGAAGCTTCAACCGGCGGCGGACGGCGGCGGACGGCGGACGGCGGCGGACGGCGGCAGTCGGCGGACGGCGGCGGCGGTCGGCGGCGGACGGCGGCGGATGGCGGCGTACGTAGGAATTCAGCGAAATCGACGGCAGAGACAGCCCTGTCTCTGATACCACTGTTGTGGATCCGTTTCTGTCTTGCCGGATTCGGCTCAGGTATGCCGGAGGTCGGTTTCCAGCGGTCTCTTTGTGCACACTAAGGCTAAGGGAGCAACAACCTATTCTACCTTCCAACACTACTCTTACTCAGCTTCACAGAGAGCTGGTTTCTCATTTTCTCACCACCCCTCTCAAAGGTCTAAAGATAGATAGATATATACAACACACCGATAGAGGAAAGGGAAGAAGGTGCTGCCTCTCAAAACAATTGCACATGCTAGGAAGTCAACATCGAATAGAGGAGTTTGGCTTATTAGCTAGAGGAGTATGGGTTGACATGGGTTGGCATATATGCAGGGACACTCAATCACACACACCACATTATTTGCTCAAATAATGAATCTGGACAGATTCAAATTAGGAGAAATAACCCAAGTCTGGTAACTGGAGTAAAAGTAGTGGGTTGCTGAATAGGTTGTCAACTATTATTAATATACAAAGACTATTTGGGCCAATAATATATTAACAAATTGAGCAAGTAATTAAAAAACACTCTTGATGCCGACTTATCTACAAATTTGATAGCTTTTAAAATACTTTAATATGACACTACTCTTGCTTAGAAAATGATCATCTCTTTTTCTGTAATCTGCCTTCTCATGCATTTACCATGTTCTGAAATTTAAATCACAATCATAAACCATCTTAATTCATATAACATAGAAAAACAACAACAAAGCAACTTAAACTTTGTTAGCCTATTGTTTTCTTTGGTAGTCAATAGAAGTTCAAAATAATTAGAAGCCTTTGTTTGTGACTACACCATCAGAACTTTGTGGAAGTACAAGTAAATAAAAAACATGTCCAAAGGTGAGCAAATTTGCAGCAACCGTTCTCTGCTTCGTATTTTCATATAGGAAGAGCACTATCAACATTAAAAAACATCACTTTCATATTCTGAGAGCAAATTTATAGAGGGATATTTTTATGTATATAGTATACCTTACCTGCTACACTAGCATTTTAGATCCTCTTTTACTTAATGGATTCTACTTCTTCTTATATTGCAGTTAATTTTGAGCATAAATCCCATTCTTCTTATACATACATCCACATGAACAGCTTCATGGGCTTGTTGTCATGTATGAACAAAAGAAAAAGAAAAAGACAGAATAAAACAAAATAGAAATTGACATGGATGGAAAAATGACAGAACAAAATGGAAAAAACAGAATAAAACAAAACAAAAATCGACATGGATTAAACAAATGTTTGATGCAATTAGTTAGTTTATTTCACTTAATTATTCAGAAATATCCCTTGGGACTATGCCAAATCTCACCCATTCCCTGCATTTCATTTGGTTAACTCTTTTTTTTATTGTTTCAATCACCTAATTCCCTATAGTTCAGCAAGTGTAGGCACTTCTTTAAGAAAATGTTCCCTGTGATTATTTGATGGTACCATCAAATGAAAGAACAAAAAGGAAACAGGATGAACATAACAGAACAAAAAAGATGCCTTTGCAATCCCTTTTGAGCTTAAAATCAGTTTAAGTTATTCTTTTAAGTGAATGTTTGATTGTATAGTTCAACATAGATGTACAAAAGTGGGCTTGTTGACATGGATAAACAAAAAAGAAAATGGCAGATTAAAACACAGACTGTCTAAAACAGAAAAAGACACATTTGAAGGAATGGAAAAACATGTTTACCTATGCCACTCTAAGGAAAAAAATCATTTTTTGTTATACATCTACTTACTCAATGGATTATTCTTCTTATATAGTTATATATTGCCATTCCTTTTGATCTATAAATCAGTTTTTTGTTATAGAGAATAGAGAAAGAGAGAAACGAAGAATTGGAGAGTACCTCCTGCTACTTGGGCACCCAGGGATCTGTGCTTGCAAAGCTGGGTCGATGTGGATAGAGTTTGGTTATGTTTTTGTAGAACTACAGTTTAAAATCTATTCTATCTGCCAGAATCTATGAAGAAAATTCTGCATTCTTCTTTTGCATAAACTATGTTCTGAATTTGATTTTTTTATTAAAGTTATGGCAGCTGAATTTTAAGTTTTGATTAAGGAAATAGTAGAAAAAGAGCCAGTAGTGTTTGTTGTTACTCTTATTAAAGCTTTGGCCTATTCCAGCTTTGGTTTATTACTATTAAGTCTTTAAAGGTTACTATAGCAGGGAATTCCATTTTGGGGAAAATAAGAATTTCATATATTATCTAATACGAATACGGATTGGCTGGTTTAGTTTTAAGTCTATATTTTATAGACATTTTAGTACTTTCAGGTCATCAATGTAATTTTGTTCGTCCCTCCTCTTATGAGAGTCATAAGCAAGGAAAAACATATAAAAACTTCTTTGGTCCTAAGAACAAAGAATAAATGGTGTTGAGAATAGTAAATGTACTTCTTTTAGGCCTCTTCTCCCCTGCTATAGGCAGCCCCTTGCTTTTTTGTCCTACTTTTTTTTGTTATTCTTTATTTCTTGGCCACAGATGAAAGAAGTTTTGTAGTAAAGAAACCAACTAAAGAATTAGTTCAAACAGAATAGTCATAAGAAAAGCTTTAGATGAAAGCAGCTTTTTAGTGCAAACAAATTGCTTAGAAAATGATCATCTCTTTTTCTGTAATCTGCCTTATCATACATTTACTATATTCTGAATTTAAATCATAATCATAAACCATCTTAATTCATATAGCATAGAAAAACAACAACAAAGCATAAATGGTATTAAGAAGAGTAAATACACTTCTTTTTGGTAGCTTCTCCACTGTTATAGGCAGCCCCTTGCTTCTTTGTCCTACATTTTCTTTTGTTATTCTTTATTTCTAGGCCACAAATGTAATAAGGTTTTTAGTAAGGAAATGAACTAAACAATTAGCTCAAACAAAACAGTCGTATGAAATGCTCAAGACGAAATCTGATTTTTAGTAAAGAAATAAATGGAACAATAAGTTCACACAAAATAGGCAGCAAGCAAACAAATTGCTTAGAAAAAGATCATATCTTTTTCTGTAATCTGCTATCTCTTGCATTTACTATATTCTGAATTTTATTTCCCAATTATAAACCATCTTAGTTCATATGGCATAGAAAAACAACAACATAGCATAAATGGTGTTAATCCGCCTTCTCTTTCATTTACTACATTCTGAATTTTAAATCCAAATCATAAACCATCTTAGTTCATATAGCATAGAAAAACAACAACAAAGCATAAATGGTGTTAAGAAGAGAAAATGCACTTCTTTTAGGCCTCTTCTCCACTGTTATTGGCAGTCCCTTTCTTCTTTGTCCTACTTTTTTTGTTAATTCTTTATTTCTAGGCCACAGGTGTAAGAAGCTTTTTAGTAAAGAAGTGCACCGAAATGAATGGGACAATCAGTTCAAACCAACATGCAGATTTAAAAATTGCTTAGAAAATGATCATCTCTTTTTCCGTAATATTCCTTAGATTAGAGAATGATGAATTGGAGAAATGAAGAAGTAGGTTAGAGAAAGTACCTGTACTGCTACTCGGGCAGTTGAAGTGTGATTAGTTGGGCGCTATATTTTATCGCGTATGATTAGAGATGGAGAATTCTAAATGTATGCAATCAGTGGGGGAGGTTTATTTCTTTTGGGTTAAAAGCAGCGACCTTTCAAGTCGTGAACATCACGCTTAAAAATTAGGAGGTGAAGTGCGTAAAAAATGGGAGGCAAATACGTAGACTTTAAGAAGGATAGACATGTCTTTGAAGGAGCTATCTCCTTTCATATATATAAATAGAATAGATGTTATAAATGAATATTGGGCTATATATATATTGGAGATTTGGGGATATATATAGGGAAGGGTTCATGTGAGAATACACTCACAGGAGAGAAAAAAGAATCATTTTGGACCCTCCATTCTATGAATCTTGCGGCTGGGATTTCAGTTTTGGGCGAGTAAAAAACGCACGTTATGCGTGCATGCAGAATTAAAAAAGCCAAACGTGCATCAAAAGAGCATTCCGTTAATGTGCCGGTATTGTTTGAAAGAAGATAACTTCCTTGTGCAGACTTCTACTGAAGTCAAAGCTCGACGGACGCAAGGAAGAAGCAATCCACGACAGGCGAAACCCTACGAACGCTTCGAAGAGCGATGGCAGCGGCGAACGAGATTGACGGAGCATTAGGAAGCGGGAAGAGTGCAATAAGTACGAAAATTCGAAGGTCAATTGGTGATTATATGTTTGGGTTAATGTTTTTCGTTATGGATTGAATGCATGTTGAAAGTAGACCATTGTGCTCAACTTTTAGGAGAATATTTCATGAGAAACTATAAAAGTGATGCATTTTTGTTTTTATGTGGTGCATATGTGTGATTTTGGTATGAATCCATAGTTTTGTGACGGCAATGTGCATTAGTTATGTGGTTGCATTCTACACGTCCATTTTTTTAGGTGTACTCACACAAGGTTTGAAAAAATGGCAGAAGTACGGGAAAAAATCTTTAAGGCAATTAAATTAAGTTCCATTATTGTTATGCACCATCTTAATTTTTTGAGAAAACTGTCAATCTACCATGGCACATAAATTCATGGACATTGAAAGCACCTCAGTTTTGTCTTCTAAAAGATATATCCAATTATCCAAATAGCTCTAGAAAAATCATCAACTATAGTAACAAAACCTCTAGCACCACCTCAGGAAATCGTATTATATGGTACCCACAAATCATAGTGTATAAGTTCAAAAATACATGTAGTTGTTGGGCCAGAAGCTGAGATCGTACAGGGCTATAGTGCTCCGAATACAGACCCATGAGGAATTGGTGAAATCGTTCTGATTCCAGTCTCTTCTCCAGCCATGCGTTCAAATCACAGGTGCAACCCCCACAGGTACAAGAAGAAAGAGGTTTGAGGTTGTTTATTCGTCCCATAGTACCTTTAATTTTGCATAATAAGCCCCAATCATCATCCCCTTAGGTTTTTCGCTCATAGCCAGATCGGTCTTTACTTGATGACTTTTTTGTCTGTCAACTATCAAGAATCTCTCTTTGAGATCTGTCCAGTGTTCATAGGTGTTTTTGAAGTTGGATAGAGTATGTTTGAGGTCTAGTGATACCGTGTTTAGGAACCATGAGACCAACATAGATTGGATAGTCATCCAATCGTCTTCTCATGGCGGCTTGGGTTCTCGAATACTTGCAAACTACGAAGCCATAATTGTGTCTGGCTCGTAGCGCCAAATGCACAGGGGTGATAAAGTTGCTTGAGCGGTCTTGTGGTTTCAAGTAGTATGGCGACACATAGTCTAACTTGGTCACCATTTGACGGCACAGAAGTGGTTGTGTGTCTCAAAATCAATTTATTACTAAGGGCTAATACCATAATATAACGTATTAGAGTTCATATCCACAGGGAAAAGAGCTTTTCACATATGTATAAGCGTGATAAATAAAAATAAACGGAAGGGAGGATTAGATATTTTGATAATTGAAAAGACAAATAAAATACTAAAATGAGTGAAATTAAGTATCAAAGGTAATTAGTCCTGGTTTTGCTAATTTCCACTTAGGGAAGTGCTCTTTGATCATTGTTACTACTTTAATTATCCCTCTTGAATACTCAATTGTGGAGAAATTCCAATTCATCTATAATAGCTATTAATAATGAGACGTGTTCCTTAATAACTCTTACTATTAATTAATTAATCAATATAGAACAAACGCCATATGTTGATCTTAATAGTAGCATTTAGTCGATTTAATGAAATAAATTAAGAACGATAACATGTATTCCGAGGTGAATATTCTCGGCAATCACAACGAGAATCTCAGGTCCAACTATTCTATTTAATTTATTCATTTGTATTCTATGAAATCAATTAAGATTGACAACCTCAACACAAGCGGTTTTTTTATTTAATCAATATAATTACCCCCTCTTACATTATTAACCATAAAGCGCATGCATTAACAATATAAGTTTACTACTTATGAAAGGACCAAGTGAATAACAAGTGTATTCATTGATCGATTCTAGTAATAATTAATATGAAAACTTCAACTAATTGATCACATTGTGATGCTTAAATATCAATATGAAATATGAATAGGGGAGTAATTAATATTTAAGAGAGGAAGATTAAAAAAAATAACCCACAACTTACAAATCACAAGTTTCAATATAGCAAAATCAAACTCAAAAGACTACCTAAAATACAAGAATAATGTCTATATGAAAGAGGGGATTGATTGTTATCTAAAATGGGAAGAAAATGGGTGTTTTATAAGAGAAATGAGGTGATTAGGTCGGATACCCGACCGGGTATCTAGGATACCTGACTGGGTATCTAGGATACCTGAACGGGTATCCTTGGCAGTAGCTACGAAATTGCTGAAATCTAATCATACCTGACCGGGTATGTCAATATACCCGATCGGGTATACGACCAAATCTGGTTTTTTCATGTTCTGTTGCTTTATTTGATCTCACATGATCTCCGAGTCAAATCATACCCGATCAGGTATCAAAACGGATTTTTCATATTTCTTTGTCTCCCATGAAGCTTCCTCTTGTCTCCATGCTCCTTCCTTCTGCTCCCAAGATTCTTCCTCTTTCTTTTTATCACGTTTCATTCTTACATGTCAAAATCTCTTAATATCTTCTAATTGTAGTCTTATTTAGAAGATAAAGATTAAACCATAATTGTACAAAAGTTGAGTAAAAGATAACATAAAATCATTTCAAAATGTGGTGTTTATGCACTAATAAATAGCGCATATCACCATTGTTGATCCGTACAGATCCTATAATGGCTCCGGTACCATGAAGACGTACGTAAAGTAAAGTAAGATGATGAATGATAACTTATGTGTATTGATGACAACTCATCTGATACCATAAGACCTGCGCAAAGCAAAGTGTTTTTTATGGATGATCTGCTATTCAATTTGGATGTAAGGAATTATATAACACATGATCGGGATATATGTATTTGGTCCGTATTATTTAAAAAACTATTACAATTCGCTTAGAACTTGTTATGATCTACATATAATTGTTTTACCAATCACTACAATAGTTATTGATTGGTGTAGAGAGTAAATGTTATTTAATGTGCGCCAATTCAGTAACACCCCTCACTGAAATAATGACGAGGTATTTATGCTAATCGGACGGTATGAGCTTGATGATGTGTTGCCTTCCCGTTGATTGAGCAATCTCGTCGTCCACTTGCTGCAATAATGTTGTTGCTCGTACCGCATTAAATGCACTTCCCACTAGTTTTACTAATTACACATATTTAGAATAACTTTTACGTTATGTATTACACTCAAAGTCTTCTATGTATTTTAATTCAACTCCTCAAATCTAAAAAAAAAAACAAGAATCAATATTTAATGTCTTGTTTGATTTCAGTTATTTTTCATTAAAATTATATTAATATGCAGCTACTTACATGGTTGTTGGAAAGGAATTGGTCCAATATTACTCCTATATTTGCAATTTAATTAACTTACATTTTACTCAGAGTAAAATGAGAAGTGCTTATTTGGCTGTAATGTTATTTCAAGAAGTTATATAAGGATATTTCTATTATGGCAATACCAACACCTATTTATATGATATCAACTTTTTAATTAGTGAAATATATAACTACTACTCCGTAGTATTTTTACCCGTACCGTGCACGTGATAAAATGTAAAAGTGTAGGTGTTCGTTGCTCCATGGTACCTAAAGAGAGTGAATGATTGAATGAAGGTGTTGCATCACAGCTCGATCTTAATTTGGTAGTTCACCATCTCATCAAAGGATCGCACTGAACGCTGACGTCATCTTTTCAATCTTCATAGACTCACAATGAACTGCCATCATTGTAAAAGGTTTCATGGACTCAATGAGGATATTCTTTACATCTTTAATTTAATTAATGTTGTCATTTTTGGATTTTATTTTCTCTAATTATTTTCATTTTTGTCCCCATGTAAAATTCTTTTTATTTATTTATTTATTTATTTATTTATTATACTTGGTAAATGACAATCGGAAGTCCGGGACTTGCCTCATTTATTTTGGTGATTTACCTTCTAAATTTATAAAAAGTTTTGCGGTACGTCTTTAGATTTTATAGTGGCAACGACAACGATAGTAGGTTGCACGACATTAATTGGTGGGTCTCTAGACAATAACAATGAAAATAAGCTTATTTTGATTAGAGTTATTAAGGCTATTATGATCTTTTTTACGAAGGCTATTATGATCTTAAAAGATAAAATAAGTGCTATTTAATAAAAGAAGATTGGAGACTTTAATTGGACAATGTTTATTTTTATCACATTTCTATTGGTCAAATGCTCATTAAAAATGCCAAATAACACATTCAGAAAAACAGATAAATAACAAATAACATACTTCGTATCTCGTATTGCCCGTAGTAGATTAGTAGCAACACGCCAATGACCATACATGTATACTATTATTATGTGTGATCCGAAGAGAACAATCAAGTCCTAATAATCAAAAGGACTTGAATTCTTTTATAACTAATTGTGTCAAAATAAACATGTCAATTTTGCAACCACAACAAAAGCATAAATTGTAACACCTTATTGAGAAAACAGCTGGCATTTATAAAGTAACAATCTCTTATACTCCCTCCGTCCCTGAATGTTGTTCCAATTGCGGATTACGAAGGTTGACCGACGATAAAGTTAAATGATCCCTGTGAAAACTTGGAATATTTTTAGTAAATAAAATTTACATATTCAGAAACTACATTAAACCCGCTACAAAGCCTGCAAAAAAAATCAATTTTCATAAAGTTTTGATACAAAAAGTAAGAGTTTAAAGAGTGATTTAAGTTGACTCTCGAAAAGCGAAATGGAAGTAAATTTAGGGACAGAGGGAGTATTAATTTTCAAATAAACAGACTTTTTCCTAGAATGATCTATTTCACCATTTTCCTTTTTTCTTTGATCGTTGAAAGGGATGTTTTGTAACACTTGAGATTTAATATAAATGGATTAATAATACTACTCATACCAACAGAGATGCATCTCCTTTTAAGGGAGCTCATCACCCAAGAACTCCAAAGTTAAGCGTGCTTGCACGGGAGTAGTCTTGGGATGGGTGACCTCCTGGGAAGTTTCTCAGGGCGCGCATGAGTGAGCACAAAGTGCGCGGTAAAAGCTCGTGGTGGTTTGTGGGGACAGTATTAGTGGTCCCGAGTAACTATCTCGGGTCCTGCGGGGCCGGGGTGTTACATGTTTAAGGCAAAAAATTTAAGAAATATTGATCTGTGCAAACCTCAAATACAGTTTTTATTTTTTCATTTTCTGTATCCCTCCTTTTGAATAATTACTTAATATTATTCATATTATGTTCCAAATGATCCAAAACATACACTGAGAGTTTCAAAATTGGAAATGCTAATTAAAGACACTATTTACGGAGAGTTTGAATTTTTCATTCCACAGAATTCCTTTACGTTTATAGATATTCATAAGAGTTTTTCCTGAAATATTATCAATACAAAATTTATGGAGCTCCAGGCGGTAATTACTACGACGATCTGGATAGTTCGTGCTGGATATGTTGGCTTTCGTGTTGAAATGGGCTCGTTGGAAGCTCTGAATTAAATCGAAGAGGGTGGTAATGGAAGATGGAAAGATGAAATTAGTGAAATGGTCGCTCTATCTACTCTCAGCGGAGTTACTCAGGCCCGGTCCTGACATTTAATGGGCCCGGGACAGTACAAATAGACTGGGCCTCAGGGATAGCGCGAGAATGTTAATAATGTTCTTTTTGCTATAATAATCTATTACCTCCGTCCCACTAAGATTGAGACATGAAAAAGTGGCACGGTTATTAAGAAAAGGGAATTTGTGTAGTTGATATTAAATCGATAAAGTAAGAATAAAGTAAGAATGGTTTCGAGTCACACAAACTTTACCAAATTTGGTATGGAACAATCTTAGTGGGACATCCCGAAAAGATAAAATGGGACAATTTTAGCGGGACGGAAGGAGTATAATTTAAAATTATACAATTTTATCATCCAAATACTAGTATAACACATCAAAAAAACTAACAAAGCATATGGTAAGAAAATTTATATATAGCATATTTGGTTAGCCGACCCCAATATCTTTTGGGACTAAGGTTTGGATGTTGTTGTTGCTGTTGTAGCATATTTGGTAAATGACATTCGAGGATACAATGTATCTAAGAGTCGGGTGAAACAAGTAGTGCAACTATTAGGTGCTATAAAATTTTGAATTAAGGAAAGTTGTGAAATTATATCTTGTATATGGAATAACTTTTTCATATTTTAAATCACATTTTCACTAGACAAAACAAATTCTACGTTTCTAAATTATGGCCACTAAAGTTCAATCTTTCACTAAATGAGAAAATCGGAGGAAATTTGTGAAATATATCAATAAATTCTGGATAACATGTACAGTAAAAGATTAAAATTAATGCAATAATCCGTAATGATTTAAAAGAAATGGTGAAATATGTTCCCAATGAATTTTAATGTGGATGTTTCGAAATTATAGACTTGTATTGTGTAGATGCTTAATAACTAATTAGAAGTATCTAAAAAAAAATATATGTTTGATTTTATTTACCTTTTATAGATTTAGAATGTACATATAATTAAAATATCGGGGTACACACACATATATATATTTGAGAAATTTATGGGCCTTACTGGAGCAAAGGATCCTGGGTGCATGCCCCTCCTGCCCATGCCCCAGGACCGGCCCTGGCGGAGTTTCCTTTTCCCATACCTGGCGTGAAGCAAATTGGACGGCGCACTACTAGGCTGAGTATGCCACAGCCCAACATCAAACCTTTATTCGGCCCATTCAGCTACCGGCCCAGGTTAAAAATGCATACTACATGGACTTGTTTGAAATATCCGATATCCGAGTTTCTCATTAGTTATTTATCCATCTATTTTCTTCTTCCGAAAATTTTGTTAGGTGAATTTGGTCAGGTATAGGCATATAGCCCCAGCCCCCAATTTCGCCATCTGTTTTTTAATACTTGTACTTTGGTTTTCCCCGTTTTTTAAGAAGGTATGTCTTCTTATGAGAGGTATTGGCCTAGTCTCCGTGTCACTGTTGTATTTTATTATTATTATATTTTTAATAAAGCCTGATAAATATTCACCGACATTTACCTAACTGATTTTGGTGGTCTGCCTGCCGAGTTTAAAAATATGTAAGTTTTATTATCACTATGATGTAACATCTATATATCTATATATATATATATATAAAAACAAAATAGTGGCAGCACTCTTTGGGCGGGAATACTGTAGATGGATTTGTTTGGCCGATTTTGGTTAATTATTTAGAAAAGTTTATTTTATTGAAGTGGTAGAGTTAATTAATTACGGTGTTCATGTTTCAATAAACAAAATGATACCGAGCAATAGATGTGGAAGCCTACCAAAGCAAATTAAAGTATCTTTACAAAGTTCTAGAATAATTATTGTGTTTAGTGGCTCGATGTAATTAATTTGCAGCTATTAAAAATCAAATCAATTATAAAAAGGGTGATATTCTTCACATCAGCAACCAGATGCGATAGCAAATTGGCAATCTTCAAAAGCAAAATCTTGAGTTTATGAGGAATTCTTAAATCATTTCCATTTTCAATAAGTGTGTGGCATCCCTTCTTTAAAGTGTTACTGTGTTAGGCTGCCGTCTTTTTCTATAAAATAAAATGCCTTCCAATAAGGTCTGCACAAAGCTCAATTCCAGTTTATTTGCTACAACGGAGGCATTACGGAGCTATGCAAAAAAAAAGTCTTCATAGAGCTTCACTCCACTAACACGTAGCAGGTGTTAATTTTCATTGTAATATCTGCAGGAGAGCACTTAAATTAATGTGTACTCTTCCATACGGTGAGTGATTAAGTTGTATTCTTGCTAAATCTTGCGTCTATACATCGAAATATGTAAGGATTTTAATCAACGATAAAAGAAAAAGTATGTTTTATTAAAATACAAATTACTACGTATATACTAATAATAAATAGTGTTTTTATATATAATTATGATTAAGGTGAAATTTTCAGATTTCAGTTAGGTTTGTTCTTTGAAAGAGGCAATTGTGTCTTATATTTTTGTTTTTGATTTTTGAAGTAGAGTGTGGTGTTGTTCGAATTGTGTTAGAAGCTATTATTGGTTATTTTACTTTTCAGTTTTGTTGTTAAAGACTGTAATTTGAACTGTTTGCTTCAACGCAATTACAGTCTGTATTCTATGATTTTTTTTTTGAAAAGATCTGTATTCTATGATTAGATGCTTCAATGCAACATTTCAGATTGGATATATTTATTGATTTGATTGATAAAATTTTAAAAAAAAAACAATATAACCATACAAAAACCTTCATTCTTATCATTTCTATGCAACTCCATTACTTCACCCAATGTGCATAATAGTGATTCAAATATAGAATCGGGACACAGGTTCTACACCACCGTTATTGATATTGTTGTGTATTGAATGGGACGAAGAAACATGCACAACGTATGTGAACTATTTGAAAACTCATGAGATGAAAGTGAGAAATGATATGAATTAAACTTGATGGAGTATTGTGATTGGTTACATCTCATATTATTTTAATTTCTGAAACTGTCCCGAATATTGTTTGAACTTTGACATTTAAGAGGCCATATTTTGTCTCACAGTCTATTCAATTTTTCTTTATTTTAGTTTACACCTAATTTGCTATTGAACTTTCTCAAAATGCTATAGCCATAGTTTGTAAAGCAACTTTCAAAGCACTGAGAATGAATATATGGAGCAGAACAAACACAAGTCAATGAAGGATATATAGGAGAACTATTCTATGGTTTGGTTGTTTTTTTAGAACTATTCTATGTTAATTTGCATTTTTTCTCATATTGATTGATGTATGTGTTCGATTACCAGTGGCAATCAGTTATGATAGAAGTCAACATAAATGCCGACTCAATTTATGATGTGTGATGTGTGGATGGTATAAAGAAGCTGGTTACTACTCCCTACTATAGTCTAACCTTACATACTCCGATCCTTTACATTTTGAGCAGGTCTAACCAAAACCAATTTGTGAGGGTATTATTGGGCTGACTATTACTTTGTTGTTGTCGTTTGAGGTTTTATTCATTGAATCACACATTGTACATTTGTTATTATTTAGCCAATTTATTTATTTGTGGGAAATTCTAATATTATGGCACTCCTTTAGAAGATATCTCTAATGGCAATTATAGAGGGTGTTTGGATATACTTTTTAAAAGAACTTTTGCTCTTTCCAAGAGTAGAAACATATTTTAAAATATTTGGATAAAAGTGCAAACGTACTTTTGTACAGATTTTAGAATATTTGGATAAAAGTGTAAAAGTGCTTTCGGGTGCTCCAATTTATTCATACAAGTAGTTTTTTAAAAGATAGTGGAAAATAACTATTGAAAACTTATTTTGCTTCTCTTTTTAAAAAGAAGTAGAAACAAAATCAATCAAAACACCCAATAAACATTCAAAATTCATTCTCTGTATGTACGAATAAAAAAGTATTTGTTTTTTTATTGAATCAAACTATGTTTTATATATTAATATTAGAATAATATCCCGTGCATCGCACGGGTACTATACTAGTTATATCTGAATATAATTATAGTCATTAAGTTACCGGATCACATTTTTTCATGCCTTCCATTAACCGTGGCCTTCAAAGAATTCCAAACTTTAAGATCGCGGAATTCTAATCTAACATGGAGTTTTAGTTTTTAGCAATTTTATTTTAACAAAGCGTGAACTACGAAAGAGCTCTTTGCAGTAATCAAACTTTTAGGCAGGGGAGGATCTATGTTAGGGCTATGGTGGGCTGAAGCCCAGGGCAAAGTAAAAAAAATTATTATTATTAAGGTATTATTTTGATAAAATTCCATCCAGCCCACCCCAGATATTTTTATAGCCCACTCAAATTTTTCAGCCCAACCCATAAATCAAATTCTTATCATTTAAAAATCTAATCAAAATGTTATACACATCACTTCCAACTTAGTATATAATATAACGGCTTGATTAGCATGTTCACATCAACTTGTAAAGTGTTTGAGGATCTTCAAAAACATTAATTGCACAAAAGTGAGGTCATGGGCAGAAGTTCGTAGTGTGTATAGACACTTTCCATGTTTTGAATTTGAGTTTAATTTACTTTTGATGCACAAAGTTATGGAAATAACGACTGTTCTCTCTCAAGGCCTTCAAAAAATTATTGGATATCTTGGTAGCCATGAGACATCTTTCTACTTCACAACTCATTCTTTAGGAATTGACCGAAAATGGATGGGAAGGTTTTCTTGAAGAAGTAAATGAGTTTTGCTCAAAAAAATTAATTCATGCACCGGACTTGAATTCTAATTTCTAAATATATGGTTGGTTGTTGCCGAAAATAAACTACAGTTGATCATCATTATCACTTTGACGATTTCAATAAGACTTTTTTTATAGAGTTACAGACCCATTTAATGATAAATCAGTGGAACTCCTTTCTTTGAGTGCTTCATTGGATCCAAAAAAATCATATGAGTTGTTCAATGTTGATGCAATTTGTACTCTTGCAAGGAAGTTCTATCCTGAAGATTTTAGTAGTCAGAACATTCATGCTTTGAAATTAGAGCTACAACACTACGTTCATTATGTGATTCATGATACAAAGTTTCAAGTATCTACACTTTTTAAATTATGTGATGAGTTGACTAGAGCTAAGAGCAAAAGATCCGATTCATATGTTATAATGAGTAGATTGATTCGCTTTGTATCGATCTTATTGTTTCTACTGCAACCGTAGAATATCATTTTCTGCCGTGAAACATCAAAAGACAACACTCTGCAACAAAATGGATGATTACTTTCTTACTCTCAGTATAGATGTAAACTCTATTGTTGACGAGTTTATATCGAAAAGAAATTACCCTCAGTATAGATGTAGACTCTATTGTTAACAAATTTATATTTGAGTTTTTGCTTATTTTGAAAAAAATTCAATGTATTATCAATTAAGTTTTTCAGCCCACCCCAACGTGAAATCCTGGATCCGCCCCTGCTTTTAGGAGTGAGACTTTTTAGGAGGAGTTGAAATTGAAATATATGAGAAAGCTTAAGATTAATCTGCAGAGTATAATCAAGAATTAAGGAATGAAGTACTACGTAGCTTTTAGGAATATTTGTAAATGGGATGGAATAGTTATGTGGCGAAATTTCCATAATTATATCTTTCAAATGTACTAGTTATAAATTATGTTTCTATGGTTTTATCTTTGATTTATTTGACTTTTTATTATCTTTAATTTCATAAAGTTTTATACATAGTCTAAATTTGAAATTTAATTTCAATCTATCATTCATTAGTTATCTTACTTAGACATTTTTATATTATCAATTTAATTTTATATCAAAAACATTATTCCTCATCAGACTACATGTAAAGTAATTTTTAATGTGCAACGCATGAGTTGATCGACCAGAACTAGATCAAAAAACCAAATCTCCCTTCAGAAATTTCATTATTTAGACCACACCATATAATTACATATTTTTACTAATGTCTCGGTATTTTTGGTAAACAGACAGAAGTTTCATTAGCACACTTTTGTGTAGGCATTTTAATTTGATATTTGAACATGCAGTACAATTTAAGACACTAAAATTACATTGTGCGCAATAGTGCTTAAAATAATGACGGCTAGCTAAGAAGCGTGCAAATTGCCCCTCAGACCCTCACTCACGTATGTGCTGGTAGTGGTCATGCCGGTATCCATATGTCCAATAATAAGTCAACGACTCATATATTTGAGTATTTGACATTTGATTTGAAACAAAAAGATTACTGTACATGTTCCTCACACCGATAAGAAAAATGAAGAGGGTTGTACATAAGATTGAAAACTTGCAATAGAGTCAACCATTTGGTAGTTCGGGGCGTCAACTTTTTCACAAACTTGTAATTTCCCGCGTTGAATTATATAATACTCTGTACTACGTAATCAAAAAATAAGTAAGATTAAAATTATTTTTTGACTAAATTAACCGCATAATGAAGTTAGTGTATTCAACCATTTTACTTATTTTTCATATAATATCTTGTTCATTTTATTAATAAAATATATTTTAAATACGTAGTATAATTTTTTCATAAATTAACAAAATCAGCTTATCGGACCACTTCAGACAAAATTTCATATATTTCAGCAAAATCAGCAGAATCAGCCAATACAACTCATTCAGTCAGAACTTCATAAATTTTAGCAGAATCAGCCAATTCAGTCAATTCCAATATTACTTATAGTTTAACATAATTATATTTCTGTCGATTCTAAAACATATGTGTACATCAGCTTCAATAGATAAGTACAAATAGACTTATCATTATCAGGAAGAATATCATGGGTCATTGGTTGTGCAACTCTAATAATGTTTTTGTGTGTGTGGTCCTCCATTTTCTACTGCCCACTTGGGATTGATTGAAATCTTTACATGCCACTCAC
Organism: Cuscuta epithymum; assembly: GCA_945859915.1. Classification (NCBI taxonomy): domain Eukaryota; kingdom Viridiplantae; phylum Streptophyta; class Magnoliopsida; order Solanales; family Convolvulaceae; genus Cuscuta; species Cuscuta epithymum. Next base: position 2,645,598 of record CAMAPF010000012.1, on the reverse strand, counting down.
TCGCTTTTATGGACTCTTTCGCTTGAACCTATTATATGGCAGGGACAACCAGTGTGACTATTACAAGGTAGTGGAAATAATGTACAGGTGTGAACTCTTTGATGGAAGTACATGAATTAATTCACACACTAAAGTTGTAAAGACTATATTTACTCCATTCCTACTAGATTTATCAAGGTTTGACTTTTTTCGTTGAAAACATTAAATTTTTGACTGATACTATCATGATTCGATATATTTATGTAATCTACGACTTCTTAAGTTTATGAGAGTAATCATAAAAGTGAAAATTTAAATTTCTTGTATATTGTAAATTTTTATCTATAAAAATAATTCTGTTTTCTTAAATGCTATCTCCATCTCGTATTTTCTTGTTAATTTAAATTGACACACTTAATAATAAATTAGAAATGTATACTTGTGATTGAGATGTAAAAATGGAAAAATATACTTCCTTCCTCCGTTATTAAATAAATGCAATATGTTGAATTTTAAACTATTCGCGTGTTCTACTTTGAGTACACTTTATTTATTAATGTATTGACAAATTACTTTTAAAACATAGTTAAATTTGTCTCATTGTAAATTTTTATATTTGATTTTTTTATTCTTTTACTGACACATAATAATACATATTAATGATAAAAGTTGTGTCCGTGTTACACTTATTTGTATTAATAATATTAAGCTAACCATTCTTGAAAAGAAAATGAGAAGATAAGTAAGTGTGGAACTTCTCAAGAACTGAAAGTAGATATAGGACCATTGGACATTGAGTTATACTCACAACTGTTATTTTTAGGATGTTTTCTTTTGGACTAAAATTTGTTGGTCTGGTCTGGTCTGGTCTGGTCTAGTCTGATCTGGTCAGGTCTGGTCTGGTCTGAACTGATCTGGTCTGGTCTGGTAGACGTCTGGTCTCTATGTATTTTATAATTATGAAAGTCTGGTCTGGTCTAGTCTGGGACTGAAAACAGTCCAAAAGAAAATTAAACATCCTTATTCAGCTTTACTTATTGTACACATTTTTGTATCCACCAATAGACAAATATATTAATAAGTTAATATTTATCTGTAAAGAATCTGTTCCAGGCAAAGTGCATTACGCATAATGCTCACTCGTCCCATATTTTTTTTAACAAGGCAGCTTAAATTGATATCAAAGCATTCAGCAAGGGAACAAGAAGATAAAAGAAGGATCAATTACCGACCCTCGAACCAGTCTTAAAGTCAATCACCCAGAAAAAAAAAAGTAATATAGTTCGTTGATCCTGTAATGGGTCTAAATGAGCCTAACGTGGTTAGAGTAAACCCCTCATCACCCCAAACTAATGCAAGAGTTTGGCAAAAATAAACGTACATGACAAACATAACAACATGTAGTTCAAAGTAAAAGCACAAAGTAAAACAGAAATAGAAATAGTTGTCCAAACCCTAGTCGCACAATTTCTCCATGGCGGCGGTTCGGGAGGGGGACAGATCAACATCTCTTCGTCTTCTTTCGCCCATAGGCTCCTGTTCGGAGCCTCTTCCTCGCCCGCGACATCCCCGTCCAGGATCAGATCTTCCTCATCACCCCTGAGCATCATGTTATTACATTTGTTGACCAACTCCTCCATCTCTGCCATAATATTACAATAGCCTGCTGACACTCGAAACAGTGCCCCTGCCTTGCTGCAAATTTGTCTTCACGCTCGATGGAAAACAGCACCCTGCGGTCTTCTCCTTCTCGTAGCCCACGAAGCCGAAATTCAAAAATAAACCTGAAATTGCTAAAACAAAAACGAAAAGGTGGAACGAAGGGGTTCGCCGAGGACGACCGACCCAAATGCCGGAGAGCAACAAAAAATTGCAAAAGTTGCTCACTTCCAACCCGAATTACATAGGGAGATGACCGCCTTTTTCGACAAAACTAGTTTTATAAAAAGAGTTACCCGCCCCATATTTAAGCGGGGCAAATAATTCCACCATCCCGCATTCGCCCCATCCCAATATCAACCCCCACTTTTCCCCAGGGCGGGCCCGCGCACCCATCGCCATCCTTAGCAAGAATGCACATATATGTACATATATATGTATGTATGACCTCAAATTCTAATCTTGCCAGCCTTATAGCCCGTAGGTCATTATTATGCAAAGATATTTGTGGAATAATGACTCACCCTAATAGGGTGTGCTCATGATATATTTATAATTAACCAAGAGTTATGAAATTACAAAATATGTCCCTAGACTATATATTATTACACCCCCTCAATCTGTGCAGGGGAAACAACGCGCAGATTGGAACGTAAAAACTCAAAACGCTGACTAGATAAATTCTTAGTAAAAATATCAGCTAACTGCAATTGAGTAGGGACATATTTAACCACCAGATCGCCGTGAGCCACTCTTTCGCGAACAAAATGATAATCAATTTTGATGTGTTTGCTACGATCATGCTGAATAGGATTTACCGCCAGGTAGGATGCTGAAACATTATCACAATGAAGCTGAACAGGACGAGAGATAGGGATACCCATGTCAGTAAGTAATGAGCGGATGAATAGGGTATCTTGAACCGTGTAAGCAATGGCACGATATTCTGCTTCAGTAGAGGACTTAGACACTGTTGGCTGCTTCTTGGATCTCCATGAAATGAGATTGGGGCCCAAAAAAATAGCATAACCTGTAGTGGACCGGCTGCTATCCGGACATCCAGCCCAATCTGCATCTGAATAAGCAACAAGAAGAGAAATATCGGGTTTGGACTGGAGCCATAGGCCATAGTCCACAGTGCCCTGCAAATATCTGTAAATACGCTTCACAGCTAGAAGATGAGTAGTGCGTGGAGCATGCATAAACTGAGAAACCAAGTGCACAGCATAAGTAATATCAGGTCTAGTCAGAATCAAATATTGTAATGCACCTACCATGCTGCGATATTCAGTAGCATCAGAGAGAAGTTCGCCGTCTGTGAGGGAGAGAGTGGTGCGTGAAGGTAGAGGGGTTCGGACTGGTTTGATGGTGTGAAGATGAAAACGTCGCAGTAAATCAGAGATATATTTTTGCTGAGAAATAAATAAGCCCTGAGACGTACGACGAGTTTGAAGACCCAAGAAAAAATGAATATCCCCCAAATCCTTCATAGCAAACTGTGTGGATAAGGAATGAATGATGGACCGAACAAAAGACAAAGAAGAACCAGTTATTAGAATATCGTCCACATATAGAAGTATATAAATCACCTGAGAACGATCCCTAAAAACAAACATAGAGGAATCAGATTTACTCTGTGAAAATCCATGAGTCAAAAGAAAACCACTAAAACGATGAAACCAAGCTCGTGGAGCTTGTTTGAGACCATACAAAGCCTTTTTAAGACGACACACATGATGAGGAAAAGATGGATGAATAAAACCAGGTGGTTGACGCATGTAAACCTCTTCAGTGAGGTGACCATGAAGGAACGCATTTTTAACGTCCAATTGACGTATACACCACCCAAGTGAGACCGCAACTGATAAGACCAAGCGAACAGTCGTGGGTTTAACAACAGGACTAAAAGTTTCAGTAAAATCTATACCAGCCTGCTGTTTAAATCCTTGGGCAACTAAACGCGCTTTGTGGCGCTCAACAGAACCATCAGAATTATATTTTGTCTTGTAAACCCACTTACAACCAACTATATTTTTAGTGCCGTCCCAAGGTACTAATTCCCAAGTTTGATTAGCAAGTAATGCATTAAATTCATCTGCCATGGCAGCCCGCCAAATAGAAAATTTTTGAGCTTGAGAAAAACAGGTAGGATCATCAGGGGGCGCAAAAACACTTAAATTAAAAATGCTTTTAGGCTTAAAAATTCCATCTTTAGCTCGGGTTCTCATAGGATGAATATTGATAGGAGGGGCTGGACTTTCGGGAGACGACGGTGGCGAGCTAGAGGGAGAGGAAGAGAGAGGCAAGTCGGTGGGAAAACTAGGTGCAGGCGGTGAGGAATGATGATCTGCCGTGGGCTGGAGGGAGCTGGGTTCAGTTGGGTGGTCAGGCGTGGTCTGGGAACTGTGCGGGATGCACGGACTAGGACAAGAAACAGGTGGGAAGGCCTGGGGATTGTCTGGTGTACCTACTGTGGGTGTGGAGGTTCCTATGGAGCTGGGAAGAACTTCGACTGGAGGGGAATGTGGTTCATGGCTTACGGATGTCCTGGGAGGAATGGTGCTAGAGGTAGGAACAGTGTGTAGCCAAGAGGACAATAGGTTAGAAGTAGGGAAGGTGGACTTAGAGGAAAGAAGGCGGGCATAAGGAAAATCATGCTCATGAAATTGAACATCCCGGCTAATGTAAACTCTACCTGAAACAGGATCTAAACAACGGTACCCTTTATAACCCGGGGCATATCCCAGAAAAACACAATGAGTGGAGCGAGGTGAGAGTTTATTAGAGGACTTGGCAATAAAGTTTGGGAAACAGCTACACCCGAAAATACGCAAAAAATTAAAATCAGGAGATTTATTAAAAAGTTTTTCAAAAGGAGTTAAATTTTTCAAAAGCGGTGTGGGTAAGCGATTGACAATATAAGTGGCGGTATATAGAGCATCTACCCAAAAACTAGGAGGAATCGAGGATTCAATTAACATGGTCCTAGTTAATTCAAGAAGATGCCTATGCTTGCGTTCAGCTACACCATTTTGGGCAGGTGTATCGGGACAAGACTTGCGGAATAAAATCCCTGATTTTAAAAAATGATTTTGAAAAATGGTGTTGTCAAACTCGCCACCTCCATCACTTTGAAAAGACTTAATTTTTCTATCCAAAAGATTTTCAACAAGAGTTTGAAAATTGCAAAAATGAGAAAAAACTTCAGATTTACGACGCATGGGATAAACCCAAGTATAGCGAGAAAAATCATCAATAAAAGAGACATAATATTTATAACCAAGATTAGATAAAACAGGCGATTGCCAAACATCTGAGTGAATAAGTTCAAGAGGAGCAGTACAAGAATGAATAACATCCTGAAAAGGTAGTCTATGGGATTTTCCCAACTTACAAGAAACACAATCATGATTAAAAGTACTAGTAGAAGAAATAAAATGTTTTTGCCGAAGCGTGTGTAAAACTCGATCACCACAATGCCCCAAACGTTTGTGCCATGTAGGTCCAGAAACAAGCGTAGTCTGAAGGGCATGGAATGGATATAGATGGTCTTTATTGGAAGCCTGAAGTAGATGTACCCCCGTCTGATTGTCCTTAATAAGAAAAGAATTTTTATTAAAAAGCACCGTACAATCATTATCCGCACACAATTTATGAATAGATAATAAATTAAATTTGAGGTGTGGGACATGATAAACGGAGTTTAAGGATAACGGGCGTCCGACAGTATTTAAAGTAACATTACCAACATGAGAAATGGGTAATTTAGTACCATTAGCTACTTGCACATTTTTAGAGCCAGTATAAGGAGATTTACAAGATAAAATACCTTCATGAGGTGTCATATGAGCCGATGCTCCCGAATCAGGATACCACACAGAGCTATTTGTTTCACCCGAGGGGATAGCAGCCAGAGCTGGAGTAGACGATGCCAGAAACCGAGAACATGTAAGAGCCGAATGACCTGGGGAGAAACAGATTTGACAAACAACTGGGGGCGGATGAGATTGATAAGAATTATCCACAGACGGAAAACCTGCACTAACACTATTAGTACCGCAATACGATAAATGATTAAAATATGAACAACCAGACGAGACATTACTTAATAGTGTACCTGAGTTTCCCGAAGGAAATTGACCACGAGGAGCTCCATAAGGCTGCTGACCGTGAGGATAACCGGGCTGTTGCGGCGGCGGAAAATTCTGGACATAATTGCCTTGTTGATTCTGAAAATTCTGACCATAGCCACGTCCACGGCCCCTCTGTCCGCGAGCTCGGCCTCCCCTATTACCGCGGTTACCATGAAGCCTGCCCCCCTGGCCGCGGGCAGCACCTCCACGATCTACCGGTGGTCCCCCACGTGCAGCCGCAAAAGCCTGGTGCGTGATTTGTGGATCCTGAGAGCTAAACAGAATGTTTCTTTGTTCTTGTGCAAGGAGAATAGGCCTCAAGCTCTCAATAGTCGCATCTCCAGGGAAGTAGGTGACAGCAGTAATTAACGATTCATAAGCTGGACCAAGCCCATTGATAGCATACTCAATTAAATCCTTATTACTCACAGGTGAATTAATCAAACTCAAGGAGTCTGCCAGGATTTTAATCTCCAAGAGATATTGATCTATGGTTTGGTTTTCTTTCTTCTTAATGTGGGAAAGTAAACGCTTAAGTTCCATTGACCTGGCCAAACAGGCTGACTGAAATCGGGTCTGAAGACACTCCCAAATGCGAGCCGAAACTTTCAAATCATGAACCTCCATTAAAATGTCCCGAGACAAAGTAGCAAATAACCATGATCGGATGGTTTGGTCGATCTTAAGCCATTGATGGTACTCCGGGTTAGGGACTTCCCGACCATGAACATCCAAAGTAAAAGTGGGCGGAGCCAAAACGGATCCATCTAGAATCCCAAAAAGACCATGGGAAACGAGGAAGGATTCGAATTGAGTTCGCCACGGGAGATAATCCTCAACCGCACTCAACCGAGTTGTAACTATATTGGTTACGTTAGGCGTGGAAAACGCCAACTGGGAAGCCAAAGATGACAAATAAGGAGGAGAATTTGAAAAACCTGGCATGTGAGGAAACTGCTGCGGCAAAGGAGCAATGCCGGGCTGTCCTGAAAAGGTCGGACCAGAATATGTGGCATGTGACATTGACTGAGGCATCGTTCCAGAAAGCATAGCCGACGAAGAGGATGTATAAAGTGCAGCGGAGGAAGGTGCGGCAGTATATGATGTTGGAGTCCATGTGAAGGCTTCCGGCATATTAAAGAGACGGTAAGAATTCGCAGGAGGTGCCTGGAACGATGGCCGTGGCCTGAGAGCATAATTCACCGGAGAATTAAGCACCGTAGAAGAGGAAGGCTGCGCCGATGAAGATACGGGCGCCATCATCATAGCCGCCGTCGAAGTTGAAGACGACGTGGCTGTAGAAGAGGAGGTATCCGTGGAATCGGCCATGGTAACGAGAAAGAGAGGTGACACGTACAACTAGGGTTAACCTAGGCAACTGATACCATATGCAAAGATATTTGTGGAATAATGACTCACCCTAATAGGGTGTGCTCATGATATATTTATAATTAACCAAGAGTTATGAAATTACAAAATATGTCCCTAGACTATATATTATTAATTATTATTAACACACAGATTGCCTCAACAACAAAAACTTTTCTCACTTTCTCTTCGTGTCTTCTTCTCTTTCATTACCTTTTTAGCTCTTGCTTCCAATTGGAGTTCATGCAGATCCACAAGATTTTTGTGCTCTTCCTTGCTCTGTCCTCTCTCATCTATCCTCTTTCAGCCTCATCTCGTAATAGTAATTAATTAATTGATTAATTAACCCATACACTCATACATGTTTATATATGTGCATACCTTCATGAAATTAAATTGTTCAATTCGGTATGTGTTTCTTTTGTTTCATAGTTTTTTTCCCTTTTTGTAAGCAGGACATGTTAAGGAAATTGGCCGTGAAGATAAAGCACATCAAGCTGAGGTGATTTATTAATTCAATTTTATTAAATTATTGCTCCTTATTTTTCTCATTATATATAGGGTAGTTTATATAAGATGCGCCTGAAGGGAGACGAATTCCCGTTAGTTGTACTTCGTAGAATCAAGTCATCAACTATTAAAGTTAACTTTTAGAAGATTAATTTTGAAAAATGTACTTTTTACTAAAGATTACACATTTGTTGGGGTTGAATTAAGTTTAACTATTAGTCAACGTCTAAAGCCAACAGTTTTAGGGACTATGAAATTATATATATGTACATGTGGCTTTTATTATAATCCCTTATTTCTAAAGTGCAACTATAGTTGATGATCCCATTATGTAAATGTCTGATTATGGTTATGCCACAAATGATATATTACTCTATACTAGAGTCATATATATCTTTCTAAAATTTTCCGTCTAAAATTGAAACAGTAAGTTTTTAGTGTCTTTTTTGGCACAAATTGAAGCTCCAATGGTTAAAATTATTACTTCACTCTTATGAACGACCGAAAAATCGAGATCCTAGATGGAAATCTGGAATTGTTAATTGTTCAAAAAAGGAATGCCCTTGAATTCTTAATGGGAATCACATTCTCACATGAAGTGTTCTCTCTCTGCATAATATTCAATTCCTTTGTTTAATTGTATTTGTATATATATGCATAAAATTATACAAATAGGCTTTGATGGAAGAAAGTGAGATGGTGCCAATTCTGGGAGCAGGGGAAGAGTTTGGGTTAATATCGAAGGGAAGGGGAAGAATGGATATAGAGATAAATGATTATCAATTAGCCGGTCCAAACGAGAGACATAGCTATTCTCCTCCTGGTGGTAACTGAGGTAATTAAACAATTCAATATACGAATATATTTTTAAACTTACTCCATAACAAACAAAAGAAATATGCATATGTATTATTGTGTATGTGAGGTTGGATAAATAATGTATACAATATGTCATAAATATATTCAAGGGGTAATTTGAGTACGTTTTCATCTCATATTATTGTCCAAATTGAATTTTGAATCTCGTTTTTTAAAATCTTTATTTTTGCACTCCTACCCCGTATGAAAAAACAAAAATGTCCCTCCATTAACCATTTTGTTAGCCTTCAACATATTAGAGGCCGTTTGGAACCACCGTTTTCGGCTTATCGGGCTTATCAGCCAACTTTTTCACCAAACACGTAACTTTTGCTTTCGCGCGCTGAATTGTGTAATAAGCAGCAAAAGTAAGGTCGGGGTTACTTTTCTGGCTGCATTGACTGAAGTTACTGTATATGATCATTTTAGATATTTTTACATATAATTTTTTCTTTATGTTATTAATAAAATATATTTTAAAAATATTTTTTTCTTAAATCAGTAGAATCAGCCAATGCAGCCAATTCAGCTAGGATTTCATAAATTTCAGCAGAATCAGCCAAATCAGCCGATTTTCGTGCTACCAAACGGGCTCTTAATGATCAAGGGGCATTTTGTCTTTTCATACGGGGTTGGGTTGCAAAAGCAAAGATTTTTAAAATGGGGTGCAAAAGCAAAGATTTTTAAAATGGGGTGCAAAGTCCAATTCAAACAATAATATGTGGCGCAAACTCAAATTACCCCTATATTCAACTAGAGAGAGGCAGGAATTAATCATGAATGTCATTTATAATTTATCTATGATGTATTCTTATGTCTAGTAATACTAGTATAGTAGTATAATACGGAGTATATAACAGTAGTCAGTAATAACAGTAGTGAAATGTCATATACATAATGTGATATACATATAGTCAGGGCGGAGTCAGAGCACTGGGCCGGTCTAGGCCGGTACAAATAATATTTTTGAATTTTTTTACACGGAATTTTTCCACTAAAATTGTAGACATTTTTAAAATTTGGGCTGGCCCTTTCCTAACTACGCCCATGCATATAGTATATTTTACTAATCCAGCATAGTAGCATGTTCTATGTTATGTTGCCTAGGTTTATAAAATGGAATTTATCTTACAAAGTACGGTTGTTATTTGATGCATATTTTTTTTTTTTGAATAAAAAATAAATAAATAAATTCTAGGCTTAATATTTGATGCATATTTATATGGCAAAGGTTTAATGGGCGTAATTTATATATTACGAAGGGTTTTGGTGTATTAAGTTTCTATGTATGAAGTTAGCACTTTTGTAAGTTTTCTAGGCTTAAAACAGCATATGGATCTTTTAACTTCATGTTTTGATCTGCAATTGTTTAATTGATTTCTATCAGATGTTTGTATTCTTAGCTTCATGACTGATAAAACATTCTCGACTTTAATTTATCGATTACAATCATGGCTTTTTTGTAGTGATTATGTATACTAAAACCACACCGGAACGGTTGGATCGCGGAATCAGTTGGAGTATTGGTCCGGTTCCAATTGAGCCGACGAGTTGGACTCTCTTTATAGCTCAAAGTGACAATTTTATGGGATGCTCATAGTGAAGATACTCTTTTTAGTTTGTGTGTTTGTTTGTTCTCTAGTAGGGACTTGTAAGGTAAACAGCTAAAAATGTTACATCTAAATGTGTTTATTGGTGATTAATATTGAACCCGTAACCAGGACTAATTAGTCACGGATACAAAATCCCTGACAATTGTTTTGTGAGGGTGCTGGAGCCAGGGATAATATCTCTGACAAAATTCCTCACAAAAGCATTTGTCAAGAATTTTTTATACTGCGATCCCTTACAAAATCTGTGACTATTTCAATGTGTTTTATATTGTAATGCCCTTGATAAGGATTCTTTTCCGATCCTCATGTGTATGGGATCATATCAGTCCAATCAATAATATCTAACTTGTAATGCCTGCTAGTAACGTTATGACAAATCTTCATGTCAGGCCGGCCTGACGAGATGCTCCGTCCGGCCGAGCCCGTTTGGGCACCTTTCCGGTGGAATTTTTTGATGAAATTTTCTGAACATGTTCCTCATCAAGTCTAATTTGTCCATACCAAATTTCAGCTCAAAATTCGATCGGGAAGGCATTCAAATCATTTTTTGAAGTTGACTGCGTCAAAATATACATATAAAACTGCAGTCAACTTCAAAAAATGATTTGAATGCCTTCCCGATCGAATTTTGAGCTGAAATTTGGTATGGACAAACTAGCCTTGATGAGGAATATGCTCAAAAACTTTCATCAAAAAATTCCACCGGGAAGGTGCCGAAACGGGCTCGGCCGGACGGAGCATCCCGTCATGCCGGCCTGACAAGAAGACCACTCGTAACGTTATATCTAAAATTATACTCCGTATCAAACTACATAAGACCGAAACGAATAAGATTAAACCCAAAAATTATTCACTCATAAGTCAGAAGTCATACTTTAATCATTAATGAAAAGAAAGCTACTTGAAAATCAGATTGAGAAAAGCTTCAGTTTTCGTCTTCCTCTAGCTCTATCTCATGATAGGTATAATGGTTGAATGCTAAACTATGTTGTTTTGTACCTATTGAGTGAAAAGCCGAAAACAGGTTGCAAGTGTAATACGGAATAATTATATGTGAAACCATATATTGACCGAGTATAATGCAATTTGCATAGTAACATTGAAGTGGCCTTCCCGCAAATAATTACAGAATGTTACAAAGTCATTTTAGTCGATACTACTCCTTCGATTCATAAATAAACGTTTTAAAAACAAATAAAAATGTAATATGTTCTCCTCTAAACTAAGTGCTATCTTGTTATTAATTACTAGAATATGGACGTTCATGTATTCAAATAACGAATGCATATATATTCTTTTATCTTTACTTTTTGTGAAATTTCCTCGCGCAAGCAAGGGCCGGAAAATTAGACGTTTGATAATTGTTCCTCCAATTAAGTACATTAAAAAATCCATAAAATCTTCTAATCTGAGCCACCAAACTCACTCGTGATATAGAAATTCAACGCATTAGCCATCTGTGATTTAAAAAAATGCGTCAAACCCCCTTGTGTTTTAATTAATCATACACAAACCCCTTTATGAATAAATTTAATGATTTGAAAATCACTTATCGTAATATTTTTATTCAGTATGCAAGTAAATATGTCTAAGTCTCTAAATCATACAAAAATGTTAATCATTTTTCTTTTGTTTGACAATTAAATTTGTTAATGGAAGAGATTTTGCGCACGATTAATTAAAACACAAGGTAATTTGTCGCATTTTTTAAATTACACGGGGCTGATGCGCAGAATTTCTATATAGGGGTCAAGGGTGCGGAATTGGGGGTAAGGTGTAAGGTAGGGGTAGGGTATGCGGATGTATAGGGCGGGGTAGGGGTTAGGGGTACGAGTACACGTACGAGGTGATCCCACATATTATATTATATACTTGTGTTCATGAATGTTTGTGTGTCTATATATGTATACGGTTATTTTGGACATTTTAATATTAAACGGTGTTTTAAATCCTTTGAAGTAAACATGATCTTACAACATTGCTTATTTTATGCACCACTTATTAATGCGAATCTTAATAAACACCGTTTAGTAACCAATGAAGTACACGTGTCCTTAGAATATTACTCCGTACAATGAACAGATATATACGAGTACTTGGGAAAAATGTACGGTGCATCATTAAATGTAGAAGGTACCCGTACACTCTCTTTTAATCCAATCAAATTTTGACATGTTGTCAAGTTGGCAGCCTAGTCATCTTAATATAAAAATTTATATTTTGCATTTCGATCAGTCCTCCGGAATTAGCAAGTTAATTTTTTGACAGCGATTTACTCCCTATGCCTAAAGATAAAAATATTGTCTAACGTAGATTTATGTATACGTAGAAGCACCCACATTCGTAGCCAATTCCTCATTTTTTTTGTGGGTACCGTAGAAGCACCCACATCCATTTATATAAATAAATGCATATCTGGCAAGCTATAATAATAAGGCTTTTTTCTCTCAAAGAATAAAATAAAAAGGCTTTTTATAAGGAGTCAAGAGAGTTAACAAATAGTTGAGGAATGATTTCAAATTTACATATGCATTTTCCTACAACTGATCTGCACGTGGTGTAAGAACACCCCCAAGTATATTTACTTGTTATCAAATTTTGTATTCAACCTTGATGAATGGTTAAAGAATTTACGAGATTGTAAATTTTTTATTATTACTTTTACGTGAATAGTAAAACACACGTGAGGCCACACCAGGAGCGGGGACCACCCGATAATATTTATTTGATAGCGTATATTCAAGTTGGGCCATAGGAACGACATAGAGTTGGCTGATTGATCAAAGAGGCCCATATACCGGTATTAGTATTTTGACAGGTAACAACCCGTAATAAATTATGAAGACCAAAAATCTAAACTTGAGGAATATATATTCATTATAGAGGCTCATACTAATTGGGAGGATGATATATATTTTATTTGGCCCGATAAAATAAAATTTAATTAAAACAGTCCGAGAAATACAACTTTCGGAATCAAATATATGTACATTCACATAAAGGAATGACCCCCACAAGAGTGGGGGCTACCCCGTGAACTTATACACACAACAGTTGACTTGGGGCCTGTAGAAACATGGGAGTGATGTGTATGGATGGGTGGGGGATAGGTGAGACACCTTTGAAATTAAAGGTGAATGATCCTTTCCCCACATGATTGGCATTTGAGACAAAAAGAATGTCTCCTCCATGTCCTCCCTACCCACTTCGACCAAGGCTATCCAATGTGATAAGAAAAGCTCTCAAACCCATCCTCATAGTCAAATTTCAAGCTCAAGAAAAGAAGATCCAAAAAGAAAGATTAAAGAAGGAAAAGTGAGGAAAAACTTGGGAGAATTAAGGTAATCATGACCTCATGGTTACCTTTCCTTCTTTCAACTAAGTTTATATGACTAAATAAGTTATTTAAAAAACCCCTAGAATTGTTCTATAAGTTTAGAATAATAGAATGGGGGGTTGAAATGTGGTTCTAAGTCCAAGAACAGACTTAAAAGCCAAGGTGACCGGTTCGCCGGAAAATAACATTTTAGATCGAGGTTATTTCTATAAATGTTGGTTTTGAGATATTTAAACCTTGTTAGGAACTTGTATAAGGTGTTCCTAGTGCTCTCACGGAGCTGAGATAGTTTCCAAAGTTCGCCGGAGTTTCGTCGGAGTTCAATTGGAGAACATAGAACTTCTTAAAACTTATTTGAGGTGAGTATCGTCAGAGTTCATCAAAATTAAAGTTCGCCGGAGTTTCGTCGGAGTTCAATTGGAGAACGTAGAACTTCTTAAAACTTATTTGAGGTGAGTAGACGGCTTAACATCTTATAATTCTTAGGTTAAGTATGAGATTACCTAAGTAAATGTTATATGTGTTCATAATGATGTTTAAAAGAATTTAAGAATGTGATTAGTCAAGATGATTAAGCTTATATGAATTAAACTATAACGATATGCACGAAAATAGTATGAAAATGTATATAAAAACATATGTGATGTTTTGAAGTGCCAAAATGGCATATATTAACTTTTTAAGACTTAAAACACGTTGTGCTTAAGTTTCGGATCAATCGGAGTTAATTCGGGCGGTCAACGAACCGTTGACCACGTAAATGGCAGTTAACTGGCGCCAGTCAGGGCTTGAAGCGGCACTTGTTTGAGTACGAGTTTTGCCATTTAGTAAAATTAAATGGAACCGAAGCCGGTTATAGGCAAAATTGGCGCCAGTTTGGTCCTTTTTTTGCCCAACATGATTTATTTGCATGGTTTGCAAGGGCTGTTGTGCTTAGGCTATAATACTTGGTTTAGTCTTGATTTATGATTAATAGACCTTATCTATGTATGAAATGTGGTAGACCCATAGGATTTGGTGGAGTACACAGGGACTGGACTGCCCTCAAAACTTGGAATACAATTGGTGGAGTACTCAAGGACTGGATTGTCCTTCAAACTCGGAATACAATTGGTGGAGTACCCAGGAGCGGACTGGATTGTCCTCAAAACTCGGTTTATAATTGGTGGAGTACCCAGTGACTAGACTGTCCTCAAAACTCGGAATATAATTGAATTGGTGGAGCTAGTACCCAGGGACAATATTGTCCTCACTATTCATAGACTATCGTTTAGTACTTTAGAACCGGACGATGTCCTTAGAATAGTTGATTGGACAAGGAGTCATATACACTCATTACTCATTGGTATTTTTGTGGGATTGAGATTTTAAGTAAAAAATTATGACTACTATTATTTCCCAAGTAAACAATGACCTTGGGTCGGGTGTTTTCCAAGTTTATATACTTAAATGTATTTCAAAACTTGTGGGAAGAAATATGAGTATATGTCTCACCCTGTGTTTGGGTCTTATGCTTGACACATTAGTTATTCTACATTTAGTCTGCTTTTCACCAGTACGAGTTCATTATTGCCCCCTCCGGGAGCCCTACCATTTTCAGGTTGAAGCTAAAACTTGCTATCTGCACCTTCGTATAAGTGAAGTCAACTCATGGATATTTGAACTACTATAAACTGTTTTGGTCCTGCGAGCCCATGTTTTGGCCGAATGTGACCCATGATTTACCGTTGAATATTTCCGTTATTCAGTGGTTTAAATGTGATGTTTTTATGTATGTTTACTTACTATGCAAGTTATGAACTATGTTCATGGATGTCTTGTATAATCATGTAAGGTTGACTTGCGGGTGACGTCACTTGATTGTGCGGCGGTATGTATACGCGCTTAGATACGGTCTACGGCGTGACACATGGGGGTAAAACTGAAGTAATTTTACAATTGGATGTATACTTATCTCTCACCTTTCCTATATTTATCATTCTCTTCCTAAGATCGACAACGTTTATATTTTCATAGCCGAGATCGACATTGTGATAATTCTTTTGTAAGATTAGTATGTATATCCATACTTTGAAAAATCAATATTTCTACCCGGATCCTCATTTTCCCTTAGTAATCTGATCATGAAAATATATATATGTATATCGTGTATGTATCATGCATTTCACTTTTACAATTTCGATACACTTCTTTGAGGGAGACTCGTGAAAATGGTATTGTGTTTTTGTTGTCATTTTCACAGCTATCACTTCATTAATAATATAAGTATAAACTCCCGCCATGTTATGAGAGTATGTTGATGCGAATGAGTCTCCTTTCCGGTGGCTTGTCAAACCCATAATTATTTTTTCTGCAAGCTTTTTTTGGGTAGCTCACCAAATAGATAATTTTGTGTTTCTTTCTAATGGTTAAGTAATAAATCAAATACAAACACTTTTTAGTTGCTAGTCAAGTTATGATGTGTTTTAATTTGCGGATCGATGGTCTATCAGGTTCCAATAGTTTGTGGGTAAATCAAATAGATAATTGTATTTGCTTCTTTCAAATAGCTAGATAAATCAAATACACATACTTTTCGATTCAAATCGTACTGTTTGATATTAGATTTAATTACTTTTCTTTTTTTCTATTTAACTTTTTTTAGACTTCAGAATGATCGATACGTGGTTAGCGATTGAAGTTGCTCTTTCGTGACGGTCAATTGTTGAAGTATCTATTTGACAATTTTTCGCTAAAAGCAAATTTGATTTGCTTATACCGTAGCTTTTGACTCCTGTATTTTACTATCGTATATCTATCCTATCAAAATTGAGTAGAAGAGAGATATTATACTCAATGAAAATACTCCGTATAAATGCCCATTCATGGTTTATAATTGGCAAGACTCACACACACAATATATATATATATATATGTACATACATATTGCCCCAACAACAACAAAATTTCTCACTTTCTCTTGTGTCTTCTTCTCTTTCATTTCCTTTTTAGCTGTTGTGTCCAATTGGAGTTCATGCACATCCACAGGATTTTTGTACTCTTCCTTGCTCTGTCCTCTCTCATTTATCCTCTTTCAGCCTCATCTCGTAATACTAATTAATTGTTTGATTTAATTAACCCATATCCTCATACATGTTTATCTGAAATTAAATTTGTTCGTATATATTTCTTCTGTTTAATTGTTTTTTTCCTTTTTATGAGCAGGACATGTTAAAGAAATCCGCCAGGTAGATAAAGCACGTCAAGCTGAGGTGATTTATTAATTTTAAAAATATTAATAATATTAAGGAAAAATTGAAAATAATAATCCCAACTATTGGCGGTCCGCTCATAATAATCCCAACTATTGATTATTACAGAATAATCATACTGTCAAAAATATGACAGTTCTATTTTTGAACTATTTCAGCACGTCAAGCTGAGGTGATTTATTAATATGACAGTTCTATTTTTGAAGTCTGAATGTTTACTCCTACTTCGAGAATTTCACCACAATTTTATTATAATCACTCATTTCTGAAGTGTAATTGTGGTTATGCCACACATAACATATGTACATGACTTCATAATGGACTCAGCATATATGTCTCCCTAAAATTCATTGTCTAGAGCTGAAATAGTAAGTCTTTAGTGTCTCTTTTGGCACAAACCGAAGCTCCAATGGTTAAAAGTATTACTTCAGACTTATGAAGCAGCAGTAAGTCCATACAATTTTGGATGCGATTTTCACTATGGATCATCCGGAAACAGTCTCTCTGTGCTTTAGTACAGGGGTAAGACTGCGTACATCCGATTCTCCCTTACCCCACCGTAGGTGGGAGCCTTTGCGGCACTGGGGTAAATGAAAATGAAAATGAAATGACTTATGATGAACGACCTATCGAGATCCTAGATGGAAATCTGGAATTGTTAATTGGCCAAAAAAGGAATGCTCTTAATGGGATTCATGTTCTCACATGAAGTGTTCTCTCTCTACATAATATTCAATCCCTTTGTTTAATTGTATTTGTATACTAGTTATTATACGCGCGTTGCACGATTGGGTGAATGCCCAATGAATTTTTTCAAAATTCCATATTGTACATATTGTGATTTAAAAATAACTTTGAGTTTTTAGCATTTAACATTTAGATGCATGCTGAGATTCACTTTGTGAAATAATCTCCACATCAAATCATTGACCAAAAGAGCAGCTCTGGTGGCTTCCGAGAACCTAGAGAGCAGTTCTGGTGGCTTTCGGAACCAGAAGACCTGTGGGTGTTTTGGTCGCGCACCTGAACGGTTCTCATCCGTTGCGAAATTTATTGTCCAACGTTCTTATCTTTTAATGTGTCTTTAAATGGACAGTTTTTCGACATATTAATGCCCAACGTGCTGGTCATTTATGTCTAACGTTCATGTCAATTAAAGGTCACTTAACACTCAACAAATTCGTCCCTATATGCAGCTAACATGTGTTTTGCAACAACACACGTTCATACACATCCTTACGTACTTTTGAGAGCTAAAATCACCTCCAGTTTCCGAAAATATTCTCGAGTGTTCTAGCTACTTGTGTTTTCGTTCGCCGGAACTTTCGTTTGTGTGCTCAAACGATCGTTCATTAGCCACTGTATCTTGGGAAACGGTTGTTGCAAGGCTCTTAGCACAGTGCGTGGCAACGAATACATTTTAAGGACATCGTGCGTAGCACAAGTTCTAACTATTTCCTGCCCGATCTCTTGCTTGTTTTATTTCTTTTGTCATTTTAATTAATTTTTCTTTGTTTTTCCGAGACACACCCAACAATGATTTGGCTGCATCACTTTGTTAGGAGTTATTTTGTTCATCTTATTTTTATTGCTTATTGTTCGTTCTTATTTTATCAGATCAGGTCAAATCTAAAAAATAAAGATCAAATCACATTAGAAAAAATCACATTAAAAAGATTTAGACTATATCAGATCGTACATCGGAAAGATTAATATCAGATCACAGTAAAAAGATTTAGACTATATCAGGTGAAAAAAATACACATCAGAAAGATTTAGATTGTACTATATTTTCAGATACGCGAAAATGTTTACTTGTTACACAACAATTTTCAAAAAGGTTAAAATAGAATCATGACTAAAAATGTCACTTTGGTAAATGCCCAGCATTAGTAATCCTACGTTAATCTTAGTGAATATTAAAATCTCACATATCAAATGATGAAAATTGAAAAGCTTTCCATTATGTAGTAAGATTATTATTATTATTATTATTTTTTGTTGGGAAGATAATGAATAACAATATAAAAAGAACATATTGAAGAAACGTAATTTCTAATTAGCAACACAAGGTTTACTAAAAATTAAAAATACCACTTCAGAAAATAAAAAATCATTATGTATTTAACTATTTATGTATAAAGTTAGCATGGGTCCATCAGATTCAATAAACCTATTAATTAGCATTGAATGAATTAAACGGAAATGGTTTCACTCTAACGGAGTTTGGGCATAAAGGAGAAAATAAAATGGAATATAATAGGACAATTTATGATAAAGCTTTGTGGTACATGTGGGTGTTGCATACCTATACCACCAACATTTTTTAATGCCAATTTGCCCCTAACCTTCATTCACCCTTATTAGATTGTAGAGATATATGCATACAATTATACAAATAGGCTTTGATGGAAGAAAGTGAGATGGTGCCAATTCTAGGAGCAGGAGAAGAATTTGGGTTATTATGGAAGGGAAGGGGAAGAATGGATATAGAGACAAATGATTATGAAAGCAGTGCTCCCAACAAAAAACATGACAACTTTGATATTCCTCCTTCCGAAGGAAGTAACTGACGTAATTGAACAATTCAATATGTGTATTAAAAAGTTACTCTGTAAGAAATAAAGGAAAATATACATATGTGTTATTGAATTATGTATGTGAGCTAAGGTTGGATGAATGATGTATACTACGTACTATATACAATATCACAATATGCCAGAGATGAGTACCATTTATGATTTATCTATGTTGTATTCTTATGTTTAGTCAGTGGAGGATCTAGGGGGTCCTAAGGGGCAAGTGCCCCGCTTCCGATCTCGAACTTTAGTATTAGTACTTAGAATAAAAATAGTACTGCCTCATCTATTTGGATAAAATTTACTCTGTATAACTATTAATTAAATGAGGCAATAATCCCTTCAAAGAATATATGGAGATCATTATAAGACATTTAAACGACTATGAAATTATGATGGAATGATTGCTTACGGTTAGACACAGTCCCAATTGTATAGGTTAAATTTTGATTGTTTATAATATGAAAATTATAAACAGTACAAGGATGATTCATTTATAATCCATATCATGTCTTTCTTTCAAAAAACTAAATATTATGTTCAAAATTGTCTTAATAGGTTAAAACTAGACCTATAAATCATAGGTGCACATCTTTGGAATTGACATTGAATAAACCCTTTAAAAAAATGCCTACATGAGATAGAATAGACCATTATTCTTGTAATGCCCCTCCTTATCAATCAGTGGCGGATCCACTGCTGTTCAAAAGTGTTCAACTGAACACTTAAAATTTTCAAAACACAATACCTTGTATTCATGGTGACTTCGTTTTGCATATTTTGGAAAAATACATGTCTATCCGTCGTTTTTAAATTAGACCTGTAGAAAAAACAATTGCTGACATACTAGTGGCCGGCTTAGTGCGTACTAGAGTGCTATTGGTCTACTGGTCTTCGAGGGAATTTGGAAGATATATATGCTACTTTCCTTATTAAATTACATGTCTATAAAATTCAATTATCAATGTAGTTGAAAAATCTTTCAACTGGTGTAGTAATTGAATGAAAATTTACTACTTTAGTATTGGTAGGTTTTATTGAAATAGATAAGTGTATAATTTGTTGGCTATTTAACACTATCGTAGTTTTTTATTGTAATAATGACAAAGTGTATAATTCTTGCATAAATTAATACTACATAGTATCATTTGAAATTGTAATTTTTGTGTGATTCCGAACACCCAAAATATAATTGCTAGATCCGCCACTGTTATCAATTTTGAACCCGACGTGACCCGACCTGACCCATTTCTATCAATTTTGCAGTGCCCTTCCTTAACAAAAGCTCTGGGTCCGCCACTGCAATAATCCAAATACACACAATAGATACTTCGAACCCAAAAAATTGATCAGGTAGATGCTATTTACCAATGACAACATCAAGATCTTTGATATTGTAAATCTCTAATTTGATCCTTTACCGTTTGCATCTTCCATCTAATTTATTATGAATATTATTAAATTAAATTCAAAAGATACAAATATGATTTATTTTTAAAAATTTCAAAAATGTGACATATGCAATGACTAGTTACCGGCGACTCATCATCTACTAGTGACTTGTGACTCTGAAATACATTATAGTGACTCTTGTCCAGTTAGAATGTTTTTACTTGGACTGTAATTTGTCCCAGACCAGATCAGACCAGACCAAACCAGACTTGGATAATTATAAAAATACAAAGAAATCAGACCAGACCAGCAAATTACAGTCCAAGTAAAAAAACATCCTTACTCATACACAATGACTAGTTATAAATTTCTCCAAAACATAACTAGTCATAATTTTGTTCGATGAAACTATGTTAATAATATACATGCCATTTTTTCTATTTTAAATACTTAGAAGGAGATACAAATTACAAATACAAGCAAAATATGCATTTTCTTTGGATGTGATCTTATATAAGTCGGCAGTACTCCATACGCAATGGCTGATACGATGATAGAACGAGGGCCAAGGTATTGGGTTATCGTTTGTGTCTGAAACATTAAATTGCTAGAGCCTAAAGGAGCAAAAACACTAGAGATCTAATGGGCTAAATTGAGAGGGGCCCAACACAGAAATTAATACTCCGTATATCCAATTATCCATATACCACTTACATCTTATATATAACGGGCCGGAGTGGGTACCCGACACTAATATTTTGGAACCGGTCCGGCTTTAAAAAATTATACCCAACCCTACTTGGACTGCTTTCTAGCAACAAAGAATTGAATATGCCCGTTTTGGACCCGAACATTCATTAACCAGATCAGACTGTGGTTCCAATACCCGTTTGCCCACCCCTACAATTTCCCTATGAAGACTAATTTTAACCATGAGTCTATGAGCCCGTTTGGTAGTAAGAAAATCGGCTGTTTTGGCTGATTCTGCTGAAATTTATGAAGTTCTGGCTGAAGTGGCTGCATTGGCTAATTCTGCTGATTTAAGAAAAAAATATTTTTAAAATATATTTTATTAATAAAATAAAGAAAAAATTATATGTAAAAAAGGTTAAAATGGTCATCTATTGGAACTTCAACCAATACAGTTAGAAAAGTAACTTCAACCTTACTTTTTCTGCTTATTACACAATTCAACGCGCGAAAACAAAAGTTACGTGTTTGGTGAAAAAAATTGACTGACAAGTCTGATAAGCCGAAAAACAGTGTTTCCAAACAACCTTTATGTCTATACCAGGTTAGTAAATTGTTATATTCATTTCGAACCTTTCAATTTTATATCTCATCGTATTTTAGTCTTAGATTATCAGCAAATGGAGTTTGGCCTGGTCATATGTGCTCGTGGAAATGGGCCTTGGCGGCAATTTCCTTTAGGCGTCTTGATTCATTTAGGATCTGTTTGCAACAGCTTCTACTTTTAAAAAAATGTTTTTTAATGAAATGAGGAGAAGTGATTAAATAAAAGTTGATAGTGTTTGAGAAAAATGTGATTTTGAAAAGTAAAAGTGGGTAGTGTTTGGTAAAATAAGTGTTTTTTGTGTAATAGAAAAAGTAAAAGCACTTTTGACGCGGAAGTCAAGAAAAATAAAAGTTGTAGTGTTTGGGAAAATAAGTGCTTTTTTAAAAGCAGGTGCGACCCTTAGGGAGTGTTTGCAATTGCTTCAACTTTAAAAAAGTGATTTTTTAAAGTGATTTTGGGAAAAGTGATTAATAGTAAAAGTTGATAGTGTTTGAGAAAAAAGTGATTCTGAAAAAGTAAAAGTTGGTAGTGTTTGGTAAAATAAGTATTTTTTGTGTAATAGAAAAAGTGAGAAGCAGTTTAAAGCAGCCTTCTACCTGTCTCTAGCTTTTAGCTTTTAAGTGATTAATTTAAGCAGAAGCTGTCATTTGAAAACACTCTTTTCAACTTTTTTTAAGCCAAAAAGCTGGCATTGGAATTGCTTTTTTTTAGCAATTCCAAACACTCCTTCCGTCGCTTAACGGCAGAAGTCTTCTATCTCGTCTATTCCAGTGTTAGCATTTGCCTTTCAACACTTGTAATGTGGAGTTCTGCACTGAGTCGCTGCAGCTGAATAGTACCTAGTACTAGTATAGGATTAGTATCAGGTTGTAGGGTTTCAGGCTACATTCCCAGATCTAAATGGTGACAAAAGAGGCAAAAGGAACGGCGTCAATGGATCTTCCGGCGACGACGTCAACGGCGACTCTGCAATCGGCCTTCAAGTCACTGAAGCTGAAGACGAAGCAGAAGGAGTTGCTGCTTCGGGTGACGATCTTGTGTTTGGTGTATGTCCTGGCATTCATCACGCGTCTCTTCAGTGTGTTGAGGTACGAGAGCATGATCCACGAATTCGATCCGTACTTTAATTACCGGACCACCCTTTTCCTCACTGAGAAGGGATTCTATGAGTTCTGGAACTGGTTTGACTCCGAGAGTTGGTATCCGCTCGGCCGTATAATAGGCGGCACGCTTTACCCTGGTCTCATGGTCACTGCTGCCCTCATTTATTGGACCATCAAATCCCTCAGGTATTGCTTTCTTCTATTGAAAATGTATCAATTTGGTATCATTTGATTCATATGACTTGATAAGCTCAGTGAACTTTTATTATATAGATCTACATGGATAGGGCATCTGATTCCCACCACTTGGAATATGATCCAGAGAGTGGCATTGGTGTCATTTTCTTAAATTTGGCATATAAATTATTTTTGATCAAGTATTTCTGATTCTCAAATCGAACTTTGTAAAGTTGAGGAATAACCAGAAAAAAGATATGATATCTTTTTAGTTTAATACTCCTGTTTTATTTTATGGGGTTTAAATTTTCTACTATTCTGGTTCTGGATTTAACAAGAAATGCCCATCATTTAAAGATTGTATTTTTTTTGCTTTTATGATTTTTATGACCAAATATGGTTGATAAGGTATAAAATAAATACCAGGGAAGAAGAAACAGTGGTCCTTTTACAACCTTAGGAATCTTTCATTCATTCTTTCTTTCTTTCTAATTCTCGTTTTGCATTAAAAGGGTGTGAACTTTTTTACTTCTAAGAATTTGACTATCAAATAAAAATGCTTTTATCACTGTATTCAAGAGTTTGGGTTACTCATTGAATATCATGATCTAACATGTAGTATATAAACGATTTAATGGTGGGATGAATACAGACTAGCTAAAATATATGTTTTATTTTATTATAAGAACAGGTTTTTAAGAATTCATGATCTGGTGCAGGTTCGCAGTTCACATTCGTGAAGTTTGTGTGCTACTTGCTCCATATTTTGCTTCCAACACCACTATCGTGGCTTACTTCTTTGGGAAGGAGTTATGGGATTCTGGTGCTGGACTTGTAGCCGCGGCATTAATTGCTATTTGCCCAGGCTACATTTCACGGTCTGTGGCGGGATCATATGATAATGAGGGGGTTGCCATTTTTGCCCTTTTGCTCACTTTCTATTTATTTGTCAAGGCAGTGAATACAGGCTCACTTGCTTGGTCTCTTGCCTCAGCTTTTGGGTACTTCTACATGGTCTCAGCTTGGGGTGGCTATGTCTTCATCATTAATTTAGTCCCGCTCTATGTATTGGTTCTCTTGATTACTGGGAGATATTCAATGAGGCTATATGTAGCTTACAATTGCATGTATATTTTAGGAATGTTGCTAGCAATGCAGATTCGTTTTGTGGGGTTTCAGCATGTACAATCTGGTGAGCATATGGCTGCAATGGGAGTGTTTTTCTTACTTCAGGTATCAACTCTTTGCTCCTCTTTTCAGATATGTTGATTGATAGAGTATCAAATATTAGGTTTCATTTAGAACACATAAAATATTTAGGGAAAAAGAAGGAAGAAAATTGAGTAGATAAATAATTGAATGATTTTTTTTTTTTTTTTTTTTGGGGGGGGGATAAAAACTCAACACATTTCTTTTAGGCATTCTTTCGAACCCATTTTTAGTTTCTTACTTCTGTTATATAAAGACTAAGAATTTTAGATATGTAAATTTTAAATCAAAATAATCATATTCCATCTTCTTATTAGCATTTTCCTCGGTATATTTGTTTCCCTTCCCATAGCATTTTCCTCAGTATATTTGTTTCCCAGCCAGGATCCTAACATACCTTTAGAGCAAAGAAGTTCATCTAAATAAATTCTATCTTCCATCTTTCACTACTTATGTACTGAGAAATTGTTCACAAATCACTGATTAAATGCAGGTATTTTACTTCTTGGAATGGGTGAAGCACCAATTGAATGACAAAAAGCTGTTTCAAGCTTTCCTTAGAATTACAGTGACTACTGCAGTAGGTTTGGGTGCTATTGCACTTGGAGTTGGAACTGCTTCTGGATATATCTCTCCTTGGACTGGTCGTTTTTACTCTCTCCTGGATCCAACTTATGCAAAAGACCACATTCCCATAATTGCATCGGTATCTGAACATCAGCCCACAGCGTGGTCATCTTTTATGTTTGATTTCCACATATTACTTATACTCTTCCCAGCTGGACTCTATTTCTGCTTCAAACGGTTGTCAGATGCCACAATTTTCATAGTGATGTATGGTCTTACTAGCATGTACTTTGCTGGAGTCATGGTCCGACTAATTCTTGTTGCCACACCTGCTGTATGCCTTATCAGTGCAATTGCAGTCTCTGCCACTGTTAAAAATTTGACTCAACTAATCAGAGCTAAACCAAAAGTTGCTCTCCATGGTGGTTCTGGAAAAGGAACAGCTAGTGGAAAGGCTTCATCAAAGGTAAATCTACAGCTTTATAATTTTAATTTTTTTTAATTCTGGAGTTCATTTAATTACCTCTCCTTCATGACTTCCATTTTTACACACCTTTCTGCAATATGTAATATGATAAAAATAGATTTTCACTTGCATATGTATTATTGCACTTCCTTCCTTATATATTCAATTCTCACTGAGGAGAGTTCATATTTGATACTAGTACTTCATAGCTTACTTACCAAGAAACTGAGAAAGCATTTGCATCTTGGGTGTTTCTATACATCTGTTTCTTGATGAAAATTTGACTATATGCAGCTAGGCGCTATTCAACAGTGCCATAAAGGGTCAAGTTCGAGTCTCATCTTTATGATATAGTTTGCACCGACTCGACAGTGAACTCTCCCTTACTTTTCCTTAAGTCAAGGAAATGAGATGAATCATTGCATGATATTCAGAGCAATCTACTTTTAGAGCAAAACAAACCTGCTCCCTCACCATGTATTATCCCCCTGCTCTTCCCCAAGATCCCTCTGTCCTAGGAAAGAGTCCTGTTCAAATAAAGAATCATATTCAAACAAAAAAAGCTAATTGTCTGTGAATGTTACATTCAAATTGAGTATGCTAAAATTTTGTTTAATAAACAATTAAGAAAAATGTAACTAGGATTGATGATATACAAAACTTTTGCCTTTAAAAAATTATAAATTCTTACTTAGCTGAGAACATAATGGCTCTGGCTCGTTTGCTTTCCTATTCCTATTTATGCGTAAACCAGTGCATGCTTCCAAGAGTTTTCTGTACCGGTATGAGTTACAATCTGGATTTTTCTTACATTCTTCCAACAGGCCTCACTTGATCAATCTCTGCCATACCAAAGAAATGGTGCAATTGCATTGCTATTTGGTGCTGTTTATTTGTTGAGTAGATATGCAATCCATTGCACATGGGTGACGTCAGAGGCATATTCATCACCCTCGATTGTTTTAGCTGCAAGGGGGGCCCATGGAAATAGGATCATCTTTGATGATTACCGTGAAGCATACTTTTGGTTGAGACAGAACACTCCTCAAGATG
This sequence comes from Cuscuta epithymum, assembly GCA_945859915.1. NCBI lineage: Eukaryota > Viridiplantae > Streptophyta > Magnoliopsida > Solanales > Convolvulaceae > Cuscuta > Cuscuta epithymum. Next base: position 2,619,047 of record CAMAPF010000012.1, on the reverse strand, counting down.
CCAAGGTGATGTCTTGGTGGGATTATGGTTATCAGATCACTGCAATGGGAAACAGAACTGTAATTGTTGACAACAACACGTGGAACAACACACACATTGCTACAGTTGGACGGGCAATGTCTTCTTATGAGGATGAAGCTTATGAAATAATGAGATCTTTGGATGTTGATTATGTTTTGGTTGTTTTTGGAGGTCTCACTGGGTATTCATCCGACGATATAAACAAGTTAGTTATTTGCTTCTTACATCCTATGTTTTATGGAGCATTTTTTCTCAATAAAATGCTCAAGTTTTTTTTCATTCTAAAATACTAAGTATGCATTTTTTTTACCTAACAGAAACTGTTGAAGTAGATGAGAGGCTATAATATTTCTTATTTTCTCCAACTCCATATCTTACCTTACGAGCAATATCTGTGTGCTTTATAAACATTAAACGGGAAGCGATTTGTTTTCAGGTTTCTATGGATGGTAAGAATTGGAGGAGGAGTGTTTCCAGTTATAAAGGAACCAGATTATCTTGTGAATGGAGAGTATCGGGTAGACAAAGGTGCTTCTCCCAAGATGTTGAATTGCCTCATGTAAGTATTCTAGCAAAAACTTGGTAATTGCTGAAAAGTACAAGTGACCCATTGAGATTTAGTCAATATCAGGAAAACTTTACTGCTGTTCTTGTGTTGCTGTAATTTTGTCATCTATGCATGATCAAATGAAGAATATTTCAAGTCTGCAAATTCTTTTTGGAATTATGAGTTTGAAAGAATCTTCAGTACAAACAAAACGTTTGGTTTCATTGAACTAATAGTTACTCGTTTTGTTATTAGGTACAAGCTTTGTTATTATCGCTTTGGTGAGCTGACTACAGAATATGGCAAGCCTACAGGGTAACTCCTTATTCTTACTTGAAAGTTTTCCAAAGTCGTCATATCTTTTCCTTGCATTCCTTAAGAAATTTGCCTTACCATAGGTAGATGGGGGGAAACACTTGGAAACTATCAAGACTAAATTTGTTTGGTGACTCTTTACATGAATAATGCTTTATAACTTTTGATAATCCCGTTTTTGCTGTGTAGATATGACCGGGCAAGAGGAGTTGAAATTGGGAACAAGGACATAAAGCTTGAATACTTAGAAGAGGCATTCACTACATCAAATTGGATTGTCAGAATTTACAAAGTTAAACCACCTAAAAATAGGTGGTAGTTTTCCTCCTTAGGATCCACCCAACCACCTGAAGGTGGTGGAAAATAGGGAAAAACATATTATAATCTGCGGGACATGTCATACGAGTTTCTGAGGCCTTTTTTCAAGTAAAGTATTAGATAGATAAAATGTTCTTTTTCTTTTGCGACAATTAAATATCTAATATCCCGAGACTCCTTTTTGCAGGCAAATAGTGGTGTTTGTACTAATTTCCCTTGACTTTGAATAATAATTTCTACCTTAGACAGTTGGACGTATTGATCTTGCATTGTGGTCTGTGGACCTGTGGTGAATCTCACGTCATTCCGCAACTCATTGGATCATTTGGATGTATTGGCATATTATAATTAAGGATTTTTTACTGGGGTCTAGGAGTTCGCAAATCGCCAGATTGTTTCTTCCTTGCACACCAATTTCGAGTCTTCGACTGCTATATAGGGTTGTAAATGAACAAATATAATTGCACTCAGTTCATATCTAGTGATGGGTCCGGATCGGGCCCGGGTTGCGTCCGGGTTGGGCCTAGGCCCGGACGGGCTTTTGATGTTTGGGGTGAAGGCCCAGGACCGGCCCGGGAATCATATCTAACATTTTTTTTCTTTTGATCCTTTTGATTTAGTTGATCTGAACATTTTCCAAATACAAATATGAATAAATTGTTGTAGTATGTAAATCCAAAGGTTCACATCTCAAGAACCACAACAAAAATATCCGAGAATGGGGGGCTATGTACTTTTACATTTTAAAGGTTAAAACGTGTAGAATTTTTATAGTTTTATTGTTTTTTTTGTGCTTGAATAATTTATTGCATAGATAATACGATAGTAAACTTTAACTTAGTTAGAATTAATACAAATATTTCAGAGATTAACAGCAAAAAGCATATACCTCTTGAACAACCTCATAGACTAATTTGTTTTCCTTTCTATACTTATTCAGAACGTCAAGGAAACATTTATACACGTGATCCCTTGAAGTGCGAGTCTTTTTGTTCAAAACAATATGTTATTTCTAATAGCCCTCGACTTGGTTCGGGCCACCCGGCCTGGGAACCGGCCTGGCCTGCTACTGTGTGGGACCGGCCCGGTGCTGCGGGCCCCAAACTGGTCTAAGGCCCGGTTAGCTAGGAAAAGCGGGGCGGGCTCGGGTCAGTGAAAAGGAGGCCCAGCCCGGGCCCGGTTCGGGCCAAATTGATTTTTTTTTTGTTTTTCCATTTTTTTTGGGTTCTACTCGGGTTGGGCTTGATGTTTAGCCGTTTAGGAGGGGTTTGGGGGAGTGGGGGGGGGGGGTCAGGGATACTTATGAAAGCAAAAAAGAAAAAAACAAACCAGAGGCCCGGGCCGGACCCGGTAGCTACCCGGGCCGGTCCCGGGCCCAACTATACAAAACCGGCGGTCTTCCCGGGCCTAAGCCCGGCCCGGGACCGGACTCAACCCGGCCTGAATCCAACCCTAATTTCTAACAAATGACTTCCTTTTTTTAATATATTTGTACATTTGATTGTTACTTATCAGTATTTTAAAATGCAATTTATTATTTAAATTATGTTTGTTGGTTGTTACGTTTTGAATCCAAAATTCAGATAATATATAATACTACCTCCGTCCCACTAAGATTGGGACAAGAGAAGGTGACACGATTATTAAGAAAAGTAGGTTTGTGTGGTTGATAAAAAAATGATAAAGTAAAAATAAATTAAAAATGATTTAAAACCACACAAATTTTACCAAATTTGGTATGAGACAATCTTAGTGGGACTTCCCGAAAAGGTAAAATGGGACAATCATAGCAGGACGGAGGGAGTACTATATAATAATTCTCCTCCGTCTCGTTAAGATTGTTTCATTTTACCTTTTCGAGAAATTTCACTAAGATTGTCATATACCAAATTTGGTAAAATTTGTGTGGCTCTAAATCATTCTTACTTTATCAATTTAATATCAACCACACAAATCCACTTTTCTTAGTAATCGTGCCACCTTCTCTTGTCCCAATCTTAGTGGGACTGTGGTAGTAGTTAACTTAAGAAGTATTTGTTTAAATTATACATCATATGCAATTAACTCTGACAAATAGATTCATTCCAACATAATGCATACATGTTTACAATATTAATATACACATTTTTTATCTAAAAAAAACCAAAATATTAATATGAACTGGGACCAAAACTAGTACGGAACCGGAATTACCAGTTCTGATCTTGGGTCCAACAAAATTTCGCTCAGGGCGAACGGATCCAGGACAGGACCGGACCAAAACCACGAAGCAGTGCATTCACACAGTAAAGCCAGAGCTTTGCTTTTTATTAACAACCCAGACCTTTGCTTATGCAGCTGGATTTCTTTTAGCTCAAAATTCCAAGATACCCTCTGAGTTCACAGTTCACACTGCCCCCAAACACAGTTTTGTCTTCACATGAACCTTTTGGATGTTCTCTTTCTCTCATTTGAGAGATAAATTATGAACAATTGTCAGAAATCATCCCACTGGAACTAATGTCTAGAACCAGCCCAGAACCTCAAGTGTCTTGTAAAAATAGACATTATATTCTGAGGATAAACTGATGAAGACATCCTTTTACTAAGAGCTTTCAATGAGGTTTCTCTTGAAGAGAGTTTTGTATAGATTCAAGTAATTTCAACTCCATTGTCTTTCTTTGAGCTTTCTTTGCCTGATCCTATTCCTTTTTTAGAATGTCCAACCTCAGATATAGAATCCGTGTTACGTGCACGTCTTCTTGGTTGTTTGGGTGGGGATATAAAAGAAACCGAATTCAACTCTTTCCGCTTGTTTCCTGCTGCAGGCTTCTTTTCTGTTTTAAGATTCACTCCAGGTTTTCTGGAACCAACAGAGGGCTTTTGAACTTTGCAAGCAGAACCAACACTGTGTCTGGTGGTATCATCCTTGGGATGTGTTTTTCGTGAAACAGGTGGAAATGAATTCAAATCAAGAGAGGAAGAACTGGGTCCTGGCTGAGTCATAACGGTATCATTGGAGGGGTTACAGAAATTGGCTATTGAAATGCCACGTGTAACTGGTGGTGCATCTTCATCCGAGTTTTCCTCATCACTAGAGACTCTACCTCTCTCCTGATGAAAATTTGGACCACAATATAATTAGTAGGTCATAAAGTAAATTGCTTTCACTTGAACAAGCTTGCATAGATTCCTAACGAAAAGAGTATTAAAGAGAGAACAGAAGTATTCCCTCAAACTCATATATGAGTCTTGTTTCATAAATTATTTTTGTCCACACAACATCTTATTTCAGCAAAAGAAGCTAATTCTTTTAGATTTTAATGCTATTTTTCCAAAAGTAAAAGGTACTACAAAACAGTTAAGCAAATTAAACGAAGTAGAAAAAATACATTCAAAAATATGTATTAGTATTGTGCAGTAACTAACAGACAAATTGAATTTAAAAAATCACACATCAGGTATGGCAGCTTAACTTGAAAGCTTATGTACTTAAAAAAAATCTACTAAAGGTTGGTTAAAATATTAATAGTTGAAATGAGGCAACACTACAGCACACCAAAAGCCTCCAACAGAAGCTTTTCAAGTTAAGCTTATTCTACAACGTCTGGAGAGGTTAATCACATTTAATATTACGGGTACGAGTTATAACCTTTTAACAAATTATCCAATTCCAAAAAGACTGCCAAGATCTACTCATCAACCGTTATTTTGAGAACCTATTCAAAAGAATTGTTTGGTATATCTATAATTGAAACAGATCGTTCTGGAAAAATTTTGGTAGGGAAGTATCCATGCAAGAAGTTATGGTCTTGAAAGGGGTGGAAGATGTGGAAGTCTTAGCAATCTTCTGTGCACCTCTTAAAGCCAAAATGCCGCAGGGGCCTCTACTACAATATGAAATGAGAGAAATTTTTAGAGCAAGATTATACAATTCAATTACAAAGATATCTTATTTTTACATTAGAAACATGATTTTTTCATGCTTTAAAACAAATAAAGGCAAACCCCCTTAAAAGGCATTGTCCAATACCGAACGGTCTAAAACTGTAGAATAAACGATGAAAAGATACCTTGGCTTGTCCACCAGTGATCTGCATAGGTTGAGGTATCACCTCCTCTCCCTCTGAATCTGTCATCTCCTCACATTCAAATTCCACATTTTCTTCTTCCTCATCAGAGTCGCTCAACTCTTCCTGCTCCATCACAATTCCTTGGCCCAATATGTCATCAACATTGTCTACCATATCAGTCTCATAGGATGTGCCTATCAGTTGAGCACTTGAATCAAGGCCACTGCTGATTCTGTTTAAAGTACTTCGAGAATTCACTTCAGTTTCGAAATTGCTTTTTGACAATCTCGTAACGCTTCTTCCGAAAGTGGTCTGTTTTTTTGACGAAAGACTCCAATGCATTTCAAGATCAGGTTGTTCATTACAATTTGCAATAGGTTGAGTAAGCCTTTCCCTTGGTAGGTCTGAACTAGCAGAGGGTTGAACAACAGAATTTCCATCAGTGGTTCTTTGTAAAAGTGGATGAAAGCTAAGACCAGATGATGTAGACACTTTTCCAATAGGCTTCAAAGCCTTGTTCAAAAAGTTAAAAGAATTGTTTGTTTGGCGACAAAAACTTAGATTTAGCTGGGGTGAACTATTTGCATCAGGACCAGAATTTACTGGACAATACAGTGAGCTACAGTCTTTGGCAGCCCGAAAGAGTAGCGGATGCATCTGAAGATCAGGGCCATCCTTTTCTTCTGCCACGTGTCTTTCCCTGATGGCTTCAGGATCCACATGAAGCTGAGTCCTAGTATTATTGGCAGTGTTACTCCCAACTTCAATTGCAGCATTCGCAACTTTAGCACTAGCAGAAACCTTTGTATGTGGTAAAGCATTTTGGTAGGTTTTTGAGTCAGAGCGTGACATGACACGAGCAGTAGGGGGGAGATTAACAGGAGGAAGTTCTGGGGCTAATCTGACTAGACGGGCAGTGCTACTTTTTCTAGCTCGATATGGACGCATATACGCTACCTCAGTGGAAGATGGCCTGAGATCACAGATGAGAAAAATGGTTCAAATGGAGAGTTTAAAATATTTGGCACCATAAGGGAATGTTCGAATCCCAGAAAATGCCAAGGAAATAACAAGGAACGTTGTTATCTTACGTTTCGCTTCACCTTGAAAGAATGCTAAGCAAAAGTAAATATATTTAAATTTTTATGTCTCTCTATAGTAGAACTAAATAAATAAAATGAGTTCGAATGAATATCTAAAATACATGTATTGAGCGTGAATCTACCTTTCATTTTTCCCAAAAAAAAAAACATTATCTTCCAATTATCTTAATTATTTTCCTTTCCTACTTTCTCGCCCTGGCATTTTTCATTTCCTACATTCATACGTACATTACTAAGGTACTAGGAGAACTTTAAAGCAACATGAAACCTGTTAATGATTTGGGGTAGATGGTCTCTACACCCATTTTCATTTGCCCCCCTTCCAACTTCAGAAGCAACCACTTGTTGCGGATAAGGACAACTTTCACCAACTACTACATCAGGAAAAGAAGCTTTTGCACAGATGGTTGGAATGTCGGCACTTGTATCTGCTAAAAAAGCCTCATGAACATATGCTTCACCATCTTTGTCTGTACAATCATCATCTGCATTGCTCTGCTCTTCAATATTTTTATCAGCAGCATCATCCTTCCCAAACATATTAACTCAAGTCATTCTAAGATATTGGAAATGGATCATCAAAGGAGATAACAATATAATACTCATTTAGCCTCACATAATGCTGTAATACTTCCTCTGGTCCACATTAGGAAAATTAAAGAGTTAACAGAGAAAAACTTCACAATGCCCCTTACTACCATTTAATAATCTTTGAATATTAATTTTTCATAGGACTCATAGAGAAGGTCAAATTGAAAATAACGTTATATATTGACGTTGTAATACTCAGTGTCCCAAACATAGTTGGGATTACACCATTAAATGATGACAGGTGCAGTCATCAGGCAGGGAATGTTGATTCAACAAGAGCACTACAAGTCTACAACCGTAGAAGAGAAAATACCAGTTTTTGAGATGGTGGGTGCAAACTTCCCAAGGTTGCAGCCTGGCACTTTCTTTTTTGTGAGTCATGTAAACGCCTTTTTTCCTTTGTAATTGCATCTGATCGATATGACTTTTGAGTTCCAGCAGCAATACGCCATTGCCGAGGTAGCAAAGAAGGATCTCTATACGGAACGATAAACTTCCACACTGACATCCAGTCAAGTTTAAATACTTTCAAACCCTGAATGGTGTACGTATATAAGATCAGAAAGTATGCAAAACAATGGAACTACGGATTAACAAACTACTTTACATACTTCCTCAATTCGAGCAAACTCTTCTGCAGTCAATGGGGAGTTCTTCATTCTTCTGACAGCCTTCATAATGTCATAATCAACGGTAATTCTTTAAGTATTTTTCTAGTTCAAACATAGCATATTCTAACTTTCCAAGTAATTCAGTCCAGCAAAAAGTTCGTATTCCAAGTAATTCAGTCCAGCAAAAATTGAAACATATCCCAAACATCTATACATACACTGACAGTGCAAATACCTTTATTGGATTTTCAGGTGCCTTAGATGATGAACGGTTCTTCTGCCTGACAAAAATCTGCATGAAAGGGAGTATGAAAGCTGCACTTTGAAATGTTAAAGTATATGACACAGAGAAAGGAAAGATAAGAAAAAAGTTAACAGCATAGCAATACAAGGTCAATATGAAAATCACCTGATGCTTAGATTTGCAAGGAAGAAACCGTTGTTGAATAGCCTTCCAGTCAGTATTGTACTCCATCAATCCCAAAGCCAGTAATCTACAGTACATAAAGCATAAATGGTAAGACTTCAGATGCGTGAGAATGAAACCACTATTTCTTTATTAAATAAATAAATAAAAGTGAAAACCATTAAGTAGTTTTTTACAAGACGAAATGAAAACTGTTAAGACAAACTAACATTCCTATCATCCGACATGTTATAGTTGAGTCAGTAACGACACCCATTAAATTTATGTGAAGCATCAGATTGACCGACTCAAGACGCGAATATGTTGCTCAACTTTCATAGTTTTATAAAACCAAAAACAAATTAAACAGCTTTCATATATTCAAAGCCAAAGGTAATGAGTGGTAGTGCTTCATCAATATCTGATTTCATATATAGATATTAACGTTGTCTGAGATTGGAAATAGTATCTAATAATTTTTAAATATGGACATTGCTATGGCAGAGAGTACATATAAAATTAAAAGGTTGGCGATGTGTCTACTCTAACTAGCCAAAATTGATCACCTAATATTTTCCCTTCACTTTGCAAGGCAGGAGAGAACAAGTACCACCATAGCACAAAAGTGAACAATAATCTTATTATCATTATATCGATATACACACACTGAACACAGCACAACTCACTTGTCCTCTGCATCAGTGAAGAGTACCCGATTCACCACAGCCGCAGGAGGTGCCTTATGAGGATACAGGACCGGGTTAAATAATGGGTAGAACTGCTTGGCTAACATAGCAATCTGCTTTGGAACAAGTGCGATTGATTGCTTTTTTGCCCTTTCTACAAGTGAAGCAGCCAATGTCTTTTTTGATGCAGTTGAAGATGACAAAGCATGGCAATTTGTTTCAGCAGATTGCTGCCTATTACATGCAGGAAAGAGCGGAACATTTTCAGCATTATCTTCATCAGTGGCTCCTAGTGATCTCCTCTTGCCCTCTTGTACAACTGTCAGCAATGGCCAATAAAGAGTATGCATTCAATATCACGTTCAGCTTTAAGAGGTAAAAGAAAATTAATATTCAGTTTTTCCTACTTGACATACCATTTAAAACATCATCTACAAATTTCCCTATCAACTTGAGAGGAGCCACATCAAGAACAGAAATTGTTTTTTCACCAACGTAAGGCATCCAGGAGGAGCCCTGGGGAGTTTGTGAGCATCCATCCTGTTCAATTGAGCTATGTACTAGCTGTCCACTTGAAGGAGAAGTATATGGAACCTCAGAAGCTATTGAAGAATGAATATAATTAGGTGTGAAGCACAATTGCGGGTATGGTGCCCTTACTTGTCCTAACATTTCATTGCGCTTACACAGTAATTCAGAGATCAATTTCTGAACATCAGAAGCAATGTGTTGTCTTACAGGGTCAAGAACACAGATAGAAAATGTCTGAATTAGAAGTTGAACATGCTCATGTATCAACGAGTGAAGCTGTCCTATCTGATATGGAGTAAATCCATTTATAATAAGTTCATGAGTGGGTGAACGGACACCGAGTGGTGGTATTGGACTATGAACCAAGCCTCTCCCAGCAATAGGAGCGCATGAAGGAATCGGTGAATATGGCAAGATTGGGCGTAATGGCCTACTTAATGCTTCTGAAACCTTCTTCTTATGTTTGTTAGAAGATTTTCGGCGCCTACTTAGCCTAGTTTTGGGCCGCTGTTCAATAGCTTCACACTCTACATTATCACCCTTCAGATTTTCATCAAGGTCACTCTCCAATGCCTCTTCTATTTCAAGCTCAAAATCAGCATCATTGTCTTCATCCTCATCTTCCACATTTTCATTTTCTTGCGGTTTGATTGAGCTTCCCTCTACCCCCTGTAAAACTGCTGCTAGAAACTTTCTGTACTCTTCTTCATCATCAACATTCTGAATATCATCCTCGTCATCAGTTTCCTGAAGGAATGTCTCTAGTTCATCAAGAGAAAATCCAGCAAGTGAATACCTTGCTCTGGTACGCCTGCAAATAGCATCCTCATAGTCCTTATCCATAACAGCCATCCTCAAGTTTCCACCGCCAATAGACTATTCAAGTGAAACCTCCTGAATACCATTTGTCTCCCTGTTTGATTAATTGTCTTAAATTCTTAATGTAATAATAATGTAGTTTGCTTTGCCAATTTGCCCGCAAAACTGATTAAAGAAAAGTCACAAAAACAAAAGTTACCCTCTAGTAATGAACTAACAAATATAAAAGTAGACTCTCTAGGGGAAAAGGCAGGTGGTTCCTTGCCTGGAGGGTCTCCAGGTTTTTTTCCTATACTTTATATACCCCTCTGTCCTCTTTTTGTTTTTATTCTTTCCTTTTCTATTTATCCCATGATCTCCTCTTTCCTTTTAAGGAAATGATTTTGTGGTTGACTTTGTTACTCTTTCGTCTAAACAAAATACAACCACACAAGGCACACATTTTACACTATTAAAAACCATCCAGGCATGCAAACTCAAATGTGGAGATAAATTAGGGATGGAGGTAGTGCTTTGTTTTAGTTTTCAGTGAAAACTTTTCACCCTTTTGTTGTTTGCATTAAAATGTACAATGTGAGTTTGCAGAATACTCTGGTAGACTAACAATAGCAATGATGGTAGCTATTTAGTGGTTCCTTGTCACAACATTCAAAGCCTTTTGAATTTTACCCCATCCAAAAACATGGAGGGGCCGAGGAGTAACAAGAGGTTGTGTCTCGCTCTATAAATTGAACTAAAAAGACTCACTTATTTCAAATCCCCCCACTAGCAATCCACCATCTCCTCATAATATTTTCCTTGGCTTAAGCAATGAAAATAACAGGAAAAAACTACGCTTAATAGCAATTTGTGTGTGCATATACAGCCAAATCAGTCTATTGAGAAATAAATGTATAAATCTCAAAATTGAAAAGAAAAAATGTAACAAAGCAAATGCTTGCCTGAAACTTGAAAATAAGACCTTCAATGCACATCTTCAATTTTGATTTTATTTGCGAGGTTCAATTTCAAACTTTTTCCCATCATTTCCAATGGAGCCAAAGACGCGCTATTTTTTGGCTTGGGAATATGATGGAATAAAGCAAAATGGCTCACTAAACTGTGTGCACTTCTTTTTTATAAAGCATCAGTCGGTCAATAAAATTTTCGATACGATTTTCAGCATGGGACGTTCAGAAACAGTCTCTATGTGCTAAAGTACATGGGTAAGGTTGAGTACATTCGACCCCCCTTACCCCACTGTAGGTGGGTGCCTTTGCGGTGTTGGGGTAATGTTGTTGTTGTTCAATTTCAAACTTTGACCATCTAAGGTTCTTTAATAATATGAACATTTACTAATTGTGTTTCACGTCTACATAATTAAAAAGACATATTTTACTTGAGAATAATGCTAAGGTTGGAGATTGAAGCAGCTAAGAGTGATAATGGAAGGTAAAATATGGAATGCCTGGATGGATGTGCAGTGGCATATCCAGATTTTATCAAGGGGGCGAGATTATATGCAATTATACAAACTCTTTTTTACCAAAACATAAATAATATCATATATGGTACTGTTTTTAGCAACAAAAAGTTAAATTTAAGTTACAGTATTGTAGACAATTACCTAGAAAGTACTCCTCTACGCTCTATGATATTTTGAAATTGTTGTAAGATTGCCACATTTGGAATATGATCTAACATCTCTTTTTCGACATATGGAACCAAGGAATCATTAAACAAGAAAATGTATTTCATAAGTTCATTTAAGAATATTAAGTAATAAACATATTGTTGAAATAAATTATTTGCGAGATCTGATGTTTCCATAACTGAACAAGAAAATGTATTTCACAAGTTCATTAAAGAATATTGGTTCAACATATTGTTCTAAGTATTTATTTCTCAACAATCTCATATTTAAATGATATAGTGATTGAAAGCCGCACTCAACTGTGATTCAAAGTTTTATTTGATAGCCATTTGTACACAATTAATGAAAGCCCCACCTTGTTTCTATAAATTCAATTGATAATTTATATTTGTAATTGCCAAATGATTTATATGGAGTATTTCATAGTAAGCAAATCACTATGTTCAAGTACTCAAATTACCTTGAATAAAAAGAACAAATCCATTCATAGTAGCACATCACAACCAAATGACCAAACCCTGAAACACAGACTACAAAAGAAAGTGTTTAGCAATTGAACTTACCTTGAGAATTGAGACAAAAAATGGTTGCTGAAGAAAGAAAATTGAAGGGTCTCAGTCAGCCGGTGAATGAGTGAGTCTGTGGGTGGTCAGACGCGTTGGCCGTCGACGAGGATGGTGGGCGTCGGTCAGTACTCAGACGGCAGAAAGTCTGCAGAGGGAAAGAAATTACATATTGAATAACTGAAATTACACTTTTACACGAAAGAAAATAGGTGAATTAGGACTTAGACGAAAGATATTTGAACTTACCTGGAAGGAGAAATGGGGACTGGAGAGAATTGCCGCTCGTCGCTGCGATTACAGCCAGCGCTACGATTTTCAGAGACCATACTCTATGGATCGCCCCTTCAGACTATAACAACTTCGGATTGGTGCAACTGACAATCCATTCGTCCCTCAGGGCTGGATGGAATTCTCTTCGCAGTAGAGGAAAGGAGAAGGACGGGACTTCTTTTTGTTTTGAAGTCTTCGATGAAGGGGGTCGACAAGAGGCGGAACAGAGCAATCTCCGCACTAGAGTTCGTATACCGCCGGCTGCACGGGTTGCAGAAGAGGGGGAACGGAGTTACTACTCCGTATAACACAAAGAAAGAGTAAAAAACATGTTCAGGGTCCAATCAAAGAATATAAGGTGCAAGATTATTTTGGGATTATTTAAAGGTGGGATTATTATGAGAAGACCAGGTGGGATTATTCTTGTCAATTTTTCCAGTTGTTTTTACAAAACTCATTAATATATCTACTCCCTCCTAGTCTCTTAAAGAAGTTCTCCTCCGGTTTACTATACTTGACTGACTTAAAGTAACTCGACCCCTGTTCACAGTCGAATTATTTTTAGTAAATAAAATTTACACATTCAGAAACTACATTAAAACCGCTATACAGTCTGATCAAGAAAATTTAAATTAGATAAAAATTTGATATATAGAGTAAAAGATTGGGAGTGATTTAAGTTGACCAATTATAGTGAATGAGAACTTCATTTCGGGACGGAGGTAGTATAATTCTATGGTAAAAAAAACCGGCCTAGACCGGCTGGCTCGACTCAAAACCCCACGACTCAGACCAAAATCCGTTTCTGTGAGTTAAAAACTTGGAATTTATAACAAACCGGCGGCAGACCCGAAAAGACTCGCCAAATTCAGAAAAACCTGGTTTTAGTTGTTTTTTCCAAAAAACAAAAAATTAAACCATTTTTAAACCAAAAATTTTTCATCTCAATATCCTAAAAACAAAAATATGCAATATATTTATAAATTTATTTAAGAATGAAAAGCATGTTTGTTGCAAAAAAAGCATGTCAAACCCTAAACCCTAAACCCTAAACCCTAAACCCTAAAATTTCCCCTGTGTTCATACTGTGTTCTCGTTCGCTGGAACTCTTGTTTGTGTGCTCAAACATTAGTTTGTAGTTATTTGACTACCGATTACCTGAAACCGGGAGGTTACCGGTTAAAAAGCCTATTTGACAATTTTATATGAGTATAGGGGTTTGATTTAGTGATAGTTGAGTTGGAGGGTTTAATTGATTTTTTCTAAAAGTAGGGGGGCTTAATTGATAGTTTTCCCATTTCAATAATTTTGTATTAAAAAATATCATTGGCCAAACTTCAATATCATGTCTTGCTTGTATATGCTAATTGTATAATATGTGTAGTTCTTATAACTCTGGAAGTATATTTTTGTTGTTGAGTGTAACACCATGATGTTTTGTATTATGTTTGTTTATTTTATACTTTCTTCGTGCCAAATTGATTTGCAAATTCAATTTTTTTTCAATCAATATCCGTATTGATTATTAAATCAATTTTTAATAAATAAAATTTACATATTCAATAACTACATTAAAATCTCTTCAAAGTTGCAAACTCTAAATTAGAATATACTTAAAAATTGACATCCTAATTAAGTGATTAAAATGAAATTGTTTGATCAAGAAAAGTCAACTTTGCAAATCAATTTGGGACGACGGAGATAATATTGTATACTATCGTATTTACTAATTAACAGTTCTAAGAAAATTAAAATAATTTATAAAAAATGTAAAATGCATTTTAAACACTTATATTCCGCTTAAACTCACCTAGACATCGATCAAAGATTTGAGTTAATTAGTTGTGCCACCTTGACACCTTGATATGCCTTATGCATTTTAGAACTATGTACACTGCTATAAAGTTCAATGGAGCAATTGAACATGTGTGTTATAAATAACCTCAAATATCTAAACTAAAATCCTTGCTTTGAAAAGAAACTCTATCTTAATAAATCTAAATAAATATGCATACACAAAAATATACAACATTTATTCATGTAAGTATGTAACTATGAAATAAGATTTGTGACTACCGGAAGAGGGAAACATTTAACCCGCAAAGGATGAGTCATTGCTGAAACAGTGAATCCGCCGTTGCCTTCACTTTCCGTCGTCTTCAAGACGTCAACCTTTTCCCACTCAAAACACTGCACCAAAGACGCAACGGCCAAATCCAAAACGCGAAGGGCCAAGTTCTCGCCGGGACACCGCCGTCTGCCGGAGCCGAAGGGGATGAACTTGCACCCGCTTTTCCAACCGCCGCCAATAAACCTATCCGGGTTGAAAACTTCGGGCTCCTCCCAAACCGTCGGATCACGGTGGATGCCCCAAGCGTTGACCACCAAAATGGTTTCTTGCGGCACGTGAAACCCGGCCACCGTGCTGTCCTCCGACGAGAAGTGCGGCAGCAGTAGCGGCGCCGCCGGGTGCATCCGTAAGGTCTCGTTGACGATGCAGCGGATGTAGGGGATGCTGTCCAGGTCAGATTCTTTGACGACGCGGTTGTTTCCATTGTTTTGAGTGATATCGGACTTTGCCTTCGCCAACACATGGGGATTGTCTAGGAGATAAGAGAATGCCCATTCTAAGGTTACCGTTGTAGTATCAGATCCTGCTTGGAGTAATACCTGTGCTTCACCAAATAATATTATTAGTTTATTACCACAATGATATATGGAGTATATGGGGTGAATAGGATTAAAATATTGATAAAATGTACAAATGAAATCATTGTTTTTTCAAAATATGACTCATTTATACGAAGTACTCCGTACGTATGTTTTAGTCCTAATAAAAAAGTTCTATGTTAGTAGCTATATTGAGAATAAAATATAATTACTCCTATTGGGTCAATGGCCCAACCATGGGCCAACCCATTACCCCTTGGCAAATAGATTAAAGCACCAAAGCTCAATCGGCGTGGTCCATAAGATGCTCGGGAGACGAGCGTCAGATGTCTCGAGACGCTCGGCCTCAATAACCTTGTCCAAATGAGGATCACACGGTATGCCAAGAATCTCCAGCCAAGCAATGTGCATAGGCCGTACGGAGCCCGGTCCTTGCACTCATCAAGACCCACGACCCAAGATCTGGAAGACGCTCGCCCGCAACCTTGGCGGGAAACCAAGATACTGGTGGGAGGCGCATTTATTGCAGAAGATTTGGTGGTTGGGAGGCTATCCATCCACAACCCTCCACGTCAGCAACGCTACCTACTCCTTGGAAGTATAAATAGTACTAAGTATCATTTATTTCATTGTAAAGAGTTGACAACTTAATCTCATTAGCAGATAGGAATTATCTTAGCTCTTCTTTACTGAGATAGACGAACGACCTCGGGGCTTGTAGTTGAAGTGTGTTGTATACGAACCCTTCTTATCATTTAATAAGATATGTCCCACTTATTACTCTTTATTTGGCCCATCTTACTTGCTTGCACCTTATATCCATCAAACTCTCCGCTTAAATTAAAATTCAAAGGAAATGTGTTGGAGCTTTGGGTTGAAGGAATAAACTTCAACAACTCCTATTTATACACTTTATTTATCAGTATCTTTTAGTCCAATTTAGAATGATTTTTTAAGATACACATTTTAAGTGGAGCAATTTCTACGCTTATAATGCATTTTAAATTGATGAATAATTGTATCGTCCATTTTACTTTAATAACTTAACAAGTGAACTGTCAAAAAAAACTTAACAAGTGAATTGTAATTAATTAAACGGCAAGGTTTATTAATATGGATATGGATTGGAAAACAATTGACATTCGTCAAGTGCTTAATATATGCTCGGATATAGAATGGACAAATTGTTTATGCACGTGTCACGAGAAGAGATTGTTGGATTAAAGAGGGAAAATGACATTTACGTACGTATTGATTCATGTTTTCACTAGATCAAAGAAAAGAAATTAAGTGGAGGATGAAGGCAAATGAGAAAAGCAAACTGAAGGGGACGTTTAATTTAATGAATCCTCATTTATTGTAGGGTGACAATTCTGGTACCCTTCTAAAAAATTGGATACTGTACCTATCATTTATTTGATTGGACCACACCATTTTATCATTTTTAATTTAGATCTAAATTATTCAACTGCTATATTCTCATTGGTCCATGTGATCAAAAGTATGGTACCTTATGGGTACCATAGAATCCACCTTATTTTAGTATCATTAACTTATCCGTGAGACTGGGATTGCTTTGAAAAATTATGTTTCCATCATTTTCAACGGATTGAAACACTCATTATTTTTTGACTTCGTAATATGACGGATAAAACAAAATGACTTTTACGGAGTACTTCGTATAAATGAGTCAGTAGGCAATCCATGCAATTTTGGACGCGATTTTGATCATGGATCATCCAAAAATCGTCTCTTTGTGCATTGGCACAAGAGTAAGGCTGTGGCGACTCTCTTACCCCCGTTGATCATGGGAACCTTTACGGTACGTACTGGGGTATTTTCGTTGTAGTTTTGAAAAATTATCAATAATAACTTTTGTTTGAATATCATTATTCTACGTAGTATTTCGCACTCCATTAATTATGAAAAGTGGGAAACCCTTCATCAATAAGGGGCCCTCTGGGAAGACTCCAGTACTTAAGCTGCATCAAGGGCGGACCTGCCGACCTGGGGCCGCATAGATACCGGGTGTGTTTGGCATTCAGCGGTTAACGGTTAGTGGATAAGGACTTATGTTAGCGGGTTGTTACTAGCGGATTCAGTCAGCGGGTTTGACTAGCGGAATAAATTAACAGGTTGTTAGAAGGTGTTTGGTAATTTAATTAGCTGTTTGGTCATAAAACTAGTAGAAAACGTCATTTATCAAAACGTCAACCCAAAACTCTCCTATTAGCAGCGTTTTCATTACAGTGCTTTCCCAAAAACGCTAGTGCCGAACCACTATTTACCAAACAACTTTTCACTTATTGAAAACGCAGAAAGTGGTCAAATCGGCATTTCTCGGTTGAAACGCCGTTTACCAAACACCCTCACTATGGGGGTGTTTGGAACTGATTCTGCTTCTGCTTCTTTTTAAAGCAGAAGCAGAATCAGAATCAGTTTTCAGAAGCTGGTTACCCCCAACTTCTAAAAAAACTGATTCTACGAGTAAATTTGAGTATCAGAATCACTTCTCCACTTTTATCCAAACACTCCAGCTTAGGGAGCAGAAGTAGTTTTGAGAATCAGATCCAAACCCCCCATGTTGTGAAAAGAATAATCATGCTCTTATTTTTTTTTTTTGAGGAAAAAATGCTCTTATTTATTATGGAGCATTTAATAAATTTGCAACTACTCCCTCCGTATCAAATTAATTGACTCATATGCTTTTTCACGTAGTTTAAGGCAAATATATGTAAAGTAGGATGTTTTGGTATTGTAGCGGTACTGTAGCAGTACTGTAGTTGCTTTTTGGGTGAGTTTATTTCCAAAAAGGGAAATGAGACTTTTATTTTGATACGTCACGAAAAGGAAAGAGAGTCAATTAATTTGATACGGAGTGAGTATTAACTATGGAGTGACATCATTGTAATACTCGAAAGATCAAATCTTTTACTTCGTACATTTATTATGTGGGATTACAAATCTTTTTAAATGTTTATAAAAGTTAGATGAAACTCGAAAGAGACTTCATCTGTGCCATGCATGTGGGATTGAAAGCGAAAATTATTAGATATGGAATATCGGGACTCGGAAGTTATAAATTAGTTGTACTCGGCATTTAATTTAATTTGTTTAATTTGTTCTATTTAATTAGTTGTAGGCTCTGTTTGTTTAATGGCGGGTGGATGCCAAACCGTTACATTATGCAGCGTTTTCATTTGTAAATTTTCGGCGGATTGAGGAAAACCGCCAGCATCCAAACGGGCCCGTACTCGGCATACCGTTTTATTTTTTGATTCTTTATCACTAGCTTTCAAGCCCGTGCGATGCACGGACAATATGTAATTTAGCTAATTTGAATTTTAATTTCTATCGGATCACATATAATTTGATTTAAAAGAAAAATAAACTTAATTAGTCTAATATAGAGTTTGTTTGATAATACTAAAGTAAATAGAATTAACTTATTTTGCTGAAATTGATTGAATTCTGGTTGAATATGTGGAATCTCCTGAATCATGAAAAATATATGTGAAATATATTCCATTTGTGAAACAAAGAAAAAAAATATGAAAAACAAAGTTAAATTGATCTTCTACATAAGCATCTCAAGTAAACATAATTGTTATGAACCCAATAATAAAAAAAATCTATATTTCTTAATTGTTAGATGTTACAGTTTACTCATTAATAAGAACGTTTTTAATTGAATTAAAATTTGGGGTTTGATTTGGTTTGAATTAATATGGTCTATTAGATGTCTGTTTTTTATGTGACTTATTGTTATAATTATTAAAGTTTGATCTGATCTGATTTAATCTGGAACTGAAATCAATCCAATTAAAAACATTCTATTAAAATAAAAGTGGGAATTTGTAAACCTATAAAGATTTTCTAATTTGGATTAGGAATCTATTTCAACAGTGAAGGCATATTTAAATTTTAGATGTAAAGTAAAGAAACAACAACAAAAATTACTTATTTGGCTAGGCTAAACGTATTTACTTGTGAAAATATATATACTTTATGTTGGTTATAATTTTTAATTTCATTTTTTAATATTTACTTATTTGAAGCTTACTAATTTATTAATAGGTGTCAAAGTAATAAGTAAACTAATTTGCATATTTGTTTCTATTTAATTCCGTTTAGTAAACAAAATGTAAATTAGTTTCCATATCAATAAACATTATTAGAATTTCACTTTGATAACCAAAAAATATTTTACTTATTTGAAACTTACCAAATTAATTAAGGTGGATTTCTAAGGATTTTTGTTTCCATATCAATATGCAATCAAAAATAGAATCTAATAAAAACAAAAGGTATAAAAATAAGTAAATAATTGTTATATATAATGACATGGTAGGATTATGTGGCGCTTTGTATGCTTTTAAAAGTTCCTCTTTTATATATATATATATATTGATTTTAATAATAATATCAGGAAACAAAATCCACTTACACTTAGCTTCTATGAATATTAATTAGTTTATTAATTGTTGCCTCATCCACTCGTGACTCATCCCCCACCGAAAGCTTGTTCACAAGTTTTACACCGTCGTCTTAATCAGCTCCATCGCATTCCAAACACTATGTCATACGATACGAGTATCATTTGGAAACATTGTGTCTCCCCTATTGTTTAATTTTTTTATCATATATGTTATAATAATATATATTATCGTAATTAATATACTATACATCCTCACAAAAAAATTATTATAGGGTACAGCACACAAAAATCCTTTGTATGTTTTTATCATTAAGTCGGGACCGAAGTAGAAATATACGGCGTATATTAAAAGCCCGTTTGATAGCACCAAAATCGGTTGTTTTGGCTGATTTTGCTGAAATGTATTAAGTTCTGGCTAAAGTGGCTGCATTGGCTGATTCAGCTGATTTAAGAAAAAATATTTTTAAAATATATTTTATTAATAAAATAATGAAAAAATTATATGTAAAAATAGCTAAAATGGTCATCTACAGTGACTTCAGCCAATACAACCAGAAAAGTAACTTCAACCTTACTTTTTTTGCTTATTACACAATTCAGCGCGCGAAAGCAAAAATTACCTATTTGGTGAAAAAGTTGACCCGTAAGCCTGATAAGTCGAAAAATAGTGTTGTCAAACGGCCTCTGATTACCTATTACGTGATGGAGTGATGGAGTGATGGATACGGTTACTCTCCCTTTTCCATAAGCACGTCCATTCTCGTACACTAATATGGGCCTATGGAGGATCTTTACAAATTGTTCTTTCCATATATATATCACAAATATTCTAACCAAAAGATGAAATGTATCGATATAGGTCCCGGATGATGGAAAACTATAAATCTAGGACCTAACATTTCATAGGTTTTTATTTATTTACATTTTTATTAATTTCATTGCTAATTTTTGATAAACCTTTCTTCACAAAAGTTTATTAGTGTAATAAAATTATATAATATTTATTTTTTAAGATTAAAAAATTAATAAAATTCATGACAGCTTAGGTCCTAGAATGATAATTTTCAATCATCCAGGTCCTAAATTGATAGTTTTCCATCATCCGGGTCCTATATCGATACATTTCATCTTTCAGGTCCCGAATTGATAATTCATCTATCTTTCGAGTCCTGAATTGATAAAATTCCTAGAATCATTGTCTGGCTACCACATTCTGAGGTGGTTCTGGGGTCAATTTTTTAATAAATTTTTGTAGACATGTTTTCCATGAAGTTTGAATTGTGTCTACCAAACTTTTGTGAAAAAATTAATTAGAAAGTTAGTTAAATAAAATTTTGAAATTAACTGTGTTTTTCATACATGTGTGTGTAGGGCAAGGTTCAAGTGAGAAGAACTCTTTAGGTGAGAAGTGAGAATGAATCTCAGTCATTGGATTCGACTAAGTTGCAGTAAAAGACACTTCATGATGCACTGAAATATGCAATCTAGCATGATGACATTTCTGTAAATACTTCTGAAAAATCCGTATTACACTTGTGTAGTGCAATATGAAACAGTTTTAGTGCAACATTGCAAAATTTAAATATTACTACAACATAAAGCCATTTTTAGTGCAACTTCGTAAATGTAATGACTGAGATTCATTCTCATTTCTCACATTAGAGACATTTCTCAATTGAACCAAAATCTTTATATATATATATATATATATATATATATATATTGGCATGGTGTTTTCCAACGATTTATTTAACTAACTTCCTGAGTGAATTTTAAACTGAAATTTTATAAACATAATCTATACTATATGAACAATATGCTAACAAAATTTCTTCAAAAAAATCAATTTGGAAGCACTTCAAATTGAGGTGGCCGAACGGCGCTCAGATCCGATATATATACCTGACCGGAAGATTTTTTTTTACCTGACCGGAAGATATACACATATATTTGTAAATTTTGGTTTAAGTGAGAAATGCATCTAATGTGGCAAATATAATGAAAATGAATATCAATAGTTAGATTCACGATATTGCTCTAAAAATAGCTTAATTTTAAAGAAGGATTTAAAATTTGTAATTTTACACTAAAACTATTTCATGTTGCACTAAAATTTGAGGATGTTGCACCAAATCAACTTCAAGTTGCACAGTTTGCACTAGACAAATGTGATACAAGTTTTTCAGAAGTATTTACAAAAATGTCACCGTGCTAGTTTGCATACTTCAGTTGAATCCAATTCAGATCAATAGTGAGACTCGTTTTCATTTTTCACTCTCTACATTACATATATACCGAATTAAATAAAAATTACTCCCTCCGTCTCGCTATGATTGTCTCATTTTACCTTTTCGGTCCGTCCCACTAAGATTGTCACATACCTTATTTGGTAAAGTTTGTGTGGTTCTAAACGATTCTTAATTTATTCTTACTTTATCAATTCAATATCAACCACATAAATCTACTTTTATTAATAACCGTGTCACTTTCTCTTGTTTCAAACTTAGGGGACGAACGTAGAAAGGCAGGGGAGGATCTATGTATGGGCTATGGTAGGCTGAAGCTCATGACAACTTAAAAAAATCGATTTTTTTAGTGTAAATTTTTTCATTTTTCACATTTAGTTCATCCCTCTAATATTTAAGCTTTGTATTATTCTTATTCAGCCCAGGGCATCTCAAATTCTTAGATCCGCCCCGTAGAAAGGTAGTATAAGAGAATTATCGTGGGGATCGGATGTACAAAGAAACACTTTTACCATAGTGTGTGGTGTACAATGAAACACACCCGTTGCAATCTTTCACAGTTGCAGAATGTTTATCAAGCTAACGCCGCGTTGATTTGATATTGAATTGATTTGACAAAGTTCAACAAACCAGATTCATTTTTGTATGGCAATGGATGGATAGATTTAAAGTGTTTATTCGCGCATTCAGACAATAAGCATTGTTTTTGTTGTAATCCTAATTTATATATTCGAAAAATGCTTCTGGGTAATGGGTCTACTTTTATACCACATCATGATCAAAGATCCGTGCGCTTTGATGGGGATGAGATCCAACTTTTAATTCAAATCTTTTAAATTAAAGTAGGGTCCAAGTGTTTAGTTTTTTATGGGAGGTTCACAAATAGACCTTCTGGTATGGAATTTCTATATCATTGATTAATATAATGGAATATGTCAAATTGTCAGATAGGTTTGGATTGAATCAAAACAACTATACTCCCTCCGTCCCCTTTTAAATGTCTCGTTTTACTATATTGGGATGTCCCTATTTAATTGCCCCATACCTTATTTGGTAAACTTTATGTGGCTCAAAATCATTCTTACTTTATTCTTACTTTATCAATTAATATCAACCACACAAACTCACTTTTCTTAAAACTCGTGCCACCATCTCCCGTCCCATTTAAAAGGGGACGGAGGGAGTATATATCAAGTTTCTGACATTGATTTTTTTAAGAGATTTTCTAAAAATGTACTTGGTAGATCTTTTTGAGATGCTACCGCACGGAATAGCATTTCGAAAAAGTTTGTAGATTTTAGCATTAATTGGTCCAACAACTTATATGTTAAACAGAATTAAATCAAACAGTATTTTATATGTCATGATTTTAATCTTTAATTCTTTATATTTCTAAGATTTTAATATGTAGTATTAATTAAATTTCTGAAAATTATATTGTGGATGAACACAGTTTTCATAAAAACCGCCTAAAAATAAAAATAATAATTACATACACAGTACTAACTTATATTTAATTTTTACACTTAAGTGATTATAATTCTAGATTATTATAGCTTTTAGTCACTTTTTATAAATAAACTTCATTTCAGAAACATTTCACAAAAATTGTTAAAGAAATTGGAAAACTCGATATATCATATTTTAAAATTTCTATTGACAAATTCGTATTACGAAGTATTATTTACTTGAGCCGATGTTTTTTATTTTTCAAAATCTTAATTGATTGTTAACATACTTTTTGTGTTACAACTTGCAGACGAACAATCCGGCCACTTATGTACTACATAAATTTAATACGAAGTATTTTTGAATGAAAAATAGACTAAATTAGTCAATAATGTCATTCCATCATTCGGCCACAGTAAATTATATGGCCATGCCAAATGTGGTACTTCCCCGTTCTTAAATAAATGCAACAGTCAACATTTCACACTTATCGAGACACAACTTTATCCATTAATATATATAATTGTCATTTAGTAGAAAAATTAAAAAATAGATTTTTAAAATTTACTATGAGACAAATCTAACAATATTTTTTTCAAAAAATATATATATTACTACATTAATAAATAAAACGTAATCAAAGTAGATCACGTGAATAGTGTAAAATTCAACATCATGTTGCATTTATTTAAGAATGGGGTGATATGCTCTTTGAAGTCTTTAAATGCACTTCAGTTACTAAACTTTTGCATTGATATAAATGTAGTGATATTTTTCTTATAGGCACAAAATTTGGCGAATAAAAGTACGTTCTGACTCCTAAATTGCGGACTTGTCTGTCCGTATTGTCTCTCAAACACTGTTCTGCGCACATACAGTATTAATGAAGTCGTGGAATCAGATTTTGAAAATTATTAATACATGCATGGAGATGGATGGTAAGTTGGTAACATGTACTATAGTATTATCATTTTAGGGAAAAGAAATGCATAGTCATATACCGATAGTATTAGAATAACATATGTTATATGTACGTCTTTTAGCTATATTGCAAGTAATTTTATCCACTACTACTAGTCTAGCTACTATATTAGTTGATAGATGAAATGGACAAAAACCACTACTCTAATGAACTATGAAGAGGTAGATGGAATTTAATAATAGTAATGACGAATTGAAATATACTTGTATGACCTAAATAAATATAGTTGACGAAAATGTGACTTTTATAATTTACTAAAAGGATGATATGTTGAGTAATCATGACGGCCATTCTAGTAATCATGATTATGTTGAGTTTTGTATTTTAAAGGATAGAGACTATATCTTCACAATAATAGTTCTAGTCATACTACCTATTTTTTATAGGTGAGATCGAACACGGGTACCCATTTAAAAAATGGGGTATCGTACCTACCATTTACTTGATTGGTCTAAATAGGTATATCATTTTTAATTTAGACTTAAATAATTCAACTGTAATATTCTGATTGGTCCATGTGGACAAAGATATGGTACCTTATGCGTACCATAGAATCTACCTTTTTTATATAATTCAATTCTAATCATATATTCGTATACAAATTTTATTCCATAATGCCTAAGGAAGAACTTCAATTAAAATTAATCGTGTGTTAAATTAGTCAAATAATGCGAGCATCCAAAAATTGGAGTTGATTGTTGTTGCATCTTACCAGCAAAAGGTTTCTGATGGTCTGATCAGTGTAAAGCTCCGGTTCAGAAATTTGGAGCTCCAATAGAACATCCAAAACAGTCTTGTTCGTCGGATGGGATGAAGAGGAGCGATCACAGGCGTTGGTTGCCATCGTCGTCCCTCGATGCTCATCGATTACAGCCTGCATGAATTTATCCCTCTTCTCAAAAATGCTCATAAGCTCTTTTTCCACTCCTCCCAACCCAAACCACCGCATGAAAGGCAAAAAGTCCAAAACGTTAGCCTTGGGAATCACGCTGATCTGACTCTTGGATATTTCTTGGAAGAGTTTTCCCGCTTCGGAGTTTCCCGCGTTGTCTCCATAGTACTTTTTCCCGAATATCATTCTGGACATCACGTTGAAGGTGAAATCATGCAAAGCCGGCTTCAGTTCTACCTGCAATATATCAACTATATATCAAATCCACTAATCAACAAGACAACAATCAACCATTAATTGATCCATCCATATATATATTCTCTTTATCATTTTCCCTTTTAATAAATTAATTTGTGATTCATATTCTTTATTTTTATTCCGTAATTGCATAATTTATACTCCGTACTTTATTATTTCTGGTGTTGGTAAATCTTAGCAAAATCAAATTGAAAGAGAAGAAAGAGTATAATTTTACTAAATGAATTACTTAATTACGAGTAAAACATATAACCTATGATCTGTGATCTTACTTAGAGATCCTCTTACTCTTTTATAGGATTAATTAAATAGGTTCTGAATACATTTAAATTGAGTTCATTTTTGTAGTTATATATCCCCACCTTCTAACTTTTATATAATTTTAAAAAGTTTTAAAACTTTTGGATGTATGCTTGGCACAAGAACTTTTAAAAGATTTCTCAAAAATCTAAGATTTGTTAGAAGCAACAAACGTTAAGTAGTTGTGAAAAACTTTAGTTTTTAACATTAATTAGTCATGATAAGTTGTTGTGCCAAATAGAGCTAGTTCAAATAGTCAACTTTTATGGAAGGGTTACAACTTTCATTTTAAGGTTGTAGTATTTTTTTGAAACTGCATTTAACGGTTACATTTTTTATTTCAGTTAGTTGTGCACTTGTGCTAAGCATAGTTAATCTCGTTTTAGAATTTTTTTTGAAATTACTACCTTTGTTTTATTTTATGATGCAATAGGTGTTAACTTAAACGTTATGTATGTTTTTGGACTAAAAAGCATAAATGATATCTGATTGTCTGGGAAATGATGCATTTGATAAACCGATCAGCAATTAAATGAAGTGAATTACCAGTTTAAGTATATTTAATCCTTTCAAAATGGTATCGATTTGAAGCTCTAGCCAAAATGATCTTATTTGCTTGATAATCTTAGATTTAATTACGTGAGATTTTTTTGGGTACTTCATTGTTTTATCAAGTTAATGAAGTCTGATGGTGATCATTGCAATAAAGATGATATGTATTAACTAAGTATGGTGGAGTTCAAACTAGTATGTGAAATAATTTAAGCCGAATTTTAAGTAGTATCATTGACCGAAACATTTTAACTTGTTTTTTTTGACATAACATTTTAACATGTTTAGAACACAGAATTGCTTTTTTTAGTATTTGAATACAAAAATGCATCCTTAATTATCATTCGTATGCTATTATTTTACTATCTATTACGTACGGGTTGTGTTTTTCCTTTTATTTGCAAAAAAACTGCAGTCTGAATGTTTTCTTTTGGACTGTTTTCAATCCCAGACCAGACCAGACAAGATCAGACCGGACCAGACCAGACCAGATCAGACCAGACTTGACTTCCGTAGTTATAAAATACACAGAGACCAAATGTTTATCAGACCAGACCAGACGTTTATAAGACTAGACCAGACAAGTTCAGACCAGACCAGATCAGACTAGACTAGCAAATTTCAGTCCAAAAGAAACATCCTAATCCAATAGCTTGATAAGTGGATTATATTTTTGGTCTGCACATTTTAACGAACTACCTTCGTCCTACTATCATTCAAACATGATGATGTAACAATTTATTAAAAAAACGAATTTTGCAATTGATAAAGTCAAAATGATTTAAAATCATAATTTTTTTTATCAAATTTAATCTAGGACAATTTTAGTGAGATTGATTAAAAAAGGAAGAATGCCAACCTCAGCAAAAAGAGTAAATTTTGTCACAATTTTTTTATGATATACTATCGTACGTAGTATAACTAAAACTTTAAGGAAAAATTGACAAGAATAATCCCACCTTTCATTGGTCTTCTCATAATAATCTTACCTTTACATAATTCCAAAATAATCCCACCTTTACACCTCATCTTCTTTGATTGGACCCTGACCAAGTTTTTTACCTTTATTTGAAAATCTTATATAAATAGTCTCACATTTATAAAGATATAATAGAAAAGTGAAAGGTGAGATTATTTATATGATTTTCAAAAAAAGAGTAAAAAACGTGGTCAGAGTCTAATGAAAGAAGATGAGGTGCAAAAGTGGGATTATTCTGAGATTATCTAAAGGTGAGATTATTATGAGAAGACCAGCGAAAGGTGGAATTATTTTTGTCCATTTTTCCAAAATTGAATACAACATAATTAAATTTTTTGCTGAATTTATCACAAAAATCTCACGTAATTCAGAGATTTTGACAGGATTAATCAATACGGTCTATGACTGATGTGTGTACTTTAAAAGACTCAACGGTCAATATAATACGGAGTAAAAAACATACGGAGTACTATAATTCCGCGTTTGAAGAAAAGATCAAAATGTTCCCCAGTTGCCAGTAGGTGTTTACTTAGCTTAAACACTCCAGGTAAAAAAACTACTCGACCATAATCTCCAATTCGCGCCACGTGCAAGATCAAGTCAAATCCGGTCGATTTTTTTTCTTTTTGATGGAGTCAAATCCGGTCGATAAAAATAATTATAAATAATCTTTGGACAAAATTTAATACCCCTAGAAATATAGGTGATGTCTCACCGTCATCTCTAATTGTTCTTCCATAATACGAATGACACACACATTAAAAAATTAGCGATGTGGTGCAAAGTTGTATACTATGTATATAAGAGAGAAATATGTGATAAATAATGTGAATCACAAATTTTATACCAAAGTGGAGAAGTGATTTTTTTGGGAGGGATGAAAAAATAAAGTTGGAAGTTTTTAAAGGAACGGAGGGAGTATAGAAGTACTTCATATTAAATTAAAGCGGAAATCGTACTTTGGTCCATCAATTAGTCCCGTGTTTATGAGATTGTAAGTGTCATGCTCGAATTAACAGATGTGTTAAAATTGTCATCCCAATGAATTTATTGGTAATCCAGAATTGGAGATGGATAATTATAAATGACAAGAATAACATTTACAATACATCTGTTAAGTCGGGAGTGATTTTACAATCACAAAAATATTGGTCTTACATTTTAGCATGGTGACTAATTGAGAGACACAATTTTCCCTTAATTAAATTTGTAATTTTTAGAGAACTAAATTAATTAGATGGCTATGACAGATTATAATTCATCTTAAAACATTGACGCGCGGTTTCCATAGTCATAGCCGATATGGATTAGTATGCATGCATACGGAATGACAATTGAAGATTATTATGTTTAATTAAGGATATTTAAAAAAATTGAGGATATTTAATTGTTTCGGTAAGAATTAATATGTATAATTAGAACTTAGAAGTAGCCTATAATCTCACCATGCGATCACAAGTGGAGAGCCGAAAGAGATTGCGAATCAGATCCTTAACCTCCTCGGCGCGGATCTCGGCTAACTGCTGGATTCGGTACGAGGAAAGCACTTCAACGGTGGAGATTCGCCGGAGATTCCTCCACCGCTCACCGTACGACAAAAAGGGGAGGCTAGTAAAGTTATACCCCAAATATTTCCCGGCCAGGAGCCTCGGCCGGTTGGCGAAAACGATGTCGTTCTTGGTGAAGCACTCCTCCGCCGCGGACGGCGAAGACACGAGGAGGATCGGGCGCCGCCCGAACCGGAGAAACAGCACCCGGCCGTACTTCTTGCTGACGTCGTACAGCGCCTTATGCAACGGCTGTTTCCGGACGAGGTAGAGGTGGCCGACGAGAGGGAGCGCCGGAAAAGGGGTCGGCGGGAGGTTTCTCAGCCGGTGAATCAAGAAACGGCTGAAAACGTGGGCAGCCACGAAGATCATCGGAAGACAAAGGAAGAGAAGGTGGTTCATGGTTAATAATAGTATAGTATTTGCGTCAAAGGAAGAGATGGCAAAGAACATTAAATTGTTGATGATGTCTTTTCTATCTTTGACATTAACTAATACTAGTGCTTAGTAGTAATAGACACTACATTTAAATATCTAATTATATAAGTGAATATATGTATATTATAAGAAGTAGTCATCTGATCTACTCATCATAGCTTATATTTATAAGCCACTAAATGTGATTCTATACTTCCAAATCTTCATGCACTTGCTCATATATATATTTAATCATATCCGCCGTTCACAACTAATTGTCCACTTAGCAAAGAGCAAATACAGAAATTACACTTTCAGTTTCACCCTGAAGTCAAATACTCATCCATCAACAAAGGGTGAACTTTTTTGTAACGCTACTACGTACCACTCTTTGTGTCTTTGAATTCTTTTTTATTTAATACACGATACGTAGTAATAAAACTAGTACTTTCATATCATGAGCATTTACCATGACTTTTAAAATATCACACTAAATTTAAACAATGGGAGGGATAGAAATAGCTTTGTTTTTATTGTACAAGCTCGATCTCTCAAAATTAAGATGGTAGATGAAAAGTTTTTAAAAATTACGTTTTTAAAAAGTAGTTATGAAGTTATCAAATACGTAGTACTAAATCTTTTATTTCATGCATGGTGATAATTAAAATAAGAATAAGCGTTAAATGATTATGTGACTGAATTGATTGAAAGTACTGATCGACGAGCTAGAACTATTACAATTAATAGATTACATAATATACTTGAAACATGAAATTATCATACTTTATCATATTTAGTCCTTGAGTCATTCCAGCTTTAGCAATTTTAGTAAATTAAACCAAACCCTTAATTAGATCCTCATATTTTGAAAGTAATCAGTCACACATATATACCATCTTGTTAAAAATAACTAAAAGCATTTTAAGCAAGTTAGGAGGTCACATGTTCAACACATTTTGATATCACTACAACGTGATCGCCAACACATCGAAAATTTATCTCTCGCCGGTATTTGGAACTGATTCTGATTCTGCTTCTTTTTTAAAGTAGAAGCAGATCAGAATCAGTATCAGTTTTCAGAAGCTGGTCACCCCCAGCTTCTAAAAAAACTGATTCTAGGAGTAAATTAGAGCACCAAAATCACTTCCGCACTTTCACTCAAACACTACAGCTTCTGCTTCTGCTCCTTGAAAGAGCAGAAGCAATTTTAAGAAGGTAGATTCTATGGTACCCCAAATGTACCGTACCTTTGTCCACATGGACCAATAAGAATGATGCAGTTGAATTATTTAAATCTAAATTAAAAAGCATATAATGATTTGGACCAATCAATTACATGGTAGGTACGGTACCCCATTTTTTAAATGGGTACCGGAGTTGTTACCTTTTAAGAATCAGATCCAAACAACCCTGGTTGTCACATCCTCCTACGATTCTTTATTTCTTGTACACATCATTTTTTCCAATCAATCAACCCCTACCCTCCACCACCACGGCTTCCATCACCACTGCTGACCATCACTGAAAAACTCCTGAAACTAATGCTTATGGTCGAAGATTCTTTTCTAAATTCTAGAAATAAGTAGAAAAATAATTGTAATTACCATTGTCGACCACTAAAAAATATTCTAAGAAAATATTTAAAGTACTTACCCCATATAGGTGTAAAACATAGATGGAATGCAAAAACTGGACCATACATTTGTAGTTACTAAAATTCGAGTTTCAATTCATATTACATTTATACTCAATAGTAGAATATAATTTAAATATGAAAATTTCCCAATACATCATATTTTCGGTCATTTCAGTCATAATTTCAGTAACTTTAATAGATTCGGTCAAATCCTAGATCCCTATATTTTGAAACGACCTATTTAGACATATATGAACTTGCTAAAAATGACTATTCATATTTTTAGTAAGTTAGGAGGCCACGTCACATGCCCAACGCATTTTGAAATCACTACAATAGTACAATGTGATTGCCAACGCATCGATAATTTATCTCTCAACACGATTTTGTTGCCACATTCTCCCGTCATTTTTTTCCCATATCAATCTAAGACCACCCACCACCACCTCCATCACTACCGTCGACCACCACTGAAAATCAACCAAACTGTTTTATTTGAGAAACACTTGAAAAAAAATGTGTAAAGCCGGAGATTATTTAATTTTTTAAATTCTTGAAACAAAAATTGGGATCCTTGCCACGCAATTTGTATTGAAATAATAGTTGAAAAATAATCATAATTTAATATAGAAATATGTTAAAAAATTTAAAGTAATTGCCCTAAATAGGAATAAAACATTATAGGACCACAAGTTTTCAATTCCCAAAATAGGAGTTTCAATTCCTATTATAGCCCTGCCATATTTAATCATTTTCTCTTCCTTCCTTCTTGTAGAATCGATTCACCCTTCTTACAAATGTAAAGTAGTAGTCATATTCTTCTTAAAACCAATTGGTGAAGCATAGTTCAGAAAACCAATTGGTTTTTCAAACCAATTCTTCAAACATATGCCATATTCTTCAAACAACAATTATAAAAAAATTTTGACTTGAGAATATGATGGAATAAAGCAAAATGGCTCACCAAACTGTCTGCTATTCTTTGTTATGAAGCAGCAGTCAGTCCGTACAATTTTGGACACAATTTTCATTATGGGTCATCCGAAAACAGTCTCTCTGTGTTTTAGTACAGAGGTAAGACTGCGTACATCCGACTCCCCTTACCTCATCGTAGGTGGGAGCCTTTGCGGCACTGGGCTAAATGATGATTATCAATCAAATTAAACTCCTCCCCCTCCCCCTCATAATTTTAAATATAAAAAGATTATATTTAAAATATTTCATTGATAATATAAAGCAAAAATTATATGTAAAATAGCTGAGTTGATCTTGTATAGAAATTTAAATCAATTCAGCTAGAAAATTAACTCTAACTTTATTTATTTTGATTATTACTAAACTTAACGCGCAAAATTATAAGATATGATAAAAAAGTTGACTGATAAAGAGTACGCTGGAAAAAATTACTCCCTCAGTCCCAAATTGTAAGATACATTTACTATTCACTTGGTCAACATAAATCACTCTTAATATTCTATTTTATATATCAAAAGTTTATGAAATTTGAATTATTTTTTGCAGGTTTTGTAGCGGTTTTAATGTAGTTTCTGAATATGTAAATTTTATTTTCTAGAACTAATTTGAGTGTTGACAGGGATCAATTTGCTTTATCGTCAGTCAAACATCGTAAACCGTAATGTATCTTACAAATTGGGACGGAGGGAGTACCTAATAGCAGACTCTTATTAAATTTTTTATGTTTGTCACATATACATCTCACATTTTGGTTTGAACATGCTATCACACTGTGAAATTAAAGTAGCGTGGGCCAAAACTAATTGGGACGGAGAGCACTAAATATCTATCTTGCCATCTTATCACGGAAATTGCATAGTGAGAGAGGTTTAGAAGAGATCAAGCGCCAATTAATTAAGATACATTTTGTTCATACATAAAATGGCCGTTCATGTACCCACTCAACAACATACGTAATACAACATTAGAAAATGACTAATGATCCGGCCATTGCCCATTGCATCAACTAATTAACTGCATAAAACACTCTAAAATGACCCTTAATCTGGCCTGGCCATTTGATTCCATCTCAAACAGTTACTTCGTTTGAATATTTATTTAGAGTCCGTTTAGTAACACTGAAATTGGCTTAATTGACTGATTTTGCTTAAATTTAGAAAGTTATGGCTGAAGTGACTGTATTGACTAATTATACTGATTTATGGAATAAATATTTAAAATATTTGTTGTTAATAAATAAAATAAAAAATTATATGAAAAACATCTAAAATGATCATTAACAATAACATCAGCCAATACAGCCGAAAAAGTAATTTCAAAAGTTAGATATTTGGTGAAAAAAATTAACTGTTAAGCCGAAAAAATTAACCACCAAACGAGCTCTTAATTTGATGGCAAGAATCTGGTTTCCGTACAACCTAGATTCACCTAGGAGGTGAGGAGAACTTGTGGATTTGAGGTTGAATTCTCCTTGCAATTTGCAAAGTTGCAAACTAGAAGTAAGAAGAATACAATAGTCGCATTTTCACTTGGGTGATATTAATCCAGATAACTCTTTAATTTGTTACATTCATTGTTTCTATTAGGATCTGGAGGTATCATTATACGAAGAGTATTATAGTGTTATATAGTGTTTTATTATTTTATAATTTTTCGGTGTGGGAAAAATACTTTAATAATTTTATTTAATTTCATCTAATCTAATAATTATTCAAATGTTAGTTTTGTATATGCATCGTGATATACCATGTTCACTCTATTTTACTCCGTCTCAGTTTCACCAAAATTACATACTTCGTATATAAGTTCATTTAAAAGCAACGCAGCCTGAGCCTGGTATTAAATTTACATTTGAGTTTTAATATATTGAAAAGTACTCCGTATTCCGTAATTTGGATGTGTATTTTTCATTGTTGGAAATATGAGAGTATTTCAAATGAATAAACTTTTATTAATTTTGATTATTTTGATAACTTCTAACTTAATCAAACGTGTATGCTTACTAAATATTATATTCATTGTTTATAATGTATTTGCATTGTGTACAATGAGTGCAAAGGAGTTAAGGATGTGCTCCAACGGTTATTAATTTTTATTATTTATGCATCCAAACGTTAGTCTTAAAGACCAACTCTTTCATCTGCAGCAACGTTGGTTTTATTTCATGTTTTGAGCCGTTTAAAGTACATAATCCTCCAACGTTTGAGAATTATTATTACTATCATAAAATTATTATCATAGCAGCCAAGATTTTCATGCGTTACTTTCCTTGAACTCTCTTTATTATCATTAAGAGTATATTATGGTGCAGTGCATCAACGTGCACTTGCTGGCTGGACATATATGTGTATATATACACACACGTTTGCATGGAACTAAAAAATGTGAGATAAAATACGAGCTAAAAACTCCCTCACACAAAAATTACTTTGCTGGATTAATATTATTTTCTACTCTCGTTGTTCTGTTACCGGCTTACGCCGAAGAGCTCGTTATATCTTGGGGAAAGGTTTTCGCTAGTCGGAAATACTTTCTTGAGGACAGCGCCTGACGCGTCTCGAGCTAGATTATTTTCTAATTCTTTTTTGCAGGTTTATCCGGCCGAATTTACAACAACAATCTCAAGAAAGTATTTGGCGTCGGATATGTCTGCACGTGTGATCTCACAAGGCGTTGTCGCTGCACTCATCACGGCTATGTTATTTTTGCATGTGTGGTGCGAATTGGACTGGTATTTGGATATATCTCTACGTATAATGCTTACTCTTTTCACTTCCCTACTTACAATAAGCCATACTTTAACACCATTTTTTAAGAAAAATAATATTCCTTTATTTAGTGGTAAAATGACAACTATGAAAAACAACAACCCACTAAAATCAAGTTTAAACTTGGTTAGTAGTGATGATAATTTTATTGCGGTTGTTTCTCAAAGTTGTAAAACTAATGATGTGAATGAGTGGGTGGTAGACTCCGGAGCTACCAAGCATGTTTGTAAAAACAAAAATGCTTTTACCTCCTATACTATTATAGGAGATGGTGAAGAGCTCGTGTACCTAGCGGACTCTAAAACCGTTAAGGTGCATGGAAAAGGCAGAGTTCTTCTTAAACTCACATCGGGGAAAACTTTATCACTAAATGATGTGCTTCATGTGCCCGAGATTCGGACTAATTTAGTTTCCGTTTATCTCTTGGGAAAAGTTGGGGTTAAAGTTTCTTTTGGTTGTGATAATTTCGTTATGACCAAAAATGATGTTCTTGTGGGAAATGGCTATTGTAAGAAAGGACTTTATATACTTGACATTTCTGAAATATTGCATGATAATGCTTCTATTTATTTAATTGATTCTTATGATGTGTGGCATGCTAGATTAGGACATGCAAGTAATTCTTATATTAAAATGCTAAATGATTGTGGTTTGATTTCTTTTAAAAATAAAACGACACATGAAAAATGTGGCGTTTGTGTTCAATCTAAACTAACTAAAAAACATTGTCCCTCCATATATAGGGAATCGGAATTGCTTAGTTTAATTCACACGGATTTAGGTGATTTAAAAAATACCATGACTAGAGGTGGTAAAAAATATTATGTCACCTTTATAGATGATTTTTCTAGATACACTAAAGTTTATTTGCTTAAAAATAAAGATGAGGCTTTTGATAAATTTTTAGTGTATAAATCCGAGGTAGAAAATCAATTAAATAAAAAGATTAAGAGAGTTAGATCGGATAGAGGGGGTGAGTTTATTTTATTAAATGATTTTTGTGAAAAAGAAGGGATTATTCATGAGGTTACTCCGCCATATTCACCCGAATCTAATGGAATAGCTGAAAGAAAAAATAGGACACTAAAAGATATGATGAATGCTCTTTTAATCAGTTCTGGTGCACCTGATAATCTTTGGGGGGAGGCTATTCTTTCTGCATGTCACCTACAAAATAGGATACCCTATAAGCACAATAAGAAAACCCCTTATGAATTGTGGAAAGGTCATGCACCTAATTTGAAATATTTGAAAGTGTGGGGGTGTTTAGCTAAGGTCTTATTGCCTGATCCCAAGAAGAGGAAGATCGGTTCTAAGACTTCTGATTGCATGTTTATTGGTTATGCTGAATCTAGTGCTGCTTATAGATTCCTTGTTTTGCAAAGTGATGTGCTTGAATGTGATACAATTGTTGAAACAAAAAATGCTGAATTTTTTGAAAATGTGTTTCCTTTGAAACGAGAACACACGACCGTTGCACCATATAGTGAGTATGACCCATTACAAGGAAATGAAACCTTTAATGATGAACCCTCTAGTGATAGTGTGCCATTAAAAGAAAATGATTCTTTTAGTGATGAACCTTCTCTTTTGAGAAGAAGTAAGAGGCCAAGGATAGAAAAATCTTTTGGAAATGATTTTTATACATATCTTGTTAATGATGAACCTTTAACTTACTCACAAGTTATTTCTTCCAAAGAAGCTCCTTTTTGGCTTGAGGCCATACAAAATGAAATTGATTCTATCAAACAAAATAAAACTTGGATTTTAACTGATTTACCGAAAGGTTGCAAACCAATCGGATGCAAATGGATTTTTAAAAAGAAATTAAATCCGGATGGTTCAATTGATAAATACAAAGCGAGGCTTGTGGCGAAAGGTTTTTCTCAAAAACAAGATGTTGATTATTTTGACACATTTGCACCGGTAACGCGTATTTCTTCTATACGAACTTTAATTGCCTTGGCTTCTATTCACAAACTTTTTGTCCATCAAATGGATGTTAAAACTGCGTTTTTAAATGGTGAGCTAGAGGAAGAAATTTATATGGTGCAACCGGAGGGTCATGTAGTTATTGGTGAGGAACACAAAGTGTGTAAGTTGATCAAATCTTTATATGGTTTGAAACAAGCTCCAAAACAATGGAATGAAAAATTTGATGAAGTGTTATTAGCTCATGGTTTTACCTCACTTGAAGTAGATAAGTGTGTATACACTAAATGTGAAAATGGTGTGTGCATTATTATTTGCTTATATGTGGATGATATGTTAATTTTTAGTAGTAACCTTGAGTTAATAATTGAGACAAAATCCTTTCTTGCTTCAAAATTTGTTATGAAAGATTTGGGGGAAGCAAAAGTGATTTTGGGAATGAAAGTCATAAGGAAGGATGATGGTATTATACTATCTCAAGAGCATTATGCTGAAAAACTTCTAAAGAGGTTTGGACATTTCGATGTCAGCCCCGTGAGCACCCCTTATGACTCTCATACACATTTGAAAAAACATAGAGGTGATCCCGAGGCTCAATATGAGTATTCCCAAATTATTGGAAGTTTATTACACTTGATGAATTATACGAGGCCCGACTTAGCTTATGCTGTCGGAAGATTGAGTCGATATACTCATAATCCAAGTGGGGATCACTGGACCGCGTTGAGGCGGTTACTCAAATATTTGAGAGGTACCATTAATTATGGTATATTTTATAGTGGGATACCCGCTGTACTAGAGGGATACAGCGATGCTAACTGGGTCTCTGACTCAGATGAGATAAAATCCAACACTGGATATATATTCACCCTTGGAGGTGGTGCCATTACGTGGAAATCAACCAAACAAACTATAATTTCTAGATCCACTATGGAGTCCGAGCTTATTGCTTTGGAAGTAGCCTGTAGTGAAGCGGAGTGGTTGAAATCTTTCTTAGCAGAAATTCCGGTTGGTACAAAACCAATACCATCTGTGTCTATTCATTGTGATTGCAGAAGTGCAATAGATACTGCTAAGAAAATGTGTTATAATGGGAAGAATAGACACATTCGTTTAAGACATAAAGTCATTAAACGATTATTGAAGAATGGAATTGTGTCCATTAATTTTGTGAGGTCACAAGGAAATTTAGCGGATCCTTTGACAAAAGCCCTAGGACGAAAATTAATAACCGAAACATCTAAGGAAATGGGACTAGTGTCACTTGAAACGAATGGGGATGGGAACCCAACTTGTGTGATTGGAGATCCCATGAAGCAAGTTCATATGGGTAATAACAAGTCTCCCATTTAGTTCTGCTAGCCTAACTGAAGTTGTCCATTTCCATGATGTGAGATATAGGCTAGAAACCGCATACTTTGAGAGGATGAGCTAAAAGCTCTTAATGATTATCATAGCCCTTAATTTTAGGGTGGTGTGCAAAAGCGGTACACACTTGATGATGTCACCTATATGAGTGTGAGGTGAGGCCGCCTCCATGAAGCATGACAAAACTTCTAGAGCACTCATGAAAACCAAGCACGCGCATGGCCTTACGGCGCACAACGGCGTAATAACGAGAAATTGTGCGGGGTGAGACATGACCGTTAAGACCCTGATTTACCAATAGTAGCTTGTTGGTTCATAGAAACTATACGTTTCACCAAAAGCTCGGTTTATTAAGACTTAATCGTCTCGGTTTGGTTCATAGTCTACGGACACCAAACTTAAAGTCTCATTCCATTAATCCAGCATAAATTTTCTAAACAACTTTCAAAATCTAAAAACTATTCATTTGAAATATGTGGGGGATTGTTGGAAATATGAGAGTATTTCAAATGAATAAACTTTTATTAATTTTGATTATTTTGATAACTTCTAACTTAATCAAACGTGTATGCTTACTAAATATTATATTCATTGTTTATAATGTATTTGCATTGTGTACAATGAGTGCAAAGGAGTTAAGGATGTGCTCCAACGGTTATTAATTTTTATTATTTATGCATCCAAACGTTAGTCTTAAAGACCAACTCTTTCATCTGCAGCAACGTTGGTTTTATTTCATGTTTTGAGCCGTTTAAAGTACATAATCCTCCAACGTTTGAGAATTATTATTACTATCATAAAATTATTATCATAGCAGCCAAGATTTTCATGCGTTACTTTCCTTGAACTCTCTTTATTATCATTAAGAGTATATTATGGTGCAGTGCATCAACGTGCACTTGCTGGCTGGACATATATGTGTATATATACACACACGTTTGCATGGAACTAAAAAATGTGAGATAAAATACGAGCTAAAAACTCCCTCACACAAAAATTACTTTGCTGGATTAATATTATTTTCTACTCTCGTTGTTCTGTTACCGGCTTACGCCGAAGAGCTCGTTATATCTTGGGGAAAGGTTTTCGCTAGTCGGAAATACTTTCTTGAGGACAGCGCCTGACGCGTCTCGAGCTAGATTATTTTCTAATTCTTTTTTGCAGGTTTATCCGGCCGAATTTACAACAACATTCATGCACTCACCGTAAAGCGGTATAACCGTATAACTACGATTATTTGTTGACTTATTTTAGAAATGGCTGTGGCTAAAGTTGAATGAGCTAGTATAATCTCATTATCCTAGTAATTGTTATACTGCATACAGTATTATACTACGG
The DNA here is from genome assembly GCA_945859915.1 of Cuscuta epithymum. Lineage (NCBI taxonomy): Eukaryota > Viridiplantae > Streptophyta > Magnoliopsida > Solanales > Convolvulaceae > Cuscuta > Cuscuta epithymum. The sequence continues at coordinate 2,579,831 of CAMAPF010000012.1, read as the reverse complement.
ATTAATTAAGTTGTACTTTAAATGATTTCTGTTATCATTTACTGCTGATTGTGTACTCTTTAAGTCTTAATATAATATATGCAGGCCATAATAATGTAATTAAATTTCATAAAATACAAATATATTATATATTGTCCAAGAAAATCTAAATTTTACCCATATAGATAAATTAGACAATCTTAACATTAGATAAATTTTAAATAGGAGATGAGTTAAAAAAAATATTTTCTCTGTCCTACTAAGGTTGTCTCAACTTTCCTTTTTATCTTACTAAGAATATTGTTTCATATCAGATGGTAAATTAGAGTTTTTGTGATTCTAAATCATTCTTAGTTATCAATTTAATATTTATAACATAAACATACTTAATTAACCACACTACTTATTCTGTTATACATGTTCTAATATTTTTTAAATAGTCTCGCATTTTTAAGAATATTGCCTAGTAAATTTTACTTTATTCATGCCCCCTCCTCCCCAACTCAAGGATTCGCGGGCCCTGTATCCAAGGTCACTCTGACACTCTCTATTCCACCACCTAGGCACGTACTTTCGCCTTGTCAAATTGGCATGCATGCTCTAGAGTCTAAATTAAACATAATACTCCCTCCCCATTTAGACGATTGCTACACTAGCTTTGGGCACAAGATTTTACGGTAGAATAATAGGTGAAGTGAATAGTAGGCATAGAGCCGGGTCGGGTCGGGCCCGGGCCAGCCGGCCAGGCCTAAGCCCGGTCGGGCCTTTTGCGTTTGGGGGAAGGCCCGGGACCGGCCCGGGTTGCCGCCGGGTCCGGGCCACTTTGTACTCCCTCTGTCCCTAAATTTACTTCCATTTCGCTTTTCGAGAGTCAACTCAAATCACTCTTAAACTCTTACTTTTTGTATCAAAACTTTATGAAAATTGATTTTTTTTTGCAGGCTTTGTAGCGGGTTTAATGTAGTTTCTGAATATGTAAATTTTATTTACTACAAATAATCCGAGTTTTCACAGGGATCATTTAACTTTATCGTCGGTCAACCTTCGTAATCCGCAATTGGAACAACATTCAGGGACGGAGGGAGTATTTTTTTCCCTTTTTCTAATTAACCCCCGACCCCCACCCCACCCCACCCCAAATCATCCCAAATGATCCAAAATACCCAGCCCAACCCGGGTTTTAAAAAAAATGAAAAAAAAAAGTAAAAAAATTATAAAGCCCGAACCGGGCCGGTTCCATTTTCAACTGACACGAGCCCACCTTTCCCTAACCAACGGGCCGGGCCTACCCGAACCGGACTGTAGCGGGTCACCGGACCGGGCCCAAACAGTACCGGTCCCGGGCCGGTTCTGGGCCGGGCGGCCCGACTCGAGTCCAAGACTAGTGAATAGTATAGAAAAAGTAGGAGAGAGTGTGTAAAAGTATGAAAGAGATGATAGAAAATAGATAAAGTAAGGATAGTTGAGTATGGAGTAATTTATAAAGGGTAAACTTACCAAAAATGGAAATGTAGGGAACTTTTACATACATCTCTAAAAGGAAAGTAGGGAGTATAAGGAATTTTGAATATGGAGGGAGTATTGAAAGATAAAAACACAATATTAACAATTGTATTTTTAATCATGCTAATCACCAATGTTAAAAAAAAACGTGCTAATCACAACTGTCAAGTCTTATGCTATACGTAGTATATACGTACGGAGTATTTAATTAGCATCCATGAGAGATGTTTATTCATAATTTGACAAATTAACTAAACTTTTCAAAACATGTTTTTCATTCATACGGAGTATATGCTTTGCATTCCCCTAAAAACATCTATTTATATCAAATTACGTCATTAATCACTTGAAAATAAATTTCCATTGAAAGCTACATAAACCGATTAATTATCAAACCATTAACGTTTAAATATAGGCTAGGAAGTATCGTAATCATTTTCCTTAATTAACTTTTTAATTAATCAGCATTGGATGCGAAAGCAATGTGAAAAGGTTAGCACTTAGCCCTCCCGGAGTTGAGCAATTAGAGCTGAGGTTGCTTGACAAAACGGCTTTGGTGTTTGTTTTCAAAGTTGTCCATGTGAGGTAGAGGTATAGTTTAGGTCTATGATTTATTCATTAATTGGGCAGAAACAATGAATGACAACGAAACTTTATGTATATTATTATTATTATGATGAAGCTTCTTCCTACTCTCCTCCGATCCTTCTCGTCCATATAACTCTACCTTCTTTCCCTTTTAATTGATTGTCCCAGATTTTATCAAATTCTTTTTAAGCAATCAATTCGGTGTTTTTATTTTATTATTTCTTTCTCATATTTAAAATCTCACAGTTTTTAATTTATTAATTATTTCATGTATCAGTTAAGCTTGGTAAAAGAAGGGCACGCCTAGGCTATTAAGGACTAGACTGGGTTCCATTTTTTTTTCTTCTGACCATACACCCTTTAATATCATCTTATACATCAGAATGTTGCATCTGTTCTGTATTGATTTTTTTTTTTTTTTTTTTGACTAGACTGGGTTCCAATCTGCAGGTTGTGTTAGCTTTTGTGTTGGGATAAGAAGAGATTTGATAGACATTGAGATTCTCTTTTGCAACACTGAAATCGAAGGTTGAATTTGTTTAAATTGGTGAAATTCTAGTTAAAACTAGAGAATTTGCTGTTTTTTAAGTGCTGAATTTGATGAATTATGAAAATGTTATATATAAAATACTTGTGCGTTGACAAACGTGAAAAATGGACCGTTGCATTTAAAAAAGAACGAAGAAAGTATATATTATTAATAAACATAGATAAAAGTATATGAAAATAACTAAAGTAGTTCTCTACACCGAATTTAGTCAGTTCATCACTTCAATTTTACATATTTTGATTATTACATGACTCAGTGTTCGAAATAAAAAAAATGTGTTTGATAAAGAAGCTGGCTTATACGTAGTATATAAGACAATAAATCGAAAATATGAATCACCTAAGGGATCTAAGTTATACTACGTACTTCATGTTTGATTAAAGTACTACGTATTACGAATTATATATATTGGGACTCAAAAAAATGTCAATAAACTTGAATTGTGATGGAGTTCAGAAAAGGTAGTTATGTACTCCAAGAAAAACTTAACCTCGTGTATATATATTTTCTACGCATTTTCAAATGATGTCTCTTTTAAAAAACAAAATACATATACTCCGTAGTAGAATGGCTGAAAAGCCTGAAATGACCTTTTTGGTGACAGCTGCATTGGCTGGAATGACTGAAAAGCCTGAAAAGACTGAAGTGGAAGTGTTTGGTATTATTTTGGCTGAAATGACTGATTATATTGAATGTGTAATTACCATAAAGGGTATTAATATTAGTGATGGAGTATATGGCCCAGGAACCCCCGGCCCATAGACTCCTACTTCTCCTACACAAGTCCATTGAGCCCAAGAAACAACTCAGGCCCAAATACAACGGCCCGAGCCTCAAAGTAACTCAGAATACACACTGGGATGCCTTCGGCCCCCTTGGCCGAAGGCTCCAGAACTCACAGGATAGCCTTTCTGGCATGAGAAGCTGCTGGGAGGAAACGGGCGAAGACATGAGCCTTCGGCATTCTCATGCCCTCGACACCAAGGGGAAGCCTTCGGCTGAACCAAGCCCTCGGCTACACAATGAGCCCTCGGCTACGCAGGGAGCCCTCGGCTACACGAGGAGCCCTCGGCTACACAGGGAGCCCTCGGCTACACGAGGAGCCCTCGGCTACACAGGGAGCCCTCGGCTACACGAGGAGCCCTCGGCTACACAAGCTCAATCATCGAAGATTCCTTTTAGAGACAGCCAACCACCGCATTTAATGCCACGTCGCATCCGCCAACCGCATTCAATGCGGTTGACGTACCACTGCCGGTGCCACTAGGTTGATGTGACCCTTCGGCCGTTGGATTACTGACACGTGTCCTCTCAACGCATTTATTGCTGCTATAAATAGCAGCCCTTATTCTCCTTGTAAACCACGCTGAGTTCATTTAATAAATCGACTCTCTCTCCTCCTATTTCGCTCTGACTTCTCTCTAGTTATTCCTGCAATAACCCCTCGGATAAGATACCCCCCGGGTAGACTATCCATCATTTGGTGCTCTCGTTGAGAGGTCTGAACTATCAAGTAAGAAAACCTCCCCCTCTACCGAATACAAAACGCCTACCAAAAATGGGAAGAACCACTCGTGCCCAATCCAAAAACCTAGAGGAACACCACGTAGCCCCCGGCGAAACCAACGGGGCTGAGGCCTCCAACAGGCTCTTAGTACCCAAGGGTGGTATCATCCTTGAGTTGGAGCAGGCTACTGCTGACCTCCGTCAGCAACTACAGAAGAACGCCCCTGATGCCCGCATTGGCCTTGATAATCGAAGGAGGGATCGGAGTGAGAACCAAGTTCCTCCTCCGGCCCCGGCCATCGATCTTCAGGCAGCCTTTGCGGCCTTTGTTCAGAACATGGCTCTCAATTCCGGAGCCCTCGCCTCTCAGACACCCCTTCAGCCCTATGCTGGAGGGAATGTTATCAACCTACCACCACTCCCTCCTTTGTTCAACAATCCTCCCCCGGGGATTGGCAATGCCGAGGGGGTCATGGCACAGGATACCGCCTCCCAAGAGGCCCAGTCCAGGGACAAGCGCCCCATGATGAAAGAGAGGCCCCGAACCTCTGCACTTGAGAGGCTCGGGGGAGCTCCCGGGCACCTAGTGGTCCAAGACCGCCTCGGGAAACGAGCGCTCAGCAGGCCCCAGGAAAGTGGAGCCTCTGCTTTGGGTGCCGAGGGCGTACCTCCCCCCCGAAGCAGAGGCAAAGCTCTCCTTCATGCCGATGATGCCAGGCACCAAATCACACAGGCACAATCCTTCCGGGCCAACTCCCAAGGGGTGGCCCCGAAGGATCCCAAAGACGAAATCATTGAAGCCCTCCTCCGTCAACTCGAGGAAAATCGTCAGGCACCCCCGACGGCTTCCACAGCGAGGCCAGATCCGGAGTACGCTGACCTCCGGGCACAGGTGGAGGAGATGAAACGTAAACTTGCCGAAGGCTCAGGCGAGCCCCTCATTCAGCTCCGCACTAGGACGCCTTTCACCCCAAGAGTGTTGGCGGCCAAAATCCCCCACAAATATCGGGGGCAACCTATCAAACCATATGAGGGGAAGACGGATCCCCAGGAGCACTATAGTCGTTATCAAAACAGCATGATGATGATGGGGGCATCGGATGAATACTTATGTCGTTGGTTCCTTTCCACCTTGGAGGGACCCGCGTATGAGTGGTTCAACCGGTTGCCCGAAGGAAGCATTGATTCTTGGCAAGAACTTGCCCACCGCTTCCTTACGCAATTTGCAGGGAGGCACCGCTCAAAGAAACACTTCTCCCACCTCCTAAACGTGAGACAACAGAAGGAGGAAACCCTTCGGAGTTTCCTAGAACGCTGGAGGCAGGCCTCCCTCGAGGTCGAAGGCGCTGATGACAGGACACTAATGGCCCTCTTCCACACCGTCCTCCGCAACGGTAACTTCTCCCGGAGCCTCATTACTGATCCCCCCCGCGATTATACAAAGGCCCTTCAGCGGGGGGACCGATATGCTGAAGCGGAGGAAATCGAGAAGGACCGCCGCAACACGGACCCCTCTCAGAAGAATGAAGGCAGGAATCGGCCCGGAGGGCCTCCCCCTCCGACCAACCGAGAGCCACAGTACAACGATCGCTCCCGAGGTGGCCAAGCCAGACCCGGGGGCGGTTACAAGAATAATCCGAAGGCATGGGCGCAACCCGTCCTCCTTGAGCACCCACGCACTCCCTTGACGCATCCCGTCAGCGTCATTCTTGACCATGCAGAAGAGCGGGGGCTCGTTGAGCGAGACTCCCGTACACCCCTCGAGATTTATGCCATCGGTCCTGATGAGCCCTACTGCCGCTTCCACCGCCACCATGGACACAAAACCGACGATTGCCATCAGCTGAAGAACGCCATCGAGAGGCTGATACAGGCGGGCCACTTGTCTCAATTTATCAGGGGCCCTCTTCCCCAGGGCCCCCTTCACCATCAAGGGCCTCCGCCGAAGGCCAACAAGTGGGTGAACCCCAACACCATCCCCTTGGGAAACCCACAGGGGAAGAAGCGAGAAATTGGGGGCCTCGATGATGAGGGAGAGGGCTCCCATCAACAATACAAGCGCCATATTCATATGATCAACGGCGGCAACACCGGGGGCGATTCAACAAGCCAAAGGAAGAAGTGGGCACAGTCCCTTTACATTGGGGAAGTCAGTCACATGCCCCCAACTAAGAGACCGAGGGGGGAACCCATCTTCTTCACAGATGCGGACCTCCCCTCGGGTTCTCTGCCGCATAGGGATGCCCTCGTCATCCGCACTGAGATCAACGACGCCATCATCCACCGGACTTACGTCGACACGGGGAGTTCTGTCAACGTCATGTATCTCAGCACTTTCCAAGAGCTGGGACTCGATAGGGGGTCCCTTCGACACATCAACACCCCCCTCTCCGGATTTACGGGGGACAGCATAGACGCCGAGGGCGTCATCACCCTCATGGTTGAATTCGGCGACGGATCCCATAGAGCCAAGCTCGAAGTGGAGTTCGTCGTCGTCAACCTCGACTGCGCACACAACATCATCCTCGGCCGGCCTGCCCTCGAGGACTTGGAGGCTGTCATCTCCATGAGGCACCTCTGCCTCAAGTTCCCCACGCCTAACGGCATCGGTTACTCGAGGGGGAATCAGAAACTCTCCAGAGCCTGCTACCTTCAGCTTACCAAGAAGGTTAGTAAAACTGAACTTCGTGTTGACACAATCACCGCCAAAGCCTTAGAGGAAGAAGAAGGCAGGCCGAGGGCTGAGCCAGCCGAGGAGACTGAAGACCTGATACTCGATCCGGCCAAGCCAGAGAGAGCCCTGAAGATCGGAGCCAAGCTCCCCGAAGACCTGAAGGCTGGCATCACCAAAGCCCTCCGCGCCTACTCCATTGTTTTTGCATGGGGGCCGGAGGATATGCCAGGAATTGACCGAAGGGTTATCACCCACCGCCTAGCGGTGGACCCCTCGGCCAAACCGATACAGCAGCGAAGAAGACCCCTCTCGGCCGAGAGAAGGGACTTCGTGAAGAAGGAGGTATCTATGCTCCTCTCCATCAAACACATTAAGGAGGTGAAATACCCTTCTTGGTTGGCAAACGTAGTCCTCGCACAGAAGCCACCTACCTTCCGCATGTGCGTGGACTACACTGATCTGAATAAGGCGTGCCCTATGGACCCCTTCCCTCTGCCTAACATTGATCAGCTGGTGGATGAGACCGCGGGATGCGAGATCATGTCATTCCTCGACGCGTTCCGCGGATATCATCAGATCTACATGCATGAGGAAGACGCTGAAAAAACCGCCTTCATGACACCCGAAGGTATCTTCTGCTACCTTGTGATGGCCTTCGGCCTCAAGAATTCAGGCGCCACCTACACCCGAATGGTGGCCAGAGTCTTTCAAGCTGTCCTGGGGCGCACTATGGAGGCCTATGTCGACGATATGATTGTCAAGAGCAAGAAGGCCGGCACTCACGCCGAGGACCTCCAGGAAATCTTCGCCATCATGCAAAAATTCAACCTCCGGTTGAATCCAAAGAAATGCACCTTCGGCGTACAAGGTGGAAAATTCTTGGGTTATATGGTAAGCCGAAGGGGTATCGAGGCCAACCCCGAGAAAATTCAGGCCATCATCAATATGGAGCCTCCGCGCAACGTCAAAGAAGTTCAACGGTTGACTGGTCGCCTGGCGGCTCTCAACCGATTCCTCTCTAAGTCAGCCGAGAGGGCCCTCCCCTTCTTCCAAATCATGAGGAAGACAGCTGGTTTCCAATGGACATCTGAGTGTCAAGAGGCCTTCGACGAACTTAAGAAGTACCTCTCTTCTCCCCCGGTGCTATCAAAACCGAAGGTGGGGGAGACTTTATACTTATATCTTGGTGTTAGCCCTTCGGCCATCAGCTCAGTGCTAATCCGAGAGGAGGACGGCATCCAACATGCCATCTTCTACGTCAGCAAGACCCTCCGGGAGGCCGAACTCAGATATTCTCCCGTCGAGAAGACGGTGCTAGCCATCGTTTGGACCGTCAAGAAGCTTGGCCACTACTTTCAAGCTCATCCGGTCCAAGTGCTCACTCATCAACCCCTCGGCGCCCTCATGAGAAGTCCCACTAGTTCCTCCCGGATGGTAAAATGGGCCATCTTCCTCAGCCAATACAACATAGACATCCGTCCGAGGCCTGCCATTAAGGGCCAAGCCCTGGCAGACTTCGTAACGGAATGCACCGCAAGATCAGCAACTGACGAGGAGCCTTCGGCACCCCTCGATGAGTGGTGGACACTCTACACCGATGGCTCCTCAGCCACCAAAGCATGCGGAGGGGGAGTAGTTCTCATCACACCCGAGGGCTTCCGCGCATATTATGCCATTCGCTTCTCCTTCAAAGTCTCCAACAACGAAGCCGAGTATGAGGCCCTCCTCTGTGGCCTTCGGCTAGCAGCAAACCTGAAGGCTAGAATGATCCACGTCAAGTGCGACTCTAAACTTGTCGTGGGTCAAATCTCCGGGGAGTACGAGGCCAAGGAAGGAAGGATGAAGCAATACAAGGAGGCTGCCAAGGAGTTGCTTAAGGTATTTGAGGCACATTCTCTTACCCAAATACCGAGGGCTCAAAACTCCGAGGCCGACATACTATCCAAGCTCTCGGATGAATCCCCCGAACACCTCTCAAAAATTGCAAGGATTGAGGAACTTAGCCTCTCAAGCATCCACGCGAGCCCCGTCATGGACATCCACCTAAGGCCGGAGGACTGGATCTCTGACATCATCGCCTTCATCACCACAGGGCAGCTACCCCAAGACGAAGCCCGCGCCAAGTTAGCTAGGCTGAGGGCTCCCAGCTACACCATCGAAAACGGGAGGCTCTACAAAAGATCTTACAACGGCACCCTCCTTCGGTGCCTTCATCAAGACGAGGCCGAAGTCGCCATGGAGGAAGTACACAGTGGCACTTGCTCAGCTCACCAGGGACCCTTCTCCATGTCCCGTAGGCTCATAGTTCAGGGCTACTTTTGGCCCACGATGGCTAGAGATTGTGCTGATCTAGCCCGAAGGTGCACTGCTTGCCAACACTTTCAGAAAGCCCCCGGCAGGCCAGCGGTCAACTATGCCCCCATCAGCACCGCTATACCCTTCTCTAGATGGGGAATTGACCTAGTAGGCCCTCTGCCGAGGGGTACCTCCAACAACAGGTACATCATCGTTGCCATTGACTACTTCACCAAATGGGTGGAGGCCGAACCCCTCGCCAGCATCACTGAGGCCCGGTGCCGCCACTTTGTTCTCAAAAATATCCTCACAAGGTTTGGCGTCCCCCAACAAATCATCTCCGACAACGGGACTCAGTTCGAGGCGGCCCCCTTCTGTGCCCTCCTTGAGGCCTGGGGCATCAAGCACACATTCTCTTCCGTTGCCTACCCTCAGGGCAACGGACAAGTAGAAAATGCCAACCGCACTCTCCTTGAAGGGTTGAAGAAGAAGCTAGAAGCCGAAGGGGGAGGCTGGGTAGAAGAGCTTCACAACATCTTATGGGCCTACCGCACCACCCCTCGGCGGGCGACGGGCGAAACACCCTTCTCCCTATGCTATGGCTTTGAGGCAAAAGCTCCAACAGAGGTTACCCTTCCTACCCGAAGGGTGGAGCAATATGAGCCCGAAGTCAACGACACCAACATGGCCCTCGACCTTAATCTCATCTCGGAACGCCGAGAACAAGCCTTTCTCAGGGCTGAAAACTATAGGAGACAAGTCAAAGGCTACATCGACGCCAAGGTCCGCTCCCGGGAATTTCAGGTGGGTGACTACGTCCTCCGACGAAGGGAGGCCAGTCTACCCACCGAAGGAGGAAAGATGGCACCCAAGTTTGAAGGTCCCTACATCATCTCAGCCATCATCAAACCGGGGACATACAAGTTAAGACGTCCTAATGGGACAGAGATTCCTAGACATTGGAATGTACACCACCTAGTGAAGTTTTACCAATGAGTGGCCAAGCCCTCATCCTCAACAAGTGTAAATGATCAATGGCCCAAGGCCCCATCTGTTTTTGAAGAATAATCAAAAGGCCAAGCCTTCATCACCTACATATTGTACAAACGGCCCAAGGCCCCCTTCTCTCCTACACATGAGTGGCCAAGCCCTCATTTCCCCACCAAAATAGGCCCAAGGCCTCTCCCTCTGATGAAGGAGGAACAACAATCTAGGTACCAAGTACCAAGTGCACGGGTCACCCCCATCACTTTTTGAAAACACTAAGTGTTTTCTCAGTAAGCCGTACCCCACAAGGACGCAATCATGCATACATTATGCATATTATACATGCTCTCAAAAAAAAAAAAAAAAAAAAAAAAAACGGGGGGTGCAACACCCCTCGGCTCCGGCTGGTACCAAGTGCCCCCGGCTATTTGTGTTCCACACACAAATAAAACCCTTCCCAGGAACGCTTTCCGCGCCGTCCCCCAAGGGGAGGCAGGCAACGGACCATGTCCCGGGCCCAGGATTCGACTTCCACAAACGAAACGCTCCCCGCGCTATCCCCCAAGGGGAAGCAGGCAACAGACCATGTCTCGGGCTAAGGGGACGACTTTCAAAACCGAGGCGCTTTCCGTGCTATCTCCCAAGGGGAAGCAGGCAACAGACGATGTCTCGGGCCGAGGAAACGACCCTCAAACCCTTCGGGATATCGGAAGGTCATTCCCGAAGGGGGAGCCAACGGTTTGTTCCGTTGCCTCCCGTATAGGCCAAGCCTTTCCTAGAAACCAAGTTTCTAGATGCCTCTCCTACACCATCAAAAAAAAAAAAAAAAAAAAAAAAGATGTGTAGGGGGGAAGGAACTCCCCGGATACTATTCTCCCCGGAAGCTCAACACTTCGAATATGCATTCCCGAAGGATCCTACAAAGACGAAACGAAATCCCTCAACAACAAGTCATCTGGCTACATAGCCGAAGGCTTCACTACATGAAGCCTTGGGGTACAAGAGTTCCACCGGAGGCCTAAGAAAAACAAAACTTCACCTAGATCAGAACTCGGTTGGATCAAAGTCAACTATGTGACACGCCGAAGGCTACACAAAGTTCTAAGGCAAGCTAAATCTGTTATCTACACGAACCAGAGGATCCGCACCGAAAGCAGAATGTCACCGGCCTCGTACCCCTCGGCAACCATATACACCGGGGGCTCAGGCAGTCCTCACACTCGAAGGATTCACCACAGTATCTATTGAAACTTCGTGGAAAGACGACTAAGTCCACAAATGGGGACCCTTCGGGAGGGCAACTCTTCACCTGCAGACTCATCACTACACTACTAAATGGAAGCTTCCAATTCATTCTATCCCTCGGCATCACTACTACGAACATCCGAAGGGGGTCGGTCCTACACTACGACCGGAGGCTCACGACAAAAGTTCTTACTTAGAAAATTTTCTAAGTCCACAATCACAAACCCCCCGATGATTCTACTCTACATCCGAAGGGTTCTAATCAAGTTTACTTGGAAAATTTGATGATTCCACAACAACAAGCCCCCGGAAATTCTTCACTACTACCGAAGGCTTGCTGCCAGGATACTTGGAAATTGTTTCTAAGTCCGCAAACTTGTAGCCTTCGGTAAACCAGACGAAAGAAGGAAGAAGAAATATACTGGGAAGAAGGAAAGGAGTATACATTCATACACATAAAGGAGACGAAGGCATTCATTAATAAAGAAAGCCCGGAGGCACATCAGTCATTCGAAAGGAAAATGATTAAAGTACAGAGAGTGTTTGTTTACAATACATAGCCAAGGCCGGAATCACTAATCTATTACAAAAATTCCTGAGAATATGTTTCTTAGTTGTCGGCTCCTTTGACTTCTCCGACGGGCTTTGAAGAGGCATCATCATCAGCTTCTTCCTCATCATCCGAGGCCAGCTTGTCCATCTCCGAGTCCTCAAGCAGAGGCCTCTCTTCGCCTTCAGGCATGGGGGTTTGGAGGTCAGGAAGTAGAGGGGGAAGTCCATACAGGGCCGGGTCAAACTCCTTCGGGTCCACCCCATGGTGCCGGGCCAACTTGCGATAAATCAGGGCTTGAGTGAAGTACTGTCCGCCTTCGAAGAAACTTTTTCCCTTCCGGGCCAGCCACATTGCCCCGGGACCCTTCACCCAGCCGTCAGCAGAAGCCTCCACCACCGAGGCCACCCACTGCTTCTGCTCTTCGGCCTTCCAGCCATCAGCAATGAAAGCCGCCACCGCCTCTTCCTTGGCGTTGGAGATGGCCACCGCTTTCTGGGCCTCAGCATCCTCGGCTGCTCTCCTGGCGGCCTCGGCTGCGGCCTTCTCCGCCTCGGCCTTCCCCTCAGCCTTCCCCTCAGCCCGAGCTTCCTGTCTTGCCGCCTCCAGCTTCTTCTCGGCCACCCGGAGGGCCTCTTCCAAGCATGCCAACTGCCGTATGGCCTCGGTATTGTTTGCAACGAGCTTCCTCGTCACCTCGTCGGATTTGGCCTTCTCGAGGCGGTGCTGTTCTGCCCTGCGAACGAGTTCCCCGAAAGCCAGACTAGCCTGCAAACGTAAGGAGGCGCTCAATATAAAACTATTCAAAGGAAAGAAGAGAAAAGAAGGGTTCAAAAGATCCGAGCTCTTACAGTGGCCGAAGCTTGAAGAGCCTTGAGCTCGAGGGCTTCATCCCCGAATCGGCTAAGGGTGGACCGATCCACCGAAGGGGTCGCACCCCTCAAGAACTCCCTCGGGTCGAGGGTGCCATGCATAATGGCTGTCCCCTTCTTTATGGGGAAGTGTACGGTTTCAAGGGGCCAGGCACCCTCGACGAGGTCCTCCAAGGGAGCGGAGGCCGACGGCTGGTCGGTTGGGGGATCGTCAATGATCACCAGGGGGGTATCCTTTGGCTCAGCGTCCCCCTTTGATTTCTTCCTTTCCGGAGGCTTGACGCCCTTCCCGGCGTTTTTCCGCTTGAGCTCCCCCTCCTTGGAGCCTCCGGCATCAGTACCGGCACCAGCGATTGCAGCCCCCTTTGGGGGGCCTTGACCCTCAGGGGTCTCCTGCTTCTTCAAAAGGGCGTCCACCTGCGGTTGCGCCGGAGGCCTCTCCTCCTTCTTCTTCTTATCCTTGGCCAGTTGCCGGGACAGCTTGGAGAAAGCTTTCGGATCCATAAAATCGCCTGCAAAAAAAAAAAAACAAGAAGAAGGAGTTAGAATCAAAAGCAAATCAAAGACTTACGTCTCTAAGTACTAAACAACAAGGGCCCTCGGCAACCACCTCTGATACCCGGAGAGCCCCGGTCAAGGAGAGGATATCTCTCGTCTTTCTCCCCTGGCAGGCGATACCGCCGGAATTCTAGCTTAAACAACTCTTCCGGGAGCGTGGCGGCCTTGATTGTTATCAGCTTCTCTGAACCCGGGAGCTTCGCCTTCAGCTTTCTTCCATCACTCTCAAGGGCGGCGTTGCCTACCTTGGGGTGCCTCCGGAAGTGATTGCGGAGAGGCCTCGGGAAGTCAGCTCCCAGCATCCTGAGGTAGCAGAATCGGTCCTTCCATCCCTTATGGGACGAGGGTACCTCTGAAAACAGCCTCCATGCCGGCAGCTGTTGAAGATTGGCAAACCCCTCGCTGTTTGCGGCCCCCCCTCGGCAAAGGTTGAAGGACAGGAAGAACTGGTCAAGAGAAGGTTCCACCCCCCGGGAATTACACAGCGAGAGGAACCCCGCCAAGTATGAATGGCTGTTAGGGGTTAACTGACAGGGAGCGAGGCCTACAAACCGAAGGTATTGCACGACGAAGGGGTGCAAGGGGAAGCGGAGGCCCAACTCCACCGAGAGGATATGCACAGCAAAGCAGCCTTCGGGGGGAGATAACAACACGTCGTCGGGACCTGGGACTACCACCTGTGCCGACGGGCCCACCAAGAGCTGAGTCTTCAGATACTCCGCCTCCACAGCCTTCGTCTTCAAATCCAGCGCGGCTGTGTTGAGGTAGGAATGTCCTTCGGGAATTCCCACCGGCTGTCCCGCATCCACCGCAGCCTGTTTCTTCTTCGGGGAAGCGTTCTGTTTCTTGCTCTTCTTCCCGGAAGCTACCCGGAGGGGGATAGCGTCAATAGGCCGGGAGCTACTCGCTTCACCGGCGCCTCGCGAAGGCAGGACAGCAACCGTGACTCGTCGCCTCTCTTTCTCCTCTTCTTCCTCCGCCACCTGAAGCGCGAGGGCCATCTCCTCGTCCTCCGCTACTTGCTCAAAGTCTTCGGCTTCGGCCTCAGCATGAAGTTTGCTTTGTACCTCTCTCGCCACCTCAGAATCATGGTTGGACGAAGCCTCACTCGATGACTCCATGCCCGAGTAGCTCTCAGATTGGGCGGGGGCTTCCTCCGGGATGTTTTGGGAATCGCTTGCCGAGGACATCTTTCCGCAGAATAAGGAGGAAGATTGGAAGAGGATACTAACTACGAAGAACTAAAAACACTCAATCTAAGGCCGAAGTAGCTAAGTATACTGGAGAAACGAAGAACTGAGGAAGAACTGACCTTAGAAATAGGGTTTGATCGAAGCAAGGACTTTCTCTCTCTAGAAATTTTGGCAGAGCTTCGCTATCGCATAAAAACGCACGAGGAAACTGAGCTCCGCCTTGGGGTACTTATAGGCCTTCAGCCTCGAGAATTGGGCCTCGATTTGAAAAGCCCATCATTACGTGCCGCCGCCTCAGCCAATGAATAACAGCCGCCCACCCCCAACCAACGAGGACACGCCACGTCAACCCCTCTTCCAACGGCCATATTGCAACGGCTATATTTCAGAAACACTGGGATGCCCCCGAATGATAGCCTCCGGCTATCACTCACCGCAGCTTTCAGGCAACGGATACCACCAAACGCCTTCGAGCCCATAGCAGCATAGGCCTTCGGCTTATCAATGTAACCACCCCTCGGGGGGCTCATCAACTCATCATAACTCCTTCAGCCCGAACTTGCCTTCGGCCTCAAGGAGTGGGGGACTGGGATACACCCCTCGGGGATCATACACAACAAAAATTCCTTCATACAGGCAATTTTCAATTGACGCGTACAGCCTCCAGACAAACATCAAAGTGGAACCCCTTCGGCAAAGCAAAATGTCAGAAATTTTCCAGTCACTGACAATGATGAAACAGCCTCCATCACAATACATACGGATATTATTTACACCTCCCTCAGAAAACCCCCGACATGTGAGGGACTGAGGAGAGGCTCCGGCATTCATACAAGTGTTATACTTCCTTCAGAAAACCCTCGGCATGTGAGGGACTGAGGGAAGCCTTCGGCAATCAGCAGAAGACAAGTTCTCCAGCAAAAGCACCCAGCGGAATGATGAAGCCTCCAGAAGAAGCGACACATCTACTCCTTTTCCCTCAAGTACCATTCGGCAAAAGGAGTGAGGGACTCCTGATGGAGTATATGGCCCAGGAACCCCCGGCCCATAGACTCCTACTTCTCCTACACAAGTCCATTGAGCCCAAGAAACAACTCAGGCCCAAATACAATGGCCCGAGCCTCAAAGTAACTCAGAATACACACTGGGATGCCTTCGGCCCCCTTGGCCGAAGGCTCCAGAACTCACAGGATAGCCTTTCTGGCATGAGAAGCTGCTGGGAGGAAACGGGCGAAGACATGAGCCTTCGGCATTCTCATGCCCTCGACACCAAGGGGAAGCTTTCGGCTGAACCAAGCCCTCGGCTACACAATGAGCCCTCGGCTACGCAGGGAGCCCTCGGCTACACGAGGAGCCCTCGGCTACACAGGGAGCCCTCGGCTACACGAGGAGCCCTCGGCTACACAGGGAGCCCTCGGCTACACGAGGAGCCCTCGGCTACACAAGCTCAATCATCGAAGATTCCTTTTAGAGACAGCCAACCACCGCATTTAATGCCACGTCGCATCCGCCAACCGCATTCAATGCGGTTGACGTACCACTGCCGGTGCCACTAGGTTGATGTGACCCTTCGGCCGTTGGATTACTGACACGTGTCCTCTCAACGCATTTATTGCTGCTATAAATAGCAGCCCTTATTCTCCTTGTAAACCACGCTGAGTTCATTTAATAAATCGACTCTCTCTCCTCCTATTTCGCTCTGACTTCTCTCTAGTTATTCCTGCAATAACCCCTCGGATAAGATACCCCCCGGGTAGACTATCCATCAATTAGTACCAATAAATAAGAGGAATTCCCAAGAATAAGGGACTTTTGTAAATGTCATGCAAAAACACGGGAGTGTGTTTTCTTGTATGAAAACACCGGAGTTTTGTAAATCTCATTCCCAAAGGTAGCCTGCTACATGGTGAGAGAGAAATAAGTAGACCCATATAAGTAATAAATATCAATTTTCTTTAAATTGTTGTAACTTTTGTATTTATATTCCAACTTTTATAAAAAATATATCAAAATTCATAACTTTTTACGAGCTTCCATATGACACCATATTGTATATATAAGGTTTAAAAACAAAAATTGAAATTTAGTGCATATATTAATCAGATAGAATTTTTTTTATATTTTATCTGATAAATAGTCACAATAAGTTGTTATACCAAACAGAACTAAATCAAACAGTAAGATTTTTATCAAGTAACTATAATTCTTTCACTTATAATTCGTAAAGATTTATTCTTTAATAGAACAAAATAACTCATATTTGGGAACAAAAATACAAAATACATATATAGCTGCTTCCATTTTTAGCTATCTTTTTTTATTGCTCTTCAATCAATTTTTTTGTATTATCTAGTACTACCTCCGTCCAACTAACATTGAAACATGAGAAGACGGTGGGATTATTAATAAAGTGAGTGTATATAGTTGAATTGATATTGACTCGATAAACTTAGAATAAGGTAAAAATGATTTAAAACTACACAAATTTTTATCAAATTAAAGATCTTAGGGGGGGCACCCCAAAAGAGAAAGGCGAGACAATTTCAACAGGGTGGAGGGAGTAACGGTTAATATAGACATGTAATAATTTTATTTAAAAATTACATAACTAATATTGTTGTTATAAGAAAGATCATGAAAAAAAATTTCATTTTGTATTTTTTAACATAAATCATATGATATATAAAAATGTTAATTGTTATGATTTCTAGATTAAAATTAATAATAAGGCTCCAACTAGTCCATGTGTTTAACATCTCCACATGTAATATGTAATAATTAATATATGAGGTATAAAATTGGTAAAGATAATTAAAAGTCCTCTTTGAAAGTTTGAACTTGAAATCAAAAGCCTACTCATAAAAAGTAGTGGATTCCCCCACTCGGAACTGGGAGTTCTGACTAAGAAGCATTCTTTTGGAATTTTTTGATAAACCCTCACAGGGCCGGTCCTGGGGCATGGGCAGGAGGGGCATGCCCCAGGGTCCTTTGCTCCAGTAGGGTCCATAAATTTCTCAAATGTGTGTGTGTTTGTGTACATCACTATTTTAATTATATGTACATCCTAAATCTATAAAAGGTAAAATATAAAATCAAACTTATATTTTTTAGATACTTCTAATTAGTTATTCAGCATCTACACGCTACAAGTCTATAATTTCGAAACATCCACATTAGAATTCAATCAATTCATTGAGAACGTATTTCACCATTTCTTTTGAATTATTATATTACAGATTATTGCATTAATTTTATTCTTTTAGTGTACATGTCTTATGTATATCCAGAACTTATTGATATATCTCACAAATTTCCTCCGATTCTCTCATTTAGTGAAAGATTGAACTTTAGTGTCCATAATTTAGAAACGTAGCATTTCTTTTTGTCTAGTGAAAATGTGATCTAAAATATGAAAAAGTTGCTCCTAATTATACAAGATATAATTTCACAGCTTTCCTTAATTTAAAATTTTTATTGCACCTAATAGTTGCACTACTTGTTTCACTCGACTCTTAGGTACATTGTATCCCCAAATGTCACTTATCAAATACCCTATATATATTTTCTAACCATGTGCTTTGTTTGTTTTTTTGATGTGTTATACTACTTTTGGACGGTGAAATTGTATAATTTTAAATTATTGATTATTATAGCAAAAAGAACATTTTAAATATTCCCCTGCTATCCTTGAGGCACAGTCTATTTGTATTGTCCAGGGCCCATAAAATGTCAGAATCGGGCCTGAACCCTCATTTAGGCTTTGTTTGCAACCACTTCTGCTTAAATAAAAGCACTTTTGGGGAAAAAGTGATTAATAGTAAAAGTTGGTAGTGTTTGGTAAAATAAGTGCTTTTTGTGTAATAGAAAAAGTAAAAAGTAGATTCTACACGGAAGCCGAGAAAATAAAAGTTAGTAGTGTTTGGTAAAATAAGTGTTTTTTTCTTAAAAAAAAAGTTAAAAGCACTTTTTTTAATGGGTTGCAAACAGACCCTTAGTCGGAAAGGTGACTTCCGAGTACCGTAATTTTGGAAAACCTAGAATAAGTCCCGTTATTTGGCACTACATCACCTACATGCAAGCAATTCCCGTGTTTTAAGAAAAGACCCCATAATAATGTATCCAAGTGTTTTAAATACCAATTAAATAAAAAGTTGTTGGAGTGGTATACTAAAATACGAAGTACTTGGTATAATATTTGTTGAAGACAGTACGTGGCTTCAATCTAATACGGAGTTATTGGTAGCAGCACGGAAGTAATCCCCAAGAATTATTTAGCCGTGTTTCCAGAGATGAGTTTTTGAGTCAAAGAGTATGGATAATAGTATCTTTTAATAGCTTAATAGTAGAAAAATAGATTTCAGCTCAAAAAGTAGCTATACACTCACTTTTTGGGCTGATCATAAAAACCAGCCACATAAGCCAATTGAATGGGTGTTTGGGTATTTTAATTGATTTTCAGGCTTATAAGCCACTTCTTAGTCCTCCAAACGGGAACTAAAACTAACTAGCAGCACATTGCTCCTGAGCCCCATGACTCGCCGCCACTGGGTACTCAGACAGTCAGATCCCATACTTCCGATATGATATTAATTAAGAAACTTGTTTTCACATTCAAGATGTATACTAATAACACAACGGATACTTTGATGTGTTTGAATGTGATTTTAAGGAGCAGAAGTTGGAGTGTTTGAGTGAAAGTGTAGAAGTATTTCTTTTGCTCTAATTTACTTCTAGAATCAATTTTTTTTTAAGTTGGGGGAAATCAGCTTGTGAAAACTGAATCTGATTGTGCTTCTAGAAGCAGTTTTTTTAAGTTGGGGGAGATCTGCTTTAAAAAAGAAGCAGAAGCACAATCAGTTCCAAACACCCCTTATACGGTTATATATATATAGTTATATACCACCTTGACTTTGAATCCTCTAAGCAAATGTACTAGCACCATAACAATTTCATATGATATTCACTATTTTCCCTCACTCAAAAATACACTTCCTCTGTTAATACTTCCACTTGCCTATTTTGGACATTCCATTTTAAAGTTCTTATTCCCGCTTTAGAGCATCTCCAATGGTAAAACGTTAACGATGCATACGTGGCATGAAAAATAACCAATTAAAAAACAATAAATACAATATCTCTCTCCTTATTTGAAGGATCTTACACCATTTTGGTAAGTTTTTCTTCACAATGTGAAGCACAATGTCTAGATGTAGACATTGTGATTGACATTGCAGACAAAAACTTACCATAAACACATAAGACCGTGGAAAGAAGAAGAGAGATATTGTATTTAATGTTTTTCAATTGGTTATTTCTCATGCCACGTATGCACCGTTAACGTTTTAGCATTGGAGATGCTCTTAAAAAATAATTAACTCTAAAAATTAAGATTTCCATCCTAACACAACTATCATCAATTACTCATTTATATTAATACTTTCGTCTTAAATTAAACTGCAAAATCAACATTTTTCAGTCAACCAATAATAAAGTTAAATCATCTCTATTGATAATTTACATATTCAGAAACTACATTAAAATTTCTATAGAGTTGCAAAGTCCAAATTAAAGTTTAATTACGAATTGATATCCTAATTAAGTGAGTGAAATGAATTTGTTTGATAAAAAAAGTCAATTTGAGATGGAGGGAGTATATACTTAAACACACTATTTCTCAAAGTATACTCAAATTACTACAATTAATTATTGAGATGAACCTTAAAGATGGACGAAGGTAATAACTAATATGATATTTAACTTTCATTTAGATCTAAAACACTTCTTTATTAAATTGACGTTTTCCATTAATTTTTAGACTCTATAAGAAATTATTATTTATATTAGTAGAAGATTATCCAAGTTCAATAATTATTACTATCACTTGCATGTATTTGACCAAATCTAACTGAACTTCCTTATCATAACTGCTATTGAAGATGATAAAGAATTTGAACTCAATAAACTAAACTACTAAAGTGAAAAGATCTGATTGTATGTCTCAATCCTCTGAGCAAATGTGTACTAGCACTAGCCATAACAACATCATATGATCAAACTTATCCACTATATTTGATTCTGTTAACGAGGAATTATGAGGCAAATTAGGGAGTAGGTTTATACCTGCAAGTGTGAAAAGTTACAGGTTAAAAATGGAAATATGCATAATTAAGCTTATTAGGGATTGAATTTAAAATTTTCTCTACATAAAATAAAATAACACGAGTATAACTTAATCATGTCATTGACCCATATAATATACGTATAGTAGTACTCCGTATGATTTAATTGAAACACAATATGGACAGGACAATTAAATAAGAAAATTTAACAAAATTTTGTTGAACGGTGACAATATTAAATAAAGTGTAACTCATACCAGATCAAAATTTTTAAAGAGCCTCATATGACTCTCTTGTGGTGTCGTATGGGTAGTATGACACCATTCTAATAACTTACGGAGTGTATTTTAATTTTAATAAAATGCCCCACTAAAATTATGAATGGATAGGATGTTGTCACACTAGCAGACTGGCTCATATGACTCCATAAGCGAAGTCGTTTGGGACTCCATAAATCTATTCCATACTAGATGTGGCAAATTGAAATCATACAAAATAAAAACAATGACTATGAAGCAAATTGAATTTAGAACATGACACATTAAAACAAGATTGATGGTATATAATAACGCAGTGGTTTATTATTAAATTCTTGTGGTTGTGATCATGGAATAAGTATTATATATTTGAACTAACTTTGTGTTCCCTATCAGTTGTACCACAAAAAAAACAGAAACATATTTTCTTCCATCCAAATCTACTATTCGACCACATGGCCAAATCCAAAGACTGAGGGACCTGATGTGAGGTTTTTGATAATAAATGGAGTCAACCATGCCAACCTTCAATGACCTGGTGGTTAACCACTAATCCAATTAACATAATACAACTGAAATGATATCATTATTGTTAAGAGTTAGATTATTACGATTTAGATCGAGACTAGGTAAGACTCCAATTGTTTGATCCTCTCCTGTTTAATTATCTTTTGTTCGGTTACTGTTAGGAATCTGATGGAACTTGGCACATCACTCTTATTGATAGTGTATGATTTTTAGCTCCTTCAATTCTAGAGGCCGTTTGGTAACACTGTTTTTTGGCTTATCAGGCAACTTTTTCATCAAGCATGTAACTCTTGCTTTCGCGCGTTGAATTGTGTAATAAGCAGAAAAAGTAAGGTTGAAGCTACTTTTCTGGTTGTATTGGCTGAAGTTACTGTAGATGATCATTTTAGCTATTTTTACATATAATTTTTTCTTTATTTTATTAATAGAATATATTTTAAAAATAAGTTTTTCTTAAATCAGCAAAATCAGCCAATGCAGCTACTTCAGCCAGAACTTCATAAATTTCAGCATAATCAGCCAAATCAGTCGATTTTCGTGCTACCAAACGGACTCCTATTGTCATTTTTGAATAATGAGACTATATATGATTTGTACTCTCTTACTATTTTTATTGTACTTGCTAAATGTCATTAGAAATTTAGACCCAACATTAAAATCGGCCGAATCGATTGAATCAACTGAAATTCTATATTAACGGATCGATTAAATTGGCTGAATCTGTTCAATTATGAATTTGATGATTTTACGGATCGGGGGTAGTAATTTGGTTGGGCTGACGCAAAGAAACTTTTGAATGAATTTTTACACAAGTTTTATACACTAATATTCAAAGAATATTTGAAATTTGGGGTGAGTACGGCCTCCCTAGCTACCTTTGTCCCTATAATTAAGACAACCTTATTATAGGTACCCCATTTTGTACCCCAATTTGTACCTCAACCTATTTGTGTGGCTCACAAAAGCCCACTTCAATAAATGAATTGCTCCACTTTAAAGAGTTACTTTTGTGAGCCACAAAAATAGGGTGAGGTACAAATTGGGGTACAAATTGGAGTACCTTTATCATTTTTGTAATTAAGATTTCTACCTTTGAGGTACTTGCATAGAACCAAATGATTTTAGACTGGAGCCAGCCGTATGACCCGTATCCATCCTTTTGCACCTACATATGGAAAAGTGTTGAAGTTTCGGTATATTGCACGTATCCTATTGACAGTGGCAGATCCAGGATTCAAAGCTATTGGGGGCAGAGTAGGGATGGACCGGGTCCGGACGGTCCGACCCAGGACCGACCCAAGACCAGTACTGTTAGGATCGCCCGGGACCGGTTTTTCTGGTACCAACGCTACACGGACTAACGTAGAAACGGACGAGCTCGAGCTTGATATTTTGGGACGGGATCGGCCGGTCTTGGGCCCGGTTCCGGCCCCAATGGATATGATATACTTTTATTTTTTTAATTAGAGGGTGGGTACTGACCCGAGACCAGTACTATTTGGACCCTGACCGAAACCAATCTGGGTCAATACCGGGCTTCAATTATTTAGAACCTGGACCGGTCGGACCCGTGCCCAGGACTGACCCGGCTCTATACCTAGGGAATAGTAAGATGCTATGTTGCACGGATACGGATACGCCGATACGCGGATACGCGGATACGGGTACGGCGATACGGCACTTTCAAAAATTATAGGATACGGGTACGGGGGTATATTTATAAATAATAAAAATATAGGGTATAATTTGCAAATATATATAATTCAGGGGTTCATAAATAAAATAATAATAATAGTACAAAAAATTAACTATTATAATAAAGTTTCAAAGATTAGTCTAAAAAACTAAAGTATTGATATTTTGATTTAAATTCAAATAATTTTTTTTGTTCTCTATTTGCATGTACATCCAAGTCTTGTTTCAATTAAATATCATCAAGCAATGAAATGTCAAATTATAGTATTCCATTATTTTTCATACTCCCAAAACCATCTTTATCAATGTTCCACATGTTGTGGTCGCTTGGTTGGCTACTAAATTTTCGTCATGTCGTGTATAAAATGAGGGGTTATAGGTTCAGATACGCGTATCGGTTCACGGATATGGGTATCGGAAGTATCGGTATTTTTAAAATTAAGCCCGATACTTTTATTAAATTACGGATACGGACCCAATACGTACAGGACGGGTATCGGTGAGTATCGGATACGGATACGTATCGGATACGCGGATACGGCATCGAAGTGAAGTATCGGTGCAACATAGGTAAGATGACATACATAAAGGCAATACAAAACAAAAAGACACAATAAGATATATCCAAATTGAAAAGGTTTTTTTTTACATAAATATTACTAAAGTAAAACTTATTTACACAAATATGACTATTAGTTATTACAATGTCGTGTCATAGTAACTTAAGTTTAAAATATATACATAAGTTACTATGATATCATTATTACTCAAGTCATTAATCACATTTTTGTAAACAATCTTCATTTTAGTCATAAATATATAATTGTGCCACTACTAATTCTTAATACAATACACCCCCTATCATTTTTATAAATTCGAATAAATTTTACACATTAGGTTTAAACAACATACAAATTATATAAATACAAATTATACAATAGTGAAATAGTTAATATTGATTTAGAGAGAAACCTACACTCGTTCTTCACTTTTCTAGACCAGACTCTAACGAGAGAACTACTCCAACTTGTCGTCAGCTGAATTGTTTTAATTTCAGAATCTACAGCCTTCACGATTAAAAAAATTGAAAAGTTTTTTAATTTGGATTTTGGTGATGGGGCTGTTTGGGATTACTGAACTATAGATAAGGGGGCATTTATTTTGTCAATTGGGGGTAGGGGTGGGTTCGGTTCTTGCGGTTCGGTTTTGACCTAAAACCAAATATAGAATCAAAGTAAAAAGTTCGGTTCGGTTTTGGTTCGGTTTCACACTCCAAAACTTGGAACCACGGTTTAATTGGTTTGGTTTGTTTCGATTCGGTTTCGGTTTTTTCGGTTTTTTACCAAAAAATTATCATTTGATTTAAAATTGATATATAATACTTTGAGGGATCAAACATATTACAAAGAATGCAAGCACACTACAATAAATAAAATAAAAAAGAAAATAAATAAATATGTCTTGAATTATATGAGTATGCGTGAAAGATAAAAGTGTATATATTACGGAGTATTAATTTACATTGTTTGTGTCTAGTTCAAAAAAAGCTCATGAGTATATACGTTCTATGTGATATAGTTGAGATGAATATTTATTGTTCCATCAATATGAATTTTTTAAGTTAAATAAAAATAAAATTTAATTAATACTACTACGTAATAACTAGTAAAAACATATTATCATCATTGAGTATAGCTACATTATTACAGAAAATGAATGTGTAAATGAATTTATAAACTAAACTAAACTAAACATAACACAAACATTATTTCTCTAGAACAAGAAAACCAAAGACTATTAATGATATTAGGATTAGTTAGGATTAATGCTTAACAATTAAAATATTCTTTTATATGTTAATTAGTTCGGTTTGTTCGGTTCGGTTCGGTTTTGAAGGGTAAAAACCAAAACCGAACCAAACTACTACGGTTCGGTTCGGTTTTTTACATTCGGTTTCGATTTGTTAGCAGTTCGGTTTTATTTGGCTACGGTTCGGTATAATTTGATTCGGTTTTCGGTTTTCGGTTTTTCGGACCCAGCCCTAATTGGGGGCATTCATTTGGAATGAGATTTTTCTTAATGAATTATAACAAGATAGTGTTTGTTTATTGGGGACAGCTGCCCCACTCCTATGGCTGAAATTATATCCTACACCCAGGTGTATGTACACCCGGTTTTTTTGTAATTAATAACAAGTTTGAAGTTAATGGGCTGCTTCCGTTTTTTCTGGCGCATGAATGCTCCGCATCGGGCGCTGATGCTTCCGTTTTTCTTTCAGTCGCATGAGTTTCAAATGCCGGCAATCATCTTCCGTTTTTCTTCTGTGTTTTTTTTTAGTTTTTTTTATTATTATCCTTTGTTTTAGTTTTTTTATTGTTTGTTCTCCGATCCTTTTTGTTTTTGTTTTTTAGTAACCTTTTACTTTCATACTATCGTATTATATTCTATTATTATGAAAATCTATAATATAAGATATTATAAAATATATACTTTATTTTAAACTCAAAGGAGTAAAACTACTAAATAGAATGAATATACACAAATGAGCTTTTGGATTTTTGAAAACTCATTTTATAAGTTTTGTATGTCCATTTAGTATCTCTGTTATGCTCATTTTTAATCGCACGGTTCTAATACTAAATAATGAAGATTTGATGTTCACTGAAAATGTTTTTATGCTCAATGAACACAACTATATCAATAACTCGCACGGTTCATATCAATGTTCATCTTATAGGTTACATTTGCTCATTTGTATAGGTCCAATGCACATTAAAAGTTCATTAATGCTCATTTAACAGATATTGTGATTTTCATCTCAATATAGAAGGTTTGATGCTCAATGAAAATGTCGTTATGTCAAACTAACAAATCTTACGATTTTCATATCAATGAACATTTTGTAAGTTATGTATGCTCATCTGGTAGTGATCTTATGCTCATTTTCTAAATATCATATCAATGCATTTTTTAAAGTACTATTTTACATTAATTCACATATTGAAATTCATAGGAGTTGATTATAAATATAATTTAATAAGATTTTATAAAAGAAAAAATAACAAAAAGAAATTGAATTAGAATTTATGAAGCGGAGATCACAATTCTCAATATTAGACTTCTAATACTCAACAGAATTGGTATGATACTCATTAAAAGTTCATTATTGCTCATTCACTAGAAACCATGAATTTCATTTCAATAGCGGAGGTTTGATGCTCAATTAAAATGTCGCGATATTTAACTAACAAACCTTACGATTTTCATATCAATGTGCACTTTGTAGATTATATATACATATATGCTCATTTGATACTGATATATTGCTCATTTTTAAAATGTCATATCAATGCATATTTCAAACATCCTCTATTGAGTATTGGAAACATGCAATAGAGTATTATGGTCTGTGCTCTCATATCTATAATCAACTCTTATGTGAATCTAATCTAATTAATATGATACTTTTAAAATATGCATTAAAATAACATTTTAAGATGAGCAAACATCAGTATAAAATGAGCACACATTACTTACCAAATGAGCAATTATATGAAAATCGTAAGCACTATACTCATAATTGACTTCTTTTAGTGCACATTTGCTTTATATATTATACTCACATAAATATGCAATAAAACTCTTTTGAAATATGCATTGAAAATGAAATTTTAAAAATGAGCATAAATGAGTCTAAATTGAGCAATGTAACTTAATAAATGAGCATTGATGTGAAAATCATGAGTTTTTTTAATTGAGCATCAAAACATTTTCATTGAGCATCAAATCTCTTATATTGAATATTAGAAACATGCAATTGAGTATCATGGTCTGTGCTCGACCATATTACATTAAAATGAGCATTACACCAATATCAAATGAGCATTACACCAATACAAAATGTCTTGTGTAATGTTCAGCTTAAAATGAACATTACACCATAATCAAATAATCATAGATAACTTATGAAATGAGCATCAAAAAATTTAAAAGCTCATTTAAAATCTCTAATATGCTCTAATATCAAGATATTTCATGAAAGAGGAATGAACTTTCACTCTATAAATTTTTCAAACAGTTGATAGACAAATACTTGTATTCAAAAACTCGTTTAAAATCTCTAGTAGCTTCTTCTCGTGTGCAGTTTTTCTGCACACACAAACATATAATCAAATACAAAATCAATTCTCAAATAGAATGGAAGGAGACGTCGGAACTTTAGAGAAGGTGGGGCCGTGGAGGTCGAAGAATAATTATGAAGAAGAGAAAATAGAGGCTTGTATTGGATCTCAAGTAGTTGGCAGCTGGAATTTTGACTTCCACCGTCATTAGTGTGTAAAGATTTACTCCGTATTTCATTGTCAAGAACAAAGATATTACTCCGTATGCCAGAATTGGGGCAGTACCGGAGAAGATGATGGTGCCACATTTGTAGGTGTGATGAAGGTGACACTGCTGCGGACTGGAAGTCATAGAGACGAAGGAGCGGATAATCGGCAGATAGAGTTCGGCGGTAGATTTAGATGAAGTTCTGGTCGCTTGTTCTTAGATAACATTGGGCCTTTTCTTATGGGTTTCATAACTTAATTGGACTCTCTCTTTAATTGGACCAGATGTACGTACACCTGGGTGTATAGTATAGGAGCTCGTGCATAGGGTTGTAAACGAATCGAATCGAACCGAATACTTGATAATATTATTCGTATTCGTATAATTATCGAATATTCGTATTCGTTTAAAATTCGAATCTTATTTTGTATTCATATTCGATTCGTTTGATATATTCGAATTGAATTCGAATATTCAAATTCAAAAAACAATAAAGTTAATTTGTGAAAATAATTAAAATTATGATGTTAGTTTGCCCCTTTTAACTCATTTTCATATTACATATTTTATAGGAAACAAAATTAATTTATAGAAGTCACTTCAAATTTAATATGAATATAGATAAATCAACGGAGAATTTTAATTGTAAATTAAGCTATTTTGACCTGGTAAAGTAACAATGTTTAAATTAAAATATGCAAAATATTTACATGAATATTTTGTTATTAATATTTTTACATTGAACTATATGTATTCATAAGAAGTAGTATATATTGTATGAATATATAAATATATAAATATATAAATATATATATAATTCGAATATATTCGAATATTATTCGAATCGAATATCATAGTATTTGTATTCATATTCGTAAAGTATTGGAATCAAAAAATAGATTTGTATTCGTATTCGTATTCTACTTACTCGAATTCGAATCGGCATTTTCGAATTCGAATAACGAATCGAATCAAAATTATTCGATTCGTTTACAACCCTACTCGTGCATCCGCCCCTGCCTATTTTTTTTTTTTTGGTAATCGCCCCTGCCTATTGATAAATGATAATCGTCGATTTTATTCAAGAAATACTACGTAGTATATTCGCTACGCTATACTATCATATCCAAGTATTTTCAATGCACTAAATATGTAACTTTATATTTATAGCAAGTAAACTCGTATGTTTGTATTAAAATACTCCGTACTGAACTATTTTGGTATACTAAAAGTTTAGCATATAAAATATTTGGTATGCAACACTTTGACTTGTTCATTACTTGTTTACTCTACTTAGACTGTATTTTATTTATTAGTGTTACAAACCTTTATATCATGAAAGATGTTACGTATTAGATTTATCTAAACAAATTTTTCAAATTGTGAAAAATGAGACTAAAACATAGACTAAACTCCAAAATAGGACATAAAGTTTTTTATTTCCCAAATAGGACTCCAAATTACACTTTTACCCTTCTTCTAATTAAACCCAATTTCTCCGCCTCTCTCTGTTCGGTGTGTGCAATTTCTTCTGCTCGGCTGCGTTTCTCCCATTGACGCCGCTGCTCTCCATGGAAGCCGTTGCTCTCCAGTCTCTATTCTTTTTCAAGTTCGCCATTGAAGTCAAGAATAATTTCAATCCAGCCAATTGCTCCACTTTAATAATTGAAAACTACAATCTCATTAAGAAGAAGAGGGTTCAATTCCTCCAGATTGGAGCCGTCCTCAAGATTGGAGCCGCTGCAGTTGCTCCACCGTGACATGTGACCTCCTCCCCTTCTCCTCTTCTTATTTTTCCTTTTCTTCTTCCTCTTTTCTTTATTTGTCCTCTCCTTCCTATCCTCTTCGAATCTGGGTCCTCTGTTTTCTTCTTCTTTAGATTTCAAATTTTTTTATTTATTAATTTTGATTAATTTGGAACATCAAAATGCCATAAATTACAAGCAATTAGAAAAATGACACTTTTATGACATTACATTTATCAAGATGACAGTATGCCATGAGACTGACATTGTTCCTCAAAAAACTGACACTCTAAACATGACATTCCTAGTTGTAAAAAATATGAATTTTTTAGATAAAAAACTATGGCAATTTAAGGATGAAAATTTTGACATCATTTGGAAAACATGTCAAAAACATGTCATTTCTAATAACAAGTAGTTATGTCATTCTCAGATAAGCCATAAAAATGCGATAAAGTGACATAAAAATGACATTTTCTTATGGACATGACATTTTCAGATTGTCATTCTGATAAGTATATTGCCACAAATGTGACAGTTTTTTCAAATAACCAATAATATTGGCATTTCAGATTATAAAACTGGCATTTTGCTGAATAGATAAAATTAAGATCCAAAAATTCCAAATTAATAAATAAAATTCAAATCCTAAAAATGAAAAGAAGAAGGAGGAGGAGGAGGAGGAGGAGGAGGTGGAGGTGGAGGAGGAGGAGGAGAAGAAGAAGAAGAAGAAGAAGAACTTACCTGGGAAAACTGCATTCATCGCAGGACTCGCAAGTGGCGAATGGAAGAAGTGAGTCGCAGGGCAATTTCGGCATTCCACCATTTTTGCTTGCAACTCAGCAAAAACGGTAGTATACCCTAGTCATCATACCTAAAATTCGTGTATACAATTCTGACATCCAAAGTTTTAGTATATACATACTGGCATAGTATATATCATACCAAATTACCAACACTTTCGATGCTGAAAGCCTGAAACGATATGATATTCTTGTTGATAGAGTATATGGGCCTGGACCCCATGGCCCACATACTCAAAGTCAACGACGACCAGGAGAACATCCACGTGGCCCCCCTTCGGCCCAGTGGGTCCGCATCGGCCAGGAACCAAACAGGCCCAGAAAGCACTCCTGGACTTCCGGGGCCGCGTCGGCCCATGGACCGCATCGGCCATGGGACCGCATCGGCCAAAAAGCACCGCATCAGCCAGGCTCCGTCCTGGCAGAATGCATCTCTACTTTATTTACTAAGTATTGTACTCAGCCCATTAGTGGCCTTATTTCGCCCAAAGAAGGCATGATTATTGTAATGGGCCTCCTAAGCCCATGGCTAGGAGCCCAAATCCACATTTTTACCTATAAATAGACCCCTTGGGGCTAGTTATAGAGGGTTGAGAAATATAATTACTCACTTTCTCTCTCTAGCTCTCACTTCTCTCTAGAATTAATACTCTATCATTTGGTGCTCTCGTTGAGAGCCTAGAACAGATCAAGTGAGTACCCTTCGTCGCTACCAGACACCACCGCTAGCTATGACAAGAACTAGGTCAAAGAACACCGGTAGGAATGCCCCTCTGAACCAGGAAGGGCAGGGAAACGTTGCTGACAACGTCCCCAACGATCTCATCATCCAGGATGAGAACGCTCAGGAGGTCGAGCACGCAGCGGCTGACCTTCGCACCCAGCTCAACAAGACTGCTCCAGACGCCCGCATCAGGCTCGAGGACAGACGCGCTGCTGATCGCGCTTCGGGCCAACAGGCTTCTCACCCTGCTGTCCCCCAAATCAACCCGGCCGCCCTATCAGCCATTATCGCCAGCATCCTCCAGGACCCCAACGTCGTCAGCGCTCTCGTCGCAAAGACCGGGGAAAACAACACTCTTGTGACTGGAGAGGTTGCGACGGTACCACCACCGCCACCTCGCCCGCTCGGCGTCACCTTCTTCGGCAACGATGAGGGTGTCGTCGCTGTGGACACCCACTCCCATACCGCCTCTCCTACCCGGGGTACACCGACCCAGCCTCGCGGTAAAATCTCGGCCTTCAACAGGCTGGGTGACATCGCGAGCCGTCGGGTACCTACGGGAAGGGTTGCGGATCGGTTGGGTGGTCGCGAGCCGGGATCACCAAAGGAAAGCTTCGGGTCCGTTTCCCGGACAACGGATCGGCCCCGACCAGACAAAGGCAAAGGAAAGCTGGATGACGATGATGCGCGTCACCAGATCAACCTGGCCCACGCGGCCCGGATCCAGACCCCGCTGGGTGGCGCTGCGGCCAACACGGACCCAAGGGACGAGATCATTGCCCGTCTCGAGAAGCGCCTTGCTGACATGGAGGCTCGGATAGCCGCGGGGCGCGCGGCGGCCCATACGTCCCAACATCCCAATTACGATGCACTCCTGAACAAAGTCAGTGCTCTGGAGAGGGAGTTGGCCGACCGGCGCGATGAGCCCGTCATCCAGATACGGACCAGGACCCCCTTCTCTGTGAGGGTGCTCTCCGCCCCCATCCCAGAGAAGTATAAGGGGAATCCGATCAAGCCATATGACGGCCGCACCGATCCCCAGGAGCACTTCACCCGTTATCAGAACAATATGATGATGACCAACGCTTCGGAGGAGTACATGTGTCGCTGGTTCCTCTCCACCTTGGAGGGACCAGCGTATGATTGGTTCAACAACCTTCCGGAGGCAAGCATTGACTCATGGCAGGATCTGGCTTAGCACTTCCTCACCCACTTTGCCGGGAGGAAGCGTGCGAAGAAACATTTCGCTCATCTCCTGACCATCAAACAACAATCGGAGGAGACGCTCCGAGCCTTCCTCGATCGCTGGACGAGGGAGGCAGAAGAGTGCGAAGGAGCCGATGAACGCACCTTCCTGGCCTTCCTCCGCGGAGCACTTCGGCCGAGCCACTTCGCCCGAAGTATGTTCACGGAGCCCCCGCGGTCATACCTCGCGGCGCTCCGACGCGGAGACAGGCACGCTGACGCCGACGAGCTCCTGAGCCAGAAGAAGGGTGGGGAGAAGCAACAAAAGAAGGACCCCTCGTCCAACCCCCACCATGCGCCAGCCAACAAGGGACAGAACCAGCAGAAGAAGGCACACCAGGAGCCAGGCGGACAACGAAGAGAGGATCGTTCATGGCGTCCAAAGTTGGAGGCACAACGCATCCCCCTCACCCACCCGGTGAGCATCGTCCTTGACCACGCTGAGGCGCAGGGCCTCATCGTGAAGGACCCCAGGTCAGAGGAGGAGATATTTGCGGTCCACAAAGGAGGGACATATTGCAAGTACCACCGCCAGACATCCCACAAGACGGATGATTGCACCACCCTGAAGTGGCACATCGACGGCCTCGTCCGACAGGGGGAACTTTCCCAATTTGTCAAGGGTGCCCCCAAGAGTAACACTTGGGTTAACCCTGGCAAAAGGGGGGAAGGATCCTCCGGGAAAAAAGAGGGAGATAGGCGCCCTTAGTGAAGATGAGGACGAGGAAGAGCCCCGCCAGAAGAAGCATCACATTCACATCATCGTCGGCGGGAACACAGGGGGGGACTCGGCTACCCAACGGAAAAAATGGGCTCAGTCCCTATACGTGGGTGAGGTGTCCCACGCCCCCCCTCAGCCGAAGCGACGGCACGTGGAGGCCATCACCTTCACCGACAAGGACCTCCCCTTCGGCCCCTTGCCCCACAGAGACGCCCTCGTCGTCAAATGTGAGATCGGCGACAACATCATCCACCGCAACTACATCGACACTGGCAGCTCCGTCAATGTAATGTACGTTGATACCTTCAGACAACTAAAACTGAAGAAGACCGAACTCAGGCCGATACGGACTCCGTTATCCGGCTTCACCGGGGACTCTATCGACGTCGAGGGCACGATAGTGCTTCCCGTTGTGGTCGGTGACGGTACCTATCAGGCGAAGATTGACATGGAGTTCGTGGTCGTCAACCTGGACAGCGCCCACAACATGATCTGGGGCCGACCGGCCTTGGAGGACCTTGAGGCCATCATCTCTATGAAACATCTATGCCTCAAGTTTCCCACCAAGGACGGCGTCGGCTACGCCAGAGGAAATCAGAAGATAGCCAGGGCTTGCTACCTCAAGCTCACAAGAAAGATTAATGAGGCCGAGGAGCGGATAGACACTATCACCACCGCCTCGGCCGAAGAAGTCACACCAAAGGCCGAACCGGTCGGGGACGTGGAAGAGGTTCCGTTGGACATCTCTCGGCCGGAACGCGTGCTGAAGATAGGGACACAGCTCCCCCAACAAATCCGAATGAACATCCTCTCCGTCCTGAGAGCGTACGCCATCGTCTTCACATGGGGACCAGAGGACATGCCGGGCATCAGCCCAAAAGTGATCACACACCGGCTATCAGTCGATCCCGCCTCCTCCCCCATCAAGCAGAAGAAGCGCTACCTCTCAGTCGACAGGAGAGAATTCGTCAAGGCCGAGGTGGCCATGCTGCTCTCCATCAAACACGTCAGAGAGGTGAAGTACCCCACGTGGTTGGCGAACGTCGTCCTCGCCCCAAAGCCGCCTACGTTCAGAATGTGTGTTGATTACACTGATCTGAACAAGGCGTGTCCAATGGACCCATTCCCTCTCCCCAACATTGATCAGTTGGTGGACGAGACGGCAGGGTGCGAGTTGATGTCGTTCCTTGACGCGTTCAGAGGGTACCACCAGATATCCATGCATGAAGATGACGCGGAGAAGACTGCTTTCATGACCCCGGAGGGAATCTTTTGCTACCTCGTCATGGCCTTTGGGCTCAAAAATTCCGGCGCCACTTATACAAGAATGGTAGCCCGGGTTTTTAGAGCAGTCTTGGGCCGGACGATGAAGCAGTACAAGGAGGCCGTTGCGGAACTGCTCAAGGCGTTCGATACCTACGAGATCACTCAGATCCCAAGGGCGGAGAACACCGAGGCCGACATACTCTCCAAACTCAGCTCCGACACCCCTGAGCACATCTCCAAGATAGCTAAGGTGGAGGAGTTGAGCATGTCAAGCATTCACGCCAGCCCTATACTCTCCATACAACACCAACCGGAGGATTGGATCACTGACATCGCAACCTACATCACCTCCGGCACATTACCCGAAGACGAGGAGAGGGCCAAACTCGCCAAACTCAGGGCGCCAAGCTATGTCATTGAGGGTGACAAGCTCTACAAGAGATCATACAATGGCACCCTCCTCCGGTGCCTCCACCAGAATGAGGCCGAAGTGGCCATGGAAGAAGTCCATTGCGGCGTATGCTCATCACATCAGGGGCCCTTCAGCATGTCACGCCGCCTCGTCGTCCAAGGCTACTTTTGGCCGACGATGGCACGCGATTGTGCTGAAGTCGCCCGCAAATGCAGCGCATGCCAACACTATCAAAGGGCACCTGGCCGACCGGCCGTCAACTACGCCCCGGTCAGCACTGCCATTCCATTTTCCAGATGGGGCATCGACCTCGTCGGCCCGCTACCTAGAGCTGCAGGCAACAACAGATACATCATCGTCGCCATCGACTACTTCACCAAATGGGTCGAGGCCGAGCCACTAGCGAGCATCACCGGGGCGCGGTGTCGAAAGTTTGTTTACAAGAACATCCTCACCCGCTTCGGTGTGCCTCAGGAGATCATTTCAGACAACGGCACCGAATTTGAGGCCGAACCGTTCCAAAGCCTCCTCCAAGAATGGGGTATCAAGCACCGTTTCTCCTCCGTTGCCTACCCTCAGGCCAACGGGCAAGTTGAGAACGCCAACAGAACCATCTTGGAGGGGCTAAAGAAGAAGCTCGAGGAAGAAGGCGGAAGTTGGGCCGACGAGCTCCCCAACGTCCTATGGTCCTACCGCACTACGCCGAGGAGGGCCACAGGGGAGACACCATTCTCCCTCTGTTACGGATTCGAAGCCAAGGCTCCCACTGAAGTCACCCTCCCCAGCCGACGGGTCACACAATATGACCCCGAAGCCAATGAAGAAGCCATGAAGATTGACTTGCACCTCATTGACGAAAGGCGGGAGATGACTTACCTCAGAGCGGAGAACTACAGATGACAAGTCAAATCCTACTACGACGCCAAGGTCCGTTCTCGCGAATTCCAAGTGGGGGACTACGTCCTCCGCCGAAGGGAAGCAAGCAAACCAACGGAAGGAGGAAAGCTCGCCGTCAAATTTGAAGGGCCCTACATCATCAGCGCCGTCGTCAAAGCCGGCACCTATAGGCTAAAAAACCCTAATGGGTCATATGTGCCACGATTGTGGAATGTACACCATTTGGTGAAATTTTACCAATAATTCGAGAAGTGGTGAAGCGGGCAACGTCCCCCACCCCTCGGCGTATTGGTTGAATGAAACACCCTCGGCCTAGCGCCTCTTATTGAATATTGAACAAAAATCATGTTCCCATCCATTCTTTCAAAGAGCTAAAAGACCGCATCGGCCTAAGCGGTGATAACACCCAAGACCGATGCGACCTAAAGCCGTTGCAATAAACGACGCACCTAAAGCCGTTGCAATAAACAACGCACCCAAAGCCGTCGCAATAAACGACGCACCTAAAGCCGTCGCAATAAACGACGCACCCAAAGCCGTTGCAATAAACAACGCACCTAAGGCCGTTGCGATCCACAACGCGCCTACAAAGCCGTTGCATAGACAACGCACCCAAATATCGTATCGGCACAAGCGGTGAAACACCCAAATCGGCCGGCGATATGCAGGATGAAGGACCTGTGTGCATGGTCCGACGTCTTCAAACGGAGAAGCATACCGCGTCGTCCGCGCGGAAACCGCAGGACGACAAGCCTGAATTAAGGCCGAGGTTACAAAAACTCCACCTGTCAGTAAAATTTTGCTCAGGACCACAAAGGGCGGCCGTCAAAAGACGATGCCTAGCCCGGTCCCTCGTCGACGATAGACGTGGAAAGGCCAAAAAAGATGTCACTGACACACCAAGCCGAGGGCGTATTTACTCCCTCGCACTAACCCACGCGAAAAGCGTAGCGGACAAACTACCGCACATGGACGAAGGGACAGTAACCCTTCGACTACAAAAAAAAAAAAAAAAGAGGGAAGCCGACGGACCGTGCACTCGCCAGCCTCGAGCATAAAATAAAATCCCCACAAAAACCAAAGCCTCAAAATTGGCTAAGTAGATATCAGGATCATCATACAAGAACACAAAGTGTATGCTTCGGCCTCAGCCATGACATCATAAGATTGAATCGCTTCGGCTCAATCATACGAGACCATACTCGGATGATATGTCACATCGTCTACAAGTGGCAAGAACCAAGTGATAAAACGGAGCAAAACACCTACATCAAAACAAGCTTGACACTTGGACAAATTTCTAAGTCACATTACCGCAAAGATGTTGCGCTACCAATGGGCATCGCTTCGTCCTCAACGCTCCGAGCATAAGCCCCAAAATACTTGAGGCACTCAAGGAATGGACGCCGGCATCCTCCAAGGAACAATGGAGTGCATCGTCTCCGGTGACGACAAATGAAAAGAGGGCCGCTACGTCTCAAGGAATGGACGCCGGCATCCTCCAAGATAAAACCTTGATACTTAGGAAAATTTACAAGAGCAAGCATACTTAACTACAAAGACGAGGAGATAATCATGATGAGGAAAAGATTTGTCATTAAAGGATGCAAAAGATACAAAAGGTGGGCGCTTCGGCCATTACATGCACTTCAGTGCTATAGCTACAAAAACTAAATACAAAGAAACACTAAGCTACCACATCAGCCGGCATTCCACCGCCAACAGCACCATCACCACGGCCGTCATCGGCATCATCATCACCACCATCATCCTCATCGGCCTGAGAATCGGCGGGCCCTTCGAGCAAGTAATCATCACTATCGCTCCATGGGTCTTCCCCTTCATCCGAACTCAAGATTGGAAGCTGCCTCTCCGACGGGGGAAGCTTCATATCCTCATCAGGATTCTTCATTCGCCGAGGGAGACTCAGACCCCTCGGCCTCATCTTCCGGAAGCGACGACGAAGCTTCCTATAGATCAGCTTCTGCATCCTATACTGGCCGCAGTCGTAGAAAGCTTGCATCTCGTTCATCCAAAATTCTTCGCCGACGGGATTCTTTGTCGTCCAGTCGGTCAACCTCTCAGCGACCACCTCGTAACAAAAGGGGAGCTGATCATCGGCTTTCCACCCCTCGGCCTTGAAGTCAGCTACGGCCTTCTCGGCAGCCTTGTCAGCATCAGCTTTGAGCCGCTCCGCCTCCTCGGCTCTCTTCAGGGCAACGTCAGCAGCCTCTGCGGCTTCCTTCCGAGCCGCCTCGGCCTCATCAAGCCGGAGCTGTAGGAGCCTCATCTCATCCTCCGCAGCCTTGGCCTTGTCCTTGAGATCTTGGAGGGCCTCATCGGCTGAAGCAGCCTTTGCCTCCACCTTCCTCAGGCGCTCTAGCTCAGCCTCCTGCCTCCAATGTTGCTCCCTCAGCATAAGGGCACCCTGGACGAAACAGAGTTTAAAAATCAAAGGATAAAAATCGAGGCAAAAAGAAAAAAAAAAACAACAACAAGGGAAATATCTTACCTGGATAACATAGTCTATCCCTCTGTCGTACAGCCGAACATGCTGGCCTTGTCGGCCGAGATATTGACGGTCATACTCAGGCATAGCCTGAGCAAGCATATCATCACCACCAACGGTCTCGTTGAAAAGACCGCCTTTAGCAGGGTATCGTACGGTGACTTCATACAACCCCTTAGCAAGAGCCTCCTCTAAACGGGCAGCAGCGGCAGTGGAGGGAGCCACTCGAGGAGCTGAGGCCACAACGGCCGATGAAGGTGGATCATTCACAGGAGGGACCACCGTCGGCTGAACATCCACAACAGCCTGAGAGGAGGGAGCGCCGGCCTCGCCACTCGTTGGAGCCCTCTTCGTCCTCTTCGAAGCCTGGCTCGGTTTCAGCCCCGCTTCGGCCAGTCTTTTGGCCCTCATCAGCAGCCCTCCTGCTCTTCTTAGCCACGGGCTTCTTAACGGCCTCAGCACCCCCTTGAGAACCACCCGCAGACTTCTTTGCTGCCTCAGCAGCTTGGGCGGCCTTGAGCTCCGCATCGGCCTTCTTGGCAGCTCGAGCCATAAAAGACATGCGGTCCATGGCAAAACCTGCACAAAACAAAGGAACATCAGTAAAGCAATAACTAACATACTACGAGAAGGGTAAGTAGACGAAGGACAACCTTCGGCTTCGGCAGGGACACCGAGTGAGGGACCGTCGGCTTGCTCATAAGACCGCTCCATCTTCGGCCAGAGGTCATCGTCCATATCACCGGGGCAGTAGTATCTCAAGAAGCCGAGGGCGGCCATCCTATACTCAGTAATGTAGGTTGTTACGCTCCTCAGATCGCCCTTGATGAAAGCCTCCACTTGCCTACTGATCTCGGCGTTCCACGGGGGATTATGCAACTCGAACAGGCCGCTATGACCCACAGACGGGAAGTAACCGCCTCGGCCAAGGTTAACAAAGACAAACTTTGCCTTCCAACCGTGGATTGACGAAGGAAGGTCTGTAAACGTCCTCCTCTTGGGAACCTGCTGTAAAGCGGCATAACCGGCACAATTCTGATGGCTCCCTCGGCCTATCCGGTACAGATTGGTGAAAAGCGCAGTCGTCGGCGAGAAGCCCAACTCACCGCAACGGATAAGGAAGCCGATGATAAGCGAGTAGCTGTTGGGCGTCAACAAGGCTGGAGGTAGACTCACCATATCGAGGTATTCCTTGATGAAAGGATGGAGAGGGAACCGCAAGCCCTTCGCAAAACTCATTGGGTATATCCCGAAATAACCCAAAGGGGAGCTCAACACATGATCCGTCGGCTTCGGCGCCCGCTCCCGTCCATACGGCCCCACATACAGCTGAGCAACGTGGTACTCGCCGAGGGTCCCTTCCGGCCGAATGATATACAAATTGCTGAGGTCAAGTTACGAGTGCCCCTGCGGTGCCCCATTGCGCTGCTTCCGCCGATACGGTTTCTTCATCCCTGGATCCGAGGGGCCCTCCCCTGCTACAGAAGATACAGGAGGGGGGCAGGGGATATTGGCCGATGAAGAGGCACCATCCCCCCGAAGAGGCGAACTGGATGACGCTTCGTCCTCACCAGAGTTCTGCGCACCAGCGTCATCGCTCAAACGATCTTCGTCTACAGAAGTACGGTAGTCGGCTGTATGCTCCATCTCAAGTTCGAAGGCTTCCACTATCCGAAGGTCAACCCCAGGAGACGTGTCTTTGTCGTCAAAAGGCTAATCCGTCTCGTCCAAAGAAGCTGTCAAATCAACAGGGGAGGGAACGCTACGGCCGTTAGGGAACGACATAACACCTAAACCTATTCCTAAGGGCGGTTTTTCGGATCTAAATGAATTTTCCTACAAACACTAGATCTTACCCCCAAGAAGCAAAGTATGAGAAAATAACAAAGAACAAGGAAGAAACTGACCTGGGAAGATTTGAAGATCTGGAAAAGACTGATGAACACTTGAAGAAACCTCGGGAGCTTTCTCTCTCTAGAAACAAAGGAGCAGCACTTCGACTCAAGCAAATGCAAAATGAGGGGAGGGCTTCGGAGCAAGGGGTATTTATAGGCACCCCCCCAACGGTCACTACACGTGGCAATCTCCAATTGGCCACCACAACGGCGCCTCTCTTAGAACCAATCAGCGCCTGTCTTTTCACATTCCACTAAGACCACCGCTACGGCCCAGCAAGCCCCAAAACTAGGGTGGGCACCGGCCTACCCACTCAAAAGAAAGGAAAAACTCGCTACCCACTAGGGTTGGCTGCATCAGCCAAAACGCTCTACGGCCCCAAAGTGACCCAAAGAACCACAAGTACCGCTACGGCTACTGACACGCACTTCGTTTGATGATAACCCTGGTATTGCGGCCTTCGTCCAAGGGTTCTCCCACAGGGTTACCTTGGACAGGTTCGCCTAAGGGTTGGACTCACGACTAGCGCATGTGTACCGTATCGACTCAAGAACAACATGACTCCCTTGTGCCTCAAATACTCTTCGGCCAAAGGAGTGGGGGACTGGGGGACTGTATCGGCCACAAGAAGACAAAACGCAATGGCCCCAACGCAAAGAGGGTGCGCTACGGCTCACCTATATCAGAACTGAACAATTCATCTCAAAACATGGAGCGTAACGGCCTCAGTACACAGAGAAACCGCTACGGCTCGCCAATAACAAAAGGTACAACTTACCTCAATAGCACTGAGGATCGCATCGGCTACAGAGCCCAGAAATTAGGAACCCAAAATGCAAAATCTGGCGCGCAACGGCTACGTACACTGACGGGACTGTATCGGCTCACCACAACAAGAGCCCACAAGTCAAAAAACGCTTCGGTTGCATGACAAATTAAAGGCGTGCATCACATCGTCCTCATAGACAAAATCAATCATCTTCACTTCGTAAAACAAGGACCATCACTACGGCCAAAAAATAGATAGGAGCTCTTCGGCTCCAACACATGTCGGTGAAACAAGCCAGCTTATCCACACCAGGAGCCACCACATCATCTACAATTAGAAATGCATCGCTTCGTCCTCAGAGCACTCCCGCGGGAACACATCGGCCTGCGACAACCTCTTCGGCAGCCAAGCACTTAGGTTCACGCAACGGCCAGCCTGAGAGAAACAAAGTACTCCCTTTCGCTTCGGCTTCACCTCAGCTCAGAGAGTGGGGGACTCCTGATAGAGTATATGGGCCTGGACCCCATGGCCCACATACTCAAAGTCAACGACGACCAGGAGAACATCCACGTGGCCCCCCTTCGGCCCAGTGGGTCCGCATCGGCCAGGAACCAAACAGGCCCAGAAAGCACTCCTGGACTTCCGGGGCCGCGTCGGCCCATGGACCGCATCAGCCATGGGACCGCATCAGCCAAAAAGCACCGCATCGGCCAGGCTCCGTCCTGGCAGAATGCATCTCTACTTTATTTACTAAGTATTGTACTCAGCCCATTAGTGGCCTTATTTCGCCCAAAGAAGGCATGATTATTGTAATGGGCCTCCTAAGCCCATGGCTAGGAGCCCAAATCCACATTTTTACCTATAAATAGACCCCTTGGGACTAGTTATAGGGGGTTGAGAAATATAATTACTCACTTTCTCTCTCTAGCTCTCACTTCTCTCTAGAATTAATACTCTATCACTTGTTATCAAAAAATTAAGTATGGTATATTATAGCGAATTAACCACTTATATTTCCCACCAATATATTGTTTGGTAATTTATGAGTGCCCCTTTGTGATGTTTGTTTACTTACGAGGTCGCAACAGTTCAGGATGTTCTTAGACTGAAATTTTCCGATCTAGTCTGGTAAATGTGTGATTCCTGTTTATTTTATAACTACCCAAATTTTGTCTAGTTTGATCTGGGACTGAAAACAATCCATGTAAAAACATCCTTAATGTACGTTGATTTGTATCTATATTTGTTTGATATGATAATTTTATTTTTTTATATACTAACTATGTTCTTATTAAGGTTAACACTTTGAATTTTGCATTTGTCAATGAACAATATAATATTGACCATTAATTTATTTAATTGACTTTTAGTAAAAAAAAAAATAAAGTATTAAAGAAAACTGAAATCTTTTAGACCAGCTTTTTAATGGATGTAGTAAAAAAAAAATTACTACATCTATTAATATTCACTTACACTAGAGTAAGTGAATATTGTAACATTGAAAGTGTTTTCAACTTTCAATTGAAACGTATTCAACTATTGTCATCTCTAATTCCAATTTCAAA
This sequence comes from Cuscuta epithymum, assembly GCA_945859915.1. Classification (NCBI taxonomy): domain Eukaryota; kingdom Viridiplantae; phylum Streptophyta; class Magnoliopsida; order Solanales; family Convolvulaceae; genus Cuscuta; species Cuscuta epithymum. Next base: position 2,537,851 of record CAMAPF010000012.1, on the reverse strand, counting down.
TATACATTAGGATAATGGAAGACTTCACCAACGAAATGATTATAAACGGGGCGATTATAAATTGATAACATGGTAATGCACTCAAACAGGAGGGGATAATAGCTCTGGGCTCCCGACTACATTTCAAGCATTGCACTAACAAGGGCAAATCCAGGAATTTGAGATGCTCTAGGCTGAATAGAAATTATACTACGTTTAAATATTAGAGGGGTGAGCTAAACGTGAAAAATGAAAAAATTTACACAACAAAAATTGAAAATTTTCTAACTTACCCTGGACTTCAGCCTACCATAGCCCGTGCATAGATCCTCTCATGTGCACTAATAAACAAATGGTTGTTATAATAATAATGACGTTATGGTACTATCTCTAACCCAACAAAGCATGCATATGCGTATCTATCCAATAATCCAAAGCAAAGGGCTCTATGGAAACAATTCTTCAATCTCACCAATCAGCAAAATTATATGAGACCACCACTCCTCCACATATTTGACGGCAAACGGGTGACTGTGTTCTACCTTATCAACCGCTCTAGAAACTTGCACCACCATTTCTGGAGTTGGATGCAGGCAGCTCATTGCCAGCTCTGTAATGCATATATATGTACCGAATGTTAGTGGCAAATTATCATATCTTACGCACGCCTGTGTAAAAAAAGACTTTCGCAAGCGTGTGTAAAGTATGTACAACACTAATAGTGTGTACAAAAGGTTTTTTTCCAAAACAAATACTCGAATAATTAAGCCACTTAGACCATTTGTAGTGGTGCAAGAGTCTAAATGTCAAAAATGGACTCCGTCGATATGAAAACAGTGTTTTGACTCCTATTTCTCTGCATTCCAGAACCGTCAATAAAATACACTCTGCACATTTTTTTACATATCAATTTAGTAAAACATTATTTAAATTATTATAACTAACTTCTTCTTTTAAATTTTTTATCTGAATTATTATGAAATAAAAATATACACATTTTGATGTAAAAATAAATAAATTTCATTTATTTTTTTAACATTTTTCGGTTAACAAAAAATGAACATAGAAAGGTAAAGTTCGATTGAGGAATAGTGAGAAATTTGTGGAGATCCATCAATTAAAAACTTGTGTTTCTTGTTATTTTAGATTCAAAAAAATTTCAACAATTTTAATTTCAGAATTTTTTTTCATTTTATATATTATATATTGGTGTCATATGAAAGATTATAAAAATTCATGAATTTTGATATATGTTTTGTGAATTTTGAATAAAAAATAAAAAAGTTATGAGAGTTTTAAAAAAATTGTGATTTAATGATGTCACTATGACATCATCAAATTGTATAGCTCGTGTGCACGGGAGGACAACGCCTGATTTTCCTCTGTTTCTTTTTCTTTACACTATGAAGCTGTTCTCTTCGCCTGATCTGAATGTTTCTGATCTGAATTTTTTAAGTTCTGATCTGATCTGATCTGAATTTTTCTGATCTGATCTGATCTGATCTGAATCTTTCTGATCTGATCTGATCTGAATCTTTCTGATCTGATCTGATCTGAATCTTTCTGATCTGATCTGATCTGATCTGAATCTTTCTGATCTGATCTGAATGTTTCTGATCTGGTCTGATCTGATCTGAATGTTTCTGATCTGATCTGAATCCTTCTGATCTGATCTGAATCTTTCTGATCTGATCTGATTTGAATGTTTCTATAATTATAATTATAATTATAATTATAATTATAATTATAATTATAATTATTATAATTGCAATTACAAATATAATTTAAATAAAATTATAATTATAATCGTAAATATAATAATAATAATAATAATTAAAATTAAATTTAAAATGAAAAAATTTATACCTATTACACTAATTATAAATATAGATATAATTATAACTGTAATTATATTTTTAATTATAATTACTTATATAATTATAATTGTAATTATAATTACAATATTTATCTCTATAATTGTAACTATAGTTATCAATATTATTATAATTACTCCGTAAAATAATTACAAAAGTAGTAGTAATAATAATAATAATTATTATTATTATAATAAAAATAATAATTATAATCATAAATAATAATTATAATATAATTATAAGTATAATTATAATTATTATAATTATAATTATAATTCATAATAATTATAATTATATTAACATTCATTAAAATATTATAATATAATAATATAATTATAATTATAATAATTATAATTAATAATAATTATAATTTTATTAACATTAATTATAATATTATAATATAATAATAGTACCATAAATACAATTAATATTATCATAACGATATTATTATATTAATATTATTATTACAATATATTAATAATAATACGATTATTATTATTATTAGTATTACTATATTATTATAATATTATATTATAATTATAATTATAATCATAATTATAATTATGATTGTAATGATAATTATAATTATTATAATTATAATTAATTATAGATATAATTATAATAATTACAATTGATTATACTTATAATTATAAGAATTATAATTGTAATTAAAATTATAATTACATATAATTATAATATAATATTATAATAATATTAATCATATTATTATTATTATATTGTAATAATAATAATAATAATAGTAATAATAATAATAGTCTTCTTAATAATTGCATTTATATTACTATTATTATATTAAAATATTATAACTATTATTAATATCTTATTTCTTTATCATATTATTATTAATATATTAATAATAATTATATAATAATAATCATAATAGTAATAACAATATTAATAATAATAATTAATATAATAATAAAAGTGATAAATCATGTTTGAACTTTTCTGATCTGATCTGAATGTTTCTGATCTGATCTGAATGTGTCTGATCTGGTCTGATCTGATCTGAATCTTTCTGATCTGATCTGATCTGATCTGAATCTTTCTGATCTGATCTGATCTGATCTGATCTGATCTGATCTGAATTTTTCTGATCTGATCTTATCTGAATAAAATAAGAATAAGCAATAAGTAATAAGAATAAGACGAACAGAACAGCACCTATGTCAACATGGGTCTTATTTTAAAGACCCTCTATCCTATTTACCCATTTTTAACCCCTTTCTAACATACCACTACACATCATTAGGAGTCCAAAATTTTTAAATTTAACATTTTGGACTCCTAAAACCTTACCACTCCAAATGGTCTTATAGTATATTGAAGTGAAAGACTCTCATGTGTTGGTTCCCCTCCCATGAGTCCATGACTGACCCCGCTACCCCCTCTACTCACGCAAATCTGGAAGTAGGTTGTCCCTAGTTTAAATCCCCTCCAGCCTATACCACTAGGAGTGGAGAGACTAAAGGAGTGTTTGGGTTTGCTTAAAAAAAGCGCTTTTCAGCTTTTGGCTTAAAGCAGTGTTTGCAGTTGCTTAAAAAAAGCGTTTTTCAGCTTTTGGCTTAAAAAAACGCTAAAAAGAGTGTTTTCAAATGACAGCTTCTGCTTAAATTAATCACTTAAAAGTTAAAAGCTGGAAGCAGGTGGAAGGGTGCTTTAAACTGCTTTTCACTTTTTCTATTACACAAAAAGTACTTATTTTACCAAACATTATCAACTTTTACTTTTTCAGAATCACTTTTTTCTCCAACACTACCAACTTTTACTATTAATCACTTTTCCCAAAATCACTTTAAAAATTCACTTTTTTAAAGTTGAAACAATTGCAAACACTCCCTAAGAAAAGTTGAAAAGAGTGTTTTCAAATGACAGCTTCTGCTTAAATTAATCACTTAAAAGCTAAAAGCTGGAAGCAGGTAGAAGGGTGCTTTAAACTGCTTCTCACTTTTTCTATTACACAAAAAGTACTTATTTTACCAAACACTACCAACTTTTACTTTTCCAGAATCACTTTTTTCTCAAACACTATCAACTTTTACTACTAATCACTTTTTCCAAAATCACTTTAAAAATTAATTTTTTAAAGTTGAAGCAATTGCGAACATAAAGTGACTGCGCTACTCTTTTCATTGTCAAATGATTCATCAAAAAGTATACATTTTCCTTAAAATTTTAACTCCATAAAATTGACTGAAGATTTATTTAAAAAATGACCAGACCCCATCCTCCTTATGCTGTCAATGAACCAATCTAACAGTACATATGATATCTCTCCCTGCAATACCTAAGCTATCATCAAGGGGAGCATTCAATGCTCTAAATAATCCCCTTTCAATATTTTGACAAGTCTAGTGACTAGTGTGCGAAGGAACCTAGCTTTTAGGACCAAATAGGTTCCCCACAGGGAGGACAAATCCCATGTGAGAGGAACATAACCTAGTAGTACTACACCATTTATTTAATCCACTAGCTCAGATAGATGCAATGAAGAGAATTTTGTCTGGCTTTATGAGAACTATATATTAGACAAAATATTCAAGCTTGCTTCACATTCTATGTCATGCATGAATGCATGATGCTTGCTTCACTAATAACCTACATGTACATGTTCCACCGAGCTCCATCCATTTATTTCTAAAGTACAAGCAAAACAGTCAAGTTTAATCATAAAAAGGGACCCAATTCAAGTAGGAAACTTAATTAACTCGAGCCTAGCAGAATAGTCTACATAACTTTTTACTCCTTCAGCCCCAGATTTATTTTCGGTTTTGACCAGGCACGGGTATTAAGATAGTGGGAAATGTGTGGTGGAGAGTTGTGCAGAGGAAAGAAAAATGTGTAAGAGTGGTTGTGAACCACAAATTCTTTGCCAAAAGGGGAAATAGGAGATAAATTTGGGACGGAACGAAAAAGAAAGAATGAAGATAATTTTGGGACAGATGGAGTATTAATTTCTATGTGATGATAACAACTTGACAAGACAAGATGACCTTCATAAAAGTGGGATGGTCACCTCGTTTCAATTTCCAAATGTGACAATTAAATGTAGTTGAATATTCCATTCGCTGAAATTATTTCTACTGCATGAAACTTTAAAATGGTTTTTCAAGTCGCTACTCTTTATACGGAGTACTTTATACAGATGATTAGTATGGAATTTTGGTAGTCAGCATTGAATCACGGCATTGAATCACAGAGGATTAGATTACCTAATTCAATAGAATTGCAGGGTTTAATTTAGATAAAGCAATGCATGGAATGATGCGAATCATGCAAAAATCCTCCAACCAGAACCACACAGTCGCGGTTCTAGTCTGGTGCTGAAGCGGCGATGCTGGTTGGGTTCCGGACAAGTTCTGCGGTTTTGATTTTGTTTTTTTGGCTTCTAAAATTTAATTTTGTTCATTGATGATATTGAAACCGAATCAATTAACTATGCCACTTTTAATTAACTTACAAGTAAAATCAAATATTTATATGTGGTATATTTTACCATTATACTGTATTTATAATTTGTCAGCCATATCAGTTGGGTCAAGGGGCAGCAAGACCATATACCTTGAGTGCATTTAAGACATTTTTTATTTCATGTATACATTTTAAATGTATAAATAATACTCCATTTAATTTTGAACTATATTAAGTTTGAAGTATATTAAATTTTAATAGGTAACTTAATAGTTCAAAGTATAGTTTATAGATCAAAGTATAGTTCATAAGAAATCCAGTTAAAGTCTTGATGACCAATTAAAAAAAGATTACTTTAAATTTCGAAAACCGGTTCCAAACTGGAACCATCCGGTTCCGCTAATTGTGAAAACCAAACCATTCCCCGAACCCAAGGTTCAGTCTGCTACACCGCGATTCCGGTTCCAGTTCAGAACTGCCAGTTCCTGTTCAGAGTCATCGGTTCTGGTTCCTGTTGAACCTATAACCACACGGACAGACCTACATGTATGCTCCAATTTCAGGAATTGATCAGCCCATGATTTCCCTAATTCTTGGGTTTTTTTTAACAACATGATACTAAATTAAAATGAATGTACAATGGCTTTTAATCACATCCATTCTAGTTTATAGATCAAAGTATAGTTCATACGAAATCCAGTTAAAGTCTTGAGCAATTAAAAAAGGCTTAAGGGTCAAATAGGCCCTTGAACTGACTTAAAGTGTTCAATTAGCCCCCTATATAGGAGGCTTTTCCCGGACGTCGCCAATTGGGGCAGTTCCCGGTAGAATTTTTTGATGAAAGTTTTTGAGCATCTTCTTCATTAAGTCTAGTTTACTCATACCAAATTTCAGCTAAAAATTCAACCGGAAAGGCAGTCAAATGATTTTTTGAAGATAACTGTGAAGTTAAACAGCGCAGTACATTTCAAAATCTCATTTGACTGCCTTCCCGGTTGAATATTTAGCTGAAATTTGCTATGGGTAAACTATACTTAATAAAGAAGATGCTCAAAAATATTCATCAAAAAATTCCACCGGGAACCGCCCCAATTAGAGACGGCCGGGTAGAACCTCCTGTATAAGGGGCTAATTGAACACTTTAAATCAGTTCAAGGGCCTATTTGACCCTTTAGCCATTAAAAAAAGATTACTTTAAATTTTGAAAACCGGTTCCAAACTGGAACCATCCGGTTCCGCTAATTGTGAAAACCAAACCATTCCCCAAACCGAAGGTTCAGGCTGCTACACCGCGATTCCGGTTCCAGTTCAGAACTGCTAGTTTGATGTGCACTTTGTCACGGTGCGTCAAAATAAATTCAATATTAGCACTAATACGTAGTATAGCGTAGTAGAGTTCGTATCCACAGGGAAAGGAATAATTCTCTTTTTATGTAACTAGTAATTAAAGGGGGGTTTTGATTGAGTGATTTAATTAAATTAAACACGAAGATGAACGAGTTATATGTGATTTAATTCAAAGATAAAAAGGACTTGATATTGCTACTTTCCACTTGTTGATATATTTTAGTCGATCATTGTTATATCTATAACTTATCTCCTCTCGAATACTCAATCGAGGAGTATATCCAATTCATCGAGGGTAGTTATTAACAACGACCGTTCATTAATAATCCTTACTATTAGTCAAGTAGAGAACAACGCCATATATCGACTTGATTGTAGTATTTAATCTCTTAACTCCTTGATGAAATCAGTTGAGATTGATAACCTCAACACAACGGTTTCGGTTTAACCAACAAAATTAATCCCTCTTAAGTTTATTAACCACGACCGTGCATTAATAAACCGAAGTTACTCACTTGTGAAACTATCAACGATTAACCATCGGTTCGTTGATCGTTTGTAACACCGTCCCCAAATGTATTTACTTTTAAGTGAATATTTTATTTTAACCTTATGGAACGGTTGACGAATTTACGATGTGATGAATTTTTATTAATTATTTTGCGTGAATAGTAAATTCGCACGTGGGGCCCACACCGGGAGCGGAGACCGCCCAATGTTCCCGGGACCACATGAATTATTCATCTTGGTCTAGATAATATTTATATGGTGGGGGGTAACTCATTTGAGCCATGGAAAGGTCCAGAGTTGACCGATTGGTCAAAAGTGGCTCAAATACCGGTTTTGGTAATTTCACGGATAACAGCCCGAAATGAATTTCGGGGGTTTATAAATTAACGTTGGGGAATGTATATTCATTATAAGGGTCATAATGATTGAGAACGCATAATATATTTTATTTGACCCGATAAAATAAAATATATTTAAAACAGTCCGAAAAATACAACTTTCGGGACCGATTGTACACTTTGGGACACAAAGGGGTGACCTCCCACATGAGTGGGGGCCACCCCACGTTTTATGTGTTGAATTGGACAAGAGAGGGGCTGGGTTGACAAGGGAACATGTGGAGGAGGTGCAAAGGGGCCCTTTGACCTCACTCATTGGCCAAAGGAGACAAAGGAACACCCCCACCTCTTTCCCTTTGCATTATTTCGTCCAACCCATCAAGAGAGGAGGAAGAGAAAGCTCTCAATCCATACTCCATTGCTGCTGCACGAGCTCAAGAAGGGGTAGTCCAAAGAAGGTGTTTTGAGAAGGAAAAGCTAGGGAAAAGTGAGAAAAGTTGAGGTAATGGCCCTATCATAACTTTTCCTTGATTTTTATTCTACCATATGGGATATATATCATATGGAGAACCCTTGAGATTGTTCTACATACTAAGTGTGTGGAATAATGGGTTGGGGAGTGGTTCTATGTTCAAAAGCGGACTTAGAAGCCAAACCGACAAGTTTACCGGAAAATAACCTTTTAGAGGTTATTTGTATTGATTAAGGTTTTATGATGTTAAAACCTTGTTAGGAACTTGATTAAATTATTTTTGAGCTTCGCCGGAGTTTCGCCGGAGTTGGTCAAAGTTCGCCGGAGTTGGTCAAAGTTCGCCGGAATTAGTCAAGGTTCAACCGGGGAGCATAGAACACTCTTAAGCTCACTTAAGGTGAGGATGACCGACTATATTGTTTATAATTATTGGGTTAATTTCATAAGATTGCCTAAATGAATTATATGTGTTTGGCATGAGTTATTTATGATTAAGAATGCCTAAAATGGAATATAGTATTGTTCATAAAGAAAATGCATAATATACAAATTTAAGAATAAATTGTGTATGATTATGTGTTGTGATTATAATGACCCAATTGTGGTGTAGGCTATAAAATTGTATGGTGATAAATATGCTTTTACCTCATGAAGGGAATAAAAGTGATATTTTGATATTGAATCAAGTTATACTTGAAGGTGAAATTAAATTGAAATGTATGAATTATTATGAAATTGGCGTTGGCTTATTAAGATTAGACGACTAGTATTGAAGACTAGTCGGGGATGTTAGTTCAATAGTGCTTGGGAGCTAATCCCAAAATATTGAAGCTAAGTAACCTTAAAGGATAATTAGGGTGGACTTTACGAAGTCAAGTTATGTTAGGAGTAGACCTCAAGGGTTACTCAAAAGGAATGGAGCCTAGACTAAGAAGTGGTTTAGGGATTAGATGACGTGACTACGAGCCGAGCTCTAGCACGTGGTAGTATGACTATGAGCCGAGCTCTAGCAAAAATGTAGGAATGACTATGAGCCGAGCTCTAGCAAAATGTAGTGTGACTATGAGCCGAGCTCTAGCACAAAAATGTAGGAATGACTATGAGCCGAGCTCTAGCGAAATGTGGTGTGACTATGAGCCGAGCTCTAGCACAAATTAACATGACTATGAGCCGAGCTCTAGCATGAAAGAACATAAATAAATTTCAAATAGTAACATCCTAAGTTGAGGGTCTTGGAAATTGAAACTTTGATTATACTTAGTATAGTTGTCATTGTACTTGTCAAATGCTTCCAAGTACTGACCTCCCCTTCACGGGGGAGGCCACCTCACAGTTTCAGGTCGGGATTAAAGCTTGCCGCTACCGCCCGTTGTATCGGAGAATTCAAGAGAAGAAGACGTGGTTCGTGCTTCTTCTGTTTCTGTTTTGAAAACGATTTAAACCATGCTCATGGATATTATTTTTCTTTAATATGTATTTAGGGCTTGTATGCCCATGTTGCCAAAGTGTGGCGTGCACTTTGTATTGAATATTTCCGCTGCTTTAAATGATTATTTTACATTATGTTGTTTATGGATGTACTATGTGTGAATGGTATTCAAGACGCCTAGTATAGTATGGATGAGTTGGACTGCGGTTGACTATTCGTACTGTACGGCGGGTTGTTGACGTGTCCGGTAGGTCCGGGGCGTGACATCGTTTCTAGTAATAATTAATATGTGAAACAAAACTAGTTGATCCTTTAAGTAATGTTCAAAATATTAATATGAAATATGAATAGGAATTAATTAATACTCAAAGAAGAATATTAAAGAAAATGAATCCTACTATAGTTAATATCAAGATGTTAACTAATTGTCATCTTAGTAACACTCCCCAATATTAACATAGAGAAAGAAATAGCTATTACTAAGACCAATGTCAAGATGTTAACTAATTGTCATCTTAGTAACACTCCCCAACATTGATATAGAAATAGTATTTAAAGGAAGAATTAATATTCAAGGAAAGAAGTTAAGAAAATAACTCACAACTTTAATAATCAACAAGCTTCAAGAGCAATACCAAGAATTGGAAGTTTAGCTCCTCATTTGGAGACTAAATATGCTAGAAGAAATATAAAGAAATGCTATTCTAAACTGAGCTTAAGAGTATAAAGGAATTGGTCATCCAATTGTGAAGGAAGGGGGGTGTGTTTATAGGCTTTTGGGAGTGTGGCTCGGGTACCCGATCGAGTACAAACAAGGTACCCGATCGGGTATGTGTAAAAACCTCAATTTCGAGGTATACTCGATCGATTCTGGGGTAAAATAAAAGGTATACCCGATCGGGTATGTATAGGTACCCGATCGAGTATATGTGAAAACCTAAATCCGAACCATACTCGATCGAAATCAGGGTATAATTTATAGGTATACCCGATCGGGTGTGTCGGTGTACCCGATCGGGTATGACAACTGATCGTGGCCAAATCTTCCCCTGCACGTCCCTTTGTTTCCTGGTTGATCTGATTGAGAATCCAATTGGTACCTGATCGAGTAAGGGGTTATACTCGACCGGGTACATGTCAAAATCAGGAACTTTCCTTCTTTTTTTCTTGTACTCTTGCACCTTCCTTCACCAATGATCATTAAATTGATCTTGGACCTGTTTGAGCTCAGAATGGAACTAATTTAAACAAATTACAAATATTACAAAGACATAATTATTACACCAAAAGTGTGTAATTTCCAAAGTATCAAACAACAAAAACTAACTAAAAGCACACACATACAAGTGGAAATTACAAGTGTATCACAGTTCCTGTTCAAAGCCACCGGTTCTGGTTCCTGTTCAACCTAAAACCACAGACAGACCTACATGTATGCTCCAATTTCAGGAATTGATCAGCCCATGATTTCCCTAATTCTTGGGGTTTTTAACAACATGATACTAAATTAAAAGGAATGTACAATGGCTTTTTAATCACATCCATTCTAAGGAATGGGGGAGTTCCTTGAATTACACACCAATCCAAACAAAGCGTTAAACTAAGTTTAGGAATAAAAATATGGGAGTAAAAGAAGAAGAGTTGTGTTTTTAATATTTTTCCTTGTTTGGGAATGAAGAAGAAACAAAAAGGAATGGAAATAAGAGTTATTTTCCTCGGTTTGTCTTCAAATCCGAGAGCAAATTTGGAAATCTAAGATGTAAAGTTCAACTTTCGTAACAAATACAATATGCTATTTCAAATTCATAATGAGATATTGTACCTTTCCCTCCAAAACTGACAATTCAAATAATTAATTTTTCATTCTTTCCACTCTTTTTTTTTCTTTCAATGCAATAACTTTTTTCCCATGTTGTCTATACCAAGAGAGGAGTTCCCAAACAAAATATTAGGGTTGGATGAGATTAGAATTTTACAGTGAAGGAAAATACAGAGCAAGTGAGCTCTTGGCTATTTATCTGTTTCCAGTAATAACCTTATCTTACGACAAACTAACATCATATATCTTTACAATCAATACAAGGGATACACATTTATGTCTTCTTACATCAATACACTACCCAACAATTAATTTTACCACACACTTAACACCTATAAATGACCTATAACAGCTTTCAGCTATTTAGCAGCTTTGAGTGGCAAACAGACTCTACACTGCCACAAGCATTTTTCAGTTACACCACAACTAACATTTTAATACTTCACCTGTCCCAAATAAAGTTCATGATTTCTTTTATACAAAGGCTTCTTTCAATCTTTCCTTATTAAGGTAAAAGTAAAAGTCTTACTTTACTTATCCACATCTAATATCCCCACCTATCACCATAAATTATTCTCAACCACCTATCACAATGACATTCTTTGAAGTCAAAAGCAAAATATTTGATTCATAAAAAAACACATTTAAAGTAGGAACTCCTCTTAAGGATGGAAGTAGTAGTGGTCAAGAATAAAGTATTAGCCATCTACTATCTTGAAAAAGTTAATTGAGTCCACATACTATTTTTTCAATCAATTAAGTCTATCAACGGTCAAAAAATGTTCAAATATGCCTTTTCTCCGGTAATTGACTGGTTTCTCCGGTTAATCAGCCTACGTCGATGTCAACGTGGCTTTTTTTCCCTATAAGCGCTGATATGGCCGTCTGTGTGGCATTAGAGCTTCTTTTTCCCCTTTTTATTAAATGCTTTCTTTCTTCTTCATCCTCCCATTCTCTGCAACTTTTCCCCCCTTTTCTTCTTTCTTTATTTGCTTCTCTTATTTCTTCCTTCTCACCCTCTAGCTTGCATCTTCTACCACCGTCAATCTCTGCCAGTCTGCCACCACTATCTTCGACGAGTTCTGTGATGAAAACGCCCAGCCATCTTCATCATTCTGCCGCCGCCGTCGAGCTCTGCCGCCGCCGTCGAGCTATGCCGCCTCTGTCATCTTCTTTGTCGCCGCCTGGTTGCCATTGAAGAAGAGGGAGGGTCGCCGTCAGGTCCCTGGGCATGAAATTAAAAGAGGGGATATAGAAGGTTGGGTGGGATAGAAGAAATAGAGTGATGAAGAAGGAAAAAAGAAAGAAAAGGTAAACCGGGTGAAATACGGGAAAGACGGAGAGAAAGAAAAAATGGAAGGAAGAAGAGGGGGAGTTGCAGGTGGCGGATGGACAAGGGGTACAAACCAGGGGGAAGAAGAGGAAATAGAAAAAGGAAAAGAAGGGGAAAAAGGGCAAACAAAAAAGAAACCGTACAAAAAATTATAAGTGGCATTCAAGTCAGCAAAATAAGGGGTTACCGGTTGTTTACCGGTTAAATGACAAATTTGATTGAAATTTGAAAGGGAAAAGGGGCAAATAAGGCCACGTACTAACCAAAAAAGGTCAAATAAGGCCTTATTTATGAGGCTCTGTCCGGCCTTCGTCATTTGGGGTGGTTCTAGGTGGGATTTTTTAATGAAATTTTTTGATCATCTTATTCATTAAGTCTAGTTTACTCATACCAAATTTCAGCTAACAATTCAATCGGGAAGGCATTCAAATTAATTCTTGAAGATAATTGCGCTTTTAACTGGGCAGTTATCTTCAAGAATTCATTTGAATGCTTTCCCGATTGAAGTTTCAGGTAAAATTTGGTATGAGTAAACTAGACTTACTGAATAAGATGCTCAAAAACTTTCATTAAAAAATTCCACCGGGAACCACCCCAAATGGCGACAGCCGGACAGATCCTATTAAATAAGGCCTTATTTGACCTTTTTTGCTTAGTATGTGGCCTTATTTGCCTCTTTTCTCAAATTTGAAACTATGTGTACTTAATTGATTGATAAAATAGTATGTGGACTCAATTGACTTTTTCAAAATTGTATGTGGACTCATTTGACAGTTTTCCCCTTTTAATTTTTTCAATTTTAATCCTTGACTATTGTGCTAGAGACATTTTTAGTCCTCAACTTCAAAGTTTTTCACATTTAATCCCTGAGTATTATCAAATTGACACTTTTAGTCCTTCAACTATGATTTTGACACAATAAATGGAGGACTTAAAATGTCATTATTACAATAGTTGAAGGACCAAAAGTATCACTTTTATAAAAGTCGGGGGACAAAATATGAAAAGTTTTCAAAGACGGACACCAAAAGTGTTTTTGATACAATAGTCAAGGACTAAAAATGGAAAAAATCAAAGTCGAATACCAAAAATGTTAATGACATAATAGTCGGAGGACTAAAAATGACAAAAACTCAATCTTTTAAAACAACTAATATTCGGTCCAGTATACACCGTACAATCGTGCATGACCCAATTCTACCCAAACTCCACATCTATACACACACTATACTACTCCCTCCAGTTCTAAATAAACTTCACACTTTTCTTTTTGGGACGGTTCAAAATAAACTTCACACTTCCTTATTTCCTTATTTGGCAAAGAAACCTACATCAAAACAGTGCTAAACAGTGCCAAACAGTGTCTCAACAGTGCCAAACAGTGTCAAACAGTGTCTCAATAGTGTACTCTACAGTAAAGTCAATTTTATTTCCTTAATAACTATGAAGTCGATCCCTAAAGTTTAAAAAGATCCGGAGGGAGTACATTACTATAGGGGTGTAATCGAGCCGAGCCGAGCCCGAACTTACATAGGCTCGAGCTCGAGCTCGAAAATATTTGCCGTGCTCGAGTTCGGCTCGAGCTCGAACGAGCTCAAATTCTAGTGCTCGAGTTCGGCTCGATGTATTTACCTAGGCTCGAAATCTACTCGAGTTCGGCTCGAAGCTGCATGAAGCAAAATTTAGCTTCAAGGGGATTCAAACCTAGGTTGCAAAACTAACTTTGTAAGGAAAACTCCACTCAACCACAAACCCATTTGTGAATACTTTGAGCTTATATAATTATTACTCCGTAACTTATTTCATATGAGTTCTCAACATTAACATTAACAATACTTGCGGTGCTATTGTTATCATAATAATAATAATAATAATAATAATAATATTGATAATAATAATAATAATAATAATAATAGAATACACACACATAAACACCAAGGCTTGCGAGCCACGAGCCTAAAATAAATAGGCTTGAATTGGGCTCGTTAAGTATTCGAGCCGAGCCGAACTCGAGTCGATCTTGAATATGACCGAACTCGAACCGAGTTTTTACCGAGCGAGTCACGAGCGGCTCACGAACTGCTTGGCTCATTTACACCCCTACATTACTACCGAACTCACTTTCCTCACTCACTCTCCTTCCTCAGAAATTTCCAGATCTGTCGCTCCTTCAAACTCTCCCTTTCTGGCTTCTCAAGTTCTCATATCTTCTACAGAAAATTTTCAGACCCACCTGTTACTTATTTCCGCCTTAGTAGCGGAAATAAAAGGTCTAACTCCCCATCTCCCTTTATACCCATCTTGTGCTGGTGTAAAAATTGTGAGAGAAATCATGGTATAAACAAATCTTCTCCAGTACAATCGTCGCCTCCACACAAATCTGTGAAATTTAGAGTTAACAATTCCGTGCAGTTCTATCAGGCTTTGCTGTTATATTAGCCAATCTTTCAGGTTTGTTGTATTTATTTCCTCTATTTTTGGAATTTTATGTTGTTACTTCTAATAATTAGCTTTCGTATTTCTCAGATCAATGAGACATCAAACTTAGGTTGTCGAAGAAGATACCGAAGAACACCGTTTTCGTCACTCATCCCGGAAGGTGGTAATCTTTTATCTAGCTATAAACTTACATGAGATCTCTTACATTTATCTAAAATTTGATATAAACATGAACTTGCTGGAATTTTTTATATGTGAATGTTTTTAATTATTATCAT
The DNA here is from genome assembly GCA_945859915.1 of Cuscuta epithymum. Lineage (NCBI taxonomy): Eukaryota > Viridiplantae > Streptophyta > Magnoliopsida > Solanales > Convolvulaceae > Cuscuta > Cuscuta epithymum. The sequence continues at coordinate 2,522,601 of CAMAPF010000012.1, read as the reverse complement.
CACTCATATGGAGTACTATTCTTTTTGAAGTGCTAACTATTTAGATTTTTGGATAATAAAAGCAAAGGGTAAATGCACATGAACTTCATAATAGAAAATACTCCACTACATAAGACTTGGCAGAGATTGTATTGTACACACAAATTTAGTGAAATTATTATATAGGAACTTGATAGCCAGCAACTCAAATATGGGATTACATGGTATGCGTTACAGAATACAAATTTAGGGAAATTATATATTCATATAGAAATAGCCTAGTTGTAGACACAAGTGGGAAAGATTTCCTAGAGGTTTACTTTAAGAATATTATCATCATCCGTATAAGTCCTTTTGCCTCCAGTAGGCCCATTGGTCTGTGTGTAATCTAGTTGTATGATTGCATCTCTGCATTTGTGTATTATTCCGTATTGTTATTACCGTGTTTGTAGTTTGAGTGTAATCTATACCATTGGTCTGTGTGTAATGACAGTTCGATGCTTCTCTCTGTTTTGAATTTGAGTCTTAATGGTTCAAGAGTTCTAAATAATAACCAAATTAACGAAAAGTCTTATTTCAAGATTAAAAGCTTGAAATAAGAAATCTCTATTCAGCAAGACTAAAACAATATACATTCATTCTTACCCATTTTGAATCAAAATATCCTGCCATTTCTAATCACCCATTTAAAATATATATATATTTATACCTCATTCTATATTTACATATTTTAACATAGAGAGGTGTTAGATGGAAGAAAACCACTATTCTAATAGGTGATATAAGTAATAACTTTGAGATCATTTAAATAGTTTAGATTGTTTTCATGGTTTAAAAAGGCGGGTTTTGAGGCACGCCTCAAGGTGAGGCGTACAGATTCGGTATCAAGGCTTAGGTTTTTTAGCAGGTTAAGCGCCTTGAGGCATTTTTTGAGGCGTTTTTTATTTGTTTCTCTGTTTTTAATATGAAATAACTTAAAAAAGGACCAAGTCATTTCATTTAATAAAAGGCTTAGATCACTTTTTAAATAGAAGTTCATTAATTAAACATGTGGCCACACCAAACTCTAACAAGTCTTTTTTATTTTAAACCCTAACAATTCTTTTAATAATTTAAACCCTAAGTGCTTAACGTATACTTTCTATTCATCATTCAGTTTGTGTGTGATGTTTCTGTGTGTAATGTTTTTGTTTGTGTATTTGAACTCTAATAACTTACTGGTTTAGCAAATATGTGTTTCTGTTTCACACTTTTTGGATTTCACACTTACCGGTATTAGCTCATATGCATATATCATTTACTTCTTTACTTGTTTGTTACTAGTTTAACTATTTTAAGATTTATATGTCTATATTTTGAGGCTTACGCCTCAAGGCTTACACCTTGCCTCTTAGGAACAAACTGCCTTGGTACTCAAACCCGCCTTTTTAAACCTTGATTATTTTTTATAAACATATAACACAATCAAGTGTGGGACTACAATTTGATAATCTTATGGGAATTTCCATTGCTAGGATCTGTGAAAAATGAATGAGTTTGATCTTGGCATATAGTGGATTAGTGGAATTTTACTTTCATAAAAAAACTGCAATTGTCGGGGAATTCATTTCATCTTGTGTGATTTTAATCAGCAATGATTTATTCTCGTTACAAATATCTTAACCGACTAATGGGTTGACATTTTTTAAGATCTTAAGATCCAATTTTTTTTAGGGAACTCTTGCTGGCCACATTTTTTGTGGCCGACCGCATCGGCGGGCATGGACAGCTCGAGCATTGAAGTAGCGTTGTAATATGTAGCAACCACATAAAGCTAATCCAACTTAGGCCAGCGCTAGCAGGCCTAGTGAAGCAACCTGGATAAGACTTTTGCTACCTGAGGAATATACTACAAAAGCTTTTTGTCGATTTCCACCACGAAAGACCCCATCCGGGTATAGTGAGTATGACATTTTTACTGCATGAGGATTGCCCGAGGTAAATTCCTGTTAGTTATTTATTTGAAAAATAATAATTTTATATTACAATATTTCAATTATTCTTGCAATTATTTAATTTTTTATGTATCAAACCTATCATTCACTTGATTGGTCCAAATTATTATATCAAATTTAGTTTATTAGTTTATATTTAAATAATTTAAAGTAACACTCTGATTGGACCATTTGGAGAAAGGTATGGTACCTTAATGATACCATAGAATCCTCCTAATTGTTTTTCATGAGTGGTAATTGTTTTGAGATTAATTTTGGGTTTGAATAGGGTGTTGTGGTCACTACGTAACTTATCCACCACAACACCCTACTCAAAACCAAAATTAATCTCAAAACAATTACCAGTCGTGAAAAACATTTAGGAGGATTCTATGGTACCATTAATGTACCATACTTTTGTTCACATGAACCAATCAGAATGTTGCTTTAAATTTAAATTATTTAAATATAAACTAATAAACTAAATTTGATATAATGATTAGATTCCAATCAAGTGAATTGTAAGTGTGATACATCAAAAATTAAACAATTGCAAGTATAATTGAAATATTGTAATTCAAAATTATTATTTTCTAAAAAAAATAACTAACATGATTTTACCCCGGGCAATCCTCATGTAAGGATGCCATACTGACTACACCCGAATGAGGTCTTTCGTGGGAACCGACAAAAAGCTTCTGTAGTATATCCCCAGGTGGCAAAAGTCTTGGCCAGGTTGGTTCACTAGGCCTGCTGGCGCTGGCATAAGTTTGGTTAGCTTTATGTGGTTGCTACATATTACAACGCTACTTTGGTGCTGGAGGTGTCCATGCCCGCCGAGATGGTTGGCCACAAAAAATGTGGCTAGCAAAAGTTCCCTGGAAATAAAAAAATTGAACCTTAAGATATTAAAAAATGTCAACTCATTAGTCTGTTAAGATATTTGTAACGAGAATAAATCATTGCTGATTAAAATCACACAAGATGAAATAAATTCCCCGACAATTGTAGTTTTTTTATGAAAGGTAAATTCCACTAATCAACTATATGCCAAGATCAAACTCTTTCATTTTTCACAGATCTTAGCAATGGAAATTCCCATAAGATTCTCAAATTGTAGTCTCACACTTGATTGTCTTATACTTCCTCCGTCCCTTAAAACTTTGCCAACGTTCTTTTTTTGGATGTCCAACTAACTTTGCCACTTTTCTTTTAAGTAAATAATTTGTGGTTCCAGTTAATTCTCTTTCCTCTGCACAAACCTCAACCACACAGTTTTTACTTTATTAATCGTCGTGCCGGTCAAATTTGGCAAAGTTTTAAGGGACGGAGGTAGTATGTTTATGAAAAACAATTAAGGTTTAAAAAGGCGGGTTCGAGTATCAAGGCAGTTTGTTCCTAAAAGGCGTAAGCCTTGAGATGTAAGCCTCAAAATATAGACATAAAGCTTAAACTAGTAACAAACAACTAAAGAAGTAAATGATATATTCATATGAGCTAATACCAGTGAGTGTGAAGTCCAAAAAATGTGAAACAGAAACACATATTTGCTAATACCAGTAAGTTATTAGAATTCAAACACACAAACTGAATGATGAATAGAAAGTATACGTTAAGGACTTAGGGTTTAAATGAATAAAAGACTTGTTAGGGTATTGTGTGACCACATGTTTAATTAATGAACTTCTATTTAAAAAGTGATCTAGGCCTTTTATTAAATGAAATGCCTTGGTCCTTTTTTAAGTTACTGCATATTAAAAACAGAGAAACAAATCAAAAACGCCTCAAGGCGCGCTTAACCTGCTAAAAAACCTAAGCCCTGATACCCAATCTGTACGCCTCACCTTGAGGCGCGTCTCAAAACCCGTCTTTTTAAACCATGTAAACAATCTAAGCTATTTAAATGATCTCAAAGTTATTACTTATATCACCTATTAGAATAGTGATTTTTAGGGGTGCAAATGAGTCGAGCCGCTCGGTCAAAGCTCGAATCGAGATTAGTCAAACTCGAGCTCAAGCCGGCTCGTTAAGCAGTCGAGTCATAAACGAGCCTACTAATTTTAGGCTCGTTGGCTCGCGAGCCTAGTTTTATAAATGTGTATTTTTTTTATATGTGTATATTTATATGAATAAATATATTTTAATAGTTAAATTTATGTGTATATTTATATTAATATATCGAGTCCAACCTAGAAAAAGTAAAGGCCATCCTGGACATGGAACCTCCCAGAAGTGTTAAAGAAGTCCAAATCTTGACTGGCGTAGCTCTAGGGAGATTTCTGTCCAAGTCGGCAGACAAATCTTTGCCATTTTTTCAAATCGTGAAGAAGAGTAATGGGTTCCAATGGAACCCGGAATGCCAAACTGTGTTTGAAGACCTCAAGAGGTACTTGCAATCAGTTGTACCCTTTTTCCCTTACTAAGAGTTTTTCCCACTGGGTTTTTCCTAGTGAGGTTTTTAACGAGGCACCTCCCCATATGAACAAGAGGTGACGGCCCTCGACCCCTGGAGGAGTCACTACGAGGCATTCACTACTCTATTCCTCTCCATCTCACCACGCCCCGCCTCAAAGAATGAGGAATTTCAAAAATGAGAAAGGAATCAAATTACTCTCTAAAATCCAGCACCCCTGATTTTAGGGAGTAGGGGGCTCGTGATGGTACCATGGATCACAGTCATGGCCTAAGATCGAATTAAAGCAAAGCCCATCAACGGGATCAGCCCATCAACGGGATTAGCCCATCAATCGGGATCAAGGATAAATAGCCGTTGGGTCTAATTAGGAATTGATGGTCCCGGATAGAGGTAAAAGTCTAGAGGGAGGTGAATAGACTTTTAAAGCTTTTTCAACTTTAAAAACTTTTTCCCTATTAGATAGAATGATCTATAACCTTTTGGGAGATTATAGATGCACAGCGGAAGTCTTAACCTCTATATAGACAGTGTATGACAACTTTCTATTAATAGTAAGTTTCCTTTTATGAAAGGAAGATGAACAAGTGAGTTTGGAAGACTATCAGATTAGATTTATGATGTCTAAATAAGTCAAATACAGTGTTTGAGTAAGATTTGAACTTATTTAGGTGATCAGTTGACTGAGCAGTTGAGTAGACTGTAGTGAACTGCTTATACTGCTGCTGAGATAAAAATGAAAGTATGAGGAATCTGATTTTGGGATCTTACCAAGAATGATGAGAGCTTTCTAAGAAAATGTTGAGCTGAGTTGAAGTGACAGTATAAGAGAGCAGTGGACTGAACAGTGGAGTAGTCACCAGGGAAATGCCAAGGCTACTGCTGAGACAACTGCTGAGCTTAAAATATGATTTTCTGAAATCTGATTGAGCAGGCGTGTTTGTAATGATCTTATAAGACTTTTGAAATATTGAGATGCTTTAAAGAAAGTGTATGAATGGGCAGTGGGCTAAGCAGTAGAGTAAGGTGAGATTACTGCTTAGGTTACTGCTGAAACTGCTGCTCAATTTAAGAAGTGTTTGATGTGTGCATTGTTGACTGAAGGTAAATCAACACACAGTATATCCTGGTTCAGAGGTGGTTTAATCCTCCTACGTCCAGTCTCACCCTCTTTCAGATGGATTTCCACTAAAGTATTAAGCCCAATACACTTAGTGCCAATCTAGCCTTTATCACACAACCGACCTAGATTGAAGGTGTTTCACAAGGAGTACACACCACTCCAAGCTACTCAGTCCTTAGGTTTTTCTCAATTGATCCAGTGGGGATCAAAAGGTACTCTGTCCTATCTACACACACTTAGAACTTGATGACAAAGTTCTTCAAAATGTTTACAACAATATATGATATACACAATAAACAGGCCTCCAACTATGAACTAAGCTTTCAGAATGTAGCAATGAAAAGTTGTAACTTGGAAGTTTAGTGAGGCATGAGTCTAAGCAGAGAACAAAGTTAAGCAGACAAGTTCTCTTTTGCTAGATATCTTTTTCAATGCTTTGTAGGACTTTCTCTACTTAAGAGGCTCAAAAACTTGGTTTTGAACTCATGCTTCTGCCTATATTTATAGGCTTCTCCATTTGATTAATCTCATCTGTTGGTTGAGAGGAGATAATCTTTGACGTTGAACGTGTTGAGCTTTGTCTTCTTGTGCTGGAGTAGATATTGGCGATTTCCTCTGTCTTCACTAATGAGCCGCTGAAAGATCACTTTAGGATCAATTTTCATTGCGTCCCATGCTTCTTGGCCTCATGTACTATTTTGCATTAACTGCCTTTCACATTTTGTCTTTGATTATACACATGCAGTGTATATGACCTTTCTATACGCGTTTGACCTTTTAATACTTTGTGACTTGATTAATTTTTTTGTCAAATAAATTTATACTTGTAGGATTTAAATATCCTTTTAAGGTAAAAAGAAATTACCTTATTACATTTTAATTTCCAACATAATTTATTTGTTACAAGAATTGTACATTTGTTTTTGTCACTTATGACTAGCTAATTGTGTACTTGATTTAGTACCTCAATCAACTTTTGGACAGGGTAAAGATTGGAACAAAAACGTACAGGAGCTTAGTATAGTGGAATCATCAAAATCTATCAAAATTGGGTACTAACAATTTCCCCTTTTTTATGATGCCAAAACTATACAAAGTAGGAAAAAATATTTTTATTGATTTTCAATTTGAAATAGTACACAATACAAAGTTTTATGTTACAATAGTTTTTAGTGACTTTCGGAATGTTGGTCAAGTCTTCGTTGGTTGGCCTCTTCTAGTTTCTTCTTGGTCTCCTCTTTGGCTCTGGCTTCTTCTTCTTCTTCTTCTTCTATTCTTCTTCTTGTTTGTTGTTCTTCTTGAAGCCTTTTGTTCTTTTTTCTTGTCTCTGCTGCTTTCCTGGCCGCGAGTTGTCTTGAGGAGGAGGGTCCTGCTTAAGTGTTTTCCCCATTTTTGGCATCATCAGGTAGAGGGGTATCTCTGAAGAGTGCTTCGAGTTCACCATCTTAGTCAGGATCTTCATTTTCTCTTCTTATAGGATTGAGGCCATAGATTTTAATTGATAAGGCATTGAGAGTGTTGTTGATGTATTTGATATGTCCTTTGTTAGCTGTTGGTATGCTCCAGCATGGGCCTCTTGCTCTTTTAGAAATTTGTAGGAGAATGATGGGGCGTACGCTCGGTGTTTGCAGAATACACACGTTCGTCTGCCTCTTGTTCATCGGCCATGCGATGCATGGTTTTTTCCAGCTCCCTCATGATGTGGGGACCCTGTCTGGCTGCCTGAGGAATGAGGTGGTGATGTCGCCACCTGATCGGAAAGGTCACGTAAATTCAAGTTGTTGTTTCCTGCCATTTTAGTTTGCTTAAAGGGTTTCTAAGAGCTGTTTGGGTAGAGTTTGTTCTTGAAGCTTTTAGTTCAGTTTCCCACAGATGGCGCCAGTGTTGAGATTTACTCCTTCAACCCGTAGGCCCAAAATAATACCTAAGGGTTTCGAGTGAAGTGTGGGGATGAAAATGAGGTTTAAGTAAGTAAAATGGTACATATGTATCTATAGATGCGGCTGTTTATCTTATTACAGTGATAATAAGTATCAGATTACAACACATTACTGCTACCTGGCCGAAGGCCGTTCGTCTCTCTTGCTATGGAAGAGCTGAGAATTAAGTTACATGCTATAATGTTAAGGCGTAAGAGGAGGGGACGAACGTCTCCGTAGTCTTGTAACCTAGCTTAGGTCACATTGGGTTCAAGTACTGGACTCCGAGCATCTCATTGATGTCCCTTGGGCTAAGGCATGAGCTGTTGCCTGGCCACGTACGTCTTCTAGCAGTTGGGCTATGGCACCATTCGTCTTCACATTGGGGATGATCCTCCCCAATGCCTTGGGCTATTTCGAGGATAGTTGCCCCAACTGGCTTTAGGCCTTGGGGACGGATGTCTAGTAAGCCTTTAGGGGATAATGGGCCAACCCGTAGATGGGCCATTAACCCAACAACTATTATGCGTTTTGGATTTGTGTACTCGTCAATAAACAACTCAACAAAGGTACAAAGAAACATATCGCACGCTCAAACAAACAACATATACAAACAAAACATATTGCACCCTCAAACAAACAACATATACAAACGAAACATATCACACGCTCAAACAAACAACATAAACATATAGAAGATAGATCAACAATGAAATGCCATAAAACCCTACTCAGATCCAGCAAAATAAAAGCAAAGAGATCTAAATATATGCTCACTGAAAGAGGCAAGGTAATCGTAGACAAAATACAACCAAATGATGAGTGTCTCATGGGATGACAATTGTGCAGATCCGAGCCGCCCCGGTCAAAACGTGGAAAACCGTATTGACTGAGTAATCGATTTGGGGCGGAGAATACCTTTTTTGTTTTTACGGGTAACAGGGCGGTTACGGTTTTATATGTGCTCGCCCCATTACCTGCCCCATTACTCAAATTTCTACCAGAGCTACTAATTTCCACGAATTATATCGTCTTCCTAAAAGACAGTCTCCAATTTTGGTTCATCTATGAAAAAGTGGCGAACTCAAACTCATATATCCTCCATGCTCCAAAGTCATCTCAATCGACGTCCCACATTTTACTTGCAATTGGTTGTGTATTTTTTTCATTTTAAAGAATCTTATTATGTAAATTTTGGGTGTTTTTTTTGTAAAAAAATTGATACTTGTATCCGTCAAGAAAAAAGTTGGAAACTTTTAATAAATTATAGATATGGTACAAGAACGTACGGTACAAGTATTCTAGAGTACCTGATACAAGTACATTTCAAATACATTGATACAGTACCCTAATGAAGTATCCGTGCTTCATAACGTAACCCAAGGGTTTTCCCTGTCCATTGTAGCAACATTGTGAATAATTTATTCCTGTCCATTGTAGCATCATTTTATTAGTATGGGTTGGAGTACATTTGAGGCGAATATCTCAAGTTTGGAGTTTTAAGGCATTCACCCCAGAAAAAAATTCTAAAGCTACCCCATTCTATACCCCATTTTGTACCCTCTCCCTAGTTTTGTGGTTAAGAAAAGCAATGAATTTAAGTGGGGCAATTGTTTTATGGGGTTGGGGTTTTGTGAGCCACTCATAGAGTGAGGTACAAATGGGGTACCTCTAGCATTTCTCTTCACCCCATGAGTTGGAGCACATTTAATGTGAATACCAGCACATCCAAGGACTTTCCACGTCAGCGACTCAGCGTTCATAAAGAAAAAAAAGTTTCACTATACGGACGAAAGGGCAAGGTGGGCACTTTCACAAAGATGGGTGGACGACTCAGCCTTATGTCCTCAACGACCTACCTGCCTATATAACTGAGCCATGGTCCGGTCTCGCGAGTGTGGACGACTCTCTTTTCGCAAGGTTTCTTTTTGTTATCCTCTGTTTTTGGTCTCTCTATAATAAAGAATTTAACGCCTCTTGTCATTTACCCTACACACTATCAAGCATAAACTGTTTCGGGTGATTGCTTGCCCTTGAGGTCAGTGATGGGCTTCTTCTGGATAGGGTTTGTGGTTCTAGTTTATTCGCGTTGTTTCCTACGACATCCATGCTTTGATCTGTTTTTGTCTGCTGGATCTATGTGTTTTTGCCAGGTTGCTGTTGTTTTTTCTGAGTTTGCTTCAGACACTCAAGGAGCGGGTGGGAAACGGTTTTACCGTACCTGTCCAATTGGATAATCCAGCCCGTGACGGCCCTTTACGTAATGGGTAATTTTTAGGGAAAATTAATAGTAATAGTATCAACTATTGGCGGTCCACTCATAATAATCCTAATTAATCTAATCTAAAATCTTATAATAGTCGATGATGGTTAAGGCATTTTAGGGATGAAAAAAATGATGGTGTAATCATCTAGCTTAATAGGGTGGTACTCTCTTTTGTCATCCGTACCATCTAACTTATTTCCGTGTCTAAGTAGCTCCCATCCGTTTCATCTCCGTACGTCTGCTTACGCCCCAGACCGTCCGTAACTAACAAGGCACAATTTTTGAAATTTTCGGTGTATAGTATCGTGTATTTCACTTGAAGTCAGGGAATTAAAATTTTCAAATGAGATGAGATTTTTATTGGTTATTTCTGTGTGGACAGGTCTGATGGATTTAATTCTTTCCCCATATGATTTCTCTGAATTTCTTTGTATTTCAGAATTTCCATAGCTGAATATTTGCTTTTTGTTGTACTTAGGATTTGCATTTTATGATTAATAAGTTAATAACATAGGTTTTTGTTGAGATACACACAGAGCTTCAGATTACCCAAGAGCATATGGAGGTGCTTTCTTTCAAACGAGGCTCTCATACAGTCCCTGTGCTCATATGTTTATGATTCTCCTTCAATGGACTGATTGTAAGTTTGCTGGTGCTTTTGGTTTGATTAGGATCCTTATATTCAAGGTAGTGACAAATAGTATTCAATAGCTTATGAATTTGGAGCTGAAATCACCAAATGACAATTATGATTCATTAATCCTTGATTATTGCAAGCTTATGAGAATAGTAAGACAAGTGTGTGTCCATGAAAGAAAAGCTAACATAAGAGAGTTTTATGGTAAGCTAATAATTCTGTCTTAAATGGGGGGCTATAACGCATGGGTCCACTTGACTTGTAATCCATTTAATAACGTAAAGTCAGAAATAGTTAGGCTAAACAAGAATGAAATATAATGGAAATATGTAATATGTAAAAATAGAGTGTGTTGACCCCAAAGACATATTACCTCCTTCCCTTAAAACTTTGCCAAGTTCGACTGGCACGAGGATTAATAAAGTAAAAACTGTGTGCTTGAGGTTTGTGCAGAGGAGAGAGAATTAACGACAAAGTTAGTTGGACATCCAAAAAAGGAAAGTTGACAAAGTTTTAAGGGACGGAGGGAGTATATAGAAAAAGTGGTGTAAATTTGTCTATAACAATACCTCTAACTCTGGCAATGGGGAAAAGCTTGCTCCTGCTTCAACTATGTTGGTGTAATTTTATAGCTATATTTACATTTAAAACTATGTGAACCAATGTGTGTCACTAAGTGTTCATGAATTTGTCTCAATCACATTCACCACACCTATATATGGAAGCTTTAATTCTTGATTGTGCCACATATTAATAATATAAACCGTTCGTTCTGTTTTTTTATTTCTTTTATTTTCTTTAGAAGTTATTTACGTCTTGAGAATCCATGAGCTCGTATATAGCCCTTATATCTTCTATATAGGCGTTCAATGTGTTGTTTCCTCCCTTGTGAAGAAAAGTGATCAACGAGGCTTCGTGATTACTTTTTAAGGCCATAACAAAAACTCTTTTAATTTCTAAAGCTTCCTTTGATTAAAAAAAGATTAATGAATTTAAAATCCCAGGGATGTTTTATGATGCTTAAGTATTCCCTTATTTTTATTTTTTCCATACTCATATATTTATTTTCCATTTTTTAAACTCGGTGTCTAAATACATTACTTTTGCATGTTGCAGCACTGAGTTAGATCAGATTACTTTGGGATGACGTAGCAACCTCTGAGATCAGCAGCTATTGAACTCATATTCATATGTGTTGTCCTGTATATGTTACATAATATGGTTTTGGAGAGACTCAAAGTACTCTATATGCAGGAAATGCTGCAGGAGCAGATCATTGGCTGGGGATTAAGGATTTTCCACATGTTCTGGAGTTTGTCCAGGTGTAAGATCGAGCTCAACCATGGGGTTTTGGGATCAGTTTCTTTTATTAATTACTAAGTATTATAATAATCTTTATGTTCTATAACTAAAACGCAATAATAGAAAGTGAATTTTTGCATTTAAAACTCTCGTTCAGGGATTGTACTTAAACTAGGAAAATCATACGCCCTTGAATTCACCGGAGATAGGGAAAGACTCCATATTTCACGAGTTGGGTTAAAAATATAGCTTGAATCCTCATATAAAAAAGTACCATATGATGAGTTGCTTTACCTGTTTTGCTTGAGAAAAATGAGAAAAGTGATGTCTGAGAATTCAAGCTGTGAATCTTTACATGTTACCACTGAAGCTGGTGGATGTAGCAACATTTTTCAAAGGGAGAGAAGTGAGACATATAAACTCCTTGATGAGAGCAATAATCATATAAGGTTTCAACCTGACTAATTGACTTCCTAACTGGGATGGACCTGTTAATGAGTATGTTCTTTTAGTGCTTTTTATTAATTATTGTTATTATGGATATTCTTAGGGAAGAAAAAAATGTACTAAGACTCCTAATTAGTTATACATTAAATAACATGTGGGTGTTAATTACATAGTCTGCATAATCTTCTTCTATTTATTCATCTGACTTGCATAAGGGCTACCCAAATGATTGCTTAGCAACTGTGGAGACACCCTTCACCTTATCAAGAATAGTTTTAAGCTCATGATATTAGGTTTAAGGTACGCTCATGCTTTCCAAGACTTGTAACTTGGAAGTAATTTAAATCAATCAAATAACACACAAGTTAACGGAATAAGTTCTAAATACACTACCCTTGTGACCGTGTCCATATTTAGAGGTCACTCAGTGTGCCCGAATGAGTTTTTACGCCTTGAAAGATTGAAGCAAAACACACTCGCCAACATTTGAGTGTTGAGGCTCGTATTAGGCTTTTTAGCTGCAAAAATATCAGCGATTTGCTACATTGGTTGATTTTGATTTTTTTTAAATAAATCACAACTTTGCCTTTTCTTATTTTGCCAATACTATAGAATATGAACACCTTTTTCTTCTTGGCAGAGTGTCTTTATGTACTCTTTATCTAAAGCAATCCCTAGACAAGAAATAGGATGCTCTAGATAAGAAAAATTGGTTGTTTCTTCTTCAACAGCAGCAACTTGGCACTTTTGAACAAGTGATAAAGAAACTAATCCTCACAAGTGATATTTCTTATCAAGAGCAGGGGCGGATCTGGCCCATGGCCAGGGTGGGCCTAGGCCCATGCTAAAAAAAATATAATTATGAGTATATATATATATATATATATATATATATATAGTATGAATAAACTAGTATATAGTGTTTTAGTAGTTATGACATAAAAAAGCTAATGTCAATTTGTGAATATCAGTCAAGTTGGTTTGTTGGAAGCACACTAATTATGCATCAAAAGGAGTCAGGTTCGAGTCCCCTGAGCACCATATTTATAACTTTTCAATGCAACATGAGTAAAGTTTTTGATACACTATCCAAATTGTTGGGCTTTTGGTAATTGGTCTACAAAATTAATTAGTTCAAATCATTTAGCTTTTGAATATTAGCTTGAAAAATTAATTAATTCGATTCATTAGAATTTCGAATATTAGTCTAAAAAAATAATTAGTTCACATCATTGGACTTTTAAATATTGATTTGAAAAATTAATAAGTTCAATTCATTCTGCTAGGTAGGTGAAATTTAATTAGTTTACTACTTTTTTACATAAAGCATAGACTATGGAGTCAAAAGAAAATTGATTTTCGAGAAATCAACTTGAAAATTGGTATTGAACACTTCAATAACCGACGCGAGCCAATTTCGGTTAGGCATCCATGGTTCTTTTAAGATAATTAAATTTTCGGTTTTGTAATATTTATTTATTTTTTCTTTGACACTTCTGTAAAATTATATAACTACATCTTGTAATTTTAACATTTTTTGCAAAATAAATTACGTATTGGTAATTAAAATTTGGCCCCACCTCAACGCAAATGCTAGATCCGCCCCTGATCAAGAGCATCCTATTTTCATCTTTTATATAAAATCTTCATTACTACAACTGAATTGTGACATCATGATCCTACTACAATATTTGCTTTCTGAAATTTTTGTACTTCTTGTTGGCAGATGTACTCTTACAATACACCTATACACTTTGTATAAGTTATGATTATGTGTACTCATACTTACTATACACACTTATGCATTGACCTGCTTCTTGGCAATTGCTAATTTTCAAAATACAACACATTTAATGCTTTTATTTACTGAATACATTTGACATTTATCCTTATAAGCTTGCTTGTTGCTCATCACTTTTGCGTTAAAAATTATTTCAACTTAAGCAATACATTTTAAAAGTTGAGGCTTTTAAAGGCAAATTGAGGCCCTAATGCATATTTATTTGACTTTTTGTGTAAAGTTTATTTTTTTTTTTGCAAATATTATACAAGTTGCCAAAATATTACTACATGTATATGCTAGACACGAATACATTGGGCATCACTCAATCGCGCAACGCGCGTTACAAAACTAGTACTTTAATAGTAATAGTACCAACTTTAAAGACCTTTCGTCAATAATGTTACGACGTGACCGGCTACAAATAAATTCATATAGTTTCTTAACTGGATGAGAAGAGATATAGGAGTCGTTTGCTTTTCAACGGTTTCTCCCCTGAAAAAGGGACGGCGGTTTGGACAAACCGCTCATATCCAAACGCACTCATAGCAAGTAATCCTTATAAATAATCCCAACTTTAACTTATATGCTTAAATTCTATTTAAAATTCAGTTGTTATAGTAGATAATATTTGGTCACGGCTCATTATTGGTGGACAGACAGGTCTATATAGTTGGGATTATACAAAAATAATCAATAGTCGGGATTATTGTTAGCGGATCGACAATAGTTGAGATTATTATTTTCAATTTTTTCCTAATTTTTACCTAAATCATAACCGCCCAACGGGTAATGGGTATAATCGCGGATAACCGTGTGTAATCTCTTTATTAAATAAATCATTGATATTTAATACGGAGTATAAAAATAATATTTTAAAAGGCGAAAAATGGCACCATCTAAACGAATCTAGACTCAGGGGCCACTTTAAAGTTTAATATATCTATAAGATGAGAAAGAAGACAATCTTAATTAATTTGAACCTAAAAATACCTAATCTTAAAAATAATTAATCACGAAAGAAATTTAATACTCCCTCCGTATTTATTTGTTCTCTACATTAGGTTTGCGCACAAAGTTTTAGGATAAAATAGTAGGGGTAATGAATAGTGTAGAAAAAGTAAGAGAGAGTGTGTAAAATATGAAAGAGAAGATAAAAGGTAGAAAAAGTAAGGATAGTTGAGTATTTTTTAAATGAAAAAAATTACCAAAAAGGGAAAGTTTAGCAAACTTTTAAATACATCCCAAAAAGGAAAGTGTAGCAAACTTTAGAATACGGAGGAAGTAGTAATCAAACAAGACTATTAAAATCTATTATAAACGTTCATTCATACACTATAATAAGTACATCTATTATCCGTATATGCACAGTGAAAATAGAAGAATCTCATCTTTTAGTAGTTGTGGGACAAATAATAGATAAGAATGTAATAGAAATATAAGTAAAAAAAAATGGGGTGGGTAATAGGGCAAACATGTATAAAACCGTAATCGCTCTGTTACCTGTTAAAACAAAGCAGGTATTCCCCGCCCCATATCTGTTACCCCCGTCAATGCGGTTTTCCCCGTTTTGACTGGGGCGGTTCAGATCGGTCACAATTGCCATCCCATGAGACACTCATCATTCGGTGTGTTTTATTTTGTCTACGATTATCTTGCCTCTTTCAGTGAGTATATATTTAGATCTCTTTGCTTTTGTTTTGATGGATCTGAGTAGGGTTTTCTGGCATTCCGTTGTTGATCTGTCTTGTATATGTTTATGTTGTTTGTTTGAGCATGCGATATGTTTCGTTTGTATATGTTGTTTGTCTGAGCGTACAGTATGTTTTGTTTGTTTATGTTGTTCGTTTGAGCGTGTGATATGTTTTGTTGTACCTTTGTTGAGTTGTTTATGGGGGAGTACACAAATCTAAAACACATATAGTGTTTTATACCATTTTAGTTTTTTAATAAATCTTCTTTGTCAAAACACAATTTGAATGATCCATTCGGAAATGATTTTATATCCCTGCTCTTAGTCCGTTTGTATTATTGCTTAACTTTGTTAGTGCTAAACTTTTAGTTTATATTAATATTAATATTTCATATTGTATACTTAGTCCCTGCTTTTAGTTTATATTAATATTTCATATTAATATATCTTATATTTTAGACATGTATTTTATTTATAATTTTATTTTATATTTATTATTTATTATTTTTATTTTATTTTATTTTATTTTTAAAATTTGACATTTTTTAGGGTTTTGAGGGGGTAAATTGAACGATTCGGTCGGGTTCAGGGGCTTATTTGACCCCCTAAGTTGCCACGTCACATGCACAACTGGCACCCTATCGGATGACGTGGCGATGACCGGCTTGTGACCTGATAAAAGTGAAATTTGAATCTTTTTTATCGAGTTCAGGGTGCTAATTAGAGCTTTTTTGGGTTCATGGAGCAAATTGAGCAATCCAAAAAGGTACAGAAACCTATTTGTCCCTTTAGCCTTTAGAGTATTAACAGATGATAAACGAATTTAGTATTATCATTCATTCAAAATAGCTTAACTGTTGTAAATTCCTGAGAGTATGAATTGTTCATCCTTGTCATTAGAACACCTAGCTATTCATCATCCTTGTAATGAACCTTGTAACCTAGTTAGAACAGGTGGCTCAAATTGTTATTGCCACCAAATCTGTAGACTCATCATTTAGGTGACTAATCATCAAGCTCAAACACTATAAATAGGAGCTTGATGAAGCCTTGTAGATTAATTCAGGAACTTCGAAATTTAGAGAAATCTTGATATTAAGAAGAAGTATAATTTCGAGCTTATTAATATTATATCTATCTCTTTAATTTGTTTTTCATCCTCTTCATTTCACAACATTATGGATGTTTTCTTTTGGACTGTTTTCAGTCCCAGACCAGACCGGACCAGACCACACTTAAACAGACCAGACCAGACCAGACCAGACCAGATTTAAACAGACCAGACCATATCAGACCAGACTTGGATAGTTATAAAATACACAGAGACCAGACGTTTACCAGACCAGACCATACCAGTTCAGACCAGACTTAAACAGACCAGACCAGCAAATTTCAGGAGAAAACATCCTAACATCTATTTAGTGAAGCAATTGTTTTAACAAATTAGGTTTTAATTATTATTTTCAAAATTTCTTTAAAGCACTGATGGAGGGCTCACTGCAGCCATTTTAATTTTTAACGCTATTGAAATTTCTGAAACAAGGGCTTTACACATGGGCTTTGTCGTTGCTGGAAGCTTTCGAAACAAGAGCTTTATGCAATTTCTCTAACACAAATTAATTTCTGAAATTGAGAGGTTACCTTGAAATCCTTGACAGAGCAAGAGCCGACTGAAGAGTTGGGAGATTCCGTGATGTCTAGGTGGAGCTCCTAGCAGCGATGGCGGCAATCCAATTTTGAGTAGTCTGGGAGCAGTAATGGCAGCGAACTGTTGTTTGAGTATGTTGAACGGCAGTGATATTTAAGGTCTCCTTGGTGCTGTGAAGGAGATGGGGAAGAAGTAAAGATGGTAGGCCAACTACCACTTTAGCAGCGATGGAGTTGGCAAAGTAAAGACGATAGAGGAGGAGGGTGTGTGGCACTGTAGCACCGTGTAAACGGGTATAAGTGGGTTCTCCGTTTCAGAACAAAAATTCGAGATATGTTTCAATTTTTTTGTTTCGGAAAACAATGAGGTAAACAGGTTTTCTAAATTTTCTATCTCTAGTTTTCCAGATTTTTGAAAAAACAGAAAACATTTCTGTTAGTAAACAGATTCTTAGCTTTTCAGTGTATTCATGTTTATTGCATGAGAAGTTGTTGTGATTGCACATTTGAAACGGTATACAGTCATTTATGTTGTGTGAC
Source organism: Cuscuta epithymum (assembly GCA_945859915.1). Classification (NCBI taxonomy): domain Eukaryota; kingdom Viridiplantae; phylum Streptophyta; class Magnoliopsida; order Solanales; family Convolvulaceae; genus Cuscuta; species Cuscuta epithymum. The sequence goes on along the minus strand of CAMAPF010000012.1, from coordinate 2,504,882 downwards.
AATAGAGGAAACAGTTTATAATCATTGTTTTATATTCTTGTAGAAAAAAATGATAAGAAAAGGGAGGACTGAGCATTCTGGTGGGGACGAGTCTTCTGCTTCCCAGGAGTCACAGCAGCAGCAGGAAGGAGCAGGGAGAGGAGGCTGGGCACCTCAGAGTGGAGGTTATGGTGGCCAAGGTGGTGTACCACCACAGGGTGGAATGACTCCACCGCAGTCATATGGAGGACAACCTGGGAATGGTGGACAAACTGGTGGAGGCCCACGGGGTGGGATGACTCCCCAACAGCCATATGGGCAGCCTGGGTATGGTCGTCAAGCTGGGGGACCTCCCCGGGGAGGAATGACTTCCCAGCAGTCATATGGACAGTCTGGGTATGGTGGCCAAGGCAGTGGACCTTCAAGGGGTGAAATGACTCCCCAGCAGTCATTTGAACATCCTGATCATCTGTATGGTAGTGATCCACAATATCAGCATGGTAGGGATCCACAATATCAGCACGGAGGCCCCCCACCCCAGCGTCGTGGTGGCATAGGTGGTCGTGGGCCATCTTCTGGTGGTTTGCATTCTAGGCCCTTGGTTTCCGAGCTGCACCAAGCAACACAACCTCCACACCAAGCAATTCTATCTATGCCCACATCATATCCCAGGCAAGGAGAAACTGAAGAGGCTGGTAGTTCTTCATCTATCCAACATGAGCCCACACAATTGTCCCAGCAAATGGAGATGCTTACTGTGCAACCTGAAGTTGCACCTAGCCAAGCTATCCAACCTGCATCCAGCAAAGCAATGAGATTTCTTCTTCGACCAGGTCCTGGACAGATGGGTATGAGGTGCATAGTAAAGACCAATCACTTCTTTGTTGATCTACCTGATAAGGACTTGCACCAGTATGATGTAAGCATTCTATGACTTAGCCTATTTTGAGAACAGAAAAAAAAAAATCAACAGGGGGAACCGTTGCCCACATAATCAACGATAAAAACCGTTGCCCAGAGCCAAAAGATTGAAGTCCAACTTTATTCCAAGATGATCCAGAATGAATCATACAAGGGGTTTAAATAACCATCTAAGTCTAATAAGAATAGGAATCCTAATAACTAAGCTAGCCCACGGAAGGTGGGCTCAAGCCCGCCCCCGCCCCCCGCCCCATGTTCTTCCTCCTCTCTATCAATCCATCCTTTTCAAAATAACCTTGTCCTCAAGGTTGAAATCTCTTAGATCGAGGGCTGAAAATTCCAGCCATAGAATAGAGTGGAAAATATCCCTCATCTCCTTCTGGACCCCTCGCCCTTTCTGAACCTTCTTCTGGCCGGTTATTTCAGAATACTCATGTTGTTGGAGGTCCAACTCCTCATCCTCCTCAACTATCATTACCCGTAGCCCCTTAAAGGGGCAGTCATGCCCCGCTGTAAATGATTTCTTACACCTGAAGCATAATCCTTTTGCCCGCAATGCTGCTAACTCTTTCGGCGGAAGTCGAGTGAACCTAGAGCGTGCAATAGACTGCCCGGACAGCCCTGAATTTGTCCCTGGGGGCTGCCCATTATCTTTAGGAAAGCTGCCACTCAATCCTTTCAGCCCGTTCATGAAATACCCCAAATAATTATCATCAAATAACCTTGGGACCTGACTTGTTAGTTGAACAAAAATTGAGATGTACTCCTCCACAGTCCTTGTCTGCGTGACTCCGGACAGCCGTTCAAAGCGATTGCCCTTAAACCGCGAGTCATAACGCGCCATCAACGCCTGTGTAAGCTCATCCCATGACATGCCCGGCTTTCGTGCCCGTAAACAGTTCAACCGGTATAGGGCTGACCCTTCCATCGCAACTAGAGTGGCTGCCACCTCCTTTCCGGGAAGAGTACAGTTCAGCTCGAACTGTTGCTCAACCCTAGCAACCCAGCCGATCGGGTCTTCTCCGTCAAACGAGGGCAGCGTCGTTTCTGAACTAATTTCTGCCTGGCTTCTCCCTCTTCTATTCCCTCTATTTATTCTTTTCCAAATGAGCCTTCCCTCAATCTATCTAATTATTTGGCCCAGCCCACTATTACATTTTATTAAAATATTAAGCCCAAAAGTCCAGGTCTCTATCACTGGTCTCACTGGTCCATCAAAACCTGTTCAGCCTCCACCTCTGACCAACACTCACTGGTTGATCTCATCATTCTGGCAGGAACGGGATCCGGCAAGTCGCACTAATTGTTGAGAACAAAAAAATAAAAATCAACGGGGGGACCGTTGCCCAGATAATCAACGATAAAAACCGTTGCCTAAAGCCAAAAGGCAAAAATCCAACTTTATTTCAAGATGATCCAGAATGAATCATACAAGGGGTTTAAACAACCCTCTAAGTCTAATAAGAATAGGAATCCTAATTAAATCATAATAGGAAATTAAATAGAATAGGAAACCTCTAATTCTAATAGAAGTCCTAATTAAATCATTCTAGGAAACTAAATAGAATAGGAAACCTCTAATTCTAATATAAGTCCTAATTAAATCATACTAGGCAACAAAATAAAACAAGAAACATAATAAAAGAAAATAACTGAAGGAATTAATTAAAATAACTAAGCCAGCCCACGAAAGGTATGCTCAAGCCCTTCCCAGCCTCATGTTCTTCCTGCTCTCTATCAGCCTATAAGACTATAACTGACCTCTTTTTGTTAGATTTGCTTGTAATTTGTTTGCAATATTCAATGCCAGGTTTCAGTCACCCCTGAAGTTGCTTCTCGGGGTGTTAATCGTGCTGTGATGGATCAGTTAGTCAAACTGTATAGGGAATCTCATCTAGGAAGGAGGCTTCCAGCATATGATGGAAGAAAGAGCTTGTACACTGCCGGGCCACTCCCTTTTGTTTCTAAAGAGTTCAAGATCATCCTAGTTGATGAAGATGACAGACCCGGGGGTGCCAGGTACAAACTGCATACTCCTTTGGATGTGTTTTTTGTCTACAGACAACTTTGCATATCTTTTAAAATGCCGTATTCTGATTATTTTCTCAAATGCAGGCGAGAAAAGGAATTTAAAGTTGTCATAAAATTTGCATCTCGTGCCGATCTTCACCATTTAGGAATGTTTCTTCAAGGTAGGCAGGCTGATGCACCTCATGAAGCACTTCAAGTTCTAGATATTGTGTTACGGGAACTGCCCATCTCTAGGTATGGTTAAAGAATGAGAGGCTTTAATTGTTTATATTCATCCATAAAGTTTCTTATATTTGTTTGCTACTTTACTCTCTTTTGGATTTCTTTGGATTTTATTTAGGTACTCTCCAGCTGGCCGTTCTTTTTATTCCCCTATTTTAGGTAGGAAACAGCCATTGGGTGAAGGTCTAGAAAGCTGGCGGGGTTTTTATCAAAGTATTCGCCCGACCCAGATGGGATTATCTCTGAATATAGGTGAGCATATTCATGACATGTAGTAATTGAGTCATAAAATATATTTTTATATAGCCAAATTTGAAGTCTAAACAAACCCTCATTGCTGTTTTGTTCTTTCGCGTCCTATGCTCAAATCTGTTTTTTCTGGTTTTCATATATGGAATTTGTTGTGCAGATATGTCATCCACTGCTTTTATTAAGCCACTGCCTGTCATTGATTTTGTTATTCAGCTTCTGAATAGGGATGTTTTGGCTAGGCCTTTGTCTGATTCTGACAGAGTGAAGGTTAGATTTCTTAAGCAACATTGTTTTCTAACCAAGAATAATCTTTTGAAAAAACACTTATTTGTCAGTTACACATAATAATATTGTAATTACATGTTTTTGTTATTTATCGTTTGTTTAGACATCGAATCACTTCATCGAGTTTTGATATTTCCACTTTCTATGGACCTTCAGATCAAGAAAGCCCTAAGGGGCGTGAAGGTGGAGGTAACACATCGTGGCAATATGCGGAGAAAGTATCGGATCTCTGGTTTGACATCAGAAGCTACAGAAGAGTTGACGTATGTAGTTTTTTTAGATGTGTGTGTGGTTCCTTATGCTTGCTCAGTTATTAATTATATTCCCTGTAGTTTTCCCGTTGATGAGCTAGGAACGACAAAGTCTGTGATTGAATACTTCCGTGAAACATATGGTTTTGTCATTCAACATACTCAGTGGCCATGCCTACAAGTCGGGAATCAACAAAGGGCAAATTACCTGCCGATGGAGGTTATTGAGTATTTCCATTACTGGATTTTGTTTTCAATCTGTTATAGGAGTTATGCCCTCTATATGCTTTTAAAAAAATTCAGGTCTGCAAAATTGTTGTGGGACAACGATATTCGAAGTGGTTAAATGAGAGACAGATTACTGCACTCCTCAAAGTAACATGCCAACGGCCAACAGATAGAGAACGAGATATTCTTCAGGTGAGAAGTAACAGTAAATCTTTGGTGGAAATTGTTATTAGTCCCTTGCCTCATAGATACTAGAAGTGTATGGACATACGGTGATGTATTTTTTGAAGTGTTTGGTCTATTAGTTGGTTAAACAAAATAGAATCAACCAAACCTTGATAATTTTCTTGCTATGCTTAAAGTGTTTGGTCTCTTATAGCCCTGAATACTTTTGTCTGACCAATGCTGTAGTAAGTACTATCACTATTTTTCTTCACAATTTTTAGTGCTCCTTGTATAACTGACAGACTTCTTTAGAAAGTATATGCATGATGGAAATTGACATCTTTCTCATTTCCAGACTGTGAGACAAAACAATTATGCCAATGACCCATATGCAAAGGAGTTTGGAATTAATATCAGTGAAAAGATCACTCAGGTTGAAGCTCGGATTTTACCTGCACCTAGGGTGAGCAAAGAGCTTTATAGGGTGTTTTTGTGATTGTTTGAAATTTGGTCGGATTTTACCTCCACAATTTTTGTGATTTCACCTGTTTTACTGGTTTGCAGTTAAAATACTCTGATAGTGGTCGCGAGAAAGGTGTCCTTCCTCAAGTTGGACAGTGGAATATGAAGAACAAGGTAATAGCCAGTTTTATTTAGTTCAAATCTGTGTGAATTTTGACCTCTACTTTTTGTTTACTGTGCCTCACTTGCATGTCAATTTGCTGGAATCATCTGGTTTCTAATCCTTGTTATTTCTTTTATGTTTTTGCAGAAGATGTTTAATGGCGGAGTAGTGAACAATTGGTTCTGCATAAACTTTTCCAGCAATGTGCAGAACAGTGTTGCATATGGCTTTTGTTCTGAGCTTGCCCAAATGTGTCAAATATTGGGGATGGTAAGCATGCTGCTTTCTGACATTCTATGGAGATATTTATCTGATTCTGAATTTCCCTCAACACTTAAAGACACTCTGTTTTTTTATTTGAAGATGTTCAATCCCAATCCAGTTTTACTCCCAAACACTGCTCAGCCAGATCAGGTTGAGAGAGAACTGAAAGCTAGTTATCAAGAGTGCATGACCGTACTAAAAGGGAAGGAGCTTGATCTTCTAATTGTGATCCTTCCTGACAATAATGGGTCTCTTTATGGTATACCACATTCATCATCAATTTTTTTGTATTGCAATGCAGTGTCCTTGCTTAAGCCTGATCAATAATGTCTTCAGGTGAGTTGAAAAGGATTTGCGAGACAGAGCTTGGTATTGTGTCGCAATGCTGTTTGAACAAGCATGTTTTCAAAATGAGCAAACAGTACTTCACAAATGTGGCATTGAAGATAAATGTTAAAGTTGGTGGTAGAAATACTGTGCTTGTGGATGCAATATCTAGGAGAATTCCCCTAGTCAGTGACCGTCCAACTATTATATTTGGTGCTGATGTTACACACCCTCACCCTGGAGAAGATTCAAGCCCTTCCATTGCAGCTGTATAATAAACGCTTCTTCCTTTAACTAGTTTGGAGTGATGTTTTGTCTACCGAGTGTGTTTGAGTGCGTTACTTCAATCTTCGTTTCAGGTTGTTGCTTCTCAGGATTGGCCTGAAATTACTAAGTATGCTGGTTTAGTTTCTGCTCAAGCGCACAGGCAAGAGCTCATTCAAGACCTTTACAAAACGTGGCAAGACCCTGTTGAAGGGAATCTAACTGGTGGCATGATAAAGTATGGGTTTTTCTTTGATAATGATGAGTTATAGCACCCTATTTACAATTCTGATATACTGGTTTTGTTTTTGTTGGATGTGTTTGGCGTTTGTATCAATAATAATTAATACCTGAAAGGTCTCCATTAATTTTTTTCGTGATGGTTGTATTCATTAATACTTTTTCCTTCCAATTGCCATTCAGAGAATTGCTCAGGTCCTTTCGCCGAGCTACTGGATATAAACCCGAGAGAATTATATTCTACAGGTACCCTGAATGAGCCAAGCATATATACTAAAATTAAAAGAAAAGGCCCCTTGACATTTCTACTGCTTGTTGTGTGCACATTAATATTTTTCTTGGTCATTTTATTAGGGATGGGGTTAGTGAAGGACAGTTTTACCAAGTACTTCTCTTTGAGCTTGATGCAATTCGCAAGGTGATTACCTCTCAGTTTTAGTTATTGTTATTATTGTTATTATTATTATTATTACCACCACCACCACCATGATTATTATTATTATTATTATTATTATTTTGAGAATGGATCTGAAAGGAGGGAGGACCTCTTCTTTTGTCATTTTTATTGTCTGGGAAACTAATGTTTGCCTTAATTGCAGGCATGTGCATCACTTGAGCCAAACTACCAGCCCACTGTCACATTTGTTGTCGTCCAAAAAAGACACCATACTAGGTTGTTTGCCAACAATCACAGTGACAGGAATACTGTTGACAGGAGTGGTAACGTACTACCTGGTAAGTTTCATCTGACCATATCTCACCAAACTACCAGCCCACCGTCACATTTGTTTTGGTATGTGTTTCTTAGAGTGCATCCTTTATCTGGTAACTGTTCACAGGTACAGTTGTGGACTCAAAGATCTGTCATCCGACTGAGTTTGACTTTTACCTCTGCAGTCATGCTGGTATACAGGCGAGAATTTGCCTGCTCTGTTGGTGTTTCTTTTGTGTGTGCCTTAGGGGGGTTCTCTCAACGTAAATAGAGCAAGAGAAGAAAACAATTTATAATGCCCCGAACTCAGGCCTGGTCTTTTTTTGCCTACAGGGTACTAGTCGCCCAGCACATTATCACGTCTTATGGGATGAAAACAAATTCAGTGCTGATGATCTGCAGTTGTTGACTAATAACCTCTGCTATACGTAAGTGAATTGAAAATTTAATTGTAACTAATCTATCTACAGCTCTCTGACTTTATGCCATTACGAACTCTATTGATCCGATTGCTGTTGTTTCTATGTCATCAGATACGCAAGGTGTACACGGTCTGTATCTATTGGTATGTTTTATTACGCCTTTTCTACACATTAATTTGTAATGAGCCTTTACCTTGTTTGAAAATAAGAGTTGAGTTTCTAGTACTAAAATTAGTATTACAAACATTACTCTTTTAGAAACATTGTCGTAAAACTTTTCTTTTTAGCATTTACACTTGTTTTTAGGAGTACTGCTGACTTGTAATGCCAAAAGGTGTCTGTACGCATTATTTTGTTCGTGCCTAAGAAAATCTTATTAATTAGAATGCTGAGGGTACCGGTTTTTAGCATTAACTGAAAATGGGAGAAAAGGGTCAAATAAGGCCTGTTACTATACCCAATCAATCACTTAAGTCTATCTACTCAAAAATTATCGTATAGGTATATTATTAAATATTAAAACAACATCATTGGGGTCATTTTACCGGATGGTGACTCCTTGCAGCAGGTTATTTGACATATTGAATTATTTTTCCTTTTCTACTCTGTATTTACTTTCTTTTTTCTTTCCATCATTTGCAATGGAGCCAAATACTCACTATTTTTTTGGCTTGAGAATATGATGGAATAAAGCAAAATGGCTTACTAAACTGTATGCGCTTCTTTTTGTATGAAGTAGCGGTCAGTACAATCAATTTTCGGCGCGATTTTCACTGTGGGTCATCCGGAAACAGTCTCTATGTACTTGTACAGGGGTATAAGACCATAGTTATTACGGCGTCGCCGTGGCGTCGCCTAAACGTCGCTATATCGTCGTGGCGCTATCTGAAGCTCGCCATGGGAGGTCGAGACGCCATAAACCATTTGGCGTCGACGCAGCTTCGCTGTGGCATCGGAAACACGCCATAGACGCCTAAGTGACGACCCAAACGTAAGTTAATCAATTTCGAACAGGCCCAAACCCAATTATTTGAACCCATTAAAATAAAATAAAATAAACAGACCTATCTACGAATTGACGACTTCTCAAAAGCACAGTCGCTTCCACCCGTCTTCATCGTTCAGTCGTCTGCACGCTCCAGCTTCGCTTGTATTTCCGTCACCCAGGCTGTAGTCGCTCGTGGCTCGCAGCGACTGTTGTCCGCTGTTTTTTTTTTTGGTCCAATATTTGTCTAGAGTCTAGACTCTAGAGTCGGTTTAATGTGCAAGTCCTTTTTTTGCATTACTCCAGGATTGTGTACAGAAATATTTAATGTTGTTTTTAATGTTTTATGTTGCACTCTTTCAAAAAAAAATGTTTTATGTTGTACAAAAATTTAACCTGTGCTTTGTATTTAATGTGGTATGCTTTGTATTTAATGCTGTGTTAAACTGTGTTTTACAGAAAAATCATTTACCTGAAGTGTGCATTGTTGTACTATATTTAATTTTTGTTGCTACTATTTTAGGAAATGTGTCCATTGTTTCAATTTTATGAAAACAACTTTTATTTTATGGATATGGATTTAATTGGATTTGTTTGGGATTGTTTTGATGTACTATAGGCTTATGGATTACTCTGTATGTATGTTGTTTCTGTGATTACATGTTTTATTACTTCATTTTTAGTGTTGCCTACAAGTGTTACATGTAGGCATTTTAGTATGTAAAACGTATTATGAATTTATTAGTGTGTGTCGACTTATTGCCGCGATGCCGCCGCAACGGGCGCCATATCGCCATGGCGGTATGGCAGTCCGGAGGCGCCGCGCCGCAAAACCCCGCCGTAACAACTATGTATAAGACATAAGACTGCGTACATCCGACCCCTTTACCCCTGTGGGAGCCTTTGCGGCACTGGAGTAATGATTTACTTTCTCTTTTCCTTTTCTCTTCCTTTTCTTCTTTGCGTGACATACTCGATCTTCCGGTCTTCTAACCTCCTGATTCTTTGATTTCTTTATTGCGTCTCAACTTTTAATTCGTTTTTCATTTCTTCTTTGCGTCACTCTCTCTTCCCCTTTATTTTTCATCTCTAAATCTAAAGGAACATAATATTTTTTTAGGAGATCTGAATATCTACTTGTATTCTTGTGATTTTTCATTAACACACACACATATATTAAATATATAAATTCATAATAATCATACAAATTTTTAACAAACAGGTTAGAGACCATAGTAGCGAAATCCATTATCATACTAATGAGGGAACGAAATGAACAAATCAAATCTAAATGAGTAAACTAATCAAAAGTTCAGAGAAGGGTTAGAGACATTGTGATACTTGGTGAGTCATAATGGGTGTGCAGTGTTTTGTAGAATCTAAAGATTTCAGATTTTCACTTGCTAAAGAACTAACATTTTCCATCATTCGCAATGGAGCCAAAGATTCATTATTTTTTGGCTTGAGAATGTGACGGATTAAGCAAAATGGCTCACTAAAATATCTGCGCTTCTTCGTTATGAAACAACAGTCAATCCATGCAATTTTGGACGTGATTTTCACTACGGGTCATCGGGAAACAGTCTCTCTGTACTTTAGTACAGAGGTAAAACTGCGTACATCCGACCCCCTCTTACCCCATCGTAGGTGGGTAAATGAAAATGATGATGATTAAAGAACTAACATACAACCACCAATGAAGTCGATCAAATCATTTAAACCTGAGAAAGACTTATGTGACATTTAAGTCTCAAAATTAATTGAGAAAATGAAAATAGGTCAATAAGGAATATAGAAATACCAACAAAATGAAACATGAAAAACGTAGGGGAAGAAAAAGGGAAGGAAAAATGAACCGACATATAAAAAACAAAGAGAAAAGGACCAGATATACCACATCACCATTTGACTAGCTATAGAGGGTCATCTCCCCATAATTTGACCTAATTAATTGTTTTTAAGTGATGTATTTGAAATAGTTGATGGGTTTATATGACCCTTTTCTTCTGAAAATGGTGATGTTTATATTTAGTGGAGAGTCTAATTGCAATCTGCACCCTTATTTCTGGATGTATTTCTCGGCATGTTAATGCCAAGTGAGTTCATTCATAATTGCATCATTGCTGAAATTTGTTTTTAGGTTACTTCGTGAATTTGATATGTAAAAAACATGTACTAATTTTATCGAGATGCATGTATATTATTATGTAGTTCCTCCAGCATACTATGCTCATCTAGCGGCTTTCAGAGCTAGATTTTATGCGGATCCAGTAACATCTGACAGCGGTTCTATGACAAGTAGTGCTGTTGCTGGCCGTGGTGGTGGTGTAGGGAGAAATACCAGAGCACCAAGTTGTAGTGCCTCTGTTAGGCCACTTCCCGATCTGAAGGATAATGTTAGGAAAGTTATGTTTTATTGTTAATTTCTTCTTTCCAATGAAATTTGCCCAAAAGACCTTCCGTTTTATAGGAATTGTGTTACGTTTTCTGAATTGGTGTTGACTTTGTCTGAACCTGTGCATTTGGTTTCTTTTATAGGACTCAAATGTTCTGTATAGGCATGGCAATGGGTCGGGTCGGGGCGGGTATTGCAAGACCCGCCCGGTGACTTGGCGGGGCGGGTCCGCCCCGCCCCGTGACCTGCACGGGTCCAAACTTGTTGACCCATGACCCGCCCCATGCGGGGCGGCTCCGCCCCGCCGCAACCTAATTAGCTAGTATGTATTTTTATTTGTGGGAAGTTGTTACCAATTGAATCCACATAATGTTTATCTCTAAATAATAATTAAAAATCAATATATTAAATCAAATTCATGATACGCTAAAAATTTCAAAAATCAAGGAAAATTACTCAAACTTGAATAGTTAATCTAATTAGTTATATTAATAATTGAATATATGTATTAGAATTCTATATATAAAGAAGACATCGATAATCCTTGTGAATCTCATCCTAATATATATTCATATATTGTAAGATCAAAGAATTTATGATTTATTGTATACATACATATGTATGTTGAAGTAGAGAAGTGATCAGGTCCAGCCGGAGGGACGGGAAGCGCCGTCCGAACTCCGCCGTTTGGGGCGGTTCCCGGGGGAATTTTTTGATGAAATTTTTTGAGCATGTTCTTCATCAAGTCTAGTTTGTCCATACCAAATTTCAGCTCAAAATTCGATCGGGAAGGTCGTCAAATGATTTTTGCAAATTAACTGGTCCGGAAAATACATATTCCGGACCAGTTAACTTGCAAAAATCATTTGACAACCTTCCCGATCGAATTTTGAGCTGAAATTTGGTATGGACAAACTAGACTTGATGAAGAACATGCTCAAAAAATTTCATCAAAAAATTCCACCGGGAACCGCCCCAAACGGCGGAGTTCGGACGGCGGCTGGACCGGGGAGGGCTGGACCTGATCTTTTTTGTGTTGAAGTATATTTGTATTTTGTAGTATAATTTAAGAAAAAATATGTATACTTATATATTGAGCGGGTCGGGGCGGCAATGCGGCACGGGTCAATTCTAATACCCGGACCCGTCCCATTGTATAGGCGGGGCGGACCCGCTCCATTTGCAAGACGGGGTGGGGCGGACTTGCCTCAAATGTCCCGAGCCAGGGCGGGTCATTGCGGGTCGGTTTTTTTTTTTGACATCCCTAGTTGATTACATATGATGAGAGTTTGAAACTGCCAGCTTTCATTAGTAGAGAGGAAAAGAATGATGTTCCCACTTTTCCTTTTACGCCTGTTTAAATTAGTATGGTATTTTGGTAGTCGGCATTGAATCACAGAGGTCAGAGGATAAGGTTACCTAATTCAATAGAATTGCAGGGTTTAGATAAAATTATGTTTGGAATGATGCAAATCGGTGTCAAATCTCTACTAACGCGCCACTCTCTACTAAGGCTGCATGGTGTCAAATATGCTTAGGACTTCCTAACTTTTCGCTCTTGGAGTCCAATGCCCAGGGATGGTGTCAAATATGCAAGGGCACGGTGGGAGTCGATGTGGTGTGAAGAAGAAAAGGCAGGGTGCTAGATTGCGTTTTGGGACATGGAATGTTGGCTCGCTTACGGGAAGATCATTTGAGATAGCTGAGGTTATGAAAAGGAGGAATGTCAGCATAATGTGCATGCAAGAAACTAAGTGGGTTGGAGAATAGGCACGTGAGATCAATCCTGGAGGTTTTAAGTTGTGGTATTCGGGGAGAGAAAGGAACAGAAATGGAGTAGGCATTATGGTGGCACAGGATTATGTTGAGGGTGTGGTGGAAGTCTTCAGGAAGAACGACCGCATCATGAGCATTAAGTTGATAATAGGATATGAGATCGTGTCAGTGGTAAGTGCCTATGCACCACAAGTGGGATTGGATGCATCTATCACTCAACAATTTTGGGAGGATCTTGAGGAGGTGGTGCGACGAGTGCCAAGGGGAGAGAAGCTGGTCATAGGAGGCAACCTCAACGGACATGTGGGCCCGAGTCGTGATGGTTTTGAGAGTATTCATGGCGGACATGGTTTTGGCACTAGAAATGAAGCGGGGAAGAACATTTTGGATTTTGCCTCGACATATGAGTTGGCTGTGATGAACACTTGGTTCAAGAAAAGAGACTCTCACCTTGTGACCTATAGAAGTGGAGCTAATAGTACCCAAATTGACTACTTTTTAGTACGAACGACTTGGAGAACTAGCTACACCAATTGTAAGGTTATCCCAGGTGAGAGTGCTGTCACTCAACATAGGATGCTTGTGCTTGATTTTCAAGGTAAAAATAGAAGAAAGGTTAAGGTACAAGGGGAACCGAAGATAAAGTGGTGGAGGCTAGAGGGGAATCTCCAACAAACTTCTACGCAGAAAATGTTGGAGGAAGATGTATGGTCCTTTGATAATGACGCACATGTGGATGATGTGTGGTTATCAATGGAGTCCACCTTTAACAAAGTGGCGAAAAAGATACTTGGAGAATCTAAAAGAAGTCTACCACCAAAAAAGGACACATCTTGGTGGAATGATGAGGTGAAAGAAGCAATAAGGATCAAAAGGGAATGCTATAAGAAATTGGGCAAAAGTTGGAACGACGAGAACATAGAGGAGTACAAGGAGTCTAGAAGAAGAGCAAAGAAAGCTGTAAACGAAGCAAGAGGAAAAGTGAACAAGGAATTGTATGCAAAATTGGACTCTAAGGAAGGAGAAAAAGATGTTTACAGACTTGCTTGTCTTCGTGATCGTAGGACTCAAGATATAGGAAAAGTTAAGTGTGTGAAGGATGTCGATCAAAGAGTACTAATGGAGGACGGGAGATAAAAGAGAGGTGGAGGTCTTACTTTGATACACTATTCAACGGGAACAAAGCGCAAGATATCGGTGATTTGACCATACCGGATTGTGTGGTAAATCGTGATTTTGTGAGAAGGATCCAAACAACGGAAGTTAAGGAGGCTCTGAGGAAGATGGGGCGGAAGAAAGCAGTGGGTCCAGATGGCATACCGATCGAGGCTTGGAGAAGTTTGGGAGAGAGAGGCGTCGAGTGGTTAACAAGTTTCTTCAACATGATTTGGAGAAACAACAAGATGCCGACAAGTTGGAGGAAGAGTACTCTTATCCCCTTATTCAAGAATAAAGGTGATGTACAAGAATGTGCCAACTATCGAGGGATTAAGCTTATGAGTCACACCATGAAACTTTGGGAGCGAGTGATTGAGCAAAGACTTCGAAGAACTGTGAAGATTTCAGAGAATCAATTCGGTTTTATGCCTGGTCGCTCAACAACTGAGGCAATTCACCTTCTTCGGTAGCTTATGGAGAAGTATAGAGACGCTCACAAGGATCTGCATTTGGTGTTCACTGACTTAGAAAAGGCTTATGATAGGGTTCCTCGAGAAGTTCTTTGGTGGGCCTTAACTAGAAAAGGCATACCACGCAAGTATATCAACATCATCATGGATATGTATGAGGATTGTACTACAAGTGTTCGTACTAATGTAGGGAGGACTACGGAGTTCCCTATTACTATCGGAGTCCACCAAGGATCGACTCTAAGCCCTTTCTTATTTGCCATAGTCATGGATGAACTTACTGAGTCAATTCAAGACGAAATACCATGGTGCATGATGTTTGCTGACGATATTGTATTGATTGATGAGACGCAATCATGTCTTAAAGCAAAGTTGGAAGTATGGCGACAGACATTGGAGAACAAGGGTTTCAGACTAAGTCGGAGCAAGACAGAGTACATGGAGTGCAAGTTTGGTGGAGGTAGAAGCAGTGGTAATAGTGGAATTACTCTCTCTATATGGTAAGGAGATACCGGTCAGTGATATGTTCCGTTACTTGGGCTCCATAATTCAGAAGGACGGTGAGCTAGATGGAGATGTATCTCATAGAATCAGAACATGGTGGATGAAGAGGAAGAGTGCGTCAGGATTTCTATGTGATAGAGGTATGCCCACTAGACTGAAGGGTAAATTTTATAGGACAGCAATTAGGCCTGCATTGTTGTATGGTGTAGAGTGTTGGGCGGTGAAACAATGTCACATTCAAAAGATGAGTGTGACAAAGATGTGCATGTTGCGTTGGATGTGTGGGCATACTAGGAAGGACCACGTGCGAAATGAGACAATCAGACAAAGAGTGAGAGTAGCACCTATTGAAGACAAGATGCGGGAGTCTCACATACGGTGGTTTGGTCATGTGCGTAGAAGACCGAGTGATGCACCTGTCAGACGTGTTGAGATGTGTGGAGAAGAGGCAGGGAAGAGAGGGAGAGGAAGTCCCAAACAGACGTGGGTTAGGGGAGTCCGAAGTGATATGCTTCTTCTTGGGTTGGATGAGGGTATGGCTTTGGAGAGAGCAAGGTGGAGGGCGGGTATTCGTGTGGAAGAGTGATCTCGTTTTTTTTCCCTCATTTTTTCTTCTTCTTGTTATTTTATTCTTTTATCCTTATATATAAACATTATTTTTGTCCTTTTTATTTTATCATTTTTAGGTATACTCATCTCGTTTTATATTATCTTTTTATATTAGCTTATTTTTTTAATCTTTATTTTCTTTTTTTTCCTTTTGGTGGTGATATCATGTATCGATTCATGTTAGCCGATCTCAATATCTTTTGGGACTAAGGCTTGGATGTTGTTGTTGTTGTTGATACGTAGTACTATTTAAACCGAATCAATTAACTATGCCTCTTTTAACTTACGAGTAAAATCAAATATTTATATGTGGTATATTTTCCCATTACACTATTTATAATTTGTCAGCCATATATGTTGGGTTAAGAGGCAGCAAGACCATATACCTTGGAAGCATTTAGACACATTTTATTTTATGTATACATTTTTAATGTATAAATAATACTTAATACTCCATTTAATTTTGAACTATATTAAGTTCGAAACATATTATATTTTAATAGGTAACGTAATAGTTCAAAGCATAGTTTATATTTCAATATTACTAGTTAAATTTTAAAAACCCATTAAGTTCCAGTAGATCAAAGTATAGTTTCTAAGAAATCCAGTTAAATTCTTGAGGAATTAAAAAAAGACTACTTTAAATTTTGAAAACCGGTTCCGCTAATTGTGAAAACCAAACCATTCCCCAAACTGAATGTTCAGGCTGCTACACTGCGATTCCAGTTCCAGTTCAGAACTGCCAATTCCTGTTCAAAGCCACCGGTTCTGGTTCCTGTTGAACCAAAAACCACGGACAGACCTATGGATGAACTCGGTTCGGGCCGGGCCCGGTTGGGCCTCCGGTCCTGGATTGGAGGGCCCGGAACCGGCCCGTGTAACCGCCGGGTCCGGGTCGGGCCGGGCCTCGGGTATATATATATATATTTTGCCTTTTCCTAATTAACCCCCCCCCCCCTCACACCCAAACCACCCCAAACCACCTCAAATGGCCCAAAATACCCAGCCCAATCCAAAAACTTTAAAAAAAATTCGAAAAAAAATAAAATGGCCCGGACCGGGCCCGAACCGGCCGGGTCGGTTCACGTTTTGAGGGGCCCGAGCCCGGACCGGAACCACCCCGGGTCAAGCCTACCCGGACCGGTCCATGACCGGGCCACCGGGCCAGGCCGGAACAGTGGCGGGCCGGGCCGGTTTCGGGTCGGGCCACCCGGCCCGAGTCCACCCATAGACAGACCTACATGTATGCCTCCGATTTCAGGAATTGATCAGTCCATGAGTTCCCTAAATCTTGGGGTTTTCTAACAACATGTAATTATTTCTAAATTAAAAGGAATGAACAATGGGGTTTTAATCACATCCATTCTAAGGAATGGGGGAGTTCCTTGAATCACACCCCAATCCAAACAAAGCGTTAAACTAAGTTTAGGAATTAAAATATGGGAGTAATAGAAGAAGAGTTATGTTTTTAATATTTTTCGTAGTTTGGGAAAGAAGAAGAAACAAAAAGGAATGGAAATAAGAGTTATTTTCCTCAGTTTGTCTTCAAATCCAAGAGAAAATTTGAAATTTAAGATGAAAAGTTCAACTTTCGTAACAAATACAATGCTATTTTAAATTCATAATGAGATATTGTAGCTTTCCCTTCAAAACTGACAATTCAAATAATTAATTTTTCATTCTTTCCCCTCCTTTTTTCTTTCAATGCAATATTATGATATGATTAAAAGACTAGGAAAATAATTTTTTTTCCCCATCTTGTCTATACCAAGAGAGGAGTTCCCAAACAAAGTGTTAGGGTTGGATGAGATTAGAATTTTACAGAGAAGGAAAATACAGAGTAAGTGAGCTCTTGGCTATTTCCAGTAATAACCTTATCTTACTACAAACTAACATCATTTAATCTTTACAATCAATATAAGGGATTCACATTTATGTCTTCTTACATCAATACACTACACAACAGTTTAATTTTGGGAAATTTACCGGGATATGACTAAAACTCAATGAGTTTCTCAATCTATGACCTAACTAGTTTTTATACCTTTGTATGACCGAAAATCCAAAAACAAATAGAAAATTCGTTTATATTTAAATGTTGAATGACAAAAATACCCTTATTTAAAATATGTGCATTTTGCACTAATTTCGTCCAATTAAAATTATTGCACTTTATATTGCCGTTAATGCACAAAATTAATGCATGACTTTACTGCACATCTGGTAATAATCACTGCACTTCCCCTAAAATTAATTCTCTTCTTATGCAATTGAGGAGTGCAAACTGCAAAGTCTATTTAGGTACTACCTCCGTCCCAGTAGACTTTGCTGAGTGCAAAGTAGGTGAGAAATAAGAATAGGGGGAGTATATTGCATTTGATGATGATATCACTGTTTTATGTTAGTGCAATACTAGTCATAATCACTGCATAACAAAATTTCTTAGTGCATTCGTTCACTGCCATGTACAACATATCTATTATGTATTGTCACATTCACTGTCATATTCAAGCCTTATTGTCATATTCACCGCTATTGCTCAATCCACATGTTTAATGCCCATAAACCCTAAATTCAACAAACTTCAATTTCTTTTTTTGAGGAACAAAAAAAGAAATCTCCCAAAAGTGAAGAAAAGAAATCTCAAAACAAACCCTTAGGCCTGAGATCTAATACTCCGTATCCCTCATTGCGTTTCACAAACAGAGCTGCCAGAGTGCTCACTCTTGAACGCCATCAACGGATATCTCCACCGCTAGCTTCACACTTCTTTTTACTGTTCGAATACGAAATCAATTCATCTTATGCGGCGATTAAATCGTTTGAATTAAGCCGGCGAGATGTCAAACGATGGTTGAACGGCTGATGATGGAATAAAATCAAGAAAATCACGGCCATAAGAACTGGATCCCCAAATCCGCCAGAATCAAAGCCTACTCGTCCTGATCTTGTTGATATGGATGAAGACGTGAAAGAGGCTGGACGGTGGCCGGCAGTGGTTGGGCGGAGACGGCAAGCAGTTGGGCGGCGATGGTAGATGGCTGGACGGAGAGGCAGGGATACTGGACGGCAACAACTAGGGTTGGAGAAGATGTATAGGATGTTAGGGTTTTATAATGAAAATCTAAGGGCATATTAGTCCATATAAAATATTTATTTTATTATTTAATAATATATTAATTAAATATTACGAATTTTAATATTATTTGGGGAAAAAAACTCAAAGTCATAGATTGGGAATGTGGTGGAGTTTTAGTTATACCTAGGGTAATTCTCTCTTTAATTTTACCACACACATAACACCTATAAATGACCTAGAACAGCTTTCAGCTAATTAGCAGCTTCGAGTGGCAAACAGACTCTACACTGCCACAAGCATTTTTCATTTACACCACAACTAACATTTTAATACTTCACCTGTCCCAAATAAAGTTCATGATTTCCTTTATACAAAGGCTTCTTTCAATCTTTCTTATTAAGATAAAAGTAAAAGTCTTACTTTACTTATCCACGTTTAATATCCCCACCTATCACAATAACATTCTTGGAAGTCAAAAGCAAAATATTTGATTCATAAAAAAACACAAGTTAAAGTAGGAACTCCTCTTAAGGATGGAAGTAGTAGTGGTCAAGAATAATAACCAGCAATAACACCACTAGCATGAATAATAATGATTGATACCTAGATCTCAGAGGAGATGCCGAAACAGATGCTATTGGATGCATAGCATCACACTTCAGACAAACCCCCGAGCATGTAGATAACCTTTCCTAAGATGATGAAAATCTCTATCAAGCAAATCAACACCATGTATTTTCTTATCAAATGTCTGCATCAGTGGAAGCATAAACATAGCTGCATATTGGGAAAACATATTCAAGGAACTGTCAACTTGGGTTTCTTGTTTCATTGATGCTTGAAGGCTCCACCAATGTGTCTTCCTTCCTTTTTCTTGTTGGATGAAATTAACGCCTTTTTTTATTACTTAAATATGAATTTCATACCATTACTATGTTTGATTACTTAGTAATAACAACTTTGAAATGTAATCAACATTACATGATTATGTTTGTTTATCCACATGTAGAATTAGACGGTGTAATCAATTGTTTGCAATTGAAAGTTATCATATATCCCTCATACATTAAAAGGGTTGTAATATAATTACGTTATAGTAATATCTCTAACCCAACAAAGCATGTCTATGAATGAGTTTATCTATCCAAACTAAAGGGCTCTCTGGAAACAATTCTTCAAACTCACCAATCAGTAGAATTTAATAGCACCACCACTCCTCCACATATTTGAGGGCAAACGGGTGTGACTCTCTTCTACCCTATCAACCGCTCTAGAAACTTGCAACACCATTTCACTGTGGAGTTGGATGCAGCTCATTGCCAGCTGCGCAATGCATATATATACACCGAATGTTAGTGGCAAATTACCATATCTTACCCAACTTAGCACAAAACAGACTCAAATATTTAAGTCACATATTATATTAAAGTTAAAGACTATAATTTGTTGGTTCTCCTCCCACGACTGACCCCGCTCTCCCCTCCCAACAAGCAAATCAAGAAGTAGGTTGTCCCCTAACGCAGATTCGCCCCTGCCTCTACCACCGGAAGTGAAGAGACTATTTTTTTTAAGACCCCTCCCCCCTCCCCACTAAAAAATGAAATTGACGCTAATTCACTATTCATTGTCAAATGATTCATCAAAAAGTACACATTTTCCTTGAAATTTTGAGTCCGTAAAATGGATTGAATATTAATTTAAAAAATGACCAGACCCCATCCTCCTTATGCTGTCAAATAGGCCCGTGCCTTATGTTAGGCTGGAGAGGCCCAAGCCTCAGGGCCCCAAAAAATTGAAAAAATTAGGGGTCTACAATTTTTTAAGCATTTGGGGTGGTTCCCGGTGGAGTTTTTTGATGAAATTTTTTGAGCATCTTTTTCATTAAGTCTAACTTACTCATACCAAATTTCAGTAAAAAATGCAATTGGGAAGGCAGTCAAATGAATTTTTGAAGATAACTGCGCTATTAAACAACGCAGTATATTTCAGAAAATCATTTGACTGCCTTATTGGTTGAATTTTTAGCTGAACTTCGGTATAGATAAACTAGACTTAATGAAAAAGATGCTCAAAAAATTTCATCAAAAAATTTCACTAGGAACCACCCCGAATGGCGACGGTCGGACAGAACCTCTTATATAAGGGGTGTTTTGCACTTTTTAAGTTAGTTCGAGGGCTGATTTGTAGAGAAAATTAATAATATATATTGTTGAGGATTCCACTAAATTATGTATCTAAAATTGTTCGACGGGTTTTACTTGAGTAATTTTTTTAATACATTCAATGTCGTTTTGTGATAATGGAAGACTTTTGTTGAAAGATTGTGTTTTTGTGATATTTATTCATTCAATTTTAGTGAATTTATTTGATAAACAAATACTATGTATGGGGCCCATTTTATGAAGCTCGACTCAGGCCTGAGTTTAGGTAGGACCGGCACTGCTGTCAATGAACTAACCTAACAGTACATATGATGTCTCCCTGCAATACCTAAGCTGTCATCAAGGGAGCATTTAATGCTCTTAATGATCCCTTCTCAATATTTTGACAAGTCTAGCGACCATTGTGCGAAGGAATCTAGCTTTATAGACCAGATAGGTTCCCTGCAGGAAGGACAAATCCCATGTGAGGGGAACCTAGACTAGTAGTACCACACCATTTATTTAGCCCACTAGCTCAGATGCAATGAAGAGAAATTTGTCTGGCTTTATGAGAACTATATATTTGTCAAAGCATGATATGCATGAATGCATGAATTAACTACATGCATAAATGCACTAATAAACTACATGCACATGCCCCACCTAGATCCTTCCATTTATTAAATGCAGTAGAATATAATTAAGTACGGGCAAACAGTCAAGTTCAATCATAGAAAGGGGCAGGGAACTTAGCTTGAGCCTAGTAGAGTAGTTTACATTACTTTTTTTTATAATTTCGACGCAATGGCAACAACACGAGATGACCTTCACAAAAGTGGGATGTTCACCTCGTTTCAAATGTGATAAATAAATGTAGTAGAATATTGCATTCGCTAAAATTATTCCTACTGCATGTAACTCGAAAACTGCTTTGTTTTCAAATTCGTTATAGTCTATACAGATGAAGGGAGTATGAAACTGGACCACACAGTAGTAGAACCACAGAACTGTCCATGATTTTAGGTTGAACAGCAACCAGAACTGGTCGCTTTGAACAGGAACCGGCAGTTCTGAACAGGAACCAGAACTGCAGTGTAGTAGCCTGAACCTTCGGTTTGGGAAACAGTTTGATTTTCACAATATGCGGAACCGGAGTGCTTAACCGGCAATGCTGATTGGGTTCCAGGCCAGTTCGGCGTTTTTTATTTTTTTGGCTTCTTAAATTTAGTTTTGTTCGTTGGTTGATACTATTTCAACCGAATCAATTAACTATGCATTTTTTTAACTTTCAACTTTCAAGTAAAATCAAATATTTATATGTGGTAAATTTTCCCATAATACTTTTTTTATAATTTGTCTACCATATCAGTTGGGTTAAGGGGCAGCAGGACCATATACCTTGGAAGCATTTGAGACACTTTGTTTATGTATACATTTTAAATGTATAAATAATACTCCATTTAATTTTGAACTATATTAAGTTTGAAGTATATTAAACTTTAATAGGTAATTTAATAGTTCAAAGTATAGTTTACATTTTAATATTACAATTAAGTTTTAATAATCCATTTAAGTTTCAATAGATCAAAATATAGCTTATACAAAATCCAGTTAAGTTCTTGAGGAATTAAAAAAAGATTATTTTTAAATTTTGAAATCCGGTTCCGCATATTGTTAAAACCAAACTTCCCCAAACCGAAGGCTCAGGCTACTAGACTGCGGTTCCAGTTCCGGTTCAGAACTGCCGGTTCCTGTTCAAAGCCGCCAATTCTGGTTCCTGTTCAACCTAAAACGACGGACAGACCTACATGTATGCCTCCAATTTCAGGAATTGATCAGCGCATGAGTTCCCTAATTCTTAGGGTTTCTTAACAACATGATACCATAATGTAAGGAATGAACAATGATTTTTTAATCACATCCATTCTAAAGAATAGGGGAGTTCCTGGAATCACACACCCATCGAAAGCCTTAAACTAAGTGTGGGAATAAAAATATGGGATTAAAAGAAGAAGGATTGTGTTTTTAATATTTTTTGCTTGTCTGGGTGATAGGGACACGGCTGCTAGTCTAAATAATAGAAATAGATTTGGGCAAGTCTATTCTAGAAGGCATAAGTAGACTAGTCTGGTTATTAGTTAAAGCTGTTGATAACTAATAACTACCTTCTATTTGAAGAAGGATATAAATAGAAGTCTTCTACAGAGGGAAGGCAGGCTGTTTAGACGGTTAGTCTGGGATTGGGAAGTTGGAGTATTATCTCCTTATTTGGGACTCTTGTACTGTTGCTTTCATGAATAAAAGTTCTGATTGATTTCTTGAGTTGAATTCTTACTGAATAGCTAGAATTCTTATCTGATTTCCTGTTGTAATCTGTGTTAGCTAAAATTCCTGTAATATTGGATATTCCTATCACTGGGAAAGAAGAAGATTAGAAGAAACAGAAAGGAATGGAAATAAGAGTTATTTTCCTCATTTTCTCTTCGAATTCGAGAGAATATTTGAAACTTAGGATGAAAAGATTATAGAAGAATCTAGACAAAGAAAAGTCTAGACAACCATTACCCAATTGATTAGAGTTGTCAGTTACAAATATTTGTATTTAATATTATAATTAGTAGCCTGCCTTATTAATCCCTAGAATATTGTATAAATAGCAACTCATTTCATGGAATAAACCAAGTGATTCAGTCTCAATCCTCCTTATTCTAAATTCCATTATGGTATCAGAGCCTCTAGAGACCTAATCGGTCTGTTCTCATCACCTTCCTCTCAACCAGCATCATCTTCATCTGCCCATGGCTAATGAAGATAACAGAGACAAAAGTCCAGAAGATAATTCAACCTCATCTTTCTCAGCCAACAATCCCCTAACCCCAGATGGCCTTATTATGCTCAGCCCTAGCCAATTCCTAGAAAAACTAGATGGATCAAATTACCTTGTATGGAGAGACCAAGTGATGGACCTTCTGTTTGGTTCTCATCTGGACCAGTATATTGATGAAAAATTCAGTCCTCCTCCAGAAAGTGAAGCTGCCAGCCATCTCCGATGGAAGAGACATGACCGTCTGGTGCGGCACGCCCTTGTTTCTTCCCCCAGTTCCGCTTGCAAACTGTTGATTGGGTCAGCAATGACCTCCGCCTCTGTCTGGAAGACACTGGAGCGCAAATCGTTTCAAAGCTCGATTGGTGGCTAAGGGCTTTCATCAGCACCCGGGGATTGATTACTCTGAGACCTTTAGTCCTGTCATCAAGCCAGTTACTATCCGGGTTGTTCTGACCATTGCCCTTTCTCATGGCTGGCACATAAATCAACTAGATGTCAACAATGCATTCCTACACGGGGCTCTCCAAGAGGAGGTTTACATGAAACAACCCCCTGGTTTTAATGATGGATCTGGAAGAGTGTGTCGTCTAAGGAAATCCATCTATGGTCTCAAACAAGCACCTCGGGTGTGGTACCAATCTCTCAGTGGATTTCTTTTATCCCTTGGGTTTTATTAATCAGTTTCTGATGTCAGCCTCTTCATTTTTTCCTCTCATCCATCTTATATCTATGTGTTAGTATATGTGGATGATATTATTGTCACGGGCTCTACAACAACATTGATCCATCAGACTATTGACTTGTTAGCACAAAAATTCTCCATCAAGGATTTGGGATCACTACATTACTTTTTGGGCATGCAGGTCACCCCTACACCGGATGGACTCTTTCTTGATCAACACAAGTACATTACGGATTTATTACAAGTGTTGAACATGCATGAGGCGAATCCAGTATCCACACCCTTAGCTTCCTGAGCTTCCTTGACTTTGTTTGATAGTTCGGGTTCTTGTGATGCAACCCTCTATCGTCAAGTTATTGGATCACTTCAGTATTTAAGCCTCACCCGACCTGACACTGCCTTTGCCATCAACAAGCTAGCTCAGTTTATGCATAAACCTGTGTTGAAAGACCCGAACCGGACTGGCCGGTTCGACCCGAAAACCGGTCACCCGGCCTTATGTCCGGTCCGGTTGACCATTGACCCGTAAATCTGAGTAAAATCGGGATTAACCAGTAACCCGCCCGAACTCGTGACGGAACCGGCCCGTCTCAAACCCGGATTATGCAAAAAACCCGGAAAATCTTCACCAGCGGGAGTCGAACCCGCGCCACTTGCTTCAATTTTAAGCGGGCAAACCAACGTGCTACACAAGCCGGTTGGTAATTTTGGTTGTTTAGCTCTTTTATACACTTTTAAGCCTGGAGTATTTTTATTAGTGTTAGTTTATTAGGTCAATAATTAATCAAATTATAATTTAATACTAATAAATACAAATCAATGATATTCTTAACATCCAATTATGTATATAATCTCCCAATATTTTTTGTAATTGATACTCCATATTATGTTCATATTTATTATTCATCTAAATCCCAATGTATTTTCAATGTTGTGAAAATCAATATTCTTAAATACAAAAGTTTTTTACATTACTTATATTATATTATCATTATTAAATTATGAAGGAATACACTTTTTGTAATAATCAATTTAATCTTTTTATATACTTGTAATTAATTTTTATATGTATTGGTGTTGACCGGGCTTACCGGTCGTTGACCGGGTTGACCCGCCGGGTCCGGGTTGACCCGTGACCCAGTCTTCTGTCCGGGTCACTCTCCGGTCCGATTTTTACAACATAGGCATAAACCCACTATCAATCATTGGCAGCTCATGAAACGTCTCTTGCGGTACCTTCAAGGAACAAGCTCTCATGGTTTACATCTTCGTCGGAGTTCTCACCTTTCATTGTGTGCTTATGCTGATGCGGACTGGGCGAGAAATCCAGACGACCGGTCCTCCACCAGTTCCTATGCCATTTTTCTCGGAGAATCACTTATTTCATGGAAATCATCCAAACAATGCACAATTGCCAAATCCTCTACCGAAGCAGAGTATCGGGCCCTATCCACAGCTGCATCTGAAACTCTTTGGATTGAGTCACTTCTTCATGAGCTTCGACATTCTCCTTCTTCTCCTCCGGTTCTTCTATGTGATAATAAAGGCGCCACCACCTCTTCCGCCAATCCGGTTTTTCATTCCCGAATGAAACATGTTGCTATTGATTTCCATTTTGTCCGTCAACGCGTGCAACGTGGCCTTCTTCGAGTTCTTCATATTCCCTCTCATGATCAACTAGCTAACATTCTCACCAAGGTAGTCAAAGTCGTGAGGCGCACGTGAAGCGCTAGGGGCCTTCTAGCGCCTGAGGCGCAAGGCGCAAAAAAGCGCACGCCTCACTCGGGTGAAGCGCATTACCTATATAAAATTACATATAATATTTTGTAATTACCAAATATGATGTATGTAACATCATATTGAACCAAATGCATAAAAAAGCTAGGATTCAGCAAAATAAAGTCATGATTCACAAAAATAAAAGTCCAAATTCAGAATTCATGGCTTAAAACTAAAACTAAAACTAACAGACACTTGTGAAGGACTAATCGTCATTAAAAGAGGAGTCGGTTTGTTCGCCATTATCTGATTTATACTCCCCACCGTCCTCTTCAATTTCTCCCTCACTTTCCTCACCCACAGAACTTGTTCCACCTTCCATATCCTAGAAAAGCACAAAGCAGTGAACATATATTAAAAAAAATCACAAAGCAGAGAGTACTATGAATATTATATGCATGCTATTGATGTTAATATACAAAAAAATCACAAAGCAGAATAATATATACAGTGAGTTTGAAGCACTGCTTTGCTGCATTCTTGCATTAGCAAAAAGTGTTTTTTGATTGTTAAACACTTTGTGTTTTTCTGTCAAACGGTTATTTTTGAAGCAAAAGTGCTTATCTAGAATATAAGTCTATGAGTATTATATACATACTATTGATAGTAATATACAAAAAAAACACAGAGTACTATGAGTATTATATACATGGTAATATACTAAAAGTCTAAAACAACACAAAGCAGAGTACCATGAGTATTATATACAAAGTAATATACTAAAAAATCCCAAAGTAGGGTACTATGAGACTTTGAGTATTATATACGTACTAATATACTAAAAATTCACAAACCAGAGTACATATATTTAAGTACTGAGTATTACATTTAAGTACTGAGTATTACATACTAATATTACATATTTACACTAATAAACACTAACATACTGTAATATGATATTTGTATAAAGAGGACTACATGATAAAAAGAACATACCTTGTTTAGCTCCAGGGAGAGCTGAGTATGCTTCAGATGATGAAGGAAGCTGAAAGAACTGGCTGATGTAGAGCTTAGTGTCGAGTGAGGAAAGCCAGGAGAGTGAAGAGCGAGGATGGTGAGCGATGATAGCTGAAGTGTCTTGCGCCAGTTTTACCTTTTTACTCTTAGTTTCACGTAGTTTTAAGTGGGTTTACCCTATTTTTTCATGGGCTGAGTGCTATTAAACATATGGGCTAATTGCTTTTCAAAGTTCTAAACATAAAAAAGGCTGTAAGCCTTTTCCGTCTCAGGCGACTAAAGCGTGCGCCTTATAGCGCTTCAGCGCTTCCTGCGCTTATGCGCTTTTACTGCGCTTGAGGCAGGAAGCTGCGCTTCTACGATTCTAAGGCGCTGGGGGTGATTCTCGCTGCGCCTTGTGCGCCTAGGCGCTGAAGCGCGCGCTTTTGACTACCTTGATTCTCACCAAGCCACTTTCACGGCAGCGGTTTGTGTTTCTACGTGACAAGCTCAGGATTCTTAGCACTGATAGAATACCTGGCTTGCGGGGGCATATAGAAGAATCTAGACAAAGAAAAGTCTAGACAACCGTTACACAATTGATTAGAGTTGTCAGTTACAAATATTTGTATTTAATATTATAATTAGTAGCCTGCCTTATTAATCCCTAGAATATTGTATAAATAGCAACTCATTTCATGGAATAAACCAAGTGATTCAGTCTCAATCCTTCTTATTCTAAATTCCATTAAAGATTACTTTCGTAACAAATAATTATTTTTGCAGTCTTTCCACTCCTCTTTGTCTTTCCAATGCAATAACATGAGATGATTAAAATACTAGGAAAACATTTTTTCCCCATATTGTCTATCACCAAGAGCGGAGAGTTCCCAAACAAAGTGTTAGGGTTGGATGCGATTAAAATTTTACAGAGAAAGAAAATACAGAGCAAGGACACTGATTTAAGTTCAATGGGAAAGGTTCATGATTTTTTAGTCAAATAAGGCTCAATAAATCATTTTAAATCAATGATACAGTGCTATGCTAAGATATGTTACATTCCTTAAGTTGAATATGTTTCGACACTGCAACCTCATTTTTTATTTCCTTCTTAAAAAATAAGAAGGTTGTGACAGGGAGGGCATCAGACGGAAAACATCGTCCACATTCTCTTTTACATGAATATATCGTCTAAAATTAATTTTATACTATTATTTGGTTAGGGTTGCAGGTTGTTGTTGTTTGACTATGAGGTCACGGGTTTGAGTCTTGCGAGCGGCCTCTTGTCAAAATTTGACATGGGAAGGCTTGGCCCTTATACCCTAGTAGTGAGAGACCCTTCCCTGGACCCTCACCTTGTTCCTTTCTAGGTTCAAAAAATCAATTTTATACATTTATTGGCAACAGGGTAGGCACTAATGATAATGATGATTACTCAAACTTTGTTTTAAGCATTTGGATCAGGGTGTCAGCAACTCGCATTGAAGAAAGAAGCTCACTTTACACAGCGTCAGTATGGTAAGACAAAATTAGGATATCATAGTAAATGCTTTGCAGTAAAAGAATAAATGCAGCATGGAAATAGAAATAATCAAATGTAGACCAAACTTTCAAAGGGGAAAAGTGACATACCGTGTAACACTCCCTATCTGTGTCTGATTCAGCTACACTTAGGGCCCATGTGCGGACCCATTCGAGCCCATTTAAAAAGTCAGCATTGCCTTCAACTAGGGCAGATTTTATAAAGGAGGGATGAAGAGAAATCAATATGCATGATGCTGCAAAAAGCACAGACCTCCGGACATATGCTTCCTTATGAAAAGATACCTCCCTAGTACAATAATAACAGCCAACAGTGCTTCAGAAACACAAGACCATGAAAAGATAAGAAAGAAGTGTGGAGACTCTGATTCATGGAAGCAACAACACAATTAGTGTGTCCTTGGTAGAGATAATTATGGAGCTTGTAGTTTAATTTAAGCTATAAATAATCTATCAGACCTGTTTGGTTAATAAAATAAGAACTTTATATAAGCTATTTTTTGAAAAGCTTTAATAATTAAGCTTTTAGCTATTTATTTGTTTACACTAAGAACTTTATTCTACTACAAACTAACATCATTTAATCTCTACAATCAATATAAGGGATGCACATTTATGTCTTCTTACATCAATACACTACCCAACAATTAATTTTGCCAAACGCTTGACACCTATTACAGCTTTGAGCTATTTAGCAGCTTCGAGTGCCAAACAGACTCTACACTGCCTCGAGCATTTTTCATTTACACCACAAATAATATTTTAATACATCAATTGTCCCAAATAAAGTCCATAATCTCCTTTATACGAAGGCTTCTTTCCTTATTAAGGTAAAAGTAAAATTCTTACTTTACTTATCCACGCCTAATATCCCCCCACCTACCATTATTAATTATTCTCAACCACCTATCACAATAACATTCTTGGAAGTCAAAAGAAAAGTATTTGATTCATAAATCACACAAGTTAAAGTAGGAACTCCTCTTAAGGATGGAGGTAATAGTGATCGAGAATAAGGCTTTCACTTTATGGGGGTAAAGGTGTGTTAATATTAGGTAGACATGGATAACCAGCAATAACACCGCTAGCAGGAATAATAACGATCGATACCTAGATCTCAGCAAATCCAATAGAGGAGATGCCAAAACAGATGCTTCTGGATGCATAGCAGCACACTTCATACAAACCCCGAGCATGTAGATAACCTTTCCCAAAACGAAGAAATCTCTATCAAGCAAATCAACACCGTGTCTTTTCTTATCAAATGTCTGCATCACTGGAAGCATAAACATAGCTGCATATTGGGGAAACTTATTCAAGGAACAGTCAACCTGGGTATCTTGTTTCATTGATGCTTGAAGGTTCCACCGACGTGTCTTCCTTCCTTTTTTTATTTGACTTGGTTTGGAGGGAAGCTCTCTCTCATAAGAGTAAGACCAATTCAAAGGAGTTCCCGGAGTTGAGACCTCCTTCCATGATGTAGCTCCAGGGGGACCTATGTTCTTGGGCACAAACCATGGCTGGTCTGACATGGATGACACGAGGAATCTAGAGTCTTGCTTGGGTTTTGAAGTTTGTGAATTTGCAAGTTCTAGAGCAGCACTTGTCATGACTTCAAGAATCAATATCCGCTGACTTACATCTAGATTCGGTGAATATATTAATTTGTTTAGCTCACTTAGAGATTCATTCGGGCAGGTAGCGATCAAAGCAACTAATGCCTTCTCTCTCTTGTCTTCTGCAGATTCTTCCTCTCCATCAACAGTAGAATCTGAACAACGAACATGTACAAGTGCTCTGGTGAGATCACCAGCTACAAACTTAAGCTCATCAGGAACGGCTCGCACAAGTTTCTCAGCAACATCAAGAGCCTGTTCAACCTGTTAAAGATCAATTATGACTTCAGACGACAGTTGGGGGGATGGTGGGTGGGCTTTACCTTTTAGGTTAATTGTTGAGGTTCACAATACATGTTTTGGAGGGAAAAATTGTTCACAAATATGTGTCGTTTTGGAGGAAATTTCTGTTACACTGGAAGTATCTTTTTGTAAACCCAAAACAATATTAATGCTACATTTCGTTCATACTTAACGGTAAGTAGGGATTGTGTTGTAAAGTTTTTCTCTATTTATCAAGTCCTTAATTTGCGCGATTTATTCCAAAAGAACACTTATTAAATGGCTCACTAAACTGTCTGCGCTTCTTTGTTATGAAGCCGCAGTCAGTCCATGCAATTTTTTAGCTTTAGTACAGGGGTAAGGTTGCATACATCCGACCCCCTCTTACCCCACCGTTGGTGGGAGCCTTTGTGGCACTGGGGTAATGTTGTTGTTGTATTCCAAAAGAACACTTATTGTGCACTGGAGGGAGTACATAGCAACAAAGATAAAATAGAAAGTTTTTCTAATAGAACATACACCCTCAGCATCATCAGGCTTTCTTAGTGCTCCGATCACATCAGCCAACTGCGAGAATTTTCTTTTCAAATCTGTGTCATCATCTACTAAATCATAAGGCTGCAATGACGAATCACTAGAGGATTCAGAATCTTCATTTGTGATATCATCATCGTCTTCATAAGGAGCCAGCTCAGTAATTAACAATGCGGGATCAACAATCTCATCAGGATCAACCATTTTGCATTCATGCAGTCGCTTACAATTAACCATCATATTGTTGGACATATCATCATGACTTCTGTTATCAAACTCCTTTCTTTCTGATATGGATGAAGAATCTTCTTTTCTGCTAATATCTTCATCAGTGCAATTAGGCATAAGACAAGAACCCTTCTCAAAGTTTCCTAAACCATACTCCCAGTCAATTGTCTCATCATGGCAGCTATCGTCTAGATACAGCGGATTTTTTGGATCAATTATACGAGAAAATGCTAAAGCAACATTGCTAGCCATCTTTCGGACCAAATGATCAGGACTGTTCAACCTACCTGGCATCAATTTTAAGAAAGTATATAGCTTGCAATAAATAATACTATTGTATTAAGAATAAAAGAAGTCAAACAAACATAAAAAACGTGTTAGAATTTACAGCTAACACCCTGAAGAATTGAGTGCAGTGCATCTTTGGTTGCATCTAAATCTTCCTTTGATATATTCTCTAGGCAAAGGCCTAAAGCAGCAGTGATGTCTATTATTGCGTTTTAAGTGCCAAACAGATAAAAGGGAAATATAAAGCCTTTTGGGTGAAATTATTGTAAAACAGGATAGGTGCATGCTTTTAGCATAAAAGTATTTCCTCCCTCCGTTTCTAAATGAAAGTCACACTTTCCTTTTTGGGATGTTTCAAAACAAAGGCACACTTCCTTATTTGGTAAACAAATCTATATTAAAACAGTGCAAAACAGTGTCAAAACAGTGTACTCTAAATTTTATCTCTCAGTAAATTTATTTTCTTAATATGTATGAAGTCAAAGTGTGACTTTCATTTAGAAACGGAGGGAGTATTATTTAAGCACTTAGAGTGCATTTCTGAAAAAGCATCAATCTGATCTTTCTTAAATAGACAGTAAACTGTTTTTTGATGTTAAATCACTTATTCTATTTTTCCAACCGCTTCTTTTTAAATAAAAAGTGCATTTATTTCACAAAGAAGCAATTATTCCCAGAAAATAAGTAATTCCAACCACTCTCATATACGATAAATCGACAATAAGGTGAAAGGATCAGACCTAGCGCACTATACACATTTACACTTTTTTTGCAAGGCTATAAAATAAAAGGTTGTAGCCTAAAAAAGAAAAGATACAAAAAGGATACACGCTTGCTGCTCAATTGTAGCTGATTGAACAAATTCTTTTTTAGACCATGCTATGGCAAGGTGCTGCACGGTGTCTAAATGAGCACGGACATTACAGTGTTTTGTAGCCAATGAAGTATTAGGCGCACATTCAAAAACAGCAATGTGGAGAATCCATCTTGAACAACATATAGGGAATACTTTCCAAAGTAAAAATTTATCTCGGAACATGGATCTGAAAAGGAAAAAGGACACAACCCTGAGTCGAGGATAAAAGTATCAACATACCTTCAATACAAGTAACTAAATTTTTTAGGATGAGAATTCCTCAATGCAAGTTTTACTATACAATATTCGTCAATGAATTAAATGCAAAAGTGCCCAATGAAGCCAAAATATGCCTGAACACATGAGGGAGATTTTAGTGCATGTTTGGTAAGGGTTATCTAGCTCAGATGGGTGAGAACTTGCTGAAATTTATTAAAGGAAAAGAGTTTAGTAACTTCCATTCAGCTAAGTAAGTAAGTCAAAACTAATTATTCTGCTCATTCGCAAATTAAGTCAATAGTGGCTACTAAACGAAGCATTTATCAGGCACGTCACGTTATTAATTAACAACCATCTGTACACAATTACCAATATAGTTCAGATTCATATGTGTGGTAACTGAATAACAAATGAAAAAATCAGAAGCCTGTTCTATATGCCAAGAATAATAATTCAATGGTGTTGAGAGAGATTCTAATATTTCAGTACTGAGAATTTAAAGCAGGTACTGCCATACCTAATTGATGTTTTTTGCTCATAGATACGGTGAAACAAGATCCATAAAATCCAATATGCTTCATCATCTCTCACTTTTTGAGCTGCTAGTTGATTCAGAAGTTGTTCAGACAACCTTTCTACTGAGTGTGGATCTTGAACTGCCTCCATTATCTTCAGGAAAAAACGAAGACCAGGTTTTGACTCAAATGCTTCACTAACAGTCAAATCAGCATTCGGCCCTAGAAGGCTACGAACACTTTTGAGGATTCTAGGAATCAGCACACTTAACAGCACATCTGAGAAAATTAAAAACTTTGGTTCATACAGTTATATCTTTTTCCCCATTTCAGTGCAAGACGATACGTAGCTTGCAATAATATAAACCACCTGCAAACCCTCGCCGACAAATGCGAGTAAATGCTTGGCCAATAAATAGAAGAGAAAAATCAGTTTTGTTTTTATCAAAGGACAATGTTTCATCTGAATTCCTGTCTGACTCTTCTGCTCCATCAAGTAGTTGGGTGGTAATACGCTTATAAAATAATCTAATATTTGATTGTTAAGAAAACAAGCTAGTCCAAAAAAATGTAAACAGAAATTAAAATGGCATGTACAGTACCAGATTGCAATTATATTGGTAAAGACACTTCTTAGACCAACCTTCCAAACCTCATCACAATACAATAAACAAATAAACAAATAAATACTCAAAGACGCAAAATGCAAAAAATAAAACAAAAGTAAATTATGTAATAATATAAAATAATAATAATAATAATAATAACAAAAAAAACTATAATGAATATACTCCCTTTGTCCCTAAATAACATCACAATTTGACCGCACATTGAGGTTAAGAAAATAAAATTTTGTGAATGAAATTTATTTAGAGGAGAAAGAAATAACATGAACCACATAATGTTTTCCTCAAAAGGAAATAGGGAAAAAAATTGGAATGGACCAAAGAGGAGAATGTGTTATTTATTTTAGGGACAGAATGATGGAGGGAGTAATAGAGAAAGAGAATAAAAAGAAAAAAGGAAACTGTTATTTCAACTAATAACCAAGACACTAACTAATACTCCTTCCATCCCAATGTCTTTGCCCAATTTTTTTTCTTTTTCCACCCTCCCACTAAGTTTGTCTCATACCAAATATGGTAATGTTCGTGCGGCTCTATATCATTATGACTTCATTCCTACTTTATCAATTCAATGCCAACCATATAAACCCCCTTTTCTTAATAACCGAACCACCTCTTTATATCCCAATTTTAGTGAGACTGGGGTAGTATATAAATAATGTGAGACATGTTCACATGCCATAAGGTGCAAACATTTTTATTGAAGAGTGAGGAAAAATAAAAGGATACGATGAAGAGAGCGAAGTGGGCGCTCTTGTTCGTGCTTTGTCAGGAATAGAAGTAATAAGTTGTGATACTTGGAAAATAATCTGCTGGACAGACTCATGGGTATATCCTTTGGTTCGAGAGTCACTGGAAAATTCTATAACAATCCGGAGTAGTCCATCATTCTCAAACAAGCAAAGAAGAAGTAACCTGCCATGGATATTGTGAAGGAAAGACACAGGATATGCTATTATTAATGTACACCTAATGAAGGCAAGTGAATTCTATATACACTACATATAGCATCAATTGCTCTTGAATGGAACATTGATAAAAGATTGCTAATAACCAGCGCCTGGAGTTCATATCAAATCTTACATCTCATATTAAGTCAACTACAACAACAACAACATCCAAGCCTTAGTCCCAAAAGATATTGGGGTCGGCTAACATGAATTGATACATGATATCACCAAAAAGAGAAGAAAGAAAATAAAGATAAAAAAGATAAGCTATTATAAAAAGATAATATAAAAAAGATGAATATACATATAAAAGATAAAATAAAAAAGGATAAAAATAATATTTATATATAAGGATAAAAGGATAAGAAATAGGAAAAAAAGAGGGGAAAAGATGAATGTTTCTTGGAACTAACCCCTTTCTAGTTGTCCAGGATGTAAATGAATGTGGAAAATGATGACCGACAGTGGGGCATACATTAAGAAGTTGTGCCTATATGCTTTTATAGATATATACAATGTGAGATTTTAATTTAATAAACATGTTAGCAATGTGACGAGCATTATGTGAAAACGAATGTGAAAACACTGATATATAAGATTTAGAGAATAAGGAGAATTTGTTGGTTTGTGCCTATATGCTTTTACAGATATATACAAGGAGATGATTTAGTTCAATAAACATGTTGGCAATGTGATGAGCATTATGTGAAAACGGATGTGAAAACACTGATATGAATAATTTAGAGAATAAGGAGCTTCTGTTGGTTTATGCCAATATGCTTTTGCATATATATACAAGGAGATATTTTAATTTAATAAAACATTGTAGGCAATGTGACGAGCATTGTGAGAAATCGAATGTAAAGAGACTGATATGCGAGCTTAAGACAATAATGAGCGTCTTTTTGTTAGTTGTATTTACCTTTCAGCATTCAAGCACACTATATTGAGATCCCGAGTGTCAATATTTCTTCCTTGTAAAGAAGGAACTAGTGCCTGGATGACCTCAGTGAAATGTCCGTTTATAAAAAACACATCATAAACGTGTACCCTTGCAGAAGTGGGGAAGCATGCTAGCCAATCCAAAGCCACACCTATATTATCAGCATTGCATTAGGAGCCCTCCACGTTTAAGAGAAGAACTAATGTATGGAAAATGCAAAATGGCAATTCATCATTCATTGCAAATGACTATACACTTATAGTATAAAAAAGATCCATCATATGCAACCAATGAAAAACGAATTTTTCAATCTTTCATTCATTACCATATAATAAAACATGAGCTAGCATGCGAAATGCAGCACCCTTGTAGAAAATCTGATGCCATTCACTTCTCTTGTCAGAATCCGGCACCAGAGCGCTTTGTATCTTGCGGATAACCAAATTTTCACAAACTTTTAGGGATGCATATCAAAATGTGTCATTATCTAAGCAAATTAAAATATATATATATATATATATATATATATATATACACACATAAAAGTCAGGTGTACCTGTTCTTTGTACTGCTCATCAATACTACCTGAAATTCACAAAGAGAAAAGTATGTATTTAAAAATTAGTTTTAACCTGAATAATATGATTTCCCTAACATATAATAATTTCAGCTGTACGAGAACCTAAGAAGGAGCGAGAATCGAGAGGGAATAGCAGAATGGCAATAGAGTGAAGAGCTGCGATAACTTGGTCGACGTGGCTTGCTTCTTTGATGGAGCAGATGACCTCCCTTACTTTCTCTGTGATTGCCTTCTCTACTTCTCTCCTGCAATTCACTGATTCTGCGTGGAAGTCTTCCATGGCTGCTGCCAATGTATGATTTTTAAGGAGTACTAGTATGCCTTCTACTTGGAAGCTTTCCAAGGAATACCATTAAAAAATCATACAATTTCGGTAATAAGGAAACTCATATCATGATTATCTGAAACTAACTACTCGCCAGTAATTATGGTGAGGAGCCTTACTCGATGAAGATTGAAGAACAACTGGTCTCAGTATCGGAATCCGTCTTCAAACCAGTTGGTATTGAGCGAGAAAACCACGTAGACGGTAGACCCAAACCAGTTGGACGTTCATTATAATATTGAATATATTGGTGTACGTTCTTTCTTATTAAACAAAAGCGCCTGTAGCTCAGTGGATAGAGCGTCTGTTTCCTAAGCAGAAGGTCGTAGGTTCGACCCCTACCTGGCGCGAGATTAACTTTTGCTTATTTCTTCATTTTTTTCAATACCCATCATTTTCATTTCATCTTACAATTTAAATGGGGTTTGTCCATAAATAATAGAGAATATTTTTCAAAAAACATAGAGAATAGTATTCGAATTTTTATTTCCAAAATAGAACTAATTAATGTCATTTATGACGTGAGATTATTTTTGCTTATTTCTTTACTAGCTTTCAAGCCCGTGCATCGCAATATGTAATTTAGTTAATTTGAAATTTGATTTCTTCCGGATCATATGTAATGTGATTTAAAAGAAAAATAAAATTAGTCTAATTTATAGTCTGTTTGATAATACTATGTGTTGAGTTCAATCCAACACGATATAGTAAATATATGTATAAATGTGTATGAACAAGCTATTTTTACGTGGAAACCCGGAAAGGGAGAAAACCACGAGACTTTTTAGGCTAATGTCCAAGCCCTCTCATTCTCATTAGGACTCTCCTCACCATTACATAGTACAATATTCAAGCTCCTATTAATGGAGGATCAAGCTAATCTAGAGAAGAAGGAAGAAGGAAGGGATCCCTAATATGGAGGGAAACTCCCATATTTATAGAGAATAGGGGAAGGGGATGCTCTCCACCCTAATGGGCCGCATGGGCCGGAGTGGGCCCAAATGGCTAAAGTGGGCCGGATGGGCCGAAAGGGGCTTAGCTGCTCGGGCTCCGTACTACGTAAAGCCTTGGACTCCTGAACAGTAATAGGCCGGGATAATATATCCCAACACAAGTCCCCCAGTTTCTTGAGTAGTGAGCTCGCGGATCTGCTCGAGAAAATATACTCTGCCTGCGCTCTTCCTCTGTCTTGCTGGAAACGGTGTCTTCACATAATCATAATATCTGAGTGAGTGTCTGCACTCCTGAACGTAGTCTGCCGGTGAGGCACCCCCCTTCCCGACGGGGTCGGGCGAAGGGTGCTCCTCCACGCTCACACTCCCCCTGAATGCATCAGGCGGGAGTAAAGGACTCTGACTCGAGCTTTCCAATCGGAGAAGCTTAGAGGTCCATCATCTATAAACCGACGTCGCGGTACTGTCAAAACATGATGCACGTGTGTATGTATGAATGTATGAGGTATGATGCATGAATGCATGAATGCATGTGATGTATGGGTGCAATGTATGAGAGAAGGAATGTGAGATGTGATAGAAAGCGGTGGCTCTCATCGATAACCCGGGCATGTCAGCGCCGAGAGGCAGACGTGCTGCGTAAGATGGTCGTCGCCATCCTAGAAGGGATGGGCAATCCGGAGATGAACCCGACACAACGGGCACGGCGGGGCCGATTGTGCTGCATAAGAGACGTTCGTCGCCATCCTGGAAGGGATGAGCGAGTCGAACATGAGCCAGACACGATGGCGCTGAGAGGCCGATCGTGCTGCATAAAGACGTTCGTCGCCATCCTGGAAGGGAATGGGCTAGCCGAACCGTGAATCTGGACACGATGGCGCTGAGGGGCCGATCGTGATGCATAAGACGTCCGTCGCCACCCTGGAAGGGATGGACGAGTTGAACGTGGGCTGGGTACGATGGCGCTGAGGGGCCGATCGTACTGCATATGACGGTCGTCGCCATCCTGGAGGGGATGGGCGAGCCGAACCGTGAATCTGGACACGATGGCGCTGAGAGGCCGATCGTGATGCATAAGACGTTCGTCGCCACCCTGGAAGGGATGGACGAGCTGAACGTGAGCTGGGTACGATGGCGCTGAGGGGCCGATCGTACTGCATAAGACGGTCGTCGCCATCCTGGAGGGGATGGGCGAGCCGAACCGTGAATCTGGACACGATGGCGCTGAGGGGCCGATCGTGATGCATAAGACGTTCGTCGCCACCCTGGAAGGGATGGACGAGCTGAACGTGAGCTGGGTACGATGGCGCTGAGGGGCCGATCATACTGCATAAGACGGTCGTCGCCATCCTGGAGGGGATGGGCGAGCCGAACCGTGAATCTGGACACGATGGCGCTGAGGGGCCGATCGTGATGCATAAGACGTGCGTCGCCACCCTGGAAGGGATGGACGAGCTGAACGTGAGCTGGGTACGATGGCGCTGAGGGGCCGATCGTACTGCATAAGACGGTCGTCGCCATCCTGGAGGGGATGGGCGAGCCGAACCGTGAATCTGGACACGATGGCGCTGAGGGGCCGATCGTGATGCATAAGACGTTCGTCGCCACCCTGGAAGGGATGGACGAGCTGAACGTGAGCTGGGTACGATGGCGCTGAGGGGTCGATCGTACTGCATAAGACGGGTGATGATCCTCTCATGGCCCTCGGCCTGT
The DNA here is from genome assembly GCA_945859915.1 of Cuscuta epithymum. Lineage (NCBI taxonomy): Eukaryota > Viridiplantae > Streptophyta > Magnoliopsida > Solanales > Convolvulaceae > Cuscuta > Cuscuta epithymum. The sequence continues at coordinate 2,466,183 of CAMAPF010000012.1, read as the reverse complement.
CGGTGAGTGATAATCGTCTCACGGCCCTCGGCCGTGTTGGTGATGTGTCAAGTCTCTCTCCTGACTGGCTGTGAGAAGCCGATCGTCTGCCAGGACTCCATCCGGGAAGGAATGGTGAGCCTGAAATAAATCTGGGCGATGTCCCTCCTACCTGATCTGGGGAGCTGATCGTCGTTCGTCTACCGTATCCGTGGTCCTATGTACGGACCGCTAAGCGGTGTACACTCGGCACGCAACAGACTCCGGTAGAGAACTGGTCCTTCGTGTCTGATCCATGGAGCTGGTCTTCGTTCGTCTACCGTATCCGTGGTCCTATGTATGGACCGCTAAGCGGTGTACACTCGGCACGCAACAGACTCCGGTAAAGAACTGGTCCTTCGTGTCTGATCCATGGAGCTGGTCTTCATTCGTCTACCGTATCCGTGGTCCTATGTATGGACCGCTAAGCGGTGTACACTCGGCACGCAACAGACTCCGGTAAAGAACTCGGTCTTTGTTCTTCCCAAGTCTCGTGAGTACTGGTCTCCTGGTTTCGCAGGAGACGTTCGTCATCCCAACTATGAGAAGAAACAGTTTTATCCACGTCGGGATTCCCTATCTCTGTTCGTCCCCAGTCGTGATTTACTAGTCTTCTGGCTTCGCAGAAGACGTTCGTCATCCGTCCATAAGGGGGAGGAACCGGTACACCCTGTCAGGGTTCCCGTTTCTTCGCTCGTCCCTGTCGTGATCCTACTAGCCTTCTTCCCTCGAAGAAGACGTTCGGTCAATCACCGATCGCAAAGAGGAACTGGTTTACCCTATCGCGGGTTCCCTACTTCGTCGTCCCATGCTCGTGGCCCTACTAGCCTTCTGCTTTGGCAGAAGGTGTTCATCGATCCACGGGAAATGGGAGGAACTGGTTTATCTTGCCAAGGTTCCCTTTGGTACGTCTAGCCTCCCCCACGTTCCTACTAGCCTCCGCGTCGGGAGACGTTCGTCATACGCGGTGAAGGAAGATCAGGCATACCTCGACAAGACTCCCTCTCTCATAGGATCTCATCTCCCCTTCTCCCCATCTTTTTTTTTTCTTTTTTTTTTTCTTTTTTTTTCTTTTTTTTTTTTTGAGGGAGGAAAATACGTTCATCGGTTCTAAGAATGACCACAAGTGATGTCACACATAATGGTGGTGGGATACAAAAACGAATAAAATGACGAGGCGGTGGAATAGCTGGTCGTCATGTGAAGGCGATGGTCACCCTCCTGGAGGGGAGGGGTGAGTCCGATCGCTAACTCAAGAAGGTCGGCATTGGGAGCCGATAAACAATGATCATAATGTCGCTGAGCAGACGGTCCTGACAAGGAGATGACAATAGTGTCCGATCAGGCCGATATATCCGAGCAACGGCTCTCATCCACGCAGTGTGGGGATGAAACCGGTCTTCAAATATGGAAAGCACGCCGAGCCGGGAGGCCGGTCGTGATATAACGGTGTCGGCAATGAGAGGCGGACATGAAAAAACCAAGCAACGGTCCTCATTCGCGCAGTGCGGGGACGAGGCCGGTCTTCAAATAAGATAATCACGCCGTGCCGAGAGGCCGGTCGTGATATAATGATGTCGGCAATGATAGGCCGACATGAAAAAACCAAGCAACGGTCCTCATCCGTGCAGTGCGGGGACGAGGCCGGTCTTCAAATAAGGTAATCACGCCGTGCCGAGAGGCCGGTTGTGATATATAATGGTGTCGGCGCCGAGGGTCCGACAGAGAGAATCAAGCAACGGCTCTCATCCGCGAGGAGCGGGGACGAGGCCGGTCTTCAAGTATGGAACACACGCCGTGCCGAGAGGCCGGCCGTGATATCATAGTGTCGGCAATGAGAGGTCGACCTGATGTAAGGATGGTCTCACAGCCCTCGACCGTGATGGTCTCCTCTAGGCCCTCGGCCTCTGAATGATGGATGATCGTCTCACGGTCCTCCGCCGTGGTAGTCCACTCTAGACCCTCGGCCTCTAGGTGTTCTCTCCTAGGCCATCGGTCTCTGGGGTGGAGATGCTCGTCTCACGGTCCTCAGCCGTGATGGTCTCCTCTTTAGCTAGCCCTGAGCGTCTTCAAGACTCGGGTCGAGCGTCTTTTAATCATTTCGCTCGAACGCGTCGAGCGGCTCCAATCTGTGCAATAAGCATGATAACGGGCCGCACGGCCCGACAATATGTATACACACATAGCCATCTACATGGCTCTCTCTTTAACATCCACGATTACCGGCCTATGGCTATCGCGAGTGTTTAAGCAAAATATTGATAAGCTAAAACTAATTAAAAAGGAATTCGTATAAAGAAAGGGCTTCGAACAAGAATAGAGAAGGAGATGACAAGAGAGTGAACAAGAAGGAAAACTTGAGTATTATTCGAATGTTTCAGCTGCCTTGATTACAATGAGGCTATTCTATTTATAGGAAAAGCAATTAAAGCTCTAATGATGGTTTTTTCCGTTATTGACGGATTGGCCATCCGTTACGTACCGACGGATTCAAATCCGTCATAAAGGCTGGTCAAACACATTTAATACTCTCCTTAATCACATTAAGGAGCCTAATAATGTACAAAAAACGTTACAATATTTAAAAATGATATTCTTGACGCTTCAATGACTCAATTTGTCTGTTTTGGCGGTTTGACGTAACGGTTCCGACCCGTCGTCGGTTTCGCAACTCGTCATCAATGTTGGCCAGCTCAAAAATAGGTAACCTCCAGCCTTAATATCGTTGATAACTCCAGCAATAAACACAAATCCGTTACAACAGCCATCATTAAGCCTCTTTAACTTTTGTGATCAACTCTCTTTAATGCAAAATATATTGCCAAATAATTGCACTAACAATTGCCCCTTTCGAGAAGTTGGCGCGTACAATGCATGGTCGGATCATTAAGCGGTAACTTGTCGAAATTTTGAAAGAGCAACACTTCACCTCTTGGTTCACTGCGTCTATCGACGACTTGTGGTGACATGTTGACAGCTTCGGTTGATGAAACATTTCCGTCTTTCTTCAGAATTAGCGTTGATCGAATCCATCTCCTCAACTAAAACAACAAAATCTGAAGCCTGACATGTTATCTTCTCTCCTCCAAAATTGTCTTGACGACTCGGTGACAGAAATTCTACAACATCTTTCACATTGATGTCGACACTTCATCTAGCGACGGGAACATCATCCATCGTTGAAGATGACGAGATGTGTTGTGTGAACTTGGTTCATATCCTGCAAAAACTTTAAATATGGCATTACGTTTGTCGTTTGTATTGTCTCCTTATGTTGGAGCATGTGCTTTTGTTGTGTAGTTCTGTATTTTTTTGATGTACGTGTGTTGTCATATACGTTTCGGTTGCACGTGCGGTGTCATATATGTTTTGGTTGCACGTGCGTTGTCATATATGTGTGTAAGTTTTGGCCAAAAATATATATGTTGTAAGGGCCGGCTGGGACTGTTATCCATGATCTTCTCATGGGCAGCCCAGCCCTTTCCCATTTGATGTTAGTGTGTAATATGTAATTGGCAAGAGCATGGTTGAAATCTTAGTTGCCTCAGTAATTGATTGGTCTTATGCGTCGAGATAGTCCTGCATCCATTAAAAACCGTCAAAGCTGGTCGTTGGCTTTAGGCCAACGACCCTCAAATGGTTAAGTCAGTAAAAGCAATGAATCTATCTTGAAACGGAAATGTTTACTTTACACTGAATATGTCACAACATTCTTTCAGCGGAATGACAATAGTATGATCCCACGGAGGACCCCAAAATATATTGAACTAAAGCTCACGGCTAAGATAAGTTACAAAAATGATTTGAAGGAAAATGCAAAGATTATTAACTATTGAGGATTTAGCAATCCAAAATACCAAGTCTATAAATGACATAAGATTTGCATGTTAAAATTGCAGTTCTGCCAGGCGTCAAATTAGAAAGTAAGACACGACCTCAAAGTGACGTACAGACTAACCATGACGCTTTGACAGATCCATCGTACCCAATACGTCATGGACTTCTAATTGAACTTACGAGGACGTGCGACGTATCAAAGAGACTTACCTGGCACCTCATTTGGTTTCCTGCACTTAAAACGTCGCTAGGATTGGTCATTGGCCTTAAGCCAACGGCCCTCCGACGATTAAGTTAGTGATTGTTTTCAGGTAAAGGAAAGCAATGAATTTAGCACTTGTATACAAAATTAAACACATATCTTACATTAGAACACGTCTATCGTCAGACAATATGCCCCCCATCCGATGATTAAAATCGTCTCGTTACCAAGGTGACTCGTCATGGAAGTGACTTGTCGCGATTAGGCTCACCGCGAAAGTGACCCGTCACAGAAGTGACTCGTCACAGAAATGACTCGTCACGGAAATGACTCATCATGAAAGTGATTCGTCATGAAAGTGATTCGTCACAGAAGTGAGTCATCACAGAAGTGATTCGTCATAGAAATGATGACAATATGCAAAAGAAAGCAATAAACTGAAAATGAAACAACTTTAAGGGTACCGTGTTGCAGCACTTTAAAATCTGTCTATCATCGGAAAAAGAAGGGTACCTTGTCTTGTTCATCTCGTCATGGAATGACGACTCGTTGCTCAGGTCTTGAATAAGGTTTCCCAGACTTGTAATCATGTCTCTAAGGAGATTCTGATTTCCCGTGCCCCCAATCATGCTCAACATGTCCAAGACGGGATTGTAAGTCTTCTTCTAGGCGGATGAAAGCCAATGCCTTTGCTTGGACATCTTCGAAGGATCGAAGAGGGTATTTCGTCAGTTCACGGTACAGCTCTGAATCGTCGATCAAACCTCTTCGGAATGCCTCAATTGCCGTTGGTATGTCACACCTTGGAATCGACACTTTCTCTTTGTTGAAACGATGAAGATAATCCCTCAATGATTCCCCTCGTCGCTGAACAACTCTGTATAGATCACTTGTTTGTTTCTCCAAAACGCGACTACTTGCGAATTGCTGGTTAAACAAGTCGACGAGCTCAGCAAATGAATTGATAGCCTCATTTGGCAAGTTGACGAACCAGGTTAAGGCCGGTCCTGAAAGTGTCGCTCCAAATCCTATGCACATGCATGCTTCCCTTTGGTCTGGTCGAAGTGATACGGTCAGCATGTGTTGTTTGTATTGGGCAACATGTTCCACCGGGTCGGACGTACCATCGAACATCTTCATGGAAGGGGCGACGAACTTCCTGGGTATCTCGACTTCAGTAATCCGTCTGCTGAATGGAGACTCTGCGTAACACGTTCTCGATGCTCTGTCCAAGGGTGGGGGTGCCCATGGCAATCCGTTGATCTTATCTTGCATCTGACGCATTTGTTCCATCATCATGGACATTTGATCTGCTATGACCGGGTGAATTGACAATGGAGTCGAAGTCGCTGGTCCGACCATTTGGGTGACTTCAGGTCGGGTCGGTGACGGAATGAATATTATCTCAGGGCGCCGTTCAGGTAATGTCGGCGCTGATGTAATGACAGGTCTGCCAAGGCGTTGCGTCTGAGGTTCCAGAAATGACACACTAGGCCCGTTACGTCTGGCATCCTGCATGAAGCTTGACGGATCAGCGTCTCCGTAAGTTTTGCTTTGGTAACGAGGAACCGACGGTTCCGTCGGGACATGAGTCGCACCTGTTGACGGATTAGAGTTGGACGGACCGGGATTTCCACAGGTTGTGCTCCTATAGTGGGGAATTGATGGTTCCGTCGGGATGGAATGCAGATTCGTCGCCGGCATGCTTTGAGTTGCTGCCTGCAAGCCTAACCCGTTCGATCTGACCCGAAGGGTTTCCGGGAAGAAACAAACTGGTATGTTGGCTGGTGGCGTCGTCTCTGGCACGAGTGGCGTATATGGGATGACTTGCGATATGACCGTCGAGTATGGCTCTCCAGTCGGCGTTGGCGACAGACCCAGCGTAAGAGATACTGGATCCGTCGATGCCGCGAGTGGAGTCGTCGATGGCGGGGAGACTCCGAGATCCAACCTTGTGGCAGCATTCATAAGGTCAGTTCTCCGGTTGGGCCTTGAATTCGAGGCTATTGACACTGCGGATTGTACCTGGGACCGAAGTACATCGTTCTCCCGTTGAAGAAGGGCCATCCTCTCCGCCATCTCACGCCGAATCTCCTCTCGGACTGTCTCCAATTGTTGATGGAATTCAATCAACAATTGATTTGTTCCTGCCATATCTAAACTCTTTCTTGCACGATGCCCCACGGTGGGCGCCAAATTGTTTAAGCAAAATATTGATAAGCTAAAACTAATTAAAAAGGAATTCGTATAAAGAAAGGGCTTCGAACAAGAATAGAGAAGGAGATGACAAGAGAGTGAACAAGAAGGAAAACTTGAGTATTATTCGAATGTTTCAGCTGCCTTGATTACAATGAGGCTATTCTATTTATAGGAAAAGCAATTAAAGCTCTAATGATGGTTTTTTCCGTTATTGACGGATTGGCCATCCGTTACGTACCGACGGATTCAAATCCGTCATAAAGGCTGGTCAAACACATTTAATACCCTCCTTAATCACATTAAGGAGCCTAATAATGTACAAAAAACGTTACAATATTTAAAAATGATATTCTTGACGCTTCAATGACTCAATTTGTCTGTTTTGGCGGTTTGACGTAACGGTTCCGACCCGTCGTCGGTTTCGCAACTCGTCATCAATGTTGGCCAGCTCAAAAATAAGTAACCTCCAGCCTTAATATCGTTGATAACTCCAGCAATAAACACAAATCCGTTACAACAGCCATCATTAAGCCTCTTTAACTTTTGTGATCAACTCTCTTTAATGCAAAATATATTGCCAAATAATTGCACTAACAGCGAGCCTCGGCCCGGCTCACCGTGCGGAATTGCTGGACGTAACAGCTCGCGGCGGGGCCAATTAGCAGCCCGCCGAACGTCACATAGTGATATTCATCGGTCCGTGAGTTTTCAAACTCAGACCCAAGTTGGTCGCACTGCCCTCACAAAAAGGAGGTTGGGTGCTTTGGTGCCTTCGGGCCCCACAGGCCACGTTTGGCAATAGTCATTTCGCGCCTAATGGCGTAAATGATACTAGGGTATGATCGTCGATCGGGCACGTAGTGCCGTGCGGACTAATGCGCAACCCTCCAATTAAAATGCGTCGTCGGGACATCGCCCTTCTGGAGACGCTCGGATCACTTAATCACAGCTGATCGAGAGTGGGCCAACGGGCCCCACAAAAAATTAAATATTCAATAAAATGTTGGCCGAACTAACCATCACTTGAGCCTCGCTCAGCTTTATTTAATTCGGGACATTTTATCCCTAATAAATAATAGTGATATAACAGGTAATAGCAATGATATTATCCTATCCAAGGCCATTCAGGTATGCTCCGTTCGCTAATTAAAGCCGATCAGGGGCAGGCCGACTGGCCCACAACAACCAATCATTAATAAAAATGACGGTGAAAACTAATTATCACAAGAGCATCGTTCGGCATTATTTAATTTTGGGAGGTTTTATTCTCTAATAAATAATGGTGATAAAAATACTAGCAATACTAATATTTTAAACAACAATTGAATGTACCAACTTAAAATTAAGTATGGGTACTTAGCTTTTGGGGATAAAGTCTCGGCCAGCATGGCTTGCAGAGTCACATTTGGTCTTCTCCTGCCAATTTTGACTTTGGTCAAAATTCTCCACAACTTTGCCCAAGAGCCGAGGGCTCCAATTATTCAGCCAATCTAAATCCCAAGTTGACGTACGTCCAAGCCAGATGGCCTCGGTTTACTATCGGAATTCCCCAACTTGACTTGGTCAAATTCCCCAAGAAATCGCCCCTTTTACTTGGTCTGGATTTCGCGGACGTGGTGCGCTTAGGTCCAAGCAGCAATATACAGAGTATCCTTTAGAAAAGCGAGCCGCATGTGCCGGCCACTTCCGCCGGTGAGGATGGTGGTCGCAGCAGAGCGGAGGCGGCCAGAGAGGATAGTCTCCGATGGGAAGTCGGCTGAACTCCGAAGTACACACTTTCTGAGCTCCAAACCGCCATTAATGGCGGGAAATTACCTGGCTCGAGGTTGAGCTGTAACCGAAGCAGAGGGAAACCATACTAACCGGCGAGGTGGATGAGTCCCCGGCCTGCTACGACGCCCGCCGGTGTGGTGCCAACACCTGGCTGGGTCCGCCGTGGCTGCTTCTTCCGATTCTTTTTGGATCTGGGTGTTCCCAGCATCTTTTTCGTTTATTTTTTCGTTGAAATCAGTCCATTCGTATCAAGTTTCCCTTGAAGCTGAAGAACACGCTTAGTCTTTTTGAACTGATTCCCACAGACGGCGCCAGTGTTGAGTTCAATCCAACACGATATAGTAAATATATGTATAAATGTGTATGAACAAGCTATTTTTACGTGGAAACCCGGAAAGGGAGAAAACCACGGGACTTTTTAGGCTAATGTCCAAGCCCTCTCATTCTCATTAGGACTCTCCTCACCATTACATAGTACAATATTCAAGCTCCTATTAATGGAGGATCAAGCTAATCTAGAGAAGAAGGAAGAAGGAAGGGATCCCTAATATGGAGGGAAACTCCCATATTTATAGAGAATAGGGGAAGGGGATGCTCTCCACCCTAATGGGCCGCATGGGCCGGAGTGGGCCCAAATGGCTAAAGTGGGCCGGATGGGCCGAAAGGGGCCTAGCTGCTCGGGCTCCGTACTACGTAAAGCCTTGGGCTCCTGAATAGTAATAGGCCGGGATAATATATCCCAACACTATGATAGATCGAATTAACTTATTTTACTGAAATTGATTAAATTCTGGCTGAATGAAAAAAATATGTAAAATATATTCCATTTATGAAGCCAAGAAAAGATTATATGAAAAATAGTTAAATTGATTTTCTACATAAGCATCTCGAGTAAATATAATTGCTTTGAACCTGATTTTATAGAATTCATAATCTCACGTCCTCTAAATTACTTTATTATGCACCTCAGTTTTTTTTTTACTATTTCACATTCAACTTGATGTAGAATACTGAGTGCATACTTTTCACTTTTAATAATAAGATATTATATTTTACTCATTATTTTGTCACGCCGTAAATGTAAAAAAAAATGAAGTTTTTTGTTAACATTTTACTCATTATTTCGTTACATTGAAAACACTAAATTACTTTATTGAGCATTTCAGAAAAAAAAATACTTTTCTAGTATTTTTCATTCAACTTGGTATGAAATATACATTTTAAAATTTTAATTGTGAGATCTTACATTTTACCCATTAATAAAGACTTTTTTAATTGAATTAAAATTTTGGGTTTGATTTGGTATGAATTAATATGGTTTGGTAGATGTTTGTTTTACATTTTATGTGACTTATTATTATTATTATTATTATTATTAAAGTTTAATTTGATCTGATTTAATCTGGAACTGAAATCAATCCAATTAAAAAAAATCTATTAAAATAAAAGTAGGAATTTGTAATCATAGAAAGATTTTCTAATTTGGATTAGGAATGTATTTCAAAAGTGAAGGCACATTTAAATTGTAGTTATAAAATAAAGAAATAACCAAACATATTTATTTATTTTTGCTAGGCCTAAACGTATTTACTTGTGAAAATATACATACATGTATCTATTTATGTATGATACCAGTTTTCATCCTTATTAAATAAGGTAAGCAACTTGATCAGAAGTATTCTTTTTAAGATTCTATATTAGAATATCTAATAGTTTTAATTTCGTTTTTTAATTTCAATTATATGGTGGTTATAATTTTTATCATTATTTTAATAATTAAGAAAGAATTGTATGAAGATGGAGCAAAATGCGAAGTATTAACACAGTTGCAAATATGGGGTTTAGAATTTTAATCATTATCTCTTTCGAAAAGAGAATTTTGATCATTGTCTCAACATTGAGTTTAGAAAAATAAAATATTACATTTTAGGAAATGAGACACTGTTATTACATTTTTATTTTTATCAAATTACTGTGAAGACAAAATTAATATCAATTTGGCTGATTTATTTGTGAAGTGGGCAAAAAACGAATACTTCATCTCTTTAATAGAATGTAATAATTAAATGATTGTTACTCCGTGAGTCTGTGCTTAAAATTTGGTTATTAATTGTTGTGATTCGAATTACTGAATTTAATACTTATCAAATATGTAATGGATTTTGAAAAAGTTACCAAATTAATTAAGGTGGATTTCTACGGATTTTTGTTTCCATATCAATATGCAATCAAAAATAGAATCTAGCTAATAAAAATAGAAGGTATAAAAATAACTAAATAATTAATACATATAATGACATGGCAGGATTATGTGGCGCTTTGTATGCTCTTAAAAAGTTCTTCTTTTATATATATATATTGATTTTTTTCAATACCCATCATTTTCATTTCATCTTACAATTTAAATGGGGTTTGTCGGTTTGTCCATAAATAATAGAGAATATTTTTCAAAAAAAAAAACATAGAGAATAGTATCCGAAATAGGACCAAAAAAGTTTGAAATTTTCAAAATAAGACTGATATGTTTTTATTCCCAAAATAGGACTAATTAATGTCATGTTATGACAGTATCAGACTTTAAACATGTCACTATTTCCCAAACTTAGCAGTAATTACTCATATTTTGGGAATAAAAACATGACAGTCCTATTTTAGAATTTTCAAACTTTTTAGACCTATTTCAGGAACTTTCCCTAAATAATACTACGAACTACTATTTACTCCTATTTTGGAGTACTAAAACAAGTGCTATGGACAAATATAAGACGACTTTTAAAGAATTCCAAATATGAGACTATACTACTACAATTGACCATAACCAACCTGGTCAGTGACTAAGGATGTTTTCTTTTGGACTGAATTTTGCTGGTCTGGTCTGAACTGGTCTGCTAAACGTCTGTCCTCTGTGTATTTTATAACTACGAAAGTCTGGTCAGGTCTGGTCAGGTCTAGTCTGATCTGGTCTGGTTTGGGACTGAGAACAGTCCAAAAGAAAACATCCTTATTCGGCCAGTGACCAACCTGACCAATGACCAATCCGATCATGATCAATCCGACCATGACCAATCCGATCATGACCAAACCGATCGTGACCAATCCGACCGTGACCAATTCGATCATGACAAATCCTCGTGACCAATTCGACCAGTGACCAACCCAATTAATGACCACGACCAATTCAACAACAACACCGACACGGCCGCCCCGACCACCGCCTCCCCCGACCACCACATTGACCACTGTTGTCGTCCGACGGGGATCTCCGCCTCCACCCGGTGGTGACAGCCTCCACCCATCACCACCCAGCCCCCCTCCAACACTCTCCCCCAACCGCCAGCAACCGACAGCCCCCCTCTACCACCCTCACCCAAACCCCTGCAGCCATGCAGCATCTTCCCCCAGCCCCCTTCAACCCCTACACCCAAGAGCCCCCATCCAGCACCCTCAAAGGCCCCCAAAACCCCCTCAAGCACCTTTCATAAGCCCCCAGCAGCCCCTTCCCCAACCCCTTCCACCGTCGTTCCCTCGCCACCACCCTAACTACCGCCCCCACCAATCGATTGAGCGATTGCAAATTGTCTGGTAAAAGAAAGAAGAAGAACAAGAGGAAAGAGTATATCCAATTGTCCGATTAGAAACCAACGGCGGCAATAATGGCCTTGGAGGCGGCGATAATGCTCGTGGCGGTGACAATGTTATTGACCAGCAATGGTGTTGCGACGAACTTCACTATGGTTGGTTGCTGGCGGTCGCGTCGCTGGTGGTCGCCGTCTCCGGCGTCGGAAGTGGTTCGTCTCTTGCTTCCATATGTTACTGAAATGGCGATAGATGGCGCATGGCTTTAATTTGATATGTCTCTTTCTTCCGTATGTTAGTCTCTTTTTTGTCCAATTGAAAATTGATCCTACTTTTGGAAAGTGAAAAGTCACACGTCTTATTTTGGAAAGTGAAAAGTCATCCGATATCCTCTGTACTCATACAAGGGTTATGTCCCAATTCCATATTCCTAAACACCTTCCAGCCACACCCATCCCTAAACACTTAAACTCATACTTTAATCTTTTGTAGTGGCTCTAATTAATTTTTGGGGTTTTTTCTTAAACATTACACTAATAAAAATGTCATGGACAAAAATATGACTTAGTATCATAGTAACTTACATTTAGTGACTGCGATGTAAATTTTGAACACAATTATAGTAACTAATACGGAGTAGATAAGTAATATTTTGTCCATCACATTTTAAAGAGTAATAGTTATGGAATTTTTTCTTAATTTTCCTCTCCAAAATGACTATTTGAATAGCCATGTGTTATTGGTCAAATTTGGACCGTGACCCTCAAAATTGTTGTAGACGACTCTGCTGATAAACGATTAAACATTGTGGTGGTCATGTTCATATTTGTTCACACTTGTCATTTTATTAGTTGAAATTTAGTATTAGTAGTATTACTATAAGAGGGAAACCCGGCCCCCTAAATATAAGGTAATAAAAGTAGGAAACTAGGAGTGTGTATACAAAATGTGTATGACTTATGTGTACAATAAGAATGATCCATAAAAGTAACCTAAAGTATCATGACAAAGATAATTTTGTGAAAGTATAGTGTTTAAAGTAATTTTTAGGCCTAAAATGGAGAAGATAAATTCAACAATAAAAAATACCAAAAGCACAAGAACACAACCAAATTAGTTTAGCTTGCGAGCTAGCTAGCTGAGATGTCTTAGAATAACACCATCAAAAGAGCATGTAATAGTAAAGTAGTACAAAAACAAAGATACGCCTATAAAATTAATGTCTACTTTTGTACTTTAAATCATGCATGCCATGCTCTTTAGATGCCTTTACCAAATCAAAAACTATATCACTATTCATTAGATATTTACTTTTATATATAGTAACCTATTCTTAATTACATGTACTTTTTCAACAATATTGTTCTTTAGAGAATAAATTTTTATAAGTTCAATCCAAAGAATGGTGGGTGCAAGAAGCCAAATAGGCAACCGACATGTTCACAAAATCCAAAAACATGGAATGATAGACCTCATAAAATCTATAGCTGCTGCGGCGGCGAATCAAGGACATGGACAAAAGCCTTTTTATGTACTAGACTTGGGGGCTCTTGATAGGGCTATGGATAAATGGGAACTTTGTTTATCCCAAGTTAAGCCCTTCTATGCTGTGAAATGCAATAGTGATCCCACTTTTCTTGCTGCTCTTGCCATGCTAGGTGCCAATTTTGACTGCGCTAGTCAAGGGGAGATGGAGGCGGTTCTCCGACTCGGCATCCCCCCAAACCGTATCATTTACGCCAACCCCTGTAAGGCCGCCGCACATATTGAGTATGCGGCCGCCGTTGGGGTAAACCTCGCCACCTTCGACTCCATGATGGAGCTTGAGAAGATGAAGAAGTGGCACCCCAAATGCAACCTCTTGTTGAGGATCAAGGCCCCGAATGACGGCCATGGCTCACTCCGACCGCTCGGTAAAAAATTTGGGGCCTTGACGGAGGAAGTCGAGCCACTACTCCAATATGCGGTTGTAGCCGGGATCCGGGTTGTCGGAGTCTCGTTTCACGTTGGGTCTATAGCACAAGACCCCATCATCTACCGCCATGCCATTGCAGCCGCGAGGGCGGTGTTTGATGTGGCGGCTAAGCTCCGGATGCCAGCCATGCACATACTTAACATCGGGGGTGGTTTTAGGGCGGGGACACAACTATTCGAACACATTTCTAACACAATAAACAGTGCAATCCAAGATTATTTCCCTAAAGATATCCCAATTGTGATCGCCGAGCCAGGAAGGTACTATTATTTGCATAAATACACAATTTTGTACTGCTATATGCCAACTACAAAGACTTCCTCGTGAAATTTGGTATGATTGAAGGAGATTTTTGAGTTTGCATCCCACTTTTTGGGTCATATTGGACTTTGTAGCCCATTTTCAAAACTTTTAGACTTTGCACCCTATCTACAACATTTTGTGAAGAAAAAATCTTGAATGGGGTGCAAAGGCAAAGACATTTTAGGAGAAATAGGGTGCAAAGTCTAAGAGTTTTGAAAATGTGGTGCAAAGTCCAATATCATCCAAAAGTGAGATGCAAAGTCAAAATATCACTTTGCTAGTTTGATATGGGATCACTAATGATGGTCTCATCACACATTTTTCTTTTTGTTGTTTATAGAAAAACTAACAAACACTTTTCTCACATGAACTTCAATCATTTTTTAATTTATCTAGTTCATATCAATATACGCCCTCTCATAATTTCTTTCCATTTTCTGTTTTGGGAGGTGTTCCAAATTTTTTCCTCATTTCATTAACATTTTCATCCCGTAGTATTTTTAAAAGGAAATCGATAAGGGTTTTTTACAAAAATATTATATTAAAATAAAACTCATTTACATAAATATGACTATTAGTTACTACAATGTAACATCATAGTAACTTAAGTTTAAAATTGAACATAAGTTACAATGATTTCATTATCAGTCTAGTTATTAAATTAATCACTTTTTTGTAAACAGTCTTTATTTTAATCACAAATATATAACTCTTTCATTGTCAAATTATATTAATTTGAATATCGTTTATAGTTACAATTAGTCAGTAACTCAAAATCCACCAATTAACATTTAACAGAATCATTTAGACTCAAGAAATACCCTTCTATTAGATTTTTAGACTCAAGAAATACCCTTCTATCAGATTTTAAGACGGTTGGTTCTAAAGAACCAAAGAAGAATTATACTCCCTCTGTATTTAAAAGTTGTCTACATTTTTCCTTTTGGGATGTACTACGTATTTAGAAGTTCCCTACACTTTCCCTTTTTGGTAAGTTTTTCCTTTACAAATATTCAATTACCCTTACTTTTTCTACTTTTTATCCTCTCTTCCATATTTTTTCACCTTTTCTCCTACTTTTTTTTATACTATTCATTAGCATTACTATTCTACCTTAAATCTTGTGTCATAATCAAACGCAGTGCTTTTTTAAATACGGAGGGTGTATTAAAGAAGAAGCGCAAATCGCTTACCATTAAATGAGTATCATAGAGATCTCAGACTCTTAAGTATGTATTAGTATGTACTATCGTATAATGTACGAAGTATAATTTTACACTGAATTCTAGCGTTCACTTAAGCCTATACTCCGGCTTCTGGTTTAGTAATTAATATTCTTTTAAAAAAATAGTGCTCTTAAAGGGGGTTTGTAATTGATTGTGTTACTTTTTAAAGTTTAAACGCTAGAATCAAAATCAATTTTTTAGAAGCTTCTAACTTCTAAAAAATTACATATATGAGCAATTGGAGCACCTTGAAATATTTCTACACTTTCATAGAACACTCCAATATCTCGGTTTTAAGCACGAAATACTTCGTATAATACTACCTCCATAATGCTGGAATCTTCCCAAATGGAAAATGAGTGAGATTATGAATAGTGATAGGGGATATAAATTATTGAGGATATGATGGGAAGATAATAAAATAGTGTGGTGGGATGAAAGATAAATCCAACAAAAGTAGGTGTAATATTGTATTATTTTTAAAAGGGAAAGCTGTCAAATAGGTCCCCGTACTATATCCAAAAAGTCAATTGAGTCCTCGTACTATAAAATCAATCAATTGAGTCCCTCAACATACAAAACATGATCAATTTGCAGTAGGGCTGGGAAAAAACTCCCGACTCCCGATCCCGACAATCCCGATCCCGACAATCCCGATCCCGACTAGTCCGAAATTTTTCCCGATCCCGACTAAGTCGGGACAGGACCGGGATTTTTTTTAAAAGTCGAGATCGGGAAAATCCCGACATCCCGACATTATATATATATATATAGAAAAAAGATCAGGTGAGAAGTGCCCCTTAAAATGAGAAGTGAGAAGTAATCTCAGCCCTTGGATTTGCATCTGATCTTACAACGCATTAAACTTATAGACTAAATATAGCAACTTATAACCAATAAATCATACCTTATAAAGCTCTCCATAATAATTACGAAAATGCCACCGCGTCAAAAATTTTCCAGATTTCCGTAATTATTTTTTCGCGGTGGCATTTTCGTAATTATTTTTGAGGGGTCTATAAGTTATGATTCATTAGTTAAAAGTTCATGTATTTAGTCTATAAGTTTAACTTCGCAGTTCTCAGCCTAAGAGCACTTCTCACCTGATCCGCTCCCTATATATATATATAATGAATATATATATATATATATATATATATGAATATATAAAAAATGAATATACATTTATAAAAAATGAATATGTATCTAAATATTTGCACATCTTTTTTAATTACTTATTCCTTACATAAATTAATCTTTTACTACGAGTATCTTACAATATCAAACTTCTAAAACTATTAGGCATTTGTCCGAAAATGAATATTCGGAATCCTAACTAAATAGAGATTATTCTTGATCCCGATAATCTAAATCACAACAATATTACAAATTTTGCGGTTCTGATGAACTCTTTAAAAAATCATGATCGAGACTAAGATTTCTTTCTTTAGTAGATAATCATAATATGTATTTACAAATTATATTCATTGGTCACAAAGTTTCTCAATGAGTCTACTTAGTTTTTAATTTTAAATAATATACATTACACATCCTTCTTTTAGTGATTTTTATATAACGTTTGAAGTAAGTTTCACTAAGCCTTGATAGCTTATTCACAAATTATACTACTAATTAATTGAAGTTACAAATAAAAATTATTCTAAAAGTATGTACTAGTGTGAATTTGAGAAGATAATTGTTACAATAAATTTTATAAGTAGATGATGATAAATATGGTATAACAGTGAACAAAGAATAATATTGAAACCACTAAATATCAAAGTTAGTGTTTAACTAAAGAAATTACATAAATTTATGTTTGATACTTCATTGTTGGGATTTAGCGGGATTAATCGGGATTCCCGATCGGGATCCCGACTTAATCGGGATTTTAATGTCGGGATCCCGACTTAATCGGGACGAGATACAGGATCCTCTTATAGTTTGAATCGGGATGAAGACGGGATCAGGATTTGGGCAATCGGGATCGGGATCATCCCGATCCCACCCCTAATTTGCACCCTTAGCCGGTTGAGTCCCGGTAAACAAGTAACTTATGCTTAGCTGGATGTATTTTGTTTCTTATTTGGAATATACCTTGCCACTTACGGAGTAGATCCTAAAAATATACACCTCAACAAACAAAAAAGCATCTCACTGTTCGTCATCTTCCTCAGCAGTACATATACATTAATACATACATTCAACCTCAAGATTGATTTTCGGGATTGATTTGAAGAGATCTAGGAAAGCTCTCTTGCTTTTCAGAAATATTAATTGAAGAGATTTATAGATCTAATTATTATACGTTTGTGAAAAATTTAAACCCGATCTACATGGTGTTGTAAAAATACATGTTCACCTCAGCAGAGAATGGATAAGAATTAAAAAGATGAAAAGGAAAAAGAAATCAAAGAAAAGGTAGAAGAATAATATGAAAATAATTGGGGTTGCAAAGTAAGATACGCTCATACTGAGTTTATTTGGGAAAATTGGGAAAATTTTCCTTGCCACTTGGAAAATTGGGAAAATTGGCAAGGTATATAGATCTAATTATTATACATTTGTGAAAAATTTAAACCCGATCTACATGGTGTTGTAAAAATACATGTTCACCTCAGCAGAGAATGGATAAGAATTAAAAAGATGAAAAGGAAAAAGAAATAGAAGAAAAGGTAGAAGAATAATATGAAAATAATTGGCTTTGCAAAGTAAGATACGCTCATACCTTCATTAAATTCCTTTGTGATGGAGTTTATTTGGGAAAATTGACCGCCATTAATGGTGATTGCACTATTGCAGATCTCTTGGGTTTTATATTAGTATATTCAAAAATTGTAGATACAACTAAACTGAGTTTGTGCTAGATGCCGTTGGTTGGAACAATTGGAGCTATCCTCCACCCTTCATTGATTGATTTGCATTTGTAGGAGTAGGTCCCATCCGAGAAGGGGCCGGAGTCCATGATCTATTATCGAAGTCAGAAAGAAAGAAATTGCAGATGTGTAGAACAGGGAGAGGGAAGGGAACACACCCTAGTTACTTAAATACGATACTGGAATTAAACGAGGTTTAATACGTACGCGTTTTATTCGGTAACATGAATGAAAAAGACGGTCAAAAATTTGTTGAAAAAAACGTTGACTTTTAAAAAAACATGTAAAAAAAACGTATATAATACGTTATCTACTACAAAAATTCGGACAAAAAATACGGGTATTATTTTGAACATCTAAATGATATATTTCATAAAATAACATATATAGTAAAAAAGAAATAAAAGTATACACATATTCAAGTAGCAAATCTCATTACTACATACAAGAATAGTTCATAATTGCATAAGTCGATGACAAAAATAAAAACAGTAATCAAGTCTAGGACATAATTTTGAAAAATAATGTCAAAAAATCATTATCTTTATATGATCATCAAATAATAATACTCAAGTTAAACTCATGATTTTCATTAAGATGACATATGACAAAAGTTGTGTGATTGCTAAACTTATTATTGTTTGTGTAAAAGCTTATGCTAAAAAAACATTAGGTTTAGAAAAATCTTAATTTTGATATGTTAGCTTAAAAAAACATCAGAAATCTTGTAGTATATTACTACGTAAGTTTTAGTATTTCAGGATGCTAGCTTTAGTCATCATGCAATTATTTTTAGTATTTAATAATGGCACTGTAACAATACAAAAACACGAGATCATATGGTGGACGTTTTCATTTTTACTTTTACACTATTGTTGATCTTCTATGCATTTGGTGCATTCATTCAATTGGTCAATTCATGTTTATGTTTTTTGTCAAATACGGGAAAAATACATTTTATACGGGAAGTATGAGTTTTTTTCCTTTTTAAACGGACCGACATTTCCCCCCTTTTTAAACGTGTTTTTTTGTCAAAAAAATGGTACATGTTTAAAACGCGCTTAAAACGAAAAAAGCTAACTAGGGAACACACTGAAAAAAGAAAGAGAAAAAAAGTAAATAATGCCACGTAGATATCCAAGTCAGCTAGTACCGAGTTCGTATACCATACGACCGTCCCACTATGAGCATAGTACACCCGCCACCAATACGACGTAGTTCTAGTAGTTGGCCTCATTATTTTTTATTTCTCTCTTTTTTTAAAATGGTAATAACTTTTTTATTTTTGATCCGATTTTTATAAAATTTATATCAACATTTTTTATTTTTCATGATCTTTCAAATGAGACCAATATTGCCTATGTAATTTTAACATATTAACATTTGCGTGTACAAATATGTAACTTTACGTGTTAAAATATGTAACTCATGTTCAGTCAGACCAAATGCAACTCGTGTGTAAAAATATGTAACTCTACGTGTATAAATATGTAACTTTACGTGTAAATATATGTAACTCGCGTTCAGGCAGGTCAAATGCAACTCGTGTGTATATATATGTAACTTGCTTATAAAAAGATGTAACTCGCTCATAAAAAGATGTAACTCAATTATCAAATGTAACTGAGGCCACTGATCCACTCCCAAACAGATTCGATCTTCTATTTCACAAACTTATCATCTCCCTGCAATTCATATGCAACTCATGTGTATATATATGTAACTTGCATGTAGAAATATGTAACTTTACGTGTAAAAATATGTAACTTCACGCATAAAAATATGTAACTCACATGTATAAATACATAATACAATAATTTTTTTATATACACAATTTTAAGATAAATTGTGATTTACACAATTATTTTTCTATATTAAATTTAGTTCGATTTTCTTTATAATCCAATACTCATTAATATAATAGTTCGATAATTTCTTAAAATTTCATAAGCAATATTGGTCTCATTTGAAAGATCATGAAAAATAAAAAATATTGATATAAATTTTATAAAAATCGGAGCAAAAATAAAAAAGTTATTATCATTTTTTAACAACAAAAGCAAAAAAGAAAAAGAAAAAAAGAAACAAGGCACTCCGTCGTTTTGAATGAAGCTTGCGTCGTTTTGCAACCGGGCGCACCATCCTCATGGTGCGCCGGTTGCACGGTATAAATTGCGAGTACCGACTATCCACAAGAAACCGACTAGAAAGTAAAATTGACTGTTTTTTGGTAGTTAAGGGATTGAATTGGTTGATTTAACAGTACGATGAGTTAATTGACTTTTTGACAGTTTTATTATTAAGGGTGCTACGAGATGATTTAGAAAGGAAGATTATTTAGAATAAACTTTTGAACTTTCCGAAAAAAGAATAACCGTTTGAACACGCCAGGTTTTTCGCAGAAACGGCGTTCACACTGGCGGCGCACGTGATCGGGATCCGGGCACGCGGCGAAAAGAGGGAATACTGGATCAACGATGGAATCTACGGATCGTTTAGGCCAACGCTATACAACTCATCGTTTGTGACAATCAAGCCGGCGTTCTGCACGACCGTCGACGAGCCGTCCATGATATGGCCCTCCGTCATTTACGGGCCGTCCTGTGATTCTCAGGACGAAGTGACGGCGACGGAGATAAAGTTGCCGGAGTTGCAGCTCCATGATTTGCTCGTGTTCACTAACATGGGTGCCTATTCCAGATGCGCTGGCACAAAGTTCAATGGGTTTGATACCATTTCTGTCCCTACCTATATTGCATACACCTATTAATTTATACTTTGATTCATAATAATGATTATCATCATCTAAGCAATAATTAATTAATTGATTAACGATTGTGGTAGTGGCTGCATTTGTACGATTCATATTCACATATATAGTTTAACTTGAGAAGATGTAAACGATTACATTGAATTAACATTATTATTATTATTATTATTGAATTCGCAATATGAAATCATGTTATGTTTACATCATAAATTTGAATAATGAACTGAATAAGTTAATCAAATTCTTTGGTGGCTCTCGCTCTGAGAATGTGTAGGGTGTGTTGTTACTTGTTATCATCATTCCACAATCCACCTAGCGGTAAACTTTGACAACAGTATAGATAATGATGGAAGCAACAACGGTTAATGAACACAGCAAGTTGAGTGCTACAGATGATGATGTTAGACACTCTTCCTCTCCTTCCTTCTTCTTCCCCCCCAATTCACTTAACTTCCTCTGATATTTTTGGGCAGTTTCTCGCACTGCTTCTCTGAATTTCGCTCTTTCTGAAACAACTTCGGTTGTCTTCCTCTCTGGTGCTACGTTCTTGGCCTGTTGTGACAGTAGCAAATGACTCAATAATTAGTTTGACCTTTTAGGATCAAACCTTATGTTTTAATTACTTAATCATTGAAGTAAGCATACCAGTTTCCTCATGTGGAGATTGTAGAATAGCTCAAGGTATCGCCCCTTTGCATGTTTTTGCCTAGAGTGTGTCTCCCTCCAACATCTGTACGCTGACCCCATGTTCAGCACTTTCTCCGCATAAATCTGCCATGTAAAACTGCATAGGGAAAATTATGATATAAGATTGCCTACTTGTCTAGTCATATCATCAAGTCAATTGATCATTCATGTCTTGATGTATGCATATATTTTGTTACCATTCTTTGATGCGCTCTAAAGCTTGTGTAGATATCTTATCCCAATACGCTCCATCAGACTTGCATTTCTCAAAGAAGTCAGCGATCTTATTGCTTGACTCGTCCCCATTGTAAGGATCGATATGAAAGCCTGAGGTTCCATCGACAATTATCTCCGCTGGCCCCCCTTGGTTGGTGGCAAATGTGGGGAGCCCACAGTTCATTGCTTCAATCACGGTTAGCCCGAAAGCTTCATACAAAGCGGGTTGTATGAATGCCCCCTTTGTGTCTGCAATGGTTCTGTATAGCTCTCCATTTCTGTTTCTGTCTGTTTGGGCTGCTATCCATCTTATCTGTCCTTTGAGGTTGTACTTGGCTATTAACTCGTGCATTTTCTTGATTTCTGAGGCTTCTTCTCGGTCTTTTGATTTCGATGGATCGAAGAATGCCCCCACGATCACAAGGTTTACCAAGTCTCTCAGTCTTTTGTTCTTCCCATACCATTCAGTCAATCCTGTTAGATTCTTCACTGTGTCTAGCCTTGCCATTGAGAAGATTATTGGTTTCGCCTTGTCCCCCAAAAACCCACTTCGGAAATTCAAGACAAAATATCCTTAGTATGAAGTCAAGTGTTTGATTTCAAGAGAACTGATTCAAACATAACCCGTAGATATAAAAGCCCAAAGGAGCTGGTAGAGAAGTCATTTATTCTTGTAATAACAGCAGGGTGTTCATTGGACGGTTCGATCTTAAGAATTTCCAAACCTAATTATTTTTTTAACTTGGTTTTGAATTGTCGATCTTATCCAGATTTTATCCATTTCCATAGCTTCAGTCGTCAAAGTCAGTTTTTTATTCCTAAACCTCAAATGAAGAACTAAACAGCTTATGCTTCAATTAGTTTAGGTCGATGTGCATTTTCATTGGTTTGGTTTTGGCCGGTTCAATCGGTTTTCAAAGTCTAAACCTTAAACTATAGACTGCACCATCTATGCTCAGATCGGTGTTTGTCTGTTTGGTTTTCATTTGACAATTTTTTTATTCCACCCTAAGTAGTAGTGTAATCACTCCTAGAATGAACAGGTCTAGAAGTTATACGTTGAATATCTAAATGATCACTTCTGCTAATGGAGTATTCTGGGCCCTGCCAATGGACTAGGAGGTGGATTAGACTAGATGGGCCGACTCCATAGAAATACGATTTTAAAATGAACATTCCCTCAAAAAAATGAACATTTTATCACCAGCATTAGAATATTAGATTATCATGTTAGAAGGCTCACATGTGTTCATTAGTATCCCCATGTTTGTAAAGTAAATCCTCAATTTCACGGTCAAAAGAGGTGAAGCGTTTATCCTTGTCAGCGAATGAGAAGTAGACAGATTGATCTGCCCCCGGGGCCACAATGTTGAACTTGGGATCAAAGGCATTGATGCCAGAAACAACTCTGCATAGGCCTGGCATTGTAAAGGCCGTGTGGCTCTCATACTGTCCAGGTTTTGTATTGCTGCAATTATGACCAAATTAGTTGTTGAGTTTAATCCAACACAATATAATAAATATAGATATAAAGTTGTATGAACTCTCTGTTTTTACGTGGAAACCCGGAAGGGAGAAAATCACGAGATTTTTTAGGCTAATGTCCAAGCACTCTTATTCTTATTAATACTCTCCTCACCCTTATAATGTACAACTTGAGCTCCAATTAATGGAGTCTTTCAGCTAGTCTCGAGAGATGAACAATTATAAGGAGAAGAAGAAGCCAAAAGGGGATCCTCTAAAATAGGAGGGAAGCCTCCTATTTATAGAAAATAGAGGAAAGGGTGCACAACCACCCTAATGGGCCAAGTGGGCCGAAAATGGGCCACATGGGCCAAGGCGGGCTGAGTGGGCCGGAATGGCCTCGTAGGCCGAAATGGCCTCGTAGGCCGAAATGGGCCTCAGAGACCGGGCTCCGACCGGGCTCCGTACTGGAGTAATGTATCAGGCCTCTAAAAAGTAGTAGGTCGAAATAATATATCTCAACATTAGTTTTGGCAGCAGAATTTCCTGTATGTGCTATTTAAAAAAAAATGTTAAGATAAAACTAACTTTCCGGCAATTTCTTGAGATGTGCTTGCAATGACAAAGTCAGAGGCATTCATTGCTATCAAGTCTGCTGTGAATTGGGCAGAGAAGTGGTATTTCGGGTCCAAGTCTTTCCACTTCACATCAGAGTCTTCATATTTTGTTTTCTCCAATGCATGAGCAATTGTTGCCTAATAAATAGTGTCTATTATAATCATCTGAATAAACATCAGTGATTCTTGAAGAGTTAATAATAATTTGTTCATACTGAACCTGTGTAACTCCAAGTTTGGTGGACATGAGAGATGCAACCAAATTTCCATCAGTGTAGTTTCCAATTATGAGGTCTGGTTTACATTTCATCCTCTTAACAATCTCGGTGGTAGCATCCTGTTTTTTGGGACATAAAACTATGTTAACAATGTGATTAAGACTAACTCAATCCCAAGGAGAGCCAAAATTATCATACACTTACTAAAAAGTTTCTATTTAGCCACAAGAGCTTACCTGGGAAAACCTCTCCAAGTATGGATAAATATCAAATCTAGAAACCCATTCCTGCAGAATTCCTCCATTGTCTGTTCTAAATGGGACCCGCAGAATGTGAGAATGAGATGTGCCGAATATGGGCTCGAGCTCTCGGTTGCACTTCGTCCCTCTGGCATCCGGTATAAGGCGAGTCACCTGCCCATCATTAGGATTGAGTTTAGTTTTAAATATCTTCAGATGTTTTTCATGATCTCTCGAATTTTATATTGAGAAAAAGGGAAAAGTACCAAATCAAATTTCCTCAAATGACCCCCTAAAAAAACTGCAACCAAATTCTCCAACTTGGCGATATTGTGCAAATGACTTTAATTTCCTAGGCTGTAATTTATCATTTAAAGCTGATGTGCGCCAATTTATTTAAAAAATTATGCCACTTAAGTTTCATTTATCCACCTCAATATATTTCACTTAAAACTTTTATTGACTGCTTATAAAACGAGGTTGAACATGTTATATCATGAAATGCTCGTGTGTTTCAACGAATGACTGAAGACCCGTTGGGGATCTCAAGAACTAAACATAGTACCGTCCCCCCACTTCATGAAGGAAGAGACTACCGACCAAGGAAGCGAGAGTTTCGAACACTAGGGATGTTGTTAATTGGACTGAAATTTGCTGGTCTGGTCCGACAAATGTCTGGTCTCTATGTATTTTAGAACTATGGAAATCTGGTGTGGTCTGTTTAAGTCTGGCCTGGGACTGTAAATAGTCCAAGTAAAAACATCCTAGGAGATTTATGTAACCCTTTCTATTGTTGTTTAAATATTTTTATAATTGTATAAGTCAATTTAAAAAAACATCATATAAGTAGGTTTACTTTATATGAATAGAGGCCTGTTTTGATGATAAAAAAAATTGATATGAATATAGGCCTGATTAAATCTTTTGATATGAATAGAGGTCTGTTTTGATGATAAAAAAAAGTAGGTTTACTTTATTTGATAAATTTGGCCATTTAATCAGTTTTTGAACTGTAATACGGAGTAACATGTTTTTTATATTTAAAAACTATTTTTATCTATTTTACTTTTATACTATTTTTATATTATTATAACATTATTTTTAAAATATATATGAATTTTTATAAGATTTAACAATATCACTAATTTAATTTTCAAAAAATAACCTGCTATAGTAGTTCAAAATGGCTTGATTGATTGTATTTTAAAGTAAATGTACTTATGTAATGTGTTTTAGTAGAAGGACTTAAGTGATGGATTTAAAATAGTAAAAGAGTCCATTTGACCCTTTACCCTTTTTTAAAAATGGTATACATAGCTTTAACCGATAAATTACCGCTTAGGAGAGTCATTTTCATTATATCGCCTAGTTGGAGAATCTGGTTGCAATTTTCTTTTTCTTAATTTAAGGGGTGATTTTCACTGTATCGCCGAGTTGGGGTTGCACGTTCTTATAGTTGATGGTAGTTTGAGGGTTGATTTGATACGAAAAATGACTTACTACAAGAATCTTGGGTTCAAAATTCAATCCTTGCTGCTTAATTCTTTGCAGCATTTCTTCCTCCAAGGCTCTTACTTGATCGAGAATGTAAACCACCTACATGATTTGACAAAAGAAATCAAGCCATAAGATTGTGTTACTCACTCCTGATGCTAATCTAAACATAAAATGATGATTATATTCTTGGCCTGGGATAGACCTGGCCTCCGGTATCAGGCAACCCAAGAACATTTTCTTGGCCAAAGTAGCCGTGAATGGATAAGATCACAATGTTGAATACAGATGGCAGTCTGTTGAAGAATGATTCGACACCGTCAGTGCCCAGCCCTTCAAGAATTTCAGAAAGCATTCCCATTGTCTCTTTCACTCTCCCTGCAGTATCCCCCCATCCTTTCCCAAACCCCATTTCCCTTAGCCTGTAGGAATTTGGAACACAATGAGCTGAAATGGTTCTATTCCAGAAGTCATATACACAATAAGAATGCAAAACTACCTAAATTACATAAGACTTCTACTTTATCATCAAGAATAAATATGTATGTTTAAAGGGGCTACAATCTTAGAAAAGAAAAAGATGAGGAAATACTCGTGCTCAAAATCTTTGTAAGGCGTGTTTAGTTGATCACGCAGATGACGTTTAGCTTTTATTAACGCATCATTAAGTTGTTCCACTGTATCAAAGGTCTTATTGAGCATAAGCTTCTGTAATAAAAAAGAAACTGTCTGAGTGCCAGATAATAAAATAAAAATTTAAAAAAAGAAATACTAAAAGTATAACATTCAGTAATAAATCTGATATTATCCAAGCATTTTTGTATTCGAACCTCTCCATTATGATAAAGAGATTGAAGGTAGTCAAGCAAAAGCTTTGAATCTTCAAAGATTTCACCAAATTTGTTTGACATGGATTTTGAGATAAAGTTGAGCCCCTTTCCTATGAAGCCAGATGGAGGATAAGGCCGAGGGTAGTCAAATGCCCCAAAATCAACTTCGAGTGCATTTTCATCGTTGGCCCTGTTCATGCATTACATCAACTTTTAATTAGTCTAATATCTTACATGTTGATTTGCATTTAATTATTTGATCGATGTGATCACCGGCGAAACTCAGGGAGGTGAGCCCGTTCCATCCGCCCCGTTCTCTAGCGGCGGTAGTGTCTATATATATGTAGAGAAAATTCCCTAAATAGGACTAAAAAAAATTGAAATTCCAAAATAAGACTATCTTTTTTATTCCCCGAATAGGAGTAAATTTTTGTCAAGTTTGACATTACTAGACTTTAAACATTGACATTTTTTTCCAAACTTGGCAGAATTACTCCTATTTAGGGAATAAAAACATGAAAGTCCTATTTTGGAATTTTTTTTTACTCCTATTTAGGACAATTTCTAATATATGTATGTGTGTATCAGTGTATCTATAGCCCTGGTTCATGAACGAATGTATCATATACTTTTGTTTACTACAATCACTTCAAAATTATGTTTATTGTATAACTTTAATTTTTTCCAGGAAAAATTGACAGGCAACTTTCTAACTGTTTTCTTTCTTCTTCAAATATTGACTTTGTCATTTGATGTGCATATTATCAAGAATGATTCTAAACTTCTTCGAAATATGTTATGAAAATAGCTATCTATTTTTCTCAGGTTTTAAGTTCAAATAGGTCAAAATTACATTTAAAGATTTTATAACAACATGATAGGTGTATTAAACACTAAACTCTTTAAAAAAAACACTAAACAGAAATACAGTCACTCCAGGGTCGAGAGACTTATAGAAATAAGACTAAAATTGTAAACCAGAGTGTAAATTGAGCACCCATAAATATATTTTTTGGTTCCACCACCGGCATTGCCACTTACCACTAGAAGTTAGAGGTGAGATTAACTAAATAATAAAATCTCTGAAAATGTACCAGTTTTCATCAAACACCATTTCTTTGAAAGTTAGATATTCTTTAGCAGTGATTCTATCAACAGACAAATCCATGGCATTGACTTTGAAGTAGTCCCAACTTCCAGGGTTGCGTCGACATGAAAATGCAACATTATGCGATTTTTGCGGCACAACAGCAGCCTCCTGAAATTGTTAGCCAGCACAATGGTTTATCTTCTTCATTTTACTTTCTTTGTGGGATTATTATAAATGCATGCAAATTATAACCACTTCACCTGTGCAGAACTCAGAATCTTGCCTAGTTCTCCCTCCAAAAAATTGGCTCTTTCATCTTTGTTTGGCACAGCTTGATCTAGCTCTTCTGATAATTCTTTCAGCTTCAAGAGCCTCTTTCCTGATATCAGCCTTCACACACAATCCATTTTTAATCAAAGAAAAGAAAGAAAGAAAATGCCAAAGGTGGGCAGTGGTTCAAGATTTGATTAGTTTTATCATTTAACTTCAGAGATAATGGTTGGTTAGAATTATGATTTGAAAAAGAGAAAACAGGCAAATAAGCCTCGAACTATTTGCGATTTTGCAATTAGGCCCCTGAACCGGAAGAAGTACAAATACACCCCTCAACTCATCGAAAATCAAGCAATTAGGTCCTTTTTTACCTGCTGGAATCGGTAGTTTCTCATCTCCTTACCTGCACCAGCAGGTAAAAAAGGACCTAATTGTTTGATTTTCAATGAGTTGAGGGGTGTATTTGTACTTCTTCCGGTTCAATGGCCTGATTGCAAAAACGCAAATAGTTCGAGGGCTTATTTGCCTGTTTTCT
This sequence comes from Cuscuta epithymum, assembly GCA_945859915.1. NCBI lineage: Eukaryota > Viridiplantae > Streptophyta > Magnoliopsida > Solanales > Convolvulaceae > Cuscuta > Cuscuta epithymum. The sequence goes on along the minus strand of CAMAPF010000012.1, from coordinate 2,437,765 downwards.
CTTTGAAAAAACAAACAGTATGGCACCTGTCAAAAAATTTCTTAGCGTGAGCGTCGTTGATGGCATTTGTAGTCATCTTGAATCTGTCCAAGCTAGTAGCAGAAGACAGAGATGGGAATGGCTTCTCTAGTTACTTTGTCTAAGACTTGTGCATTTGAGTAATGAGAAGGCAGGGAAGCTTTTATAGGGGGGGAGATGAAAGAAGGTTGTTGTTTATAGCACTTGAAAGGGGGGATTCCTTGGTGCTTAGTGTGGACAAGCAGAATTTAGAACAAGAAAGGAATTTCTGAAATGGATGGAATGTGACTTCCCTTTCCTGTTAGTACTGTTATGATTTAAAAACAGAACTGGGAATGATATATTCTTTTCTTTTGAATGGACTAATCTAGTTTGACTTTGTGGGCAGGGATGGGGCTTTGGGGGTAAAACATATTGTACACCCGTTTGTACTGTGCGCTAGGGGTGGGCACGGTCGGTTAACCAGTTTTCGATTAACCGAGATATCGGTTAATAAATTTTCCATACCGTTATCTAGGGGTGGGGACGGTCCGGATCGGTTTGGGTAATTGATAAATATTCAAGAACCGCCGGTTCCATTTAGCGAGTAGGTTCGGTTCGGGTATACCAAGTTTCGAAATAGGAACCAAACCTTACCCACCCCGTTTGAAACGGGCCGGTTCGGTCCGAGTCCTCGTTTTTTTTTTGTAAAAAAAATATGACTATGCAAGCAAAATTTCTAGTGAGTTATAAAATTCACAAATTATTACGTATTGATGTAACCATAATATAGTAAAAATTCAAAATAAAAGTATAAGACGACATTTTAAATTAGTTATAAAAACATCGAACCACAAATTTATAAATTAAACACACACAACCACATTAATTAAAATGTAAATCCTCATTCATAAACCAATTAAAAAGATAGGACCATAAATTTATAAGAAATTAAACTAGTTATTATACATATTTGTCTATTAAAATAGTTTAAAGCTTATTAAATCTTCCAAGTAAAATTAAGATAACTAAATGAATAAGTCACACTTCATTGAATAAGAGTCTTTGTTTACAAAAAATATTAAAGAAAGAAAGTTTGATGCATTTGGAATAGAGAATAGAGGAGAATAATTTAGGAGTTTAATTATACGGACTTGGAAACTAGTTTTAATAGATTGAGAAGTTTCTTTAATTAAAAGTCTTTGTCTAGACACAAGAACATGAAGAGCTTTCGTGTGTTGTTAGTATATTACTACGTATATTAATAATAGAGATTATTAAAATAATATTGGTTAACCAATATTTCGGTTAACCATTAACGATTAACCAAGAAACCGTAAAATTAAACCATGAAAGGAATATATGAACTTGTCAATACTTTTGAACTTATGTTTTGAATTGACCTCCATAACAAACTATTGTACGTACCGTGGACAAAGTTTGTTCAAATTGGCTATGTAATAAACTATTCATAGTTATAGTTTGGCACTTTGACTTACTCTATATGCTTATTTATCTAATAATACCAACGTATATACTACTTCAATATTCATGATACCGGCCAATAATAATAATAATAATTCATATACCTGCCAATAACGTAGCATATAATGATACAGTTGATGACTTTGATTCCATATGAAGTACAATTAGGATTTTTATTATTCCGTGGCAGCAGAGGGGAATTGGGGAAGCACAGCGCAGCATGCTACAAAAATTATAGTACGGAGTATTATTTGAATCGTACCATAAATAATTATTGGTTAACCGTTCCGCGAGTTTTAAAAAGTTCAATACAGTTAATCGAAAAATACCTTGGTTTATCGGTTTTTTTATACGGTTAATCGGTTTTGATTTTTTGTCCACCCCTATGCACACGGTACAGACGAGCTTTTTATCTTACAGTGATAAGCGATAGCAAGCTCTAGCCACGAGCTCCTAGCAACAACGATGACAGACGACCTCCCGCCATGAGTGATTGGCAGTAACCAACGGCGGCGGACGTAGATCTAGGAGGCGGGTCGGCGACTGACCTCCAATATCAGCGCCTAAATCGACAGAGCTGTTTGGCGAGTTCTGCCTAGACAAGTCCCAAGCATCCTCCAATGACAAACCGACAAGTGATAGACCAGCATGTTACTGCAATTGGTAAAAATATAAGTTCTTTTCCTTATATCTTAATATAAGTTCCATTGATATCTTAATATAAGTTCTTTTCCTTAAAAAAGTTTTTAGCATGGCTACAATATTTCATACTCCGTATTTCAAGTCAAAATTTTGAATTTTTATCATAACTATGATCATTATGTACTTCTGTTTATTATGAAACTTTTAAAAAAGTTAATATTTTTGGTAAACTAGCCCCTATTTTTTAGTATTTGCAAATATACCCCATACGCCTTGTTCTTAGTCATGGACCCGGGCCGGGCCAGTTCCGGTTCGGGCCTGGGCCCGTCCGGGCTTTTTTTTGGGGAAGGAAGAACCGGAACCGGCCCGGGTAGGCAGCGGTTCCGGGTCGGGTCGGGCCGGTTTATGTTATTTTTTTTAATTTCTTTTACTTTTCTATTTAACCCCCGACCCCCCTCCCCTCACCCCCACTCCCCAACCCCCCTCCCCCCCAAAACACTCAGACCAACCCGGGAGAAAAAAAAAAAAAAGAAATAGGTTGGGCCGGTTCCACTTTTAGGAGACCCGAGCCCGCCCCGTTTAACTCCCGGTTCCGGGTGGCCAGGACCGGTCCTATGACCGGGTACCGGGTCGGGCCGGGCCCAAACATTACCGGTTCCGGGGCGGGCGGCCCGATCCGAGTCCATGACTAGCTACTTGTTCTATTTTTCCAAACTTCCGTATCCACCGTACCTATCTATATTAACCAACATATCTACTTATAACTTATCCACTCGGCCGGTATGTGTGCAACATATAGAAGATTATTATCAAATATGGAGTATAATCTTGTTTACATAAGGGACATTACGGTAATTCTCCAATTATTGGAGCATCATTCCTTTCAAATTGATGTTTCAATCTTTTTTCGTCATTTAAATAGATCTCCCCATTTTTTATTCTATTGAAGATTCTTTTTTGAATTGAATTAAAAACTTGTTCCCACGGAACCCTATCCTCTATAGTCATCTATATTAAAATTATTACGGAGTAGTATATACTCCGTATTATATACACCCCAAATGAATTCTTGAAGATAACTGGGCTTTTATCTTCAAGAATTCATTTGAATGCCTCCCCGATTGAAGTTTTAGCTGAAATTTGGTATGAGTAAACTAGACTTAATGAATAAGATGCTCAAAAAATTTCATAAAAAAATCCACTGGAAACCGCCCCAAATGACGACGTCTGGACAGAGCCTCCTATATAAAGGCTTATTTGACCTTTTTATGTAAGTTTGATGGCCTATCTGACCCTTTTCTCAATTCTAAATTGCCGATATATATAATATATACTACCCAATAATTATTACTACGTATTTTCTATTGCTAAATCAACATGCGAAATTGAAAAAGCGTACAAGATATTAATTTAGTCTTAGGAATCTTTCAACCAAGCATTCCAGTCCAGCTGGTTGTGAAGTTACTGTGTCTAGTGGGAGGTCTCGAGTTCGAATCCCGCTAGGCACTCAAGGGTTGGAAACTCAATGGAGTGAGTTTCAACCCTAATTACTCCAGGTTCCCCCCCAGCCCCCTTCCCCCAGACCCCCCCCCCCCACCCCGGAGTAAAAAAAATTAAAAAAAAAGTCTTAGGAATCTTTCTAAATCCTATAAATTGATTATGTGATATCTTGTGGAGTTTTTATGAAAGGGACGATTTAAAAAGTTTTCTGTGGGGGAACAAAATATCTCTAACCCCCACCTCAAATAGATTGTTTTTTTATACAGTAGGCGTATAAATGTCAAAATGTAAGTTATTACCTGGGGTTGACTTTAAAGGAAGTTATTATCTCTCAATTACATCGACCAATGGTCTCAACAAGTACTAGTATTCTAACCCCTTATTGCTATTTCCCGGGAAGGTCTTATATGGGTTTGAAGATTTATCGTGAAACGTCTGATATATGATAATCAGATGGAACAACTACGATATTGTACAACTAGCACCATAGTTTGTTGCTAAACCTTATCATCACTGATTATCGATCACTGATCCAATTTGAGTACCTACATGATAGACCTCAACAGAAAACTAAAGAGTAACGACAACAAGTGATTGAGTTCAATAGTTCCTCATATCAAATTACTTGGTGTAATTTCTTATATAGGGCGGGGCGTGTGTGGGAATTTAGTTTTCGTCTGGGTATGCGCTCTTGGATTGCGGTTGCATACTCCGCTCCACTCGCAGCTGCTATCACAATTTTCTTAATCTGTCCAATTGGTCAGAGAAGTTTTTGTAATGGTATGCATGCCCCAGGACCTTCTTGATCCACATACTCCTTGCACCTCAACAGGCCCAATAGCTACAATCGGCCCAAAGCAGCCACTGGACACTCCTCATGCATACAGACCAGATCATTCCCATCTTCGGGCAAGCCCTCATGAAACAGCCCTCGGTCCCCAGAGTGAAGCCCTCGACCTCGGCACAAAGAGATTCTTAGCTCACGCATCCCAACGGCCAACCACGTCACGTGCCCACATCTGCTTCAAGTCAGTGCTCTCCATCATATACTAGCTTACATGTGTATGTGAATTCTAATGCATTTAATATTTATGACTAGTATAAATAGCAGTCCCTTAGACAGTTGTAACAGTTTGAATATTCATTAATATGGTTGCTCTCTCCCCCTCTCCTACTTAATAGCTCTGTCTTGTGACTCTTGTCTCTATATAGCACTAATAGCATGCCGATGTTAGCTATTTGTCAGTAACTTTGAAAAAAAGATGGTCATTTTCAAAGATAATAAATAAATCTTTATGATATTTCGAGAATGTGACATTTTTTACGTAAGATGATATTTTTTATGGCAATTGGACCGGTGGTGCTGCTAGGTGCAGGGTGCGGCGGCAGAGGCCTACATATATTAATATTTTCACATTTTTAATATTAATATATGGAAAAATTGATTATAATAATCCCAACTATTGGCGGTCCGCTTATAATAATCTCAACTATCGATTATTTCAGAAAAATCTCAATTTTAGGGACCTTCCGCCAATAATAGTCTGACGTGACCGACTATAAATAAATTCTTATAGCTTCTAAAAAGATATAGCAGGTAATCCCTATAAATAATCCCAAATTTTAATTATTAAGCTTTATTTCTATTAAAAATTCACCTGTTATGACAGGTAATATGCAGTCATGGACCATTATTGACGGACGGTCCATATAGTTGGGATTATACAAAAATAATCAATAATTGGGATTATTGTTAGCTGACCGGCAATAGTTGGGATTATTATTTTTAATTTTTCCTTGATATATTAATATTTTTATTATTTTTATATTTTATTATAAATAAAATTATGATTTTATAATTAATAAAATAAATACATTAAAGATTATAGGAAGAAGCATAATAGGTAGAGGGACATATATTACGTTTACTTTGGAAATAAAATGCATTTAATATAAGAGTAATATTAGTCTTATTTACTATTTAGTGCATTTACATCATTGATTTGAACGAATTGGAGAAGTGCATAAACAAATTAATGCGGTGGCTGTCCGTCTAATAATGTATATATATGGGGGGCATGCGAATGTATATATACTGCTTGATCATTCTCTATGCTACAGAGCGACAAATTCTGAGTAAGGTATACAGAATGATAGAAACAGAGATGCATGAACACAACAGCTTGAATGATGGTGGTGATGATGACACGCCCCCTTCCTCCACCTCCCTCATCTTCAGTTCTTTCGCCGCCGCCGCCGCCGCCGCCTCTCCCTTTGATTCACCCGAAACTACTCCGGTCATAGGTTTTATCGATGGTTGTGTTTTTCCAGCCTGTTCTATAGATCGCGGCACCTCCCTTGTTACCTTCTCCACCTGTCACAAATGGTTCACAATTTCTCATCTGTTAAATCTAAAATGATTTGTACTTTTCTATATTTTCAATACAAAAATATGCTAGCTAACTACCAAGATTCAAGATTTGGAAGATGAAATGTCAATGAGAATAGTTTTAGGGGAGATTGTGTTCAATGTAGACATCTTAAAATCACTTTTTTTGAATTTTTAAAAATTTAAAAGCACCCGTTTGGTGACCATGTTTTTTAGTCTTATCAGTCGTTCAAATTTTAAATTGATCAATTTTATCTTTCAAAGTTCTTGGTAAGTGATGTATCTTCTAGTTCCTAATCGATAAACTTTTTACGAACTCCTTGATTCAAAAAAGAAAATCATTTCTAGTGGAAAACGCAACTTAGTCTTCATATGATACCAAGTAGTAATACTCAGTACCTATAACCTTGAACGTCTTACCAATTTCCTCATATGGAGGTTGTAGAAAAGCTCAAGGTACTGCTGCTTTGCATGTTTTTCCCTGGAGTGCATCTCCCTCCAGCATCTGTATGTTGATCCCATGTTCAACACTTTCTCGGCATAAATCTTCCATGTAAAACTGCAAAGCAAATATACGAAACTAAGGTTTGGTTTCCTTGTAGTATGGCCGAATCAACAAGCTGGCCAAATGACCATTCTTGTTTTGATGGATGGATGTATATATTTTGTTACCATTCGTTTATGCGCTCTAGAGCTTGGGAAGATATCATGTCCCAATAAGATCCATCAGACTTGCATTTCTCAAAGAAGCCGACAATCTTATTGCTTGACTCGTCCCCGTTGTAAGGATCAATATGAAAGCCTGAGACACCGTCCACAATGATCTCTGCGGGACCCCCTTGGTTGGTAGCAAATGTGGGAAGCCCACAGTTCATTGCCTCAATCACGGTTAACCCGAAAGCTTCATACAAAGCGGGCTGTATGAATGCACCCCTTGTGTCTGCAATGGTTCTGTATAGCTCACTGTTTCTGTTTCTGTCTGTTTGGGCTGCTATCCATCTTATTTGTCCATTGAGGTTGTACTTGGCTATTAAATCGTGCATCTTCTTGATTTCTGAGGCTTCTTCTCTGTCTTTTGATTTTGATGGATCGAAGAATGCCCCCACGATCACAAGGTTTACTAAGTCTCTCAGTTTGCTATTCTTCCCATACCATTCTGTCAATCCTGTTAGATTCTTTACTTTGTCTAGCCTTGCCATTGAGAAGATTATTGGTTTCTTCTTGTCCTCCAAAGTCCCACTTTTGGAAATTCAAGAAAAAACTAACCTTTAGTATGAAAGTAGGTGTTTAATTTCAGGACTGATTCAGCATAGCCCATTGTAGAAACTAGAAATGCAGAATCTTAGAGAAAATAGCTTAAGTCTGTTTGGTGTTTGTTCGTTTCAAATCTGAACCTTAAATGGAAAAATAAACAGCCTATGTGGTATAGTTGGATCAGTTGAGGTCCATGTGCTTTTTTGTCAGTTCTGTGTTGGTTGGGTCGATCGATTTTAAAGCCTAAATAGGAAACCATATGTGTTTGGTTCGGTTTGTGTCAGTTTGGTTTTTTTTAAGTTAACCAGATCCATGTCAATTATATGAGGGTGAGGTAAGTTAGGTTGACTTTAATCAGTTTTGACTTGTCGAGTATTCCTAACTCTAAGTAGTGTAATAACTCATAAATGAACATGTTAAGACGTTATCAATGCAATATTGAAATGATCAATTTCAGCGGTGAGTATGTACTAGACTCGGCCCATGGAGTAGATGTGGGGTCAGACCTGATGGGCTGAACCCACGCCTACTCTATGGGCTGACTCCCATCAAGAATTCATTTACAAAGAACTTTCATCAGAATAAGATTAGATTATCATATTATAACATTATATCCATATTAGGACTCACATGTGTTGATCAGTATCCCCGTTCTTGTAAAGTAAATCCTCAATTTCACTATGAAATGAGGTGAAACGTTGCTCCTTGTGCGCGAATGAGAAGTAGACGGACTGATCTGCTCCAGGGGCCACTATGTTGAACTTGGGATCAAAGACATTGATGCCAGAAACTACTCTGCATAGGCCTGGCATTGTAAAGGCCTCATGGCTCTCATACTGTCCCGGTTTTGCTTTGCTGCAATTAGTCAATAAAATTAGTTTTGGACGCAGAATTTCCATTATCCTCTATAAAAATGTCTCAAATAAAACAAACCTTCCAGCAATTTCTTGATATGTGCTGGCAATGACAAAATCAGAGGTATTCATTGCTATCAAGTCTGCGGTGAATTGGCAAGAGAAGTGGTACTTTGGATCAAAGTGTTTCCACTTGGCATCAGAGTCTTCATATTTTGTTTTCTCCAATGCATGAGCAATTGTTGCCTATTTAGTACTCTTTAATCAAATCTCTCTTTTCCAAATTTTACTATCAACTGAATAAATATCTTAAGGCCCATTTGAAAGTTGAAACATGAAAATGCTACGGAGAGAAAATAGAGAGGAAAATGCAGGAAAAGCTTGGATGAGTAGAAAATGTTAAATGCTGGTTCAAAATCATTATGCTTATTTATAACATTTATTTTGAATTCATCTTTTTATTCATATGTTTTATATTGATACTAAGCAATTGAAACATATCTAAAAAGATTAGAAATATTATAAATTTATAACTGATTTTACTATGTAACTTCTAGGTAAACCAAAACACAAAAGAACAGCTTTTCTTAACATTTCCTTCCCTTTCCCTGGCCTTTTCCAGGATCCGGACATAGCCTCAAGAGTCTTGAAGAAATAATAAACTACTTATGTTTTTTGACTAAACCTGTGTAACTCCAAGTTTGGTGGACATGAGAGAGGCAACCAAGTTCCCATCAGTGTAGTTTCCAATTATGAGGTCTGGTTTACCTTCCATGGTCTCAACAATCTTGGCAGTAGCATCCTGTTATATGAGACATAAAACTATATTTACAATGTGATTAAGGCTACTCAATCCCAAATAGAGCCAAAACACATACTAAAAGGGTTATTCCTATCTAGCAAAAAGTGCTTACATGGGAAAACCTCTCCAAATATGGGTATATATCAAATCTAGAAACCCATTGCTGCAGAACCTCTCCATTGTCTGATCTAAACGGGACCCGAAGAATGTAAGAATGTGATGTGCCGAATATAGGCTCAACCTCCTGGTTGCACTTAGTGCCTCTTGCATCTGGTATAAGCCGAGTCACCTGCCCACCGATCAAGATTAATTTCAATGTTAGTCCTCTTCAGATGTTTCTTCATGACCTCTCAAATTTTGTAATGAAAAAACACTTACCACAAGAATCTTGGGTTTAACATTCAATCCTTGCATCCTAATTCTCAGCAGCATTTCTTTCTCTAAGGCTCTTACTTGATCCAGAATATAAACCACCTATATGATTTGGTATGAGAATGTCTTACATGTTTCTTTTGTGTGTATTTTCTATATATGGTCGATGTGGGATGAGTTAACAACTAGGAAAATGAAAAAATATGGTGATTATTGGGACAGACCTGGCCTCCGGTGTCAGGCAACCCAAGAACGTCTTCTTGGCCAAAGTAGCCGTGAATCGATAAGATCACAATGTTGAATACAGAAGGCACCCTGCTGAATAATGACTCGGTGCTTATGGGGTCTGGTGCTTGGAGAATTTCAGAAAGTAGTGTCATTGTCTCCCTAACTCTTTCTGCATTTTCACCCCATCCTTTCTCAAAGCCCATTTCTCTTAACCTGCAAATTTGAACAATATGAGTCCCCACAGAACTGTTTAGTCCGAGTATGGTATATTACAGTTTACTAGTTACTTAATGGATTTAACCTTGATACCGGCTTAATTATTTACGACTTACTCAATTTGCCAAAACCTCACTTACTTCTTCAGCTATGACATATTAGTACTAGTATATTACTGATTCACTTCTCATTCAGCAGCCCATGTAGCCAATATTTTTAACGAAACCATCATAATGTATGTTAATAAGTGAGAATACTTTTAAAACAACTTTAAATTGTTTGTTTTAACTTCTTAAATGTTTATTCAGCACACGAAGTAAAATGTCTCTGACACAAAAACGCTTAATACATATTGGCGTCTTAATCCCGATAGAACTTAATGTAAAAAGAGTAAACAGCCCCTAAGAGAATCTTGTATAAACGCAAGAACACAAGTCTACCCAAATACCTGAATAAGCAATTACATAGATGCTAGTGTGCATGATATTGGGCTAAATTTGAAACCAACAAGAGTAAGTAAGAAAGAAATAAATAAATACTTGGACTCAAAAGTGTTGTAAGGCGTGTCATTCGGATAAAGAGATACATAATGTTCAGCATTGATCAACGCCTTCTGAAGCTTGGCGACTGTTCCAACAGTTTCATTAATCATAAGCTTCTGCAAAAAACATATCAACCCTTTCTTTTGTGTCAAATAGTAATTATTGAAATTTTAAAAAATGAGATAATAAAAGAGATAAGAAAAAGATTCAAATCATCAAAGCCTGGTCGGTATTAGAAACCTCGCCACAATGATTAAGAGATAGAAGGTAGTCAAGCAAAGGCTTTGCATCCTCAAGCTTTCTACCAAATCTAGAAGCCATGAGTCTTGAGATAAAGGTGAGCCCCTTTCCAATGGAACCAGATAGTGCTAATCGAGGATAAGCATAGTCGAATGCCCCAAAATCAACTTCTAACGCATTTTCATCCTTGGCCCTGGTTATGTGCATTGCATCAACTTTGGAGTAACAGTATAATATCTTATATGTTGGTTTGTATTCATATTTCTATGTTCTGTGTAAATTGATCCCTTAACATTTGTTATTGTAAGTTAAAGATGAGGTGAGAAAAGGGTGGGGGATCCCAAAAGTACCAGTTTTCATCAAACACCATTTCTTTGAAAGTTAAATATTGCTTGCTGGTGATTCTTTCTACAGACAAGTCCATAGCATTAACTTTGAAGTAGTCCCAACTTCCCGGGCTGTGTCGATATGAAAATGCAACATTATGCGGCACAACAACAGCCTCCTGAAATGGTTACACATCAAGATGGTTTATTTTCTTCTTTTTTATTTTTTATAGGATGCTTACATATGGAAATCATAACTAGTTCACCTGCGCAGAACTCAGGATCTTTCCCAACTTTCCCTCCAAAAAATTGGTTCTTTCCTCTTTGTTCGGCACTGTTTGATATATCTCTTCTGATAAATCTTTCATCTTCATGAGCCTCTTTCCGGAGATGAGCCTTCATATTCAATCCAGTTTTATATTTACAAATGAAAACATACCAAGACTAGGTCTCTATGCTAATATTGATATTTAAGGCTTTGTACGTTGGTTTGTAACTTAATTTGTACACAAAGAATATGATAAGAAAGGCAAATAGTATGGCACCTGGTAAAAAAAATCTTCGCATGAAACTTGTTCTGCCCGATGCCACCAAGCATGTCATTTACCACATTTGAAGCCATTTTGAAACTATGATGACAGTAAATCTGTTTGGTAGCACAAAACAGAGATGGGTAAAGCTTTTTTACTTTATTTGAGACTTTTGCATTTGAGCAATGAAGGTGGTAAGGCTTATATAGGGAGGGGGAAAACAGAAGGGAGTTGTGTAGTGAAGTTGGAATGTGCAACTCCATGGAAATATATGAACAACTACACAAGGAAGATAATGAACATTCCTTTGTGCTTTGGGGGAAGGCAAAACTGAGACAAAGAAAGGAATTTCTAGGATGAAAGCAAATTATGGAATGTCACTTGCCTTTGAAAAGGCAGCAAGTACTATGATTTAATACCATGGACGAGAAAGGATTTATTCTTTTCTTTTGAGTTGACTTGTAATGTTGTTTTTTTGGCAAAAACTTGTAATGTTGTTAGATGCAGCTTAGCCGTTCATACCGATTTTATTAAGATCACGACTGCTTCTCTGTCCTACTTTCCATTTTAGAAAATAATAAATACTCCTAAGTAACCATTTAATCATTAAATATTTAAAATAATACTATTCGCCCCATTTTATGTATCCTTTGACACAATTATTAATAAAGTAATTTTAAAAGTAAAAGTAGTGGTTGAGATTTTAATATAACTAAGTGAAATGTTATAGCCAACATACTTCTTTCTTAAAAAATGTGATACCTACTTTGGGATAATAAAAAACAATAAAATAAATAAAATATAACGGAGGGAGTACATTTATAACATCACAACTATCATCAATAACTCATTATAGCATATACTCATCAAAATTTCTCCAAATATACTGGAATTAACATATTTATTTATTATCTAAATAATTGTGTCATTTTGCAATGTGAACCTTTGAACGGGACAAAGCTAAAAGAAGTAAAAAGAGAAGGTCAAAATTTATACATTTAGGATGTTTGATTGAACTATATCTAGTAAAAAAAGAAAGTAGAACAAGTAATTAATTAAAAAAATTAATATAAGAGTGTGAAACATAGTTTTAACATACTTTTATGCTCAAACGCAAAACTATTACTCCATCAGTCTCATTTTATTTGTTTTGCTTTGTTTTTTGGTTTGTCCCAAAATAAGTGTCATATTTCTTTTTTTTGGAAAGAAATATGTGTTCTACAACATTTCATTTTATTATACTTTAATTTCAACGTCAACTTCTACGTTTTCAAACCACTACTAATAATTGTGTCAAACCAAAACAAAACTATTCAAGCTTTGCTTCAAATGGACAAAATTAATAGTGAGGGTTACATCACATTGAATTATGTAAAGTTAAAAGGTTATTCCTTCTACGATAGTATATATTAAGGTTCAAATGAGAATCATACTTAACGGGAGAACTGCAATTTTAAGCAGATGTGATGCATTATATCATGTGGATGAAATATTTAGGAATCTGCCACCATATTTATTTAATATTAGCATGTTTTGATCAAAATTTAAAAAGTGCAATAGATGAGCCTCATAGTGCACCGAGATGTGTTAAAAGTGTATGGTTGTCACGTTCTCACCGAGATGTGTTAGAAGTGTATGGTTGTCACGTTCTCACGTTAAACATGGTTCTCATTGGAACCGCTTCATATGTATACATACATACATACATACATACATACATACATACATACATACATACATACATACATACATACATACATACATACATACATACATACATACATACATACATACATACATACATACATACATACATACATACATACATACATACATACATACATACATACATACATACATACATACATACATACATACATACATACATACATACATACATACATACATACATACATACATACATACATACATACATACATACATACATACATACATACATACATACATACATACATACATACATACATACATACATACATACATACATACATACATACATACATACATACATACATACATACATACATACATACATACATACATACATACATACATACATACATACATACATACATACATACATACATACATACATACATACATACATACATACATACATACATACATACATACATACATACATATATATATATATATATGGGAACTTTTCCGGTAAGGTATACCTTACCGGAGCCTCCATACGGCCTCCACGTTTTGAGGGCCTTCCCGGTGAAATTTTTTGATGAAATATTTTTAGCATGTTCTTCATCAAGTCTAGTACATTCATACCAAATTTCAGCAAAAAATTCAATCGGGAAGGCACTCAAATGATTTTTGGAAGATAACTGCACCCTTTATATACATATAAACGCAGTTATCTTCCAAAAATCGTTTGACTGTCTTCCCGATTGAATTTTTTGCTTAAATTTGGTATGAATGTACTAGACTTGATGAATAACATGCTCAAAAGAATTCATCGGAAAATTCCACCGGTAAGGTCCTCAAAACGTGGAGGCCGCACGGCGGCTCCGGTAAGGTATACCTTACCGGATACGAAATTGCACTAAAAATGGTTTTATGTTGCATTAATATTTAAATTTTGCAATGTTGCACTAAAACTGTTTCATGTTGAACTAATATTTGACGGCGTTGCACCGAAATAGCTTCATGTTGCACTAGACAAGTGTAATACGGATTGTTCAGAACTATTTACAGAAATGCCACCGTGTTAGATTGCATATTTCAGTGCATCATGAAGTGTCTTTTATTGCAACTTAGTCGAATCCAATGGCTGAGATTCATTCTCACTTCTCACCTAAAGGATTCTTCTCACCTAAAGGGTCCTTCTCACTTGGTTCAAGTGAGAAATGCATCTAATGTGAGAAATGAGAATGAATCTCAGCCGTTGGATTTCCGATTTTGCACTGAAAATAGCTTGGTGTTGCAGTAAGATTTTTTTTTGCAGTGTTGCACTAAAACTGTTTCATATTGCACTAAAATTTGACGACGTTGAACCAAAACAGTTTCATGTTGCACTAGATGACTTTAATACGGATTTTTCCGAAAATGCCACCAAAGTGGGTTGCATATTTTAGTGCAATATAAAGTGTTTTTACTGCAAAATAGTCGAATCCAACGGCTGAGATTCATTCTCACTTCTCACCTAAAGGGTTCTTCTCACGTGAACCTTACCCTATAGATTTTGGTTCAAGTGAGAAATGCATCTAATGTGAGAAATGAGAAAGAATCTCAGCCATTAGATTTATGAAGTTGCTAGGGGTGCAAATGAGCCGAGCCGCTCGTGAGCCGCTCGGTCAAAGCTCGGATCGAGATCGGTCAAACTCGAGCTCGAGCCGAGCTGGCTCGTTAAGCAGTCGAGCCATAAACGAGCCTACTGATTTTAGGCTCGCGAGCCTAGTTATATGTGTGTGTATTTAATTAATATATGTAATATATTAATATACAATACAAATTAATATATAATACGGAGTATATATTAGTATATGCAATATATAATATAAATTAGTTTTTTTATAAATTAATATATATATAATACTAATTCATGAATGTATATGAGAACTGGGGAGATATTATTAATTAAAAAGTAATTTAACAAAAATAATCAAAATTTCATCCACTATTTCTTAATGGGTTGACCACTTTTGATTTATATTAGAAATACAATTGGATGGAGACGTAAAGTTAGAATTGTATTTTGTTTATTTTCCCGTAAGGTTTAGTTATTGGGCTTGTAAATTGCAATTTGCAAATGTTAAGCACAAATATTTAAAGATTGTTTCATACTTTAGCTCGAGTTCGAACACGAACTTTTGAGCTAATCGAAATTGTAACTTTTGAACGAACCAAAATTATTTAGCCGAACCGAGCCGAGTCGAGCCAAATCGAGCCGAATCAATATTTGCGAGCCAATCTCGAGCCCGGATTTTTTAAGCTCGTTCGAGCTCGAGCTCGAGCTCGAGCCAATACAATATAATTCGAGCTCGAGCCTACATAAACTCGAGCTCAGCTCGACTCGGCTCGTTTGCACCCCTAGCAAGTTGCACTAAAAATGGCTTTATGTTGCAGTAATATTTAAATTTTGCAATGTTGCACTAAAACGGTTTCATGTTGCACTAATATTTGACGGCGTTGCACCTAAATAGCTTCATGTTGCACTAGACAAGTGTAATACGGTTTTTTCAGAAGTATTTACAGAAATGACACCGTGTTAAATTGCATATTCCAGTGCATCATGAAGTGTCTTTTACTGCAATTTAGTCGAATCCAATGGCTGAGATTCATTCTCACTTCTCACCTAAAGGGTTATTCTCACTTGAACCTTACCCTAATGTGTGTGTGTGTGTGTATGTGTGTATATATAGAATTAGGTTCAAGTGAGAAAATGATCTTAGAAGAGAAATGAGAATGAATCTGGACCATTAGATTGTATTTTGTGATATTGAATATGCATTGAGTGAAACTGAAATGTGCGAAACTGAAATGTGCACTAGGTGAAACTGAAATGTGCAGAATAAAAACTACGATGTTGTGGTATTTTTGTGTCTTTTATTCTGCACATTTCAATTTCACGTAATGCACATTTGAGTTTTACTTTTCATTCTGCACATTTCAAATTCATATATATATATATATATATATATATATATATATATATATATATATATATATATATATATATATATATATATATATATATATACTACCTCCGTCCCTTAAAACTTTGCCATGTTTGACCGGCACGAGGATTAATAAAGTAAAAACTGTGTGGTTGAGGTTTGTGCAGAGGAGGGAGAATTAACTGGAACCACAAATTCATTACTTAAAAGGGAAAGTGGCAAAGTTAGTGGGACATCCAAAAAAGGAAAGTTGGCAAATTCATTACTTTTCATCCAAAAAAGGAAAGTCGGCCGCCTCCGTTTGGGGCGGTTCCCGGTGGATGTTTTTGATGTAATTTTGTTAGCATGTTCCTCATCAAGTCTAGTTTATCCACAAAATATTTCGGCTAAAAATTCGATCGGGAAGGCAGTTAAATAAGTTTTGGAAAATAGCTGCGTTTTATAAGTATAATTTGGCGCAGTTAGCTTCAAAAATTTATTTGACTGCCTTCCCGATCGAATTTTTAGCTGAAATTTTTTGTGGATAAACTAGAATTTATGAGGAACATGCTCAAAAAATTTCATCAAAAAAATTCACCGAGAACCCCCCAAACGGCGGAGACCGGACGACACCTCCTGTCCCTCCGGCTAGACAGAATCGTTACTCTAAATATATATGTATATAATATATACTTACTACAATCTAATAAACATGAATAGAGGTAAGGGCATAACATGTACTCCCTCCGTCCCGAAAACAACTTCCCACTTTCCTTAAATGGATGTCCCAAAATTAACTTCACACTTCAATACTTTCCTTATTTGGCAAATTATCTACATCAAAAAAGTGATAAACAGTGCCAAACACTGTTTAAACAGTGCCAAACAGTGTTTAAACAGTGCAAAACAGTGCATTCTACAGTAAAGTCAAATTTAGTTCCTAAAAGTGTGTGAAAGTCCACCCGGGAAGTTGTTTTCGGGACGGAGGGAGTATCTAAAAAATGTTAGTGTAATTTTGTTGTTATGTAGAGTGGTATTTTAAGATGTGGGAGTTGTACAACCATAATTATATGTGTGTATCTGGACATTTTCTCTGTTAACCCCGTTTCGTCTTGCATGCTTCAAAATTCAAATATAGAGTAATCTGTTAATGAGGGAAAATACCTCAGATTTAGAGCATACTATACCCATGCGGTGTGGACTTCTGCAAATGTTTTTAACTATGACAGATTTTTGTATCGAGTAAAGTTTGAAGAACTTCACCGTACTTGATCGGAGACAAAGTTTATCATCAAAATTGGTGCCACACAAAGGAGAATGCTCTAAATCTTCGGCATACCCACACCTCATGGGCATGCTCTAAATCCCACAAATCTTTATCAAATCACAGAAAATAATTCATTGGCCTGGTTGAACAAAATAAAGGAACCTGGTGTTTGGTATAGGTGAGTTGATGCTAAGAAGACGTATATTTAAAGTTCTTTCTCAATATTCATTTTGTCAAAGTGAAATTTGTTTTAGTAATTTTTTAATATGCTCTACAATCCATTCAAAAAGTATTAAGCAACCAATAGTTTGAAATGCGGTTTTAGTTACCTCAGAATGTGTCTCTCAATTGTAAAAACACAAACGAAAAGCAGGTGAAAGATAAACACTTCAGCTGTGTAATTCAAATTTGTTTTGAGAAATTGCCCTAAATAGATGTAAATGAAGTTTAATTCCAAAGTAGGACTACTGTGTTTTTCTTCCCGAAATAGGAGTTATTAGTGTCATGTATGAAAAATATTGTCATGATTGAAAAATACTACCATTAATTATAATAAATATTGTTAATGCACTGTACGTACTACAACTATTTGAACGGTCATGCCTACATGATGGTACTAAATACTGTCATGTTAGTCTTATTTTGGGAATATAAACATAGTGGTCGTATTTTGGAATTCCAAACTCCATTTACTCCTATTTTGGAATATCTGCCATTTGTTTTTGGTTGGTTGCTTGCTAATTAATCCTTTTGAGAAGAGATGACACTGTAACATACTACATGTTAATGTTTCTTGGCAAGGTTTGTAAATGCATGTAGGTTAGGACCTATTTATTAAGATTATATTTGACTGAAATTTGGAGTATTGTACAAGTGAATAAGTGGGTGAACTAGGGTTAGAGGAGCAGAGTTAAGTGGCTTGTATTAAAAGTTAGAATTTTGTCTAACTACAAGGTTCATGGACAGGGGCGTAACCAGGACACTGGGCTAGACTGTGCCGGTACAAAGAATATTATTGGAAAAAAAATTACACGAAATTTTTTACACTAAAAATATTGACATTTTTCAAATTTGGGGTGGGCCAGGGCCTAGCCTGGGCACCCCCTAGCTCCGCCCCTGTTCATGGACCTAATAAAATTGTCATAAGTCTGGTGAGAGAGAAAAGTCTCAAAGGAATTTGAAAATTGCATTAATAATGTGTCTCAATTCACTGATCGGATTTTATCGGAGCGAGGTGAGTTCCATTGCCATGTTTATCTTCTGTTTTATGTGTCAAGTATTAGATTGATAGGTGGGTATTACCCTACCAGAGTGGCTGGCTGAGCTTCTATTTGTACTTGGGAAACTTTATGGAAGGAGTCTCCGAGGTCACTAAGTAACATGTGGTGACATATGATCATTTACTATGTAGCAGTTACTTGTGTGTATGTTGCAATGTTGTTTCTTAATTTTGTTTTCAGCTTCTTGCCGGGAAGTTTTTTTTTTTTTTTGTAATTTCATTCCATTGTAACTGGTAAATATCTCATTTCATTTCTTCGTCGAATCAACTTTTTCCTTTTCATTGCTGATAAGTTACGGACTTATGGTCGTTTCATGAATTTTGGTTTTGCCATAAACTTCATATTCCCTTTTGAATGTATGATATTAATTGTATATATCTTGTATTTTTCTAAGTTCTTGCTTATCTAAATCTTTTGTTTTTGTAGAATTCAGTTTTAGTTCAAATGTTAAGCTTGTGAGCTCGTGTACAGAGTGAGAAGAAATATTTGGGCTTACTATAGGAGACACGGTCTTAGTGGCACAACCGGTTTATGCTATTCAAATTTGCCTAGCTTATATGTGTGTTAATACATGTGGTGTGACTTCCAGGCTTGCTGCATACCTTTTCTTGTGACAAGGTGAAGTTTAGGATGCATTGACCTCTCTACATACTTTTCTACAGGTCAATGGTATGCCCAATATTAGATTCATTCTCTAACGGTTCTCATACAAGATGAAATTATCTAACTTATATATAATATAAGTTTAATGGATTGATTTTAATTCTCTTTTTGCATATGGAATCTACAATCTGTTATGGGTGAGGTAGTGGATGTTAAATATGTTGCTTCAGTGAATCTTACGATTGCCAAAACAATCCTATGTACTTCGAGATTTGATAATCATGTCCTATAGATTTTTGCACCTACTAATAAAAATTGATTCAAATTCATTAACTTATATGAAGCATATTTTACCATATTTATCATCGCCTGACGCCTGCTAATGAAAATTACATTATGGTTGTTCAATAATAAAGAATACTTTCTATTTGTTTTATTTGGTCACTAATATATTTCTAGTCTTTCATTTATCTTTAGACGCTACCTTTGTAGTGAACTCTGACTAATTTCTTCCATCTCTATCCCTAAGAAGTCTCACTCTCTGGAATCGAAATTGTTTACACGAATCAATGGTTTTGTATGCTTCACAATTCTATTTTTAAACGATAAATGATATTGGGCATTATACTCCACGCGCAACGCGTGTCAAGAACTAGTAATGGGATAAGCCTGAATTGATATTAGCTTATTATTAGGAGTTAGGACTTATTAATGATGAACGTTATTACAATTCTCAAATAGAAGCGGATCAGGCTTGGAGGTATATCAACCCGGACAGTTGCCCACATTTTCAATTACAAAATGGGACATTTATTCAATCCTTGATCTATCACATTCAGAGCCCTCTTAGTAACATTGAAATTGTCTGAATCAGCTGATTTTGCTGAAATTTATGAAATTTTGGCTAAAGTGACTGGATTGACTGATTCTGTTGATTTATACTCCCTCCGTCCCCTTTTAAATGTCCCGGAGGAGGGTGAAACGAGTTTTAAGAAAAGTGGGTTTGTGTGGTTGATATTAATTGATAAAGCAAAAATGATTTTGAGTCACACAAACTTTACCAAATAAGGTATGAGACAATTAAATAAGGACATCCCAATATGGTAAAACGGGACATTTAAAAGGGGATGGAGGGAGTAAAAATTTAAATTAAATTATTTTTTATTAATAAACTAAATAAAAAATTACATGAAAAATAGCTAAAATGATTCTCGACAATAACTTCAGTCAATGCAGCTAGAAAAATAACTCAAACTTTACTTTTCTTATTATTATAAAATTTAGCGCGTGAAATCAAAAGTTACATGTAGACCTGGGACCGGTTCGGTTCCTAGGTGAAATATGTGGAACCGTTTGAAAATATGAAATTTTACTAACGGTTCGGTTCTTATAAATTATTTTGTAGAACCGATAAAGAACCAAACCGTTAAGAACGGTTCGGTCCTTGTCATTTAACGGTTCCTAGTATTTAAAAAAAATCTTACAAATCACGGTTAAAATCACGGTTAAATTTGTGTCAAAAATACATTCAACGCTTGAAATTACAATACAAATATGTTGAATTTCATTTCAAACCTCAAAAGTTGAGTTTAAAAGATAAATACATAACAAACTGCAAATTTTAGAAAACAAAAACAAAACAAGATATTCGGTAAAGAAACCCAATAAAACCAGTTAAATGAAAAATAATTTCAAATAGTTAAATAACTAAACTAAAATAATGAATGTAATATGAAAATAGATAAGTAAATATACATTAAAATACATATACTAATAAGAAATATATATAATTTTAATTATTATATATAACGGTTCTTTAACGGTTCCACGTACATATTTTTTACAGGAACCGGGAACCGAACCGTTAATAAAAAGTAGGAACCGAACCATTAACAAATAACTAATAAATTTTGGAACCGAACCGAACCGGGTCATAACGGTTCGGTCCGGTTCGGTTCTCCGGTTCTTGGTTCCAAAGTCCCAGCCCTAGTTACATGTTTGGTAAAAAGATGGCTGACAAGCCAAATAAGCCAAATAAAATAGAATCACAAAACGGGATCACCAGAAGGGTTGACTCATTCGGACCGGCCATGTAAATATACATGGACATGCCCGAGTAAGAGTGTAGACCTTTTCGGACGGATAAATCTTGCCCGGTACATTTAATATTTATGTATGTGTGTGGGTATAAATACAAATATACGGTACTCATTTGAATATTGATGTATGTAAATGCCTCGTTTGTATCAGGAGCTCCTGACAGGAAATGGCGTGCGAAATCCGCTATATGGCTATATGGGGTGGTTCTCTGCAAAACTTTTGTTATAATGTTTTTGGTGAAGTATAATTATGCCTAGAAAGTTTTAGCTTGAATTGAAGTGCGCTTTTGTAGCAAACTGGTTCCGGCCTACCCATTATACTACTCGGCAGAAAGTTTGGAAAAAACATATCAGAGCCCATCCATTTTTATACAAGTTACCAATTTTGATTCTGCATTAATTTTTTCTATGTGCTAAAAAACTCGGTTAAGAGAGTGTTTGTGATGCAATAAAGTAGAAAGTTACCGTAAATTATACCGTACCCCCGGATGTACGGTGCTCACCGTACAACCGGATATTTTTGTAATATTTTGTACTTCCGTCCGTAATCTTTCTTCATGCGTTGTGGACTCTACAGGGCCGGCAGTCATGGTGAACAGCTTTTACCGGACTTTGTTCTTCGCCGGTGGTCTTCTTCCTGAAATTAGCCGCCGCCATTAAAATCAGCCCCCCCCCAATGCATCGCAATCGTTCACATCGAAGACCATCGATTTATTTATCTTCTTCGTATGATTATATCATTTGTCATCCACAAATTCAGAGGCTAAGCAACAAGGAACATGACTGCTCAATTGTGATCCACAAACTGTTACTGATTCAATTATATTACTATTCACTGTGACAATGCCTTTCCGCAAGTCATCCTCCTTTTTGCAATCACAATCTCCAATTACAGAACTTCGTCACAATTTTTTTAATAATAAATCTATTACATATGCTCGTTATAAAAATGAGTTTTAAGTTAACCCAAATGAGTATAATGCCTAAAAGGAATGAACATACACAAATGAGCTTTTAAATGTTACCATACTCATTTTGTAAGTTATATATGCTCACTTAGTACCGATGTTATGCTCATTTTGAAATGTTATATCAATGCATATTTTAAAAACATCATATTATATTATAGACTCGGAAGCAGATCATGATACTCAATTGTATGATTCTAATGCTCGATAGAAGAGGTTTGATGCTCAATGAAATATCTTGATGTTCAACTAAAAAAATTACGATTTTCATATCGATGCTCATTTTGTAAGTTGTGTTTGCTCATTTGATATTATTGTTATGCTCATTTTTAAAATGTCATATCAATGAATATTTCAAAAGTAGCATTTTACATTATATTCGCATATTGAAATTCATAGGAGTTATGTATATAATTTAATAAGTTCTTATAAAAGAAAAAATAGGAAAAAGAAATTGAATTAGAAGATATGAATAAAAAATTACGATGCTCAATATTGGCCACATAATACTCAACGGAATACATTTGATGTTCATTAAAAATATATTAATACTCATAACAGAAACTATGATTTTCATCTCAATAGAGGAGATTTATAATGAGCATACAATATTAATGAATGTATTTAAATGAGATCTAGAGCTATTGTTTAGGTTTTAAATTTTCAATGCTCACTTCTTATGTAATTTATGTTCTTATGTGTACATTCGGGTGTATAATATAGGGACTCGAAAGTTACACCCCCCATCGCTCATAATTTATCAAGTTTGACTACCATGATAAATAATAAAGTAGAAAGGACCCAAATTCATTGAGAAAGAAATAGGCTATGTTTGGTACAATTAGCTGAAAGGATCTTTTTGTGAGCTTTTTAGTAACTGTTAGCTTTTAATGACTGAAAAGATCTTAAAAGTAAAATGTGGTAGCTGTTTGGTAAAAAGCTGACTGTTTGATTTAGTTCTGTTTGGCATACAAGCTGTTAGGATTTATTAAAGCTAAAAGTCACAGACTTTTCTCAGATGCTACTACCTGTAGCATCTCAAAAAAGAACTTTTATTTTTTGAAAAGCTCTTAAAAATTGGCGTGTCAAACAAACAACTAACAACTTTTAGAGACTTTTTAAATAGTACAAAAGCCAAAAGCTATAGACTTATATTAGCCAAACATAGCCATAATCGAAACCACAAATTAGCCACAAATTCATGAGAAAGTGAAATTCTTTTTGAAACAACCTAAAAAGAAAATCGATAAAATTATACAGGATTTTAGAAAAAATGTCTAATACATAGTAAAAGATAATGATTGAGAAAAAGGAAGAACAGTGACATATGGTATGTTTGGCACAACTAGCTGAAAAGATACTTTTGTGAGCTTTTTAATAACTGTTAGCTTTTTGTGAACAATCATGGTTAGACACAAGTGCACAAAAATTGTACACTCTCCGTCCCACTAACAACGAGACAATAGGGATGGCCTCGGGCCGGTTTGGGCCCGATTCGGGCCTGAACCCGGCCGGTTCACGGTTCAAATATGGGAGGTCCGGGCCGGGCCGGGCCTCAGTCCAATCTATTTTTTTTTTGGCTTCTCCTAATTAACTCCCAAGTCCCAACCCTCCCCCTCACCCCCAAACCATCTCAAATAGCCCAAAATACCCAGCCCAACCCAAAAAACTTAAAAAAAATTCAAAAAAATAAATAAATTTGGCCCGGACCGAGCCCGAACCGGCCGGGCCGGTTCACCATTCCTAGGGCCCAAGCCCGAACCGTATGACTAGCGGGCCAGGTCAACCCAAACCGCCCTAGAGCCTGGTTCCCGGGCCGGGCCGGTTCAAACAATGTCCGGTCCGGGCCGATTCCAGGGCGGGCCGCCCGGCCCGAGTCCATCCTTGTGAGACAAGAGAGAGTGAGAATGATTTAGAGTCAAACAATTTTTACCAAATAAAGTATACGACAATCTTAGTGGGAAGGAATATTACAATAGTTACACTTTAAATTTCAAACAGAGTACAGTTCAGCTCTAAGTTTCAAACAATTCAATACATCATTCTAAAATTAGTACAGTTCAATCCCAAAGCTATGGCTAGATTGCCTACTTACAAAATCACCAAATTGAGCATTTCTAAAAAAAAATCCAAGGACCTAATAAGGCCTTTTTAAAAAAATACTTTTGTACAACATCAAAGGTCTTTGTTTTTTTTTTTTTGAAAAAAAGTGACTTTTATTGAAAATCAAAATTCAGAAAATATATATATAAAAAAACTCCCAATGTTTTCAAAACGCGAATATCCAAGGACCTTATATGGCCTTTTGAAAAAAAACACTTTTGTACAACATCAAAGGCCTTTTTTGAAAAAAATGACTTTTATTGAAAACCAATTATGGCCATCCCTAAGAATATAAGAGAAAACAGTAACAGTACTTATATAAAAGTAAAAAAGAATGATGTTTTTCAATAGAAAAAGTGAAAAAATATTAAACATTCTCCGATGACTTCAAACTTTTAGGTTCTAAATAAATATTACTTTACATCTCACTTTTTGGTTGAAAATCACGCTTTGAAAAGTCAAATGCCCACTTTAAAGTAACATGCATCCCATTAAAAAATTTTGAATGAGTTGCAAAGTCAAGATTTTTAAGTGAAATGAAGTGTGAAGTAAAAGTTTTTTAAAAATAAGGTGCAAAACCCAAATCAAGTCCCCTGAATATATCTAAAGACCCTAATGATCTGTTGACACTTGACAGTCATTATGTGTATAGGCATGGAGTGGGGCGGTAAGGATCGGCCCAGAACCCGGCACGAACCACTACTGTGCAGCACCGCCCGGCCGACCGGGACCGGGCCATAGGGCCAAACCAGGGAGATTTTGGAGCCGGTTACAAGATTGGTATTTGGTGGACCAGCCCGGGTCTAAATAGTTTTTTAAATATTTTTTGAGTGGGTTGGGTGGTAGGTGGGTGGGTCTGGGTGGTTTGGGGTAGAAATAATTAAGAAAACTAAAATTAAAAAAAAAAACATAGACCCAACCTGGTCGGCTGGTCCCAGAACCAACCCAGGCCAGTACACCTTCAATTCCCAAACCCAGTCCCACCCAAATCCTAACCCAGGCCTGGTCCCTAAACAGTGTTAACAATAAGCAGTCCCGACCATAATCCAAGAGACAATAATTAGTCTGATACAACCCCAAATTTAACCCCCAGGGTCGTGAAGTATCTTCATATTTTAAAAAATACCACAAACGGCAAAAAGAAACCAAAGGCACAAATGATGTAAAATCCAGACAAAGTCACACCAATTCAGAAAGTGTATCACAATTCCTGTATAACCGTCTAGAGTCCACATGACTCTTTCTTGAAAATATCCAAGGATCAATAATAAGTCTAATTAGCAAAAACCATGAAACGTAAGGTGTTTTGGGCATTTGAAGGACATTAACAATAAAACATCACTTTTTTAACATTGTCTTTCAAATCGGGAAGTGGCCTCACCGATGCACTAGAACCTGGTGCTCTTGTATTTCTCCCGGCACCACCACCACGGCCAGCAACAGCACCACTTGTCATAGACCCACTGTCAGATGTCTCTGGATCCATGTAGAATCTAGCTCTGAAAGCTGCTAGATGAGCATAGTATGCTGGAGGAACTACATAAATAATATACATGCAGCTCAATAAAATTAGTTCATATTTTTATAAATCAAATTCACCAAATAACTGCAATACAAATTTTAGCAATGACACAATTTACAAATTTTAGCAATGACACAATTTACAATTTTAGCAATTTAGAGAATACATCCAGAAATGAAGGTGCAGATTGCAATTAGACTCCACTAAATATAAACATCACCATTTTCAGTTAATTCTAAAAACCCAATACACTCAGCATCCTAATTACTCCGTAATGATCTTTTCTAAGGCACGAACAAAATAACGTGTACAAACAACTTTTGGCATTACAAGTAAACAGTACTCCTTTCTTAAAAGGAGTGTAAATGCTAAAAGGAAAATTAGTACGACCATGTTTCAAAAAAAGAGTAATGTTTGTAATACTATTTTTAGTACTAGAAACACAACTCTTATTTTTAAACAAGGTAAAGCCTGATAAAAAAAATTAATGTTGAGTCAATCCTAAGAGTAACATAGAAAAAAGCATTAAAAAAACTCTTAGTTTGTAATACTATTGCTAGTGTTACACATTAAAAGAACATACCAATAGATACAGACCGCGTACACCTTGCATATCTGATAACATAGAAACAACAGCAAACGGATCAATAGAGCTTGCAATGACATAATGTCAGACAAGATTAGTTACAATTAAATTTTCAATTCACTTACGTATAGCAGAGATTATTAGTCAACGACTGGAGACCATCAGCACTGAATTTGTTTTCATCCCATAAGACATGATAATGTGCTGGGCGACTAGTACCCTGCAGGTAAAAAAGACCAAGACTGAGTTCGAAGTTTATAATGTGTTTTCTCCTCTTGCTCAACTTATATTGAGAGAACCCTAAGGCACACAAAAGAAACACCAACAGAGCAGGCGAATTCTCACCTGTATACCAGCATGACTGCAGAGGTAAAAGTCAAACTCAGTCGGATGACAGATCTTCGAGTCCACAACTGTGCCTGTGTACAGGTACCAGATAAAGGATGCACTCCAAGAAACGCAGACCATAACAAATATGACGGTGTAATGGTAGTTTGGTGAAATATAGTCAGATGGGACTTACCAGGTAGTATGTTACCACTCCTGTCAACGGCATTCCTGTCATTGTGGTTGTTGGCAAACAACCTTGTGTGGTGCCTTTTTTGGACGACGACAAACGTGACAGTGGGCTGGTAGTTCGGTTCCAGTGATGCGCATGCCTGAAATTAGGTAAAAAATTAGTTTCCCAGACAATAAAAAAGAGAAGAGGTTCTACCTCTTTTTAGATGCATTCTGAGAAAAAGTAATAGTAATAATAATATATAATAATAATAATAATAATAATAATAATAATAATAATAATAATAATAATAATAATAACTGAGGTAGTCACCTTGCGAATTGCATCAAGCTCAAAGAGAAGTACTTGGTAAAACTGCCCTTCACTAACCCCATCCCTAATAAAATGACCAAGAAAAACATTAAGGTACACACAACAAGCAATACAGAATGTCAAGGGGCCTTTTCTATTATTTTTAGTATATACGCTTGGCTCGTTCAGAGTACCTGTAGAAGATAATTCTCTCGGGCTTATACCCCGTTGCTCGGCGAAAGGACATGAGCAATTCTCTGAATGGCAATTGGAAGGAAAAACTATTAATGAATGCAACCATCATGAAAAAAAATGTAGAACTTTCAGGTATTAATTATTATCTATACAAACATCAAACACATCTAACAAAAGCAAAACCAGTATATAAGACTTGTAAATAAAGTACTATAACTCATCATTATACACATAAAAAGCCATACTTTATCATGCCACCAGTTAAATTCCCTTTGACAGGGTCTTGCCACGTTTTGTACAGGTCTTCGATGAGCTCTTGCCTGTGCGCTTGAGCAGAAACTAAACCAGCATACTTGGTAATTTCAGGCCAATCCTGAGAAGCAACGACCTGAATCGAAGATTGAAGTAACGCACTCAAACACGCTTGGTAAACAAAACATCAACAAAACTAGTTAAAGGAAGAAGCGTTTATTATACAGCTGCAATGGAAGGGCTTGAATCTTCTCCAGGGTGAGGGTGTGTAACATCAGCACCAAATATAATAGTTGGACGATCACTGACTAGGGGAATTCTCCTAGATATTGCATCCACAAGCACAGTGTTCCTACCACCAACTTTAACATTTATCTTCAATGCCACATTTGCGAAGTACTGTTTGCTCATTTTGAAAACATGCTTGGTCAAACAGCATTGCGACACTATACCGAGCTCTGTCTCGCAAATCCTCTTCAGGTCACCTGCAAAACATTATTGATCAGGTTTCAGCAAGGACACTGCATCGAGCAAACATGAAAAGTGATGATGAAAGCGGTATACCGTAGAGAGAGCCATTATTGTCAGGAAGGATCACAATTAGGAGATCAAGCTCCTTCCCTTGTAGTTTGGTCATGCAATCATGATACTTTGCTTTCAGTGCTCTTTCAACCTGATCTGGCCGAGCAGAGGTTGCGGGTAGAACTGGATTGGGATTGAACATCTTCAAAAAAACAGAGTGTCTTTAAGTGTTGTGGGAAATTCAGAATCAGATAGATATCTCCATAGAATGTAAGAGCAGCACCCTTACCATCCCAGATATTTGACACATTTGGGCAAGCTCAGAACAAAAGCCTTTAGCGACACTATCCTGCACATTGCGGGAAAAGTTTATGCAAAACCAATTGTTCACTACTCCTCCATTAACCATCTTCTGCAAGAACATAAAAGAAAAATAACAAGTATTAGCAACCAGATGATTCCAACAAATGGACATGCAGGTGAGGCACAGCAAACTCCAAGTAGAGGTCAAAATCCACAATAATTTGAACTAAATAAAACTGTCTATTACCTTGTTCATCATATTCCACTGTCCAACTTGAGGAAGGACATCTTTCTCACGACCACTATCAGAGTACTTTAACTGCAAACCGGTTAAACAGGTGAAATTACAAAAAATGTGTAGGCAAAATCCAACCAAATTTCTAACAATCACAAAAACAATCCATAAAGCTCTTCACTCACCCTAGGTGCAGGTAAAATCCGAGCTTCAACCTGAGCGAGCTTTTCACTGATTTTAATTCCAAACTCCTTTGCATATGGGTCATTGGCATAATTGTTTTGTCTCACAGTCTGGATATGAGAGAGGTTTCAATTTTTATGAAAAGAGTACTATTATTGTGAAGTACAATAGTGGTAGTATTTCCTACAGCATTGGTAAGACAAAATTCAGTGCTATATGAGACCAAACACTTTGGGCACAGCAAAAAAATTATTATAGTTAGGTTGATTCCTGTTTGTTTAACCAACTAATACACTAAACACATCAAAAAATACATCACCATAAGTCCATACACTTCTAGTATCTATGAGTCAAGGGACTAGTAACACTTTACACCAAAGATTTACTGTTACTTGTCACCTGAATAATATCGTGTTCTCTATCCTTTGGCCGTTGGCATGTTACTTTAAGGAGTGCAGTAATCTGTCTTTCATTTAACCGCTTCGAATACCGCTGTCCCTCAACAATTTTGCAGACCTGAAATTTTTAAAGCATATTGAGGGCATAACTCCTATAACAGATTGAAAACAAAATTCAGTAATGGAAATACTCAATAACCTCCATCGGCAGGTAATTTGCCCTTTGTTGATTCCCGACTTGTAGGCATGGCCACTGAGTATGTTGAATGATATAACCATATGTTTCACGGAAATATTCAATCACAGACTTTGTTGTTCCTAGCTCATCAACAGGAAAACTACAGGGGGTATAATTAATAATTGAGCAAGCATAAAGAACCACAGACACATTTAAAAAAACTACATACGTCAACTCTCTTGTAGCTTGTGATGTCAAACCAGAGATCCGATACTTTCTCCGCATATTGCCACGATGTGTTACCTCCACCTTCACGCCCCTTAGGGCTTTCTTAATCTGAAGGTCAATAGAAAGTGGAAATATTAAAACTAGATGAAGTGATTCAATGTCCAAACAAACGTGAAATAACCAAAACAGGTTATTACAGTATTGTTATGTGTAACTGAGGAATAAGTGTTTTTATAAAGGATTATTCTCGGTTAGAGAACAATATTGCTTAAGAAATCTAACCTTCACTCTGTCAGAATCAGACAAAGGCCTAGCCAAAACATCCCTATTCAGAAGCTGAATAACAAAATCAATGACAGGTAGTGGCTCAATAAAAGCAGTGGATGACATATCTGCACAACAAATTCATATATGAAAACCAGAGTAAAATTATTTGAGCATAGGACACGTAAGAGAAAAACAGCAATGAGAGTTTGTTTAGACTTTAAATTTGGTTATATAAAAATATACTATGTGACTCAAATACTACATGTCATGAATCTTCTCACCTATATTCAGAGATAATCCCATCTGGGTTGGGCGAATACTTTGATAAAATCCCCGCCAGCTTTCTAGACCTTCACCCAAAGGTTGTTTCTTACCTAAATTAGGGGAATAAAAAGAACGGCCAACTGGAGAGTACCTAAATAAAATCCAAAGAGAGTAAAGTAGCAAACAAATATACGAAACTTTATGGATGAACAATATAAACGATTAAAGACTCTCGTTCTTTAACCATACCTAGATGTGGGCAGTTCCCGCAATACAATATCTAGAACTTGAAGTGCTTCCTGAGGTGCATCAGCCTGCCTACCTTGAAGGAACATTCCCAGATGGTGAAGATCAGCGCGAGATGCAAATTTAATGACAACTTTAAATTCCTTTTCTCGCCTGCATTTGAGAAAATAATCAGAATAAGGCATTTAAAAAGAGATGCAAAGTTGTCTGCTAGACAAAAAACACATCCAAAGAAGTATACAGTTTGTACCTGGCACCACCTGGTCTGTCATCTTCATCAGCTAGGATGATCTTGAACTCTTTAGAAACAAAAGGGAGTGGCCCAGCAGTGTACAAGCTCTTTCTTCCATCATATGCTGGAAGCCTCCTTCCTAGATGAGATTCCCTATAGAGTTTGACTAACTGATCCATCACAGCACGATTAACACCCCGAGAAGCAACTTCAGGGGTGACTGAAACCTGGCATTGAATATTGTGAACAAATTACAGGCAAATATAACAAAAGTACAAAGCAGAGGTCAGTTATAGTCTTATAGACTAAGTCATAGAATGCTTACATCATACTGGTGCAAGTCCTTATCAGGTAGCTCAGCAAAGAAGTGATTGGCCTTTACTATGCACCTCATACCCATTTGTCCAGGACCTGGTCGAAGAGGAAATCTCATTGCTTTGCTGGATGCAGGTTGGATAGCTTGGCTAGGTGCAACTTCAGGCTGCACAGTAAGCTTCTCCATTTGCTGGGACAATTGTGCAGACTCATGTTGGATAGATGAAGAACTACCAGCCTCTTCAGTTTCTCCTTGCCTGGGATATGATGTGGGCATAGGTAGAATTGCTTGCTGTGGAGGCTGTGTTGCTTGGTGCAGCTCGGAAACCGGAGGCCTAGAATGCAAACCACCAGAAGCTGGCCCACGACCACCTATGCCACCACGACGCTGGGGTGGGGGGCCTGCATGCTGATATTGTGGATCCCTACCATGCTGATGATCAGGATGTCCATATGACTGCTGGGGGGTCATTGCACCCCGTGAAGGTCCACCGCCTTGGCCACCATACCCAGACTGCCCATATGACTGCTGGGGGGTCATTCCTCCCCGGGGAGGTCCCCCAGCTTGACGACCATACCCAGGCTGCCCATATGACTGTTGGGGAGTCATCCCACCCCCTGGTGGTCCACCACTTTGACCACCATGCCTCGGTTGTCCATACGACTGCGGTTGAGTCATTCCACCCTGTGGTGGTCCACCACCTTGGCCACCATAGCCTCCACGCTGAGGTGCCCAGCCTCCTCTTCCTGCGCCTTCCTGCTGATGCTGTGGTGGACGCTGGGCACCACCTTGTACTGCTCCAGACTCCTGGGAAGCAGAAGAATCATCCCCACCAGAATGCTCGGTCCTCCTTTTTCTTACCATTTTTTTCTACAAGAATATAATACAATTATTATTTTAAACTGTTTCCTCTATTGTCATGCAGCACAAATGACTGTATACTGTTTCAAATGTGCAACCGCAACAACTTTTCATGCAATAAACATGTATACACTGAAAAGCTAAGCCTTCACTCAAACAGACAAGTTACTCTATTAGAACCAAATCATTGAGCCCATTAAAAATGCATGGACCCCTTGCTGTCCTTCACAGCATTAAGTACCACAACAACTGATGCATATATAATAGAACACAAAAGTTTAGCAGTAACAGAGTTGAGCAATAATACAATCGGACTGAGAGCAGGGATATAAAATCATATCCTAATGGATTATTCAAATTGTGAATTAATGCAGAAGATTTATTATAAACTAAAACAGTATAAAACACTATCATGCGTTTGAGATTTGTGTACTCGGCGATAAACAACTCAACAAAGGTATCACCAAACATATCGCACGCTCAAACAAACAACACATACAAACGAAACATATCGCACGCTCAAACAAACAACATATACAAACGAAACACATCGCACGCTCAAACAAACAACATATACGAGACAGATCAGCAACGGAATGCCAGAAAACCCTACTCAGATCCAGCAATACAAAAGCAAAGAGATCTAAATATATGCTCAATGGAAGAAGCAAGGTAATCGTAGACAAAAAAACAACACACCGAAGTATGCGTGTCAGAAGCAAACTCAGAAAAAATCAACAGAAACCTAGCAAAAACACACAGATCTAGCAGACCGAAACAGATCAAAGCATTGATGTCGAAGCAAAAAACGCGAAAAAACTAGAACCACAAACCCTAGCAAGAAGAGCCCGTCACTGACCTCAAGCGCAAGCGATCACTCCAAACAGTTGATGGTTGATAGTGTGTAGGGTAGATGACAGGAGGGGTTACCTTTTCTAGAGAGAGAAACCAAAAAGCGGATAACAAAAGAAACCCTGCGAAAAGAGAGTCCACACTCGCGAGACCGGACCAGGGCTCGGTTATATAGGCGGGTAGGCTGTTGAGGACTTCACGCTGATCATCACCCGTCTTTGTGAAGTGCCCACCTTGCCCTTCCGTCCCCTACGGTGAAATGTTTTTTTTTATGGATGCTGACATGGAAAAGTCCTTGGATGTTGACTGGTCATTACGTCTAGAGTTGGATGACCTCTTTTGAGTCCAATAAAATACACTAATTTCTTACCCCCACACTCTTTAGGTGGTTATGTTATATGATGCTGATTGGTGGTTACATCACATTACTAACCAACTTAAACATTGGTTACATGGTTATTATGGTGAAACTCATTGGCTATGAGTGTATGACCGAGTTATTTGGATAATCCAAATCCTAAGCCTGTTTGTTCACGGAAATATTTTCTATTTTTTCAATATTTGAAAAACTACAGATAAAAAAATTAGAGAACGTTTTTACCTAACCGTTCTCCACCATCATCATTAACTCAGTGCCTCAAAGGCTCCCACCTACGGTGGGATAAGGGGGGTCCCACCTAAGCAGTCTTACCCCTGTATTAAAGGACAAAGAGACTGTTTTCGGATGATGCATGGTGAAAATTGTGTCGAAAATTTCATGAACTGACTGATGCTTCATAACAAAGAGGCGTAGGCAGTTTAATAAGACATTTTGCTTTATTTCATCATATTCTTAAGCCAAACAATAGTAAGTCTTTGGCTCTATTGCAAATGATGGAAAAACTTAACCGTTCTCCAAAAGGAAAAAAAATGAAACAGGTCTCGTATTTTCCTTCTGAAATATATGAAAATTGACATTTAGACGTTTTCACAATCTAGAAACGTGGTGCTACAACGATTGCCTATTTACTCGCTCGCCAACCTCCGCATACCATCTTTACTCCTCGCCTTAACTGCGCTCTACCATCTACCGCCTACCATCTTCACATCTTCGTCAAACCCCTGAAAGTTGAAGACCGCCTTAACCATTTCCCTATCCTATTAAAGCCGCACGCAAGCTTCCCCAATGGCATTGCACCGCTTCTCCAACACTCTACATGCTCATTTAGACAATATTACAACATTTGAATAGAATTGATCCACAAACTCATTTAGTTTTCTTTGAATATTTTATATGATATTATAAGTGCTAATCAACTATGAATTTATTTTGTGTGAGAAGTGAATCTTTTTGTGATGATTAAAAAGATGTCAGAAGTTTTAATTTAAATGTAGTAATATTTTATTATTTCTTTTTCTGTCTTTTATTTCCTTTTACATTTAATTTAAATAATACATAAAAGAAGATGGGATGGACTACTACTTTCATTTTATAATTCTTAAATATAGAATTTCATCAAATAAAATAATAAACTTAAGAAGCTGAATCAAATCGAACTAAATTAAACCTGCTAATTTGCACTTTAATAAAGCGAACTGAACCGAAACCAAACTGAAACACAAATGGTTTTAGTTTGGTACGAATTCTCTCAAACTAAATGTTGAGTTTAATCCAACGCGGAATAGTAAATAAATGTATGAATATGTATAAATTGTCTAAATAAATGTATGAACAAGCTATTTAACGTGGAAACTCGGAAGGGTGAAAACCACGTGACTTTTTGGGACAATGTCCAAGCCACTCTCATTCTCATTATGATTTCCTCGTGATAGAGTATTAATTCTAGAGAGAAGTGAGAGCTAGAGAGAGAAAGTGAGTAATTATATTTCTCAACTGGGAACCCCCTATAATTAGCCCCTTGGGGTCTATTTATAGGTAAAAATGTGGATTTGGGCTCCTAGCCTTGGGCTTAGGAGGCCCATTACAATAATCATGCCTTCTTTGGGCGAAATAAGGCCACTAATGGGCTGTGTACAATACCTAGTAAATACAATGAAAATACATTCTGCCTGGACGAAGTCCGGACGATGCGGTCCATGGACGATGCGGTCCATGGACGATGCGGTCCATGGACGATGCGGTCCATGGACGATGCGGACCATGGACGATGCGGTCCATGGACGATGCGGATTCTGGGCTTCACCCAAAGAATCCGGGTGATATCTCCTTTCTTGGACGTTGCGTGCCTTTGGCCCGATACGGGTATCTTGCTGGTGTCTTTTGGGCCAATGAGTATGTGGGCTATGGGGTCCAGGCCCATATACTCTATCACCTCGCCATTTACAATGTACAATCCTTGAGCTCCCATTAATGAATAATTTATAAAGAGGAGGAGAAAGTGAGAAAGGAGAAAAGGATCCCTCAAATGGAGGGGAATTCTCCTATCTATAGAGAATGGGGGGAGGCTACCCTAATGAGTCAAATGGGTCGAATCGGGCTGATTGGGCTGAAATGGGCCGAATGGCTGAAACGGGCCTCGCTGACCTGACTTTATACTGGGATAATGCATCGGGCTCCTGAACAGTAGTAGGCCAAAATAATATATTCCAACACAAGTCCCCAGTTTCTTGAGTAGTGAGTGTGCGAATCTGCTCGAGAAAGTATACTCTTGCTCGCCCTCTTCCTTTGTCTTCCTTGAATCTGTGTATTTGAGTATCCCTGCTAAACGAGTGAGCGTCTACCCCTCTGAACATAACATGCCAACAAGTCATTCTCTCTCCCGACTGGTTCGAGCAAAGGATGCTCTTACTCGAGCATTCTCTTCCTAAATGTATCAAGTGAGACTAAAGGACTCTGAATAGGGTTTGTTACCCAAGAAACTCTGAAGACTCATGTACAGATATGTCGAAAGACATGAAAAAAGACGAACACAATGCATATGTGTGCATGAATGTATGAGATGTGATGTATGGATATAATGTATGAAAGATGATGTGTCAATCGTGGTGCATGCCAATTGCATCGGACACGACAGAGAGAGACCAGTCGTAATATAGGAATGACGACCAAGCGTGCTGCGTAAGGTGGTGGTTGCCACTCTTGAAGGGAATGGCCGATCATAACCGTAAACCGGACATGACAGCACTAAGGGGCCGAACGTGGTGCATAGGGCGGTGGTCGCCGTCCTGAAAGGGAACGGGGGAGCGAACCGTAAACCAAGCACAACGGCACCGAGGGGACGAGTGTAACACCCCGGCCCCGCAGGGCCCGAGGTAGTTACTCCCGACCTCTAGTATTGTCCTCTCAAATCACCACAAGCCTTTTCCGCGAACTTTGTCTCACTCGTGCACGCCCTGAGAAACTCCCATCGCGCGCGCCCTGAGAAACTTCCCAAGGCGTCACTCATCCCAAGACTACTCCCATGCAAGCACACTTACCTTTGAAGTTCTTAGGTGATGAACGCCCTGAGATGCACCTTGTTGGTATGGGCAGTACTATTAATCCGTTTAAATTAAATCTCAAGTATTACACCGAGCGTGTTGCATAAGGCGATGGTCGTCGTACTGGAAGGGAACGGGCGAGCCCAACCATAAACTGGGCACGACGGCATTGAGAGGCCGAGCGTGCTGCATAAGGCGCCGGTCGTCGTCCTGGAAGGGAACAAACGAGCCCAACCGTAAATCGGGCACGACGACACTGAGGGGCCGAGTGTGTTACATAAGGCGGCAGTCGCCATCCTGGAAGGGAACGGGCGAGCCCAACCGTAAACCAGGAACGACGGCATTAAAGGGCGGAGCGTGTTGCATAAGGCAGTGATTGTCGTCCTGGAAGGGAACATGCGAGCCCAACCACTAACTGGGCATGTCGACACTGAGGGGCCGAACATGTTACATATGGTGGCTGTCGTCGTCCTGGGAGGGAACGAGTGGTGAGTCCAACCGTAAAATGGGCATGTTGGCACTGAGGAGCCGTTTGTGCTGCATAAGCGATCAAGATAAAGAATTAAAGATCCATTCTCTAGTTCCAAACAAAACTTAGCCAAGATCCCATTGTCATGTCTTATTGGACGGGTCACTCTTACTAGTTGATTGTTATGGGGAAGAGTGAACACCTCCAAACCAAAATAGCCAAGATCCCATCGTCATGTCTAATTGGACGGATTGCTCTTACCAGCTGGTCAAGATGAGAACTCACCTTTAAACCACAGTTTCGGTCCCCTGTTTGGTCCATCCAAAACGATTTGCCCATAATGGATGATTGAGATGACAACTCACCTCCAAACCACAATTTCTGTCCCCCCCCGGCCCGTTCGGTCCATCCAAAACGGTTCACCCATACTGGATGGTTGAGATGGCAACTCACCTCCAAACCACAGTTTCGGTCCCTTGCCAGGACCATCCGAAACGGTTCGCCCATAATGGATGATTGAGATGACAACTCACCTCCAAACCACGGTTTTTGTCCGCGTTCGGTCCATCCAAAATGGTTCACCCATACTAGATGGTTGAGATGACAACTGATCTCCAACTTCTCTCTAAGTATGGATCTGAACTTCATTCTATGCCTCTTCACATGGAGCCCAGTCGTACCCCGCATGATTTTTGCCTTCCTTTGCCAAGATGTAGTTGCTCTTGGTAGCGTTATTTGCGTAGCCGTTAAGAATACCATCCTTGTAGAGTAAAACACAATGAATCTTTTTTATCTTTTCCCACAAACGGCGCCAATGTTGAGTTTAACCCAACACGAAATAGTAAAGAAATGTATAAATATGTATGACATTTCTAAATAAATGTATGAACAAGCTATTTGATGTGGAACCCCCAAAAGGGTGAAAACCACGAGACTTGTTGGGCTAATGTCCAAGCCACTCTCATTCTCAAGATCATTAGGCTTTCCTCGTCATTTACAATGTACAATTCTTGAGCTCCCATTAATGAGGTATTGATTTTTAGAGAGGAGGAGAAAGCGAGGAAGAAGAAAAGAATCCCTTAAATTGAGGGAAATTATCTTATTTATAGAGAAAAGGGGAAGGGGCACAACGGCTACCCTAATGGGCCAAATGAACCGAATTGGACCGATTGGGCCGAAATTGGCTGGATGGTTAAAACGAGCCTTGCTGACGGGTTCCATACTGGGAGAATGTATCGAGCTCCTGAACAGTAGTAGACTGAGACAATGTATTCCAACACCGAATAAATGAGACCGGTCTGAAATCGAAGAAAACCGATCCATAAATTGAATTGTCCACCCCTAGATTACATGTTAATTTAAAAAAAATGATCGCCCATAAATGAATGTACTCAAAGTCTAAAATGTCTCTTATATATAGATCACACGTGCTAACACGATATATGAATTTTATTTAAAATTTTGGTGTAGAAAAGTCTACCTACATTTCCTTCTCACTTCGACAACACTCAATATTCATGCCAAACAACATTTTCTTTTAGAAAAACTCATCTATCCACTAGTTTTTTTTTATTTACTGTAGGTATGTTCTTTCTACAATTTTAGCCATGAGATCACTAGATGATAACTATGTGAAGCTCAAACACAATTCAAGCTAGCAATCCCTATTATGAAAAGGTTTCATGACATTTGTTTCCTCTAGTTTGCTTGAATCATGTAGGCTCGTATTTTTTTTATCAACTTCAATGATATATAATCAGGTCACAAAATAAAGAGCTTATAACAATATTGGTGATATCTTGCCAACTAATAACAATAATGTGAAAAATAAGAATTTTAATTGAGTTGGCACCAATGACTTGCCTCATACATTTTGTCAACATATTATTTATCATCACCCAAATAGCTCTATAGAGTATCAATTTCTCAATACAATATACTTAAATCATCATTTGTTTTTATATCATCATAATGTGCGCCAGTCTTCATTGTTATTCTCACATCCTCAAAGGCTCAAAGTGCTCAGTTTCTCTCGACGCTTATTCCTATTGTATACTTGCATTGGTTTAGATACAAATTGCTCAGTTTCTCTCGACGCTTATTCCTGTTGTATACAGCATCAGTTTCTCTCGACGTCTTCATTGCTCAGTTTCTCTTGACATCTTTCTGTTGTATTTTATGCTGAATGAAAGAATGTGTCAGCAAATTCGAACGAGAATCTGATGTCGGAATTCACGTGGAGAATAAAAAACTTCTCGCAATTGGATGCTGAAGAGGTCTTCTCTGTTCCTTTTGTGGTAAATGGATACACATGGAGGTTGAGTATATTTCCAAATGCAGACTACACAGACCGATCAGGCCTTGTCTCTATCTTCCTCCATGTGGCTGATTCGTCTAGCCTGCTACCCAGTGGATGGAGTATACCAACAAAGTTCAGTATATCTCTTATTAACCAGATAGACCCCGAACGAACCATTGAGAGCGAGACTGAGCGCATTTTCGATGCTTAATCCAGTGATTGCGGCTTTGCATTTATCCCAACTAATGATTTCTATCTTAACGATGGAGGTTATCTTGTGAATGATACATGTTTGATTGAAGCTGAAGTACATGTGAATGATGTTTCCGCCATTTTCACAGATAAAGCGTTGGATTCTTCTGTTTATATCGATCCTGCAGAAATTGAGTGTGTTAAGGCTCAATCCGTTCTTGAGTCTCTACCCAAAACACTGTCCAACTTGGTGCCTATTGATACATCTGAACGGGATTTGTTCAAAGGCCAAGCCACGTTTGCAAAACAGATGTTTGACAAACTTATATCATATCCTTTGGACGATATAGCTGATACCAAGCTTGAAACCATAATGATGGCGTCTCTTTATGTACTTGCCGAAAACCTGTCACTGTTTAATGAGAGACAGGCCAATGACATTATGAACCTGAAAGGTACTTTCCCTAAATCCATGCAAGAAGTGAGAAACTCAATTCAAGTCAAAGGGAGTAGTAGTTTGCTGCTTAGGACAACTTTTGAGAAGACCAAAGTTTTGGTCGAAGAATTACTGAAAATCGAGGATGAATTGAAGAGCAAGATGGAAGATCTGAGTATGAAACAGAAGGAATTGGAAGTTCAGCTGGAGATTATTAAAATCAAAAAGCAACAACACGAGGATGAAAGAGTAGAGGTATCAAAGTAGATAAATGAAGTTTGGATTCTTGCTAAGGAACAGGCTAGCAGGATTGAAGTCGAAGATGCAGAGGTCGATGGTGCAAACAAAAAGTTGGAGAATTTAAAATCAAAGTGGGACGCAATGAGACATCTCTTTGACTCGAAGATTGGTGAATAGAGGAATATTTT
Source organism: Cuscuta epithymum (assembly GCA_945859915.1). Lineage (NCBI taxonomy): Eukaryota > Viridiplantae > Streptophyta > Magnoliopsida > Solanales > Convolvulaceae > Cuscuta > Cuscuta epithymum. The sequence continues at coordinate 2,397,736 of CAMAPF010000012.1, read as the reverse complement.
ATCCCTGTAGCATGTTTATCTTTGACTTATCTAGCTCTCTTTTAAACTTTCTTTTGCTAGGAAAAGTTTTGAAAAATGTTTTACTACCCTGATAAAAAAAATATCATCATAATGTGTAGTCCCATCTAAGTTAGACCTTAGTATATCCGACCAATAGTGAATGACATTTCTCTTAAGACTCATTCTCTAATCGCTTGTTTCCAAAATAAACTTTTGGGTAAGTTTCGTGTAGGTCAAGCTTCTCGCTTTAGAACATCTTTTATTTTCGTTCACCAAAGCAAAACCATATTATCTTTAACACATTTGCGAACAAGAACTTTCTTCAACTGATCATAATTAGAAAATACTATCTTTTTTTAGAGTAAACAACAACTTATAATAATCCAACTCATCGTTAGCCAAAAGGCTTACAATAGCATGAGGTTGGGTATAAAAACTAAAATCACAATCATCCTCGAAAATAGCCGCTCGGTCCAACTTATGAGCGGCTCGATTTGCCGATCGTCTGCAAGAGTTAATTCTTAAAAATTCATTTTCCCTAAGCAAGACTCTCAAGTCATCAAGAATTATGTCTATATATGACATTCCCGAATCTCCTTGTAAACCGGTCACCACCGAAGCTGCATCTGTTTCCACAACCACTTTCTCCCATCCATTACTACAGGCCCAATTTACGGCTTCCCGCACTCCACGAGCCTCTGTCTCAAGTGGAGACCATTCTGCTTGGACATACTTAATCCTAGGGGTGGGCAAAATGGTTTGGTTTGACCGAACCGAACCAAAAATTGGTGGTTTGGTTTGGTTTGGTTTTACTTAAGTAAACCGTTTGGTAGCATTTTGCTCAAACCGAATGCTTTGGTTTGGTTTAAATCCGAAAAACCGCAAACCGAATCAAACACCGAGCAACTTGTAATATATATATATATATATATATATATATATATATATATATATATATATATATATATATATATATATATATATATATAGGGCAGTTCACATCAGGAACTCCTGAAGAGAAGCCCCGTGCGGACAAGCCCATCAGAGGGTCTTCCTGGTGGAATTTTTTGATGAAATTTTCTGAGCATGTTCCTCATCAAGTCTAGTTTGTCCATACCAAATTTCAGCTCAAAATTCGATCGGGAAGGCAGTAAAATAAATCCTGGAAAACTATGGCTCATTCTGCGCACATATAAAGTGCAGTATGTTTCCAGGATTTATTTGACTGCCTTCCCGATCGAATTTTGAGCTGAAATTTGGTATGGACAAACTAGACTTGATGAGGAACATGCTCAAAAAATTTCATCAAAAAATTCCACCGGGAAGACCCTCTGATGGGCTTGTCCGCATGGGGCTTCTCTTCAGGAGCTCCTGATAGGAACGGGACTCTATATATATATATATATATACGGAAAAGATCCTGTCCAGCCGGAGGGACAGGATCCTCCGTCCGGCCGCCGCCGTTTAGGGCGGTTCCCGGTGGAGTTTTTTGATGAAATTTTTATGGAATGTTCTTCATCAAGTCTAGTTTATCCACAAAAAAATTCAGCTAAAAATTCGATCGGGAAGGCAGTCAAATAATTTTTTGAAACATAACTGCGTTTTATATGTTTAAGTTGGAGCAGTTATCTTCAAAAAATTATTTGACTGCCTTCCCGATCGAATTTTTAGCTGAAATTTTTTGTGGATAAACTAGACTTGATGAAGAACATTCCATAAAAATTTCATCAAAAAACTCCACCGGGAACCGCCCCAAACGGCGGCGGCCGGACGGAAGATCCTGTCCCTCCGGCTGGACAGGATCATTCCTCTATATATATATATATATATATATAAATACTTTGTATTTTTTTTACTCTTCATCTTTAGGAAATAAATAAATAATTTAGACATGAAAAATAAAAATTTAGCATTAGAGAATATCTCTAATGCTAAAGCGATAGAGATATAGCAAGTTGCACATTTTATACATTAATTATGACAAAGTTAGCTAATACGACATATAGGTATTTGTTATGTTTGTACTCTACCTATATGAAAAGATATTTGGCGATAACCTTAGCAAATTGCATTTATATATTTTACATGATTCATTTGAATAAAATTGTGAATATTACAACATTTAATTTGTATCACTAACTCATTTAGTTTTCTTTGAATATTTTATGTGATATTATAAATGCTAATCAACTACGCAGTATATATTTATTTATTGTTGGAAATGAAGTTTTTTTATGATTGAGAAGATGTTAGAAGTTTTAATTTATATGTAGTAATATTTTATTATTTCTTTTTCTATATTTTATTTCCTTTTACATTTTATTTAAAGAGTAAATAAAAGAAGATGATATGGACAACTACTTTCATTTTCTAATTGTAGAATATATAACTTGATCAAATAAAATAATAAACATAAGAAACCGAATTAAATCGAACTAAATTGAACCTAATAAGTTTTACTTTGGTAAACCGGACCGAACCGAAACCAAACTGAAACACAAATGGTTTTAGTTTAGTACACATTCTCTCAAACCGAATAAACCGAAACGAAACCGAATTGCCCACCCCTACTTAATCCTAGCTTTAATAAAACGTCCGTCACCATCTCTGGCTAACCACCCCCATGCTCTCCGACCATTATCTTTCCCGATTGAAGCATCAACATTAATTTTTACCCAATCCGCCGCTGGTTTCTTCCACTTTTCAACCCCTGGACTAGCGCCCGGGAATTTACCTTCTGCCTTTTCATTTGTGCAGCTCTCCATCCTAAAAGCAAAGCTTCTGCAGAATGTTTCATAGCCATAGCAGACTCGTACCTTCCTTTCCAAACAACCACATTTCTATTTTTCCATAAACTCCATAACAACATAATGAATTTACACCCTCCCTCCACGGATAGCTTGCTGAAAACGTCCTTCACCCACAATAGTAGTCCCGGCCACATTTCTGAAATGGACATTCCAAAATTACCCGACTTCTTGCGCCATTGAGCACTCCCAAAATAGTCGACAATCAGATTCCTCCCCTTCTTTACATACCTGACACTCAATTGGAAGCTCAACTTTCCTACGCCGCAGTTTGTCCGCCGTTGGGTCTGTTGGGATAGCTCCCACCAATTTAACCTTTGGTAGGATTTCAAAATTCCACATATCTGACCACCCATGCCAACCTTCCGGATGAATCTCGTCCTGCAATCTTCTGTACCCGCTCCTCAAAAAATATCTCTCCTTCGGCTCACCCACCCACCATAAGCCATCATCAATAGGCCACATACTTAATGGGATAGCCAGAATCATACTACTCTATTGTTGTGAGAAACTTTTCTTTACTCCGGGAGTATTCCACTCTCTGCCGGTCTCAGAGAGTAATGCAGCAACGTTCATGTCTGCAACTCCTTCGGGTCTAGGTGATTGTACTTTTCCAGATTCTGATATTGGCAACCAAGCGTCCTTCCATACTGAAATAGTCTGCCCATTGCCTACCCTTCGACGAGTCCCCTCATTAACAAGTTTCTGGGCTGCTAAAATACTACGCCAAACAAACAATGGGTTCGCCCCCATCATTGCCTCTCCAAAGGATGTACCTGGATAATACTTGGCCTGGAAAACTTGACTAACCAGTGTTTTTGGTTCCGTCATTAACTTCCATGCTTGCTTGCCGAGCGCAATGTTGAATTCTTTCAACGTTCTTAATCCCAACCCTCCCTTAGCCTTTGGTAAACACATAGAAATCCACCTCATCCATCTAATCCCTTTCCCCGTAAAATCATTTCCCCGCCACCAATACCCATTCATAAGTCGTTCTATTTCAATGCAAAGCTCATCCGGAAACAAAAAAACATTCATAACATACGAGGACATTGCATGAATAACCATTTTGAGAAGCACTTCTCTACCCGCCCTAGATAGCCACCGGTTATTCCAGCTATCTAGCCTCTTCACTATTCTTTCCTTTAAATAGCTTAAAATCCCATTCTTATTTCTACCAACAAGAGCTGGCAGCCCTAGATAGTTTCGGGGCACCTCCTCCGTGTTAACTTGTAATATAGCACACAACTCATTTTGGACCTCTATTCGGACATTAGGACTAAACTGCACACTAGATTTGTTATAATTGACCTTTTGCCCAGAACATCCTTCATAAGTGGCCAAAATATTTTTTATCACCTCACACTCTCCCTGTTTTGCTTTAAAGAAGAGAAAGCAATCGTCGGCAAAGAGAAGGTGAGACACTCTTGGAGCCTTCTTTGCCACTACTATCCCATTTAAATTTCCGAGTCCCTCATGTCGTCTAAGCAGAGCACTCAAACCCTCTGTCACTAAAATGAATAAATATGGGCTCAAAGGATCCCCTTGTCTAAGACCTCGTTGTGGAATAATCAGACCAATTACTGAATCATCAAAAGAGATATTATAAGACACTAATGAGACACAAGCCATCATTAACGACACCCACCTAGCATCAAAACCAATCTTCTCCATCACCACCTTCAAAAAGGGCCATTCGACTCTATCATATGTTTTGCTCATATCGAGTTTTAAAGCAACAAAACCTTCCTTACCTTTCCTCTTTCGGCGAACAAAGTGTTGGGTCTCAAAAGCTATCATAAGATTATCAATTATGGACCTTCCCGGTACAAACAAACTTTGATTTTCCGCCACAATATTCTTTAATAAACCCTTCATCCTATTAGCTAAGACCTTTGAGAAGATCTTATACGTCACATTACAAAGTGTTATAGGTCTCCAATCCCCCATATCCCCCGGTCTTTTTTTGGGGAATTAGGACTAAATTCGTCCGATTCATCACCTCTGGAATTCTCCCTGACTCGAATACTGATTTAAAGAAATTGACCACCTCCCCCCTACACTGTCCCAATAATTTTGAAAAACCCCGGATTCATTCCATCCGGTCCCGGAGCTTTATCTGGGTGCATAGCAAGAACTGCATTCTTAACTTCTATGGGAGTTATAGGCCGAAGTAAGCTTCTGTTTTGGTTCTCTGTAACACATCTTTCAGAGGCTATATTTACCCCTTCACACATTGTACCTGTAGTAGAGAATAAACATTCAAAATACTCGGAAATAATATTGCCCATTTGCGCTCTATCCGTAATTCATGATCCCTATGGTGATCTCAACCCCAACATAGTATTCCCGCGTCTCCGCTATTTTACGCAATTGTGAAAGAATTTTGAGTTCACATCGCCCTCCCGTAACCAAAATTCTTTAGCACGCTGTCGCCAAAACACATTTTGTTGCTCCAATAAGTTAACTAAGGTGGCTCTTACCCTCTGCAATTCAGCTTCCGCTTGAGTCCCTCCTGCATTCCACAACCACTTGATTCTTTTTTTGCAAATATCAATTCATGTCCGGAAGCCTTGTTTACGTTCCTTCCCCCATTTATTAAGAGCCTCACCACAATTCTCCAGCTTCCCCCATAGGTTGCTACCCCTTGTGAACCTCCAGCTTCTCAGAATAACCTCTCTACATTCCTCCTCTCTCACCCAAAGATCCTCGAATTTAAACGGTCGGGTGTACCTCCTCCCACACCCCATTTTAGCATACATCATTAACATAAGATGGTCACTGGACAATCCTTCAGTGATGTCAGCCTTTGCCCCTCAAAACATGTTTCTCCATCCGTCATTTACTAAAATACGATCAAGCTTTTCCTCTATCAATGCCGAAGTCCCTCGTCCTCGTTCCCAAGTCCACTGGTACCCATCAAAATTGAAATCACTCAAACTGTTGCTCCAAACTGCCTCCCAAAATCCACATATCAGCCATGCTTCTCGTGGCAGTCCACCCCGTTTCTCGTTTGCATGCATGATGTCGTTGAAATCTCCCATTACAAGCCACAATGTTGAATCCTGGTTTATTCCTAGCCAGCCGTTTAAGAATATTCCATGACATCCTATGTTTATCACGTTCTGGACATCCATAATACCCCGTGTACCTCCCTGGTTCTCCTTGTAGTTTGACTAAAGTATCTATAAAATTTTGATTGGATTCCAATACCTTGACTTCGATTTCTTCCTTCCAGCATAGTAATAATCCTCCACTTAAGCCTACACTTTCCACCACATAGTAAAACCCTGCTTTTGTTTCCATGAGAAAAAGGATTGTTGGTCTCTTTTCCTTAACGAGATCGCTTAGGACTTGTACAAATTCCCCAACCCTCTACAGTTCCAACTCACCACACTCATGAGGCTAATACAAAATCACAGAGCAAAAAAGAAAAACCGAACAAGTTACGGCAAAACAGCCAAAAACTACCCCCAGACAATGGCAAAATTCTGCCAGCCGGGACCAAACCACCCTAGACTGCGCTAGGTTACAAACTGCTTATGGAAGAGAAGTTTTCATTTATTCTTTTCCTTTATTATTAATTAGAAAATATTATCTTTTGTTCATTGAGAAAGTGTTTTATTCATCAAGAAAGTGAAAACTAAGATGTTCAATTAAAAATACCTTCTCAAACTACCCCTAGTATTACCTCATTATATCATATACCTTCTCAAACTACTTCTCAATCTAACTCAATTTTATTCAGTTATTATCAAAAAAATATGTCATTTTAGAATGAGAACCTTAACTCGAGAGTAATACATTGTAATAATCAACAAAAAATTGCATTTTCGCATAGTTCAATCTAACGAGAGAATTGCAATGCGGGACGACACTATTTGCATGACTCTCTGATTGATGTTGTCTTCATGAGTTTGACACTAGCTTCCTCCAATATCTCCATCCAACTTGAATGTGTCTCGCTGCAAGTGCTCGCTAATAAGGAGACACATACTTGCTTAGCGTTATGCATACAAAAATACACATTGAAAGATATGCTTGCAGAAATAAAGTGTAGCATTATGTCAGTAATCAAAATTCTCAATCAAATAAGCATCATGTTTACAACAATATTTGGCCGACAAAAAATGGCAACGTTAATTACGAGTTGAATGACCTAAAAAATCTAGGGAAAATGGAAACTAATAATCCAACCTTTTAGAGGTCTTCTTACAATAATCCAACCTTTTGGTTATTCATGAATAATCCAACCTTTGCACCTCATCTTCATTCACTGGTCCCTGACCGGTTGATGACCTGCTATTCCAAGCTATTTTCTTATCTTTGCAAAGCATTACACCATAAATCTCATCTTTCACAAAGATAATATTTTGCAAATATAAGAAAATAGCTTGGAATAGCAGGTCATCAACCGGTCAGGGACCAGTGAATGAAGATGAGGTGCAAAGATTGGATTATTCATGAATAATCCAAAGGTGAGATTATTGAAAGAAGACCGCTAAAAGGTTGGATTATTAATTTCCATTTTCCCAAAAATCTATCAAAAAGGATTTGATGGTTTCTGTCTGAATTTGGGAGTGGAGGTTTGGCCATTTTGAGGTCCTCTCTTCCTCTCGAATTTTTGAAATGGGAAGGAACGACTTTCTAAACCTTCAAAAATGTAAATAAAACAAAAGAAAACAAATAATAAATGTAGAAAAATAAATTACAAAATAATCTAACAAAAGCTAAAAACTACAAATTAATAGATAGTATTAATAAAGTGGAGTAGGAATAAAGAACTAAAATTCTAATAACCCAAAAAATACAATAAAAAAGTAAAGATTTTACCTAAAATAGTGAAATAAATTTGCAAGCAAAAAATGACTACAGTTACGTACTATGAGCATACATTCAGTCACTTGTGCAAAATTGAACATAATAATCACTAAAAATTACTATAGTTTGTCAAAGGAATCACATTTTACCAGTTGTCTTTATTATAGTCATATATTAGTCATTTTTTCATAAAAGTTATAATTCAAAACGTAAGTCATATATTAGTCATTTTTTCATAAAAGTTATAATTCAAAACGTAATAATGAAAGAAAAAGAATTACCTCATGGCACCCTACAAAATATAATATTTAAATACAAAAAAACTAACCATAAGTTAAAACTAACAAATAAATTAAGAAATCATATAAAAATTGTAAGCATTCAATTATGAAAATGACACACACCCACACGGGTTCCCCCCCCACACACACACGGTGAACTGGTGAGAGGGAAAGTGTAGTTTTGTATGCAAACCCTCCAACGTCATTCTTGTTAAGGTGTAAGGATGATATCTTTTGGACTATTTTCAGTCTCAGATGAGACCACACTTCCATAGTTATAAATACACAAAGATGACATTTACCTTACCTGACCAACAAATGTCAGTCCACAAGAAAACATCCTCATTACCAAAGAACTCGGTACATGCAATATTACATACTGTAAATAAAGCATCGGACTCCAAAAATTAGTAGGCATACTATTCTCTCATATTCTTTCATATCAGCTTATTAAGTTATAACTCTTCAACTGCTCCAACAACCGTGTAACTAAATTTGCAACATTCAAACAAGATAGACGTTTTTCCGCCTCTAACCTCCCTCCCGTTCTCCTCATACCCTTCCCATCCGATTTCTCAATTCCCTCCTAACTCCCAAATTAAGCCTTAAGTGGTCCTTAACAAAATAAAAGTTCCAACTTTCCTCTTGAACTTCTAGGTTTACATTAAACAAACATTACTTAGTCTTGCACATTAATATTAACAAGCTTCCAACTCCTCAAGCTAGTGGCATTTGAGAGAGAACATACATAAGAGCATCTCCAATGCTAGAATGTGCACGGTGCACATGTGGCATGAGAGATAACCACATAAATATTAGTAAATAAATAATCTCTCTCCTTATCTGAATAGTTTTATACAATTTTGTTAAGTTTTTCTCCACAATGTCAAGAAGACCGTCTTGATGTTGACATTGTGGTTGACATTGCAAAACTTACCAAAACTATATAAAATCATTCAAATATGGAGAGAGATAATTTATTTGATAATATTTATGTGGCTAACTCTCATGCCACATGTGTACCGTGTAAATTCTAGCATTGGAGATGCTCTAAGTACTCCTTCGTCCCATTATGATTGTTCCATATTTCTTTTTTAGTCCGTCCCACAAAGATTGTCTCAGATCAAATTTGGTAAAATTTGTGTGGTCTTAAATCATTCTTACTTTATCAATTCATTATCAACCACATAAATTCCCTTTCTTAATAACTTCACCACCTCCTCATGTCCCAATGTTAGTGGGATGAGGTAGTAACAAATAAATAATCTCTCAAGATCTAAAATGTTTTTTTTGGATTAAAATTTGCTGGTCTGATCTTATTTGGTCCGGTAAATGTATGGTCTTTGTGTATTTTATAACTACAGAAGTCTTGTCTGCTCTGATCTGGGACTGAAAACAGTCCAAAAGAAAACATCCCTACTAGAGGTTGACGGAAAATGTATTTTGTTAGTATTAATATAGTAGTATTATATTACTAAAGCCGAAAAAGAAGATGCAATGAGGATTTGCTATCACGAAAGAAAAAGAATTACCTTATGGGCTTATGGCACCGTGAACACGCGGGCTCCTAAAAAATCTGGCAAACACAGCAGTGACCTCTTCAAGATCTGTTGCTCGCAATATAAATGCTTCAACATTAGTTTGGCACTGCACAACCCTATTACTAATCTGCCGGTGTCCTGGAACCCTCATATTTCTTGCATCTAGATGAAAGAAAATGATATAAACAAATTAATGATTGTACACATTGTTTAAGTTTATTCCTAAATCGTGCTCAAGCTGTTGCCTCGACTCAAATATGATGTCTATTACTATGATATATATACCAATGTTATAAAAATTGCTAGACGCTAGTCAAGCACCAGTCCTTCACCTAAGCTGTTTAAGTGGGCGGATTCTAGAGATCCAAGTTACAACTCTGGTTTGCTAAATGCTTTAGTTGCCTCGTCGGATTATAAGCAATTCATTTGAGATTATTGTTATTTCTCTCTCTTTTGCACAAACATCAATCACATAGTTTTTACTTTATTATTCCACATACCCGTCAAACCAGACAAAGTAGGGACAATGGGAGTATATATTTAGATCTTATAAACCTCTTAATGTATTCTACTATTCTATTGAATATTAACACCATCAATAATTTAATACAGTTATTCTATCAATCATACAAGTTTTACACTATAGGGAAGCATGGACAACCAAGACTCAACCTTATCTCCTCAGTTATTGTGTTTTCTCCCTTCTAATTTCTCATGAAGTATGACCTAATTTCTATGTCACACATCACAAAAAAAAAAACTACCATTCAAGGCATTCTAGGTTTATTCTGTTTCAACTCAATCTTCATGTTGAAGTATTTGTCCCACACCGGAAAGCTATAAAACAATTAAACACTATATAAGGCTTTGGGTTACTCCTCCTATAAGGTTGACCTTTTAGGACGGAACCCCGGGTCGTAACATGGTATCAGAGACTCCATTTCAGTTTAGTTCCTTTTCTTTTAGATTTTAGCTTAGTTTTTCATACTGGGTTCTTCCTCAAAGAAACCTGAGTTCAGTTCAGATTCTTCAGAACCTCTAGGCACCATTCTGTCTCCCAGGACAGATTTATTTTAGCCCTCTCTATTCAGAATCTCTGCCAGGTCCGACCATCTACCCGGCGAATTTCCGACTCCGACAATTACTCATTCAGTCTGTGGACATACACACACTATTTCATGTGGCTGATTATTCGTTGGGGTCTGGCATCTGACTTATGTCTGGAGTAGCAGTCAAAGCCCAAGCAGATTGTATCTTTTGTTCTCAAGCCCAAAACGGGCTGCTGTAAGTTCTCATTAAATTAAATATCTCAATTTTAAACTTTATTACGGTCTCAAAAAAAAAAAAAAACAGAAAAAAAAATGCCTGGTTCTGACACTGACACCTCCGCAGTAACACGAAGTCAGCCTTTGATAGTTTCTGAAGTTATTCCCATTAATTTTAAAATTACTGAGAATAAACTTTGTGGCTCCAATTATCTTGAATGGAGTAAAACTATCAAACGTTATTTAAGGAGCATTGATAAATATACCCACTTACTTGATGACCCGCCAAAGGAGGAGGTTGATAGAGCTGCTAATACTGCCTGGCTTCGTGACGATTCTAGATTATTTATCCAGATTCAAAACTCAATGGAGAATGAGGTAATGGGGTACGTTAGTCATTGCGATACTGTGAAAGAATTGTTTGATTATTTGGAATTTATGTATTCTGGAAAAGGTAATCTTAACCACATCTATGAGGTGTGCAAAGCCTTTTACAGAGCAGAAATGAAAGATAAGCCTCTCACGGCTTATTTTATGGATTTCAAGAAAACCTATGAAGAGCTGAATACATTAATGCCATTTAGTCCTGATATCAAAGTGCAGCAGAAACAAAGAGAACAAATGGCAGTGATGAGTTTTTTGGCTGGTCTAACATCTGAATTTGAAACAGCCAAATCACATATCTTATCTAGTGATGAGGTCTCTTCTCTTCAAGAGTCTTTCACTAGAGTGCTTCGCACCGATACTTCATCCACACCATTAGCACCTCAGTCAAGCAATGCATTTGTAGGGCAAGTTCCGACATTCACCAGAGGAGGTGAGAAATATCCACGTGCTGGTCCATCTGGCAAAGGCATAGTATGCAACTATTGTAAAAAGCCTGGACACTTGATCAAAGATTGTAGAAAATTAAAATTCAAAAATTAAGGAAATCAGGTTGCTCACATTGCTTCCGTTACACAGTCTTCTGATGGATCAATAAGTATGTCTTCTGAGGAATACGCCAAATTTCTTTGCTACCAAGAGACTCTAAAGCATTCATCTACTCCTATCTCAGCTGTCGCTAATTCAGGTAATCCAAACACACGTCTTGTGTCTTCATCCTCAAAATGGGTTATCGATTCAGGGGCAACAGATCATATGACAGGTAATCCTAGTCTTTTTTCCTCATTCCACACACCTCTTCATACTTCTAGTGTTACTTTGGCTGACGGATCTACGTCACCAGTTCTTGGAACGGGTACAATTGTCCCAACACCTACCTTACCTTTGTCACCCGTCCTAAGTCTTCCAAACTTTGCCTTTAATTTGATTTCGATCAGCAAAATCACACGTAATCTTAATTGCTTTGTAACTTTTTTTCCTGGATATTGTGTTTTTCAGGATCTGGTGACGAATCGGGTTATTGGTAAAGGATATGAGTCGGCTGGTCTCTATCTCTTGGATACATCCTTACCCAAATCCATCTCATGTCTTGGAGTTGGAATTGTGTTAGAGGCTCATTATCGACTAGGCCATCCCTCTCTCCCGTTGTTAAAGAAACTTCATCCTCAATTTAATAAGGTGTCATCTTTACAGTGTGATTCATGTCAATTTGCAAAACATCATCGAACTAGTTTAAGTCCCCGAGTCAATAAACGAGCACATGCTCCTTTTGAACTTGTTCATTCTGATGTTTGGGGCGCTTGCCCTGCTGTGTCCAAAACTGGTGTTAAGTATTTTGTTACCTTTGTTGATGATTATTCTCGTATGACTTGGATATATTTCATGAAACGTCATTCTGAGTTATTTTCTCATTTCTGTGCCTTTTGTGCTGAAATTAAAACTCAATTTAATGTACTTGTTCGTATTTTAAGGGGAGACAATGCTCAAGAATATTTGTCTTCCTCATTTAAGTCGTATATGGCTCAACATGGCATCATTCATCAAACTTCATGTGTAGACACACCTCCACAAAATGGAGTTGCCGAACGAAAGAACAGATATCTATTAGAAACTGCGCGGGCTCTTCTATTCCAAATGAATGTGCCTAAACAGTTTTGGGCAGATGCTGTGTCTACCGCATGTTTTTTGATCAATAGAATGCCATCTACTGTTTTGGATGGTAAAACTCCATATCAGTGCCTATTTCCAAATAATGAAAATTTTCCTATCCCTCCTAAAATATTTGGTTGCACTTGTTTTGTACGAGATGTTAATCCCCATTTAACAAAGTTAGATCCCAAGTCATTAAAGTGCATTTTCTTAGGCTACTCTCGAGTTCAAAAGGGTTACAGATGTTTTTGTCCAAGTACGAGTCGATATCTTGTTTCAATTGATGTCTCCTTTTATGAAAATACACCGTTTTCATCAACAGAGACAAATATTTGTAGGGAGAATGATGATATACTCATTTACACAGTCACTATACTCGAGTCCACTGCTTCAGCCGTTGTTCCACATGTTACTTTTCCTGAGCCTAGGCCCCCGGTACACTTGGTCTACACCCGTCGAAACAAAGTACAAGATCACCCTCCACCTGTGGTTACTTATCCTGATACTGATCCGGTCTCGATCTCATGTCCTGAACCACTACTTGCATCTCCAGATCCTGCCTCTACATCAGATCTTGACCTCCCTATCGCACTACGTAAAGGTACACGGTCTTGTACTCATCCTATTTCTTCATTTGTGTCGTATAATCAGTTATCATCTACCTCATGTTCTTTTATTGCTTCCATTGATTCTATTTCTGTTCCCAAATCTGTTAAAGACGCTTTGTCTCATCCTGAATGGCGTCATGCCATGGTAGAGGAAATGAATGCTTTGGATCTTAATGGTACTTGGGATTTGGTAGACTTGCCTACAGGGAAGAAATCTATTGGATGTAAGTGGGTCTTTGCTGTAAAGGTTAACCCTGACGGATCCGTTGCTCGTTTAAAAGCCCGATTAGTAGCGAAGGGTTATGCTCAAACCTATGGTGTTGATTATTCGGACACTTTTTCTCCTGTTGCTAAATTAACATCTGTCAGGTTACTTATTTCTCTCGCTGCAACTAATGGTTGGCACTTACATCAGTTGGACATTAAAAATGCATTCTTGCACGGTGATCTTCAAGAGGAAGTTTATATTGAGCAACCCAGGGTTTGTTGCTCAGGGGGAGTATGGAAAAGTGTGTCGACTTCGCAAGTCTCTTTATGGTTTGAAACAGAGTCCCCGTGCATGGTTCGGGAAATTCAGTCAATCAATTGAACGATTTGGAATGATAAAGGGCAAATCAGATCACTCTGTATTTTACAGACGAACAAAAGCAGGTATCACATTGCTTGTGGTGTATGTCGATGATATTGTGATTACAGGGAGTGATAATGCAGGTATTTTGGCTCTTAAGAATTTTCTTCATAGTCAATTCCAGACGAAAGATTTGGGCTCATTGAAATACTTCTTGGGGATTGAGGTTATACGGAGCAAGAAAGGCATATTTCTATCTCAACGTAAATATGTGCTTGACTTGCTAACTGAAACAGGGAAACTGGGGGCAAAACCGAGCAATACTCCCATGATTCCCAATGTGCAGCTCACTCATGAAGGCGTACCATTCGAAGATCCAGAAAGATATAGAAGGTTGGTTGGAAAGATTAATTATCTCGCAGTTACCCGTCCAGATATTGCATACTCAGTGAGTGTAGTAAGTCAATATATGTCATCTCCGACAGTTGATCATTGGAATGCTGTAGAGCATATATTATGTTACTTGAAGGGGACACCAGGACGAGGTATTGTTTATCAAAATCATAATCACATGCGCATAGAATGCTTTGCAGATGCTGATGGGGCTGGATCTAAAGATGATAGAAGATCCACATCTGGCTATTGCGTCTTTGTTGGTGGTAATCTCGTCTCTTGGAAAAGTAAGAAGCAGAATGTGGTTTCTCGTTCGAGTGCTGAATCGGAATATCGGGCTATGGCACAATCGGCATGTGAGATAATCTGGATAAACCATCTATTGAGTGAAATCGGACTGAAGACACCAATGCCTGCTAAACTCTGGTGTGATAACCAGGCTGCTATACACATTGCCAACAACCCAGTGTTTCATGAGAGAACAAAACATATTGAGGTCGATTGTCACTTTGTTCGAGAAAAGATACAACAAGGATTGATCTCTACAGGATATGTGAAGACGGGAGAGCAACTTGGAGACTTGTTCACTAAAGCACTAAATGGAATTCGTGTTGGTTATTTATGTAACAAGTTGGGCATGATAAATATCTATGCTCCAACTTGAGGGGGAGTGTGAAAGACATTGGAATATGCTGTATAATATGCTTTAGAATATTCTTCTATCTTTAGAATATGCTTTAGAATATTTTAGGAATATACTCTAAGATATTATTATTGCATAGCATCTTATAGGAATATTCTATCTTTGTAATGTATATATATAGGGACTTATCCCTCCAATGAAATACACAGAAAATTCTTCCATTCTCATTACTATTATATGCTTAATTCTGATAACATGATATCAGAGCCAATTCCGGTTGTGGTTTGACTGCTTGTTTAGCATCCATGATTACGGGTAGCTTGTTAAGGGTCTGTTTGGCCCGTTTACACACCCCGATATTGTCCAGTCCGGTTCGGACTGAGGGGGCGTGTTGAAGTATTTGTCCCACACCGGAAAGCTATAAAACAATTAAACACTATATAAGGCTTTGGGTTACTCCTCCTATAAGGTTGACCTTTTAGGACGGAACCCCGTGTCTTAACACTTCAAAAGGACATAAAGTGTAACAAGTGGATATTGGATAAGCTCACCTGGAAGTACAGAGTTAAGAGTTATGCCTCCAAGGACAAAATAAAAACATCTACATGAAACGAAATGTAATATTTCTCAAAATATTACGTTCCTCAAAAGAATTTTAGATCTACCTTTACTCGCAGAAGAATGTTCTAGGCACCAAGTGAGGAGTTCTTCCCCACAAGCAATGCCTTTATACAACAGGGCCTCATTTCCGTCCTCTCCTGTGCTTTTCATCGTTCCCCGGATTATGTAAACCATCTTGTTAATAAGACCACCTTGGTGTAAAACAATGCTTCCTTTTATGTATGTCTTATGTCTTAACCTTTCGCGAATGGAGTCTAAAACTGTATCATCTAAAACTGCAAAAATGCGGACCTGCAAATCAACACAGAATCCATATAGTCTGCATTACTTCAAACTACGAGTCACCAGTACATAAATTGGTGGATTTATTGTCTCCTTCAAACTTAAATATTTGGATACCTTAATTTCTAATAGCTTACATTAGTTAAAAAAGTCTAGTCCTTGCGAAAAAGAAAAGCGATGTGGCTGTTCAACCAACAATGCCATTATTTATGAAGCAAATTCAACCCCACACACACATAAGTCAATAATGTATTGTAATGGCTAGGATTGTTGTTAACTCAAAACCCACCTCCTTGACAAATTTAAAAAGGTGCCTCCGTATATCTCTTTGGATATCTTCAGGTAAATCCTCTAAAAGCTTTTCTTCATTGACCCCTCGGGACGCTGCCCAAGTATAGCGTTCGGCTTGTCGTATCCGCCTAAAATGGAAGGCAAAAATACTGAATTTTCAGTCACTGAAGAGGGTTGCAAATGCATTTGAATCAACCATAACTCACTCAAACAAATGAAACAAAAAGATGGTCATTCACACAATGCCGTCGGCATCCTAATTCTTGCAAGATGACCAAATTAAAAGAAGCAAAATGAAGTGAAGTGGTTAAAGAGAAGGCATTAAAATAACCATAAAAAAATATGTTAAGACACCAGACACAAACTCATCAAATATATTCCTTACCAATAATATACTACGGAGTAATATATTTGGAATTCAATGTAGTCATAGAATAAAAATAGGTTTCAGATATATGCACTTAATAATTACAAACAAAAAGAAAAACCCATGGTGCAAATGGTGAAAGATTCAATGAAAACCTAAGATATACCTTCTGAGTTCCACTGGCAAGCAGCGGTGGCTCATCCACTGCTCAACATCGCGTTTCCTGAGTGACATGTCTAACTGCCTAGAGAAAATGACATAATTCTACAAATGAGAAGTCCAAAGTGTCATATAAGTTAATACATGAAACTTGATAGAATAAGTCTATTTACAATAACACCATATGAACAAATCTATTCAACTGCTAGGCTGCTAGCACACTCAGTATGAACTACACTCTATGCATGTATGCGCGCGTGCATAACATAAATACATACATAATTTAGCACAATGGACTAATTGTTCTAAATTATACTCCCTCCGTCCCATTTTGTAAGATGCACTTTCATTTTTGTGTTGTCCCAAAAATATGAACACTTTCCTAAATTGAACTCCACTAACTTGTTATTTTCCAACTTCACCCAAAAATATGAACACTTTCACAATGGACTAACTGTTCTAAATTATACTCCCTCCATCCCTTTACCTATCGTTCTTTTTCTTTTTATCTTCTTTATCTTTCTTATGTTTTTATGTTTTTTTTATCTTTCTTATGTTCTTTTATTTTATATTTATCTTTAACTTATCCTTTTTATCTTACCTTATCTTTTTAATTTTTCTTATCTTTTTTACCGATATCATGGATGGATTCATGTGAGCCGACCCCAAAATCTTTGGGGAATAAGACTTGGATGTTGTTGTTGTATCCCTTTATCTATCATTTCATCCTTTAATTTTTGTGTACACATCCTACTTTTTCTTACTTGTTGGAGGTTAGAATCGTAAAACCATCATTTTATCCTTTATTATTTTTAACCCGTGTCAAATCTACATGTATCGTACATTATGGGATGGAGAGAGTAACAATCAAGGGGCTAAGTTTACAAAATCTGAAAGACTTTCCCTATTTACATAATGTAAAACAATATGGACACTTAACGTGAAACTTTCCCTTTTTATTACTGATAGAGAGCAGAGGGGGCTGTGCGGAAGAAGAGGGTCCGAGACCCAGGCCTCTGTTGGGCTACTGCAGGCAGGGACAGGTTTGAGCTCACCTTCGTGGGCTGGCTGCGGGCCATTTAATTAATTTTATTCTTTTATAATTTTCGTGATTGGTTTCCTATTTGGAGTTAATTAGGATTTCTATTATTTTATTTCTTATTTGGAGTTAATTAGGATTTCTATTATTTGTTTCCTATTTAGAGTTAATTAGGATTTCTATTATTTTTTTCCTATTTAGAGTTAATCAGGATTTCTATTATTCTATTTCCTATTTGGAATTGATTAGGATTTCTATGATTTCGTTTCCTAGTTTGGGAATTAGTAGATGGGTATCTAAACCCCTTGTTAGGGTTCATTCTTGCTTATCAGTTACTCCCTCCGTCCCACTAAGATTGTCCCATTTTACCTTTTCGGGACGTCCCACTAAGATTGTCCCATACCAAATTTGGTAAAGTTTGTGTGGCTCTAAATCATTCTTACTTTATTCTTACTTTATCAATTTAATACCAACCACACAAACCTACTTTTCTTAATAACTCTGTGCCACTTTCTCTTGGCCCAATCTTAGTGGGACGGAGGTAGTAATAAAATTGCTGGGCAACAGAATCTGCCGTTGATTATCATTTTCCATTCTCATCAATTACATTACAGCTACAACACCATAACATTACAAAAAAAACCTAACATTTTAAAAAAACATCACCTTATGTGTCATTTAGAACATCTCAATGCAAGCATTCTGATTGTATATTTTTTCCATGCTTCATTTAATTTTGTAAAAATGGTGTTTAAAACAAAGAATATTGTAGACTAGAAAAGGAACGGTTGAGTTGCTATGAAATAAAGCGTAAAATATATGGTAGAACCAAGGTCCACAATGCATCTCAGTCGATGATATAACAGTTCTAATTACGAAAGGTGGGGTGTTTTTTACATATAATAAATATAGAGCAATGTTGAACCACTAATAGTTGAGTTGCCACACATTTGCCACCGATGGAAATGTAACAGTAACAGTAACAGGCATACCTACGACCAAGAGACTGCAGAAAGTTTTGCATGTTTCCGATAAGCAGAGCAAAAAGTAGGAGACCCAGTGCAATAATGCCCATAGTGAAAAGAACTTCCCACTCAAAATAACTTGGAACCTGATTCCCAGCAAGTGTACTTATTTGCTGACCAAACAAAATATAATATCATATGAGAAAGAAATGAATTCACAGCTCACAAGTAAATTTATAATGAACTTTGTACACATTCAACCTCTATTCTAGATTGAACAACAACAGGCAACCTGATAAAGAGATGATGAACATACTATTCAATTCTATAGTATGTGGTAAGTAACACTTCATTTCACCGACAAAGATAATTATTTATAGCAAAATACAAAATGTAAGTGAAATACATGATAATTAGTAAAATTATCAATAAATACCTGGAAGCCCCAGAACAGGGAGTACACATATCTCGTAACTACATTGTTCTTTGTTGTAAGATTCACCGCTTGACCATAAATCCCATAATCAAAACCATCCTTGCTAAAACAAGCATTTGCATTCGCACTATTGTTCCACTCTCGCCATAACTTAAGTGATGAGAAATCTGTGTAATTATTGCTATACCCGCAGTCAATGAATTTCCTGCAACCCTCTATTTTAGAACCATGACAGGAGTTACGGAGACATCGATTCACCCTCTGGAGAAGGAAAAAAACAAGTGTAGAGCTAAGTCTGATGCTCTGAAGATGCATTTTAAAAATACAGTACAATTTTCAATTAATAAATTATTATAAGCATCACACGGGAATGTCAATGACTGCGAGTGCACCATAACAGTTTCATTTTTCTCTGGGCTCATCATATGTTTTCAATGAATACCAAAATTATGTGTTTGTGTATTCATATTGCAAATATCACCAGTAATTCGTCTTTTCAACACCCAGTTACTTTGGAGAAGGGTCATAGATCCTCATAAAGACAAGGAATTCTAATCATTTCAAAAGGAACTCATCAAAAATATCTAAGGTAACTCAAGTAGATGATCTGAAGTTCAGAGAAGTCATTCAACCAAATATCTGCACTTGTTTCCTACCTGTAAGCCAAGAAGATACCAACATGACCCCACCGCATGGCTAGCCAACACAAAAGTTAGAAGATTTATCACAAAGTTACCCCATGCCGACTCAAATATGAAGCCACTTGGAGACTGGCCTGCAAGTAAATGGAAGAAGCGGTACAATCTAGGTACATACTGAACAAAAATTGCTGCCAGTAAGAGGTTTTTTGCATAATTTGCACTAGATGATCCTCGTAGAAACAACAATACAATGATCTGCAGATGTGAAATACACAAAATTAGAAGCAAATAAAAGATAGATGCTTAGTTTTACCATGAAATAAGTCAGAGATTCAAGGTTAAAAAGGAATAACAAGCAACAATCTTATGTGGATTAGTGCGGAGTATAATTAAGCTAAACTAAGATACTCTAATCTTGCATTTAAGATGGAGCCAGGACAACCATAATGCAATCACAGAAATGTACATAATAGTGTTTCCCGAGTAGGGATTTGATGGAATCTGAAACACACACAGTTGACATTATCTAGATGAAAAAATGCCATCTTTATCCATTTAGTCATACCCTTACACACTTTTGGTCCTCTTATAACTGACCTCTCCATTTTAGCCCACCAGTTTTCCCGAAGTGGCTCTTTTAGTCCCCGGTTACCCTCAGAACCCCAATGTAGGACTAAAAGATTCACTTCAGGTAAAGGAAAACGGGAGGACTACAAATGGATATCTCAGTTATCTGATGACTAAAGACATATTGATGGTACAACTTGGAGACATTAGTGTCATTTCTCTACATAATATCTAACTCTGAAGTGACACAAATCAAGTAGGGTAGTTCTAAAGACAAAATTTAGATGTATATATATACAATAAGGTCATGTGATATCTAGAGCCCATCATTTTTAGTATTTTTTGGTACATGAAGTGGTAGGATAGGGTGTTAATGGAATGCCAGCGGTTGCCACCAGAGTCCAACTTAGAGGTTACATACGCCTGATATGTTACTTGTCTATACCCCCCCCCCCTCCCAAGCCATTAGGTGGTATAGACTGAGACTCACAAGCCCTGGAGTAGGAGAATACTAGGAGATCTCCAGGAGAATCCTACCAATGAGGAACAATTGGAACAAATGAGTTAAAACCTGTGACCGAGGTCACAAGTCCTAGCTGGATCAATGCTACCAGCTGAGCCAACCACCCTTTGCATATATTATGATTCAAATATTTAAGAAACAGAGAACAAATGGTACAAAACAGAAGATGCATGGAAAAGAATGGGCTGTTACACTTTTACCTGAGGAAATGGCAATACATCAAAGAAATCAAGAGAAAAACGTCCTTTGAGATAATGGAGAGCAATTTCCTTGGGGTGGTCAACTAAGTCACCTACTCCCATAACAGTAGATTCAGGAGCAATAAAAGCCAACCGGAACTGCATAATGGACATTAGATGTGATTGGGTAATAATTAGCATGATGAGGTCAACTGGATGTATCTAGTGCATGAAAATTCAGAATGCTTATGCACTCATTACATGTAGACATATAGTTAGTAATACTGAGCAACACATGGATACCAATCAAGTTCAAAAATGTTTTTCAAATAAATAACTATCAAGAGGAATTTAATTTCCTTATATGTTTATTTTTGGGATGTCGAACTGGAAGAAGAGAATCGCTAATGTTTATAACTAGATTCTGTACTCCAAGTCTCTAACTTTACGTATGGAACTCTAAGGAAACCCATAGTTGTTGCAACTTTAACAGTTTAACCAACAATTGTTGAGAATAAAGGGGAACTATCCTCAACTTGTCGCGTAGCAAAAGCAAGGTCATCTACTTGCTGGTAGCTAAAGAAAGCAAGATGAGACAAGTCAATATCGCCATGCAAGAGGGGCCATGTCAGACTGTTAGAAAGTTGACTATTAGTTGTATGACCGTTAATAACCTTTTTGTGTATATAAGTGGGAAATAAGAGAAGGAATAGGTGGTAATTGTAATCTGCTTTCCCTCATTCTTGAAATCCATATATCAGCAATAAAATCTTCTTCTTCTTCTTGTTTGAATCCAATTCTTTTCTTTTGAATTCCTGCAATTAGATGATTTAACTTCTTGTTCACACCTGAGGTTATAACAATTGGTATCGAAGAGGTATCCTAGAACCAAACATTCCGCCCTTAATAATTGAAAGTTTCCTCTGTTCATCAATCATCATCCTGGCGAAGAAAATCACTGTAGCAGGCCTATTTGCAAAGATGGAAGACAAGTAAACGGATTGGAACACCAAATAGAGGAACAAACCTTACGAAATGAGCTAAAATTTGTCGAAGCGCACCAGAAACTGGATGCACTTCTTCTTTCGATGCAAAAGAAGAGTGAGGAAGAAGATATAACTTCCAACCAGTCTCGACAGGGCTGGTCACATCCAAATAGCTTTATGCCACACACTTCAGGAGGTAACCCTTCACGAGCTCTGGTGTTTACCCCTAAAATTGATTTAGCCTCTCTCTATATATGACTAACCACGCAGAATCTTGGGTTACCAGCTATCTTTCCATCCACAAACGGTAATACGGGGGCAATTTGTTGTGAATGTATGTGCCCGATTCGGTGATGAATTGGGAAGTAGTGCTGTAGAAGTTTTCAACAAACTACCACAACTGAACACTTTGGATGAGTATCTTGATAATTTTGAACATTGAAAAAGCTTGATGTTGCAAATGAATGACAGGCTGCCTGATGAGTTTTTCCTAAATAGCTTTATTGAAGGGTAGAAGTGTAGAACTCTACAACTAAGCATTTTGTTAAGGCTTTCAAGCCTAGAAAATATGTTGTGTGCTAAGGAATATGCCTGGCTGCAGAAGAATAGTCTAATGGCTCTCAAGAAGGCTAATAAACCTCTATGGGAAAAAGAAGTGCCTAATAGTATGCCAACTCCTCTGGGTTCTAGCCATAAGTCTAGTCCACTTGTTGAATATAAACCCTCTGGTTTACTTCCAAAACCCCAGTTGCCATCCAATAAAGCCCTGTCCATACTTGGTAAAAGAACTTCAGTGCCATCTGATATTAAAGAGAGAAGGAAGAAAACCTATGCCTTCATTGTGATGAGCACTACTACCCCGGGCACAAATGCAAGGCACAATTATACAGAATAAAGATCATTCTTATAGAGGAAAATGAAAATGAAGAAGAGCATTGGGCATAACGCTTGGATGTTGTTGTTGATACATGGATTGATTAATGTTAGCTCACCCCAAAAGTTTTTGGGAATAAGGCTTGGGTGTTGTTGTTGTTGATTGTCTATTATGAACTAACTGCAAGCAATTATACATTCACATATGTTAAATGATTATTATCCATCATATTATATATATATATATAGGGTGCGGTTCCAATGAGAACAATGCTTAACGTGAGAACACTCACATTTAAATAAATGTGATGCACAATGGAGCTTTTATGTTGCACATTTTCAGTTTGCTCAAATTAAGCCTATATTAAATAAACAAGGTGGCATTTTGGTAATTATTGTGAAAATGCAAAAAAGTGCAATATACAAGCTTCATTGTGCAACACGTTGGGGTAAATGTGGTGTTCTCACGTTCTCACGTTAAGCATTGTTCTCATTTGATCTTTATTCTATATATTCTATATATATATATATATATATATATATATATATATATATATTTTGGTTCAGGTGAGAAATGCATCTAATGTGAGAAATGAGAATGAATTTCAACCATTGGATTTACGAAGTTGCACTAAAATTGGCTTTATGTTGCAGTAATATTTAAATTTTGCACATGTTGCACTAAAACGGTTTCATGTTGCACTAATATTTGACGGCGTTGCACCGAAATAGCTTCATGTTGCACTAGACACGTGCAATACGGATTTTTCAGAAGTATTTACAGAAATGCCACCGTGCTAGATTGCATATTTCAGTGCATCATGAAGTGTCTTTTACTGCAACTTAGTCGAATCCAATGGCTGAGATTCATTCTCATTTCTCACCCAAAGGGTTCTTCTCACTTTTGTCCATATTTGTTTTACACCATTTTGTAAGATACATTTTACGTTTTGGTTTGTCTAAAAAATATGAGTATTTTGCTAAATTAATTTTACTAACTTTTTATTTTCTTAATTTATCTTGTTATCTATAATTTCACCTTTTACATTTTATAAACTCATACGTCTTTTTCTTACTTTGTGGATGTTAAATTTGTGAATCAATCACTTTGTACTTTTCCGCGTCTAGTTCAAATGTATCTTACAATATGGGGGGAGGGAGCATGTGCTTAAGAAAAGTTGAAATTCAGTTTAAGCATTTTCTATGATAAACATAAGTGATTTTTAAAGGAAATATAAGTGTTTGTTATTGTGACAAATTAGTTAAGATATTAAAAAGAACAAAAAAATAACAATCAACGGTTTAACCAACGTTGCCCAGAATAATCAACGGAAGGATCCATTGCCCAAGCTAATTTAGCTTAACCAAATCTGAATTTTTATTGATGCTCGATTGAATAGCCCTACGTGGGTATAAACAATACTACAATATCCAAGTTCCAGAAGGAAACCAAATAAGCTATTTTATTGTACGTAGCCTATCCCATGGGAATTAGACCTACGCACAAAGTCTAATGGGAGGGAAATTACTTACGTACAAAGCCTAAGGATATTTTCTAATACGGCGTAAAAAATAGCAATAATAAAAGAACGAACATAATTGAAGCTAATTAAATAAAAAAACTCAACCCACATATAACCCAGCCCATAACCGGCCCACGGAAGTGGGCCCAAGCCCGGTCCCGCCCCATGCTCTTCCCGCTTCATATCAATCCATCCTCCTGCAAATTAACCTTGTCCTCAAGGTTGAAAACTCGCGGATCGGGAACTGAAATTTCCTTTCCTAGCCGGTTATTTCACAGAATTCATGCTGCTTGAGGTCCAACTCTTCATCCTCCTCAGAAACTGTTTAAAGGGACAATCATGCCCCGACGTAAATGGTTTCTTGCACCTAAAGCATAATCCTTTCGCCCACAATTCTACAAACTCTTTCGGCGGAAGTCGAGTGAACTGAGAGCGTGTCGTAGGCTGCCCGGACAGCCCTGACTTCGTCCCCGGAGGCTGTCCACTGTCTTTCGCAAAGCCGCCCTCCGAACCCTGTAAGCTGCCACCAATGGCAGTCAACGGGGAACCTGTATTTGCCATTAAAAGGCTGCTAGAACGTAACCCTGAAGAATGATAATTCAGGCTGCCACTTTCTCCACTTTGGACGAACAAATTATGCTCCACATCGCGAGCTAATTCCATAGCCATCTCCAGGTTGTTTGGCCAAAGTAATCGCAGCGAGCTTCAGATTGTTTCCTTAAGCCCACTCATGTAATAGTCCAAGTAATGGTCGTCAGTTAATCCCGGAACTTGGCTCGCTAGCTGAACAAACAAGATATTATATTCCTCCATAGACCCAGTTTGTTTGACCCCGGACAGTCGTTCAAATCTGTTCCCTTGATATCGGGAATCAGATCTGGCCACCAGGGCTTGTTTGAAATTCTTTAGAATGAACTCTCTAAGTTGGTTGCAGTCTCGGGTTTGCGTGATCTCAGTCAGGTTACCCAGTAGAGTGCTCCACCTTCCATGGCTACCACAACGGCAGCCACCTTCTTTCCGATAAGGTTTCGTGTAATTCGAACTGCTGCTCCACCCGAGCTATCCACCCGATCGGGTCTCCCCCATCGAATGCCGGTAGTAACGTTGGAGTTGGGTTGCGCAGCACTCCTTCGACCTGCGGCGCTGTTACCGTGATTCGTCCGACCCCAGCCGCGGTGGAATCCGGCGAAACGGGTGGCACCAGTGCCTGGGTCAACACGGCCAGCGAGGCGGCGATTTCCGTCAGCTTGGCACTGTGATCTGCCAGCTCAACCCCCAACCGGGCCACCTCCTCTCTTGTACGAGTTTGTACGTTCTCTAGCTCTGTTAATCGATCATTCTGAGATCTCGTCATCTTGGCGGGACGGGATCCGGCAGGTTGGACCAATTGATAAGAACAAAAAATAACAATCAACGGGGTAAACAGTAAACTGTTGCCCAGAATAATCAACGGAAGGATCAGTTGCCCAAGCTAATTTAGCTTAACCAAATCTGAATTTTTATTGATGCTCGATTGAATAGCCCTACGTGGGTATAAATAATACTACAATATCCAAGTTCCAGAAGGAAACCAAATAAGCTATTTAATTGTACGTAGCCTATCCCATGGGAATTAGACCTGCGGACAAAGTTTAATGGGAGGGAAATTACTTACGTACAAAACCTAAGGATATTTTCTAATATGGAGTAAAAAATAGCAATAATAAAAGAACTAACATAATTGAAGCTAATTAAATAAAAAACTCAGCCCACAGATAACCCAACCCATAACCGGCCCACGGAAGTGGGCCCAAGCCCGGTCCCGCCCCATGCGCTTCCTGCTTCATATCAGATATACGGAGTAAGTTTTAGCACAAAATAAAATTCTATTCATAACAACTTTTTTTCTATATTTAGTTCTGCATTTTATAATGATGAAGTCTACTATTGGAGTCGTAAACTTATGGCAGGAGATTTAATTTAATTATATTGGGTTGGTACTATCTTTTGGCAATGTTAAGGTAGATTGTATATGCTACTTCCTTTGTTTAGGAAAACTACAAGATTTGATATGTTTTATTTTATTAATTTGCTTGGACTTGAACTTAGAATATTGTTATATTGGACTAAGTAGGTTTGATGTTCTTATTTTATTGCTTTACCTGTCCTAGAATGGCTATTCAATTTTAATTTTCTTGGTCGACACAATACCGTTTCTTATCTAACTTTGAGTATCGATTTATACATCATTTTTGAATTTGGTACAGTGTTTGCTATTCAATGAACATTTTAGACTGGTTTGTAGACATATACTCCCTCCGTCCCATTGGACTTTACCAACTTTCTATTTTTTTGTCCCAAAGACTTTGCCACCTTTCTTTTAAGGTAATGAGTTTGTGGTTCCTTATTTCTCTCTCCTCTGCACAATTCTCAACCGTTTTTTCTTTTCTTATTCCACAATCAAATTGAAGTCTGCAATGTTGACTGGGACGGACTGTCGGAGGGATTAAGTTTTTATTACTACCACTAACTTAAAAGTTGTTAGGAAAGGATTAATTTTATTCTTAGTTAACCTCGTAAACTAATTTCATAAATTAATTTGAGACAGTAGAAGTATATTACTTTATTTCTTGGAGTTGTGTATAATTAAAGACTAATAAAGCTGTAATGTAAGAAAAAATTAATTTTGAAAATTTATGATTTTTTTGTATCATATTTTCATAACCTATGCACTCAATGTAAACACAATGTATTAATGCATATAACTCAGGTAATTAATTTGAAACATAGTTTACAATACGATTTTATGCATAGTGCAACCAATAAGCATGTTATGGAGATGTCAGATGTATTAATTTAATTAAATAATGTAGTGTAAAGGTACAAATCATTGTTATATTGCATAAGCATTTGTATCATTTAAGGAATATACTAATGATTGTAAATTAATGTTAATAGTTATTGTTAGAAAGTCGATAAGAGAGTGAGACATTAGCCTTTCACACCTCAGTTTTACTATATAAAACAATAGATAAATTGTTAAGTTCACTTATAAATTATCCAAACCTAAAAGATAATAAAATAATAACCACAATATACGACTAAATAATTTACTGAGTATGCACTGAGTGGAGTACGTGAATTCATTAACTACAATTGAGTATGTGACCATTAGGCAGATGTGCTCCAATTATATTAATATTACGCCTTCCGTCTCATTTTACCTATCTTACTTTCCTGTATGGGTTGCCCTAACATACGTGTCACATTTCCTTTTTTGGAAACTATGTGGTCCACAACATTTCACTTTATCATATTCAAAGCTCAACCACAACTTTTACATTTTCAGCAACTTTATGAATAGTTGTGGCAAACCAAAACATGACACATAATATTTTCTGGACATTCCGTTTTCGAGGGCCCTGTGCGGCTGGGCTCTCCACACTTGCTCCGGGCCAGCCCTATATTATATCCCATATTCTCCTTACCTCATCTTTACTTGGACGAAATGCCCTTGTACTGAGATTATAGGGGCAATGTATTCAGAATTAGAGACATTCCATCTGACCTTCTCTACTCAATAACATTCTTCTTTCTACTTTACTATTTTAATATTTTCATTCGTTAGCCAAGCACTTTCTGCACAAGAATCCTGAACTGTTAGATGGAATGTTTTAAGATCTCCATGAAACCCCTAAAATCAATTAAACAAATTCCAGCGAGAAATATAATAACCATAAACATGCAACATCAGCTGCTATAAACAGAGATATAAGCAGGTAAATGTCTGCTTCTTTTTGTTTAGTTAAAGAAGCAGGTAGGCAGCACTACAAGTCTACAATAGCAAAATGTTTGACAAATACATCTTGAATTAGGAGAGTTCACCTGAAGAAGCATGTGAATCAAGTATATGAAATCAGTCAAGCTCCTCAAAACCACAATCGCGTTCATTAGACGCCAGTTAAATATTATGCATTTTTGCTCCTAGAATCAAGAGGTGAGAAAGCCAATTCCCAAAAAGAAGCTCAATTGATGAACCATTAGGAAATTATGAAAGAAAGTTAAGCAGAATAGAGTAGATATCATAAAGCATGAGAGTATATAATAAACGAACGGAAAGGTAACAAAATCAATACTAGTGTTGAATTTTGATTGATCAAAGGAGACAGATTAAAACATCTGAAACACAATGTATTTATTACCTGCTTCACAGATAGCAAAAAGAAGAAGAGTGGATCTATGAAAATAGCAAATAAGCAAGAGACAGCAAAGAATTTGTTCCACCGCTGCACCGCCGTAGTATGTGGATTCATGACACCTGGAATGCATGAACACATAAAAGAAGAAATTTTCTTCGCACAACCTCTTGCATCTCCGTATACCATATTATGGGACTGCACATTGACATTGAATGCAACGATTAGGCACTTAGGTAACTTGGTACTATGATTAACACAGGTCCAGTTGAAGGATAATAGTAAAGGGGGACATGCTGAGCAGCACTTGATGAGACTGTTGACTATACTCCTAATAATGATACTAAAAGGAAACCCTTCCACTCATAGCCGCAAACCTTGTGATCAGATGTCTCTGGTGATTTTGACTTTTTATTCTGCGCCTTTAAGTTGTCAATAGTTGGGCATGTTGTGCAATATGGATCATTGCACATTCCAAGTTTCCCTGATCTCAACAGATGTTGATTTTTCGGTGAATAATCATTATCTGTCCAGTCGTTTGATTCCCTTTCAGAAAAAGAAGGATATTTTTCCATTTCCATCCGTGATTTGAGTCCTGGTGCTACTTGAGATGGCCTAGTTTTGCTGTTTTCGGGCTTGCGGGCAAGATGCAATGGACCACTCATCTGTATGGCAGAAGTCCGCCTTTCACTTGTCAAGGGACCAGTATACCCAACAAAAGCATTATCAGTCTGATATGACTCCATGAAGTTTACAGGGATGGATAATGATGCACTCCTTGCCCTGTATGAAAACCTCTCATACCGAGAGGCATCATCAATTTCATCACTTTGATATGTGGCTGACAACATTGGTGTGACATCATTTTGAGAAGCATCCATTTCTAAAGTAGTTGAGCTGTAAAGAATTTTAGAAGGAAATGGAATTTACAATTTGCTGAAGTAAATGGAACATAGAAGCATCATTATAGTACTGCAATATGGTGTCCAGTTCATATCATAGCAGAACATGTTTTGACTAAAATATCATATTTTCTGAATATGCACCAAGAGAACAGATAAGGCGAAAAGTACATTAAACATATATATTTTAGATTACTTCAGTGACTCTCTTTGTGTAAGGCTTTCATCTTAATGGAGCCCCAGTTCCATGTTGCATAACAAATTACATTGTGAAAAGTTCAGGTATAAAAACAACCCCAAAACCAAGTAAAAAAAACATTCAATGCTCACTCCTGTAATGTTTTCTCATGGTCTTGTAAATTGTAATACTTCCCGTTTTCAATCATTAAAGGGAAAACCCAAAAGATTCATTTATTTACCCCAAAACTACCACTGTA
The DNA here is from genome assembly GCA_945859915.1 of Cuscuta epithymum. NCBI lineage: Eukaryota > Viridiplantae > Streptophyta > Magnoliopsida > Solanales > Convolvulaceae > Cuscuta > Cuscuta epithymum. The sequence goes on along the minus strand of CAMAPF010000012.1, from coordinate 2,367,809 downwards.
AACAAAAACAGGGTCCATAAAATGCTGTTGACATTGCTTCTCAGAACCTCTGCCCTCTGCGGCAGTGGGAGAGCCAGTCTTGTGTTGCTAGGGGGCAGAGGCCGCAAAATTTTATATTGGGGCTAAAACTCAAAATTTCAACATATCTTTTTAGATTATAAATATTTATGCGCGCGCGCGCACACACATATATATATACATCGGACATGAATGCCCCTCCAATCCCTCCCAGTCTCCACCACTTCTCTGGAGCTCCCAATGATTATTCTCGGTGACCTCAAGAAGAGACTAAACAGTAAACACTAATAAATTTCAAATTTTACCTAAACAAACGTACAAATAGTATGAGCAACTGGCAAGTGTATGTGCTCGATCACTCCTCAAATTCCAATTCTCAAACAATACATACACAAATTTGAATTTGAACTGATGACATTGTTTTTCAAAAGAAGTTTGCAGTAGAATTATGAGCGAAAGATTCAGTAGAGCATTTGGAAGGAAAATAAAAGACTATAAATAGAAGAGTCAATTCGCTGCAACAGATAGGAAGGAAGGTATAGATAGCAGTGGTTCAGAAGCCTTAAAACCTGAGAGTTGAATGAGCAAAAAAGAAGACATGACGTCTGGACCATGACTGGCCGCTGAATATGCAGAGCAAAGACTTGAGGCATGAAATTGGTTGACTCCGTCAGAGCTGGCCGGCTGGGCGGCCAACCCGCAAATGGACAAAATTTGTTAGGGAGAAAGTTCTCCATAATTAAATATGAACTACCAATCTACCACCGAGCAGAGACACAGTTTCCCAGTGTCCCTTTTGTTTTTGTGAGTGGTCGGTATAAATCCTAACCGTTTTCTTTTCAGGAAAATTACATTTCTATCCAAAACAGGGAAAAAGTACACATCTAACCAATTTGGTAATTGCTTGTGTAAACGGGATGTGTGATTTGTAAACAAAAAGAATTACCCCGGTTTTTATACATTTGGATAGAGTGAAGTTAAGTAAACTTAGTGCAATAAAGTAAACTTAAGTTTTAATAAAAATTAGGTTAACCTAAGTGAACCTAGGTTCATGCGTAAAATAGTGTATGGAAATAAATAAAGTGAACCTAGGTTAATGGAAAAATGTTGTTTGGATGAATGTACTCTAACTCATTTTATGTTAACCGAGAATTTAACCTCCAAAACCCCCTGTTTCGGAGGTTCTTCAATATAAGGTTTTTCTAGGTTCTCAAGAGTTAAGTGAGGTTAACCCATAACCTAGGTTCTTGTTGCAAAAATACAAACAAACGAGGTTACTTAAAAATTGAACCTACAATAACCTAGGTTAACCTCCAAAAAAACAGGCCATTAAAAACCGAAGTAAGCGGTACTCAACCCTATTACATTCCAGTTAAGTTACTGTTGATTCTAGCGATGTAGGGTTTCAAGCGCTGCCGTATGTGCGGATTCACCGGTTGTGTAATTGGTTTTGGTTTCGATCTGTTCCTTTGCCATTTCTTTGTTTTGATCTGCTGGCTGTTATTTTTTTAACGTTCAGGGGTAATCGATTTTATTGAGTTCGATTTAGTCGATTGCTTTGGGTTTCGATCTGTTCTATTCTCGTCGTTTGCTTCTCCGACAGCAGAAGGGTTTGCATCGTGGTTCTCCCAATGATCGACACAAAGCGAATTTGCTTAGGTTTTGGTTCCTAGTTCTTGTTTTTTCTGATTGTGTGTTGCTAGTGTATTCAACAACAGGCAGAATGGGAAAACATGAGGAGTTAGTTGATCGTCATGGTCATCTGCAATTGGAAACGGAAGATGACAAACTAGTGGATATATTGCTGCCAGATGAGAGCGGGAGGGAAGACATGGAAGGGGGACTATCCGAGTGGTCTCTAGTTGGTACTATTTTTACAGAGAAGAGAGTCAATTTTCTGGCGTTTAGGGACACAATGGCTTCTATTTGGAGACCGGGCAGAGGTGTATCAATCAAAGAAATAGGCGATAAGAGGTATATCTTCTCTTTTTATCATGAAATTGATATAAAGCGTGTTATAGAATATGGTCCATGATTGTATGATCAGAATCTTGTGGTGTTGCGTGAGCTCAAGCTTGATGAAGTGCCTTTGAAAGTTCCTCTATTTTTTTCGGATTTTTGGGTCCAAGTGCATTACTTGCCTATAGGTCACTTGACTCTAAGGGTTGCTAGAATCATTTGTAATTATCTTGGATGTTTCATTAAACTTGATGAAAATCAATTTGAGGGCATTGGAGGGCCTATTTGAGGATCCGGGTCCGTCTTGATATAAGGAAACCACTCAAGAAAATTTTAAGGTTCAAAAAATGAATAGGGATTGTCTATGGGTAGATCTGAGATATGAAAAACTTCCAAACTTCTGTTTTGCTTGTGGCTGTATTGGTCATGGAGATAAATTCTGTCCCCAAATTCAGAACATATAAGAGAATTCGGGTCGTGGATGAGAGCTAGTAGTGGGCGTACCAGTAGAAGGAAAGGTAGCAAGTGGCTTGTTAGTGAAAAAGCAAATTAAGCAGGGGTTTGGCACTGCCGTGGGAATGGAGATATCTACTCAGGCCATGGAGATTTTGGAGTTGGGTTCTAGTTCTTTTGTTTTTGCAGGTGAGATGAAGAATCCAGAGAGCCCGGATGAAGGAGTAAAGGTTGCTGAACAAAAACACCGTCGGGTGGAGTTGGAATCGTCATCTGCATGCATATTGATGGAGATTGAAACCTGTGGCAGAAAAAACGAGGTTGGGGCGAGCCCTGGACAACAGGCTTGCCCGATCAAGCTAGAATGCGGGGAGGAGGTGGACAGTCCAGCTCCACTAGATGATCTGATGCTGATTTCGGCTTTTTTAACTGAGAAACTTATTTACTCTTTTTGTCTTGCTATATTTATTTCCCACGTTCTAGATGTTGCTTTTGTTTTGGTTGTGCTGTGTTTTTCCAGCAAACAAACTTGTGAAACTAAAATAGGAGATGATGAGTCGTGTCAGCGACTTATATGGTTTCTACGGAGGTGATTAATTCAGAGTCTGGTCCTTGGGCGGACGGTAGACAGGAGACTTGTTGTCACTTTGTAACCTGTTTTGGTTTGGTCCGTTTGGTCGGTTTGGTTAAATTTCTAAAATATGGATAAATAAGGAGTCAAAGTAAGTATATTAATGATATAAAATTCAAAATGTTGCATCTTTTACGAACGAATGTACTACTTAGTATATTTCATCCCACTACATCTCTTGTTCACCAACAATTTTATAGTTCAAATATGCATTCATTCTTCCTTCAAATATCTAAATGTGTATGTTTATATAAATTATGTTATCCATTCCTTTTAGATAATTTATGTTATGTTTTGTAATAGATTGAAAGAATGCTACTTTTTAAAAGATAAGTAATGACTATAAAGTGTGCACATGACTATTTGGGGTATCATATTTGTGCAATTTTAAAACTTTATTAACTTGGTTTAAATCTTACCTCTTGTGGTGTAGAACTAATGATCAACGTAGAGCAAAGAAGAATGACGAGTTCTCTTATTATATTCAACAATTTGAAATTCTTTTGAAAAAATGGTCAGGAATAATCCCAACTATTATTGATTTGCTTAAAACAATTTAAAGTATTGATTATATCAAAATAATCCCGACTATTGAAAAATATTCTCAAAATGCTCCAATGACTCAAAATATTATTTCATTTAGGAGTTATTATAAGTCATTGGAGTATTTTGAGAAAGTTCTTCAATATATAGTTGGATTTTTTGGGAAATTGATACTTTGGATTATTTCTAGCAGATTACAAACAGTAGAGATTATTTTTGTCAATTTTTCATATTCTTTTTATATTTTCACTTTAATTTAATGAAGTTGATGTCTATTTGATATGTCAACATTTTGCTATACTTTTCTTGAGTTGTGCTCCACTATTTGAGTATTTGAACACTTAAATGATTAAATTGTGAACCTCTTAAATCTTTCTTGGCATTTCGTATGCTCTTTCTTTTATTTTTTGAAAATTGACAACACTCTTACATTTGACTGGTCTTCTCATAATAATTTCACATTTACATAATCCCAGAATGCACCTTGTCTTCTTTCATCGGACCTTGATCGGCTGATGACATAATATATCAGGTTTTTTGCATTTTCTTTGAAAACCTTATATAAAATTTGACCTTTCACAAATATGTTCAAAATAGTACCACGTTTCATTTTTCATCTTCTTATTATTTCATTTATTTAACCAGTTTATGTTTTTGTTTCCTTTTTCTCAGTATTTTTCTTATTTCTTCTTCCCCAATTTTATTTCTTTCCTTTTTATGTATTACTATTCAATTAATTATCTTTTAAAGAATAGTATCCCAATGGAGAAGCAACAATCTCAATCTTCGGAGAAACATCCCAAGTTATCACTGCATCTGACAGCTTTGACCCATCAGATGACTCATATTTCTCAGACGACTTTCTGGGGCATGCAACTGAAAGCGAGCATCGAACACCAATTTCTAGTCAAGACAACTTACAGAACTCCAACTTCAACAGGTCAATTTGCTTTAAGTCTCCGTTTATCACTCATGACACTAGCTTGCCAATAGACAATCTGAATACGCAACTAAAAGTTCACTGTAAATCCCAGAAAAACAAACAACGACATCTATAGCATGCAAACCATATCACAATCTAAGAAATTCCCATGGGCCTAGATCTTCTTATGTTCCATTTTTGCTTTTTTGCTTTTTTCTTTTTTTCTTTTTTGCCTTTATGTATTTTGTCTTTCCTTGCATTGTAATTTCTTCTCTTAATTCAATAAAATTTCCACTTTTGTAATAAAAAAGGACTATTATCCCACATTATTCGTTCTTATTTTATTCATTTTTATTTCAATTTTTCTTTTCTTTAAATTCTCCTTTTCTTCTTTCTCCCCTTCTCACTGTCCAAAAAAGTATTTGTTTTTTTCTTTGTCCCTTTTCACCACATCTATCTTTTTTTGCTTGTTTTTGACATGTACGCCAATATGTAATTTTCATTGCTTACATTTCCCCAATTGTTTTATTTTGCTTTAAATTTTATTTTTCCCTAATTCTCTTATCACAAAGATTTTTTTTCTCATAGTTGATGAAATTTATGAGTGAACTTACTTAGAAAAATACGGTGATGTAGAAAGAAGAAAACATATATTGATGGTGGAATTAAAGTAACAAGAAAAAAGAAAAGCAGAAAGAAGAAACACAAATAGAAAATAACAAGAAGAAAAAAGGGGAAAATGAAAATTGTTGGGATATTGGGCCGAAGCCCAATACCCGACCCAGAACAGCCAAGGGCCCAAGGAAAGGAGCAAGCCTAGAAGGAGCTCAAGACATGATTATGATATCCCGAACGGGGATTGGTCCATCAAGGGACACACTGATCGGCACATCTCGAACGGTGCAAATATCCGCCTTGGAACAAATAGCTAAGCACAACACTCGCCCATCGGCCTGTAGGGTCCAGTACCCGAACGGGAAGTCCGCAAGTGGCAAAGCTGCATTAAATGCTAGAGTATGATGCTAGCAAGTGGAGGCATGAGTGCTCAAGTGGCGAAGACACCAACCAACCGGGTTCGGCCATGTCATCATCCCACCTACCCGCTCTCTATTATAAATAGATGCATTAACTACATTGTAAGGGTTAGCATTTTGATACTTAGAGCCTTAGAGAGAATTGTCATTCCATTTCTTGTATTAGCTACTGTTCCGACGTGCCGATCGGGCAGTTCAAGTGTAATCAGTGAATTACTCAATACGAGATTGGCTTTCTGAGTTTACTGGATTCAGTCTTTTATATTTTATACACCTTTAACCAAAACCTACGTCCTTAATATCCAAAGTGTGTGTTGGGCTTTCGGATCTACGGGATTAAACTAAAAAGAAAATATATCATAAAGTAAAGTGAGAAAAAGGTTTTTAATAAAAAAGAAAATGATTAAGAAGATAAACACATAAAAAGGAAAATGAAATAAAAATACGGGAAGAAATAGAGCGAGAAATATATATAGAATAATAAATACTCCGTATGAAAAAGAAGCCAAATACCTTGTGGTCTGATACATCATTGTGGCACTCCCAAGGAGGAAATCATAGGTTCGAATTCCATCCCAGTTCAAGGATGTTTTAATTGGCATTAACATTGAGCAGATACTATATAGGTCAGAAAGAATTGGCCAAAAAATATGAAAAAGCAAAAAAACAAAAGGATGGGAAAAAGAATAATTAAGTGTATAGGGATAGAACTAAAGAAAGAAAAAAATTAGGATGAAAAAGGAAAAAATGAAACATGGTACTATTTCGAACAGATTTGTGAAAGATGAGATTATTTATGCAAAAGTGAGATTGTTTTGTGATTACGTAAATGTGAGATTACTATGAGAAAACTAATCAAATGTGAGATTATTGTTGTCAATTTTTTTTTTTGTCAACAGTTCATGTGAACTTACCGGGATGATTTTTTTTACTCCAGAGGGTGTTTGGGGGTCCTGGAGTAAACTGGGTTGAAACTCACTCCATTGAGTTTCAAACCCGAGACTTCTCATAAGGGAGAGTGAGTCGGCGACAAGCTGAGCTGGACCGTTTCCTCAATAATTGCAAAGTTTGACATTTTGACATTAGTTTGACATTTTACCATACCGTTTTGTACCGTTTTAAAACGACATGGTACCGATCGAATGATTTCAACATTGCTTTATTAGTAAAAATAAAGAATACAAACAATCTAAAATAAACCTTTCTAGCCATTATACATCCAATATTACCATTTCACTATTAGCCAATTCAATCCACAAAATAAAAAAGTTGGTGCTTGATAAAATGTCACCAATGGGGATCCCAAATTCCCAATATTGACTGAATTTATTGACTTATGGAAAAACTATATTCAAAATGCATTATATTAATAAAATAAAGAAAAGTTATATGAAAAGTAGCCAAATGACCCTCCACATTACCTCCGTATTACACAATTCAATACAAAAAATCAAAAAATACATGTTTGATGAAGAAGTTGACCGATAAGACTAATAAGTCGAAAACAAAGGTCATCAAAGTGATCAAACGGGCTCTTAATCTAATTACCCGGAAACTTGATGTTTGTGACAGTTCTTGCATGGTTGAAACTTGAAAGAAAGATGTCAATTCTTGCTCTTCCTCTTGATGAAATCCAAGTATGTGAGACAGACAATTCCTTCTATCATGGATGAAGCTAACTCACACTATAAACGTTGTAAACTGTTAAAAAATTAGACTACGTACTTCTTCATTCTTATAATGAATGAAATATACCTGTGAAACAAATAGGCTCGAACTATGTCCATTTCTTCATGCAATGGTAGTCCTTTTAATGTACCGATACTGCAATACACCTTTAAACTACTGGCCTCTTGTTACTATTTTTTTGTCATTATTTTGCAGTTGAATTCGGGTACAGTCATGCAATAAGCATTGCTCCTATTTAATTTGAATACATACATATCCATAAGCTAGGATCAGAATGCTGTTCTAATATTACATCCCTAAACTGTGTTCTGGACTATAGACATCTGCTCGACTTAGACGCTTCTTCCTGTACCTCCACGCGACTTGGATGCACCTAGCAGCAAGGGCACGCCAATAGGGAGATTCAGACCTGCAATGTAAGGTGTCAGCAAATCATCAAGTAAATATGACCATCACCATGGAAAACAAGAAACTCAGCTCATATTCTCTGTATATTTATGAAAAGACCTTATGGCACTCTGAACGCGTGGGTTCCTCAAAAATCTTGCATAGAGAGAAATGACTTCGTGAAGGTCTGCTTCCCGCAATATAAATGCTTCAACATTAGTTAGGCACCTCACGACCCTGTTACTTATAAGCCTGTGTCCTGGAAACCTCATCTTTATTCCGTCTTGAATTTAAAAACAAAACGAAGTTAATTGTCAAATTCACACTACGTATATCTTTTCAAAAAAGATGCATAACCATTAGTATGGTCCCAATCGCCAATCAGCAAGGGTATTACGGTATTACCTTTATAGAGTACAACAACAACATCCAAACCGTATTCTCAAAAGATTCACAATATAGAGTATTACCTTTATATTAGGAGTATTACCTTTATATATAGAAGAATGCTCTAGGCACCATGTAAGGAGTTCTTCCCCACAAGCAACCCCTTCGCCCAATGGGGCCACATTTCCATCTTCTCCCGTGCTCTCCATTTTTCCCCGGATGATAAAAACCATCTTGTCAATAAGGCCACCGTTGTACAAAACAACGCTTCCTTCTATATATGTTGCTTGCCTTAATCTTTCACGTATGGCATCCAAAACTGGTTCTTCTAGAAGCGAAAGAATGCGGACCTGCAAGGAAACAACATATCCACGTTAAAGAAACCGTTGCATATTAGTAGGATTTGTAGTAACTTATGCATCATACCACTTATTCATGCAATTCCCACCAAACAAAACAAGATACGACATCCGCCAGATGAACCGCCACTAGATATATCTTCCAACTTTCCTTTTTCGTTTGTCCCAAAATAATTTTCTTTTTCCTTTATAAGCAAACAATTTGTGTTTCACGACATTTTTTATGCATTTTTACCTATTTCTCTCTCCTCTACACAACTCTCCACAACATAATATACACTTTCTTAATTCAGGGACAGAGACATTAGTAGTTAGAATTGTTTCGACCAGCAGGATTTGAATTAAAAATTTACTTTAGTATAATAACAAGAAGGCTTCAATTAGAGGCAGAGCATGTACTTGACACCAGGCTGGCCGGACTAGGATTTCCAATGAATGAAATATTGAAATGCATTGAGCAAAAACCAATCTAATATTTCATATATGTGTTCATCTAACATTTTTTACGGCTAACTTCTCATCTAATTAGAGAGGCCCCGGATGTGACTGGCCCCGCTAAGGCCTGCTACCCCTTCACAAGGGACGACTTAAATGACGTGAAAAAAGTAGTTTGATGGTGAGAATCACAATGACATATCCACATTTATATGGGAGCAAGGATTCAGGTTATGCTGAAGAGATAGATGAGCAATGCCCCAATGCCTATTAGCTCAAAGCTCACCTTCTTGATAAATTTACAGAGATGCCTCCGTATATCTCTCTGTACATCTTCAGGGAGGTTCTCCAACAGCATTTCTTCATTCACCCCTCGGGTAGCTGCCCAAGTATAGCGTTCAGCTTGTCGTACCCGCCTACAAGGAGGATAAGATGAAGATTCTATTCATTTTCAGTCAAAGCACACCATTTGATCCGCTTCACCGAAAACTTTAGAAGGTACCTTCTTAAATCTTCCGGCAGGCGACGATGGCTCATCCACTTCTCAACATCACGGCGCCTCAGTGACATTTCCAACTGCCTACATAGAATATACCATATTAATCTCCAAACAAGAAGTCCAAAGAATCATAAATGGGAAGGCATGAAGGACAAGTCTATCTACAATGAAGCCATACGATCTTATCTACACTACTACATGATACATAATACAGAGTGATTGCATATTTTGTGAAGCAAAGCCCGAGGATGTTACGGCTGTGGTTGGGGGACGAAAAAATTAAGAGTGCAAGCTATGAAGATAAAGAAGTACTCTCCCTTGGTAGAGTAATGCGTTGAGCACGCCTCTCCCTTATTTTCTTAGGGCCGGGAATCATCAATTTACCATCACCACTTAGGGCCGGGAATAGAAGTGATTTGGTATAATAGTGGTTGGTAATAAATAAAAGTTCAAGTGTTTGGTAAAAAAGTGATTGTGATATAATAGATACACGTTCTAAGTGTTTGATAAAAAAGTGATTGTGATGTAATATTTTTGTGAAAATACAAAAAGGCCCTTATCAAGCTAAAAACAGACAGAAGGTCATGTTATATACTCCGTACTTCGTAAAATCAACGTAGATTCCAATTAACAAAGATCAAATTCAAGAGTTATTCGCGGCCATGTCTACCTCCTTTACCAAAGTAACTTACTGCTACTTCAATGCAAAGAGTATCTCCAAGATCTCATACCATTCATCAAGTAATCATTATTATATTTAACATCACTTTCCAAATATATACACTATATATATATAGGAATGATCCTGTCCAGCAGGATGGTCAGGATCTGCCATCTCAACGCCGCCGTTTGGGGCAGTTCCCGGTGGAATTTTTTGATGAAATTTTTTGAGCATGTGTTCTTCATCAAGTCTAGTTTATCCACACAAACGTTCAGCTAAAAATTCGACCGGGAAGACAGTCAAATAATTTGTTGAAAATAACTGCGCCAAATTATTATACATATAAAACGCAGTAATTTTCAAAAAATTATTTGACTCCTTTCTAGATTGAAATTTGAGCTGAAATTTTTTGAGGATAAACTAGACTTGATGAGGAACATGCTAAAAAAATATCATCAAAAAATTCCACCGGGAAACGCCTTAAACGGCGGCGTTCGGACGGCGGATCTTGTCAATCCTACTGGACATGATCATTTCTCTCTCTCTCTCTATATATATATATATAATTATATATATATAGGGGATGGTTCAAATACAAAGAGCTCTTCCCATGCAAAGTAAGAATGAATCTTTTGCATTTATTTCCACATCCAATGGATCAAAATGAGCCAAAAAATGCACAAAATTCGGCCAAAATCGCGGTGGCACTTTCGTAAATATGTTGCACTTTTTCGTCACCGCGAAAAAGTGCAACAGAAACACGAAAAAGTGCAAGCGAAACATGCAAAAGTGCATATCTTTGCACTTTGCACGGGAAGAGGTCTTTTTATTTGAACTCTTCCATATATATATATATATATACATATATATATATATATATATATATATATATATATATAGATTTTGGTTCAAGTGAGAAATGCATCCAATGTGAGAAATGAGAATGAATCTCAGCCATTAGATTTACGAAGTTGCACTAAAAATGGCTTTATGTTGCAGTAATATTTAAATTTTTGCAATGTTGCACTAAAAGTGTTTCATGTTGCACTAATATTTGACGGCGTTGCACCGAAATAGCTTCATGTTGCGCTAGACAAGTGTAATACGGATTTTTTCAGAAGTATTTACATAAATGCCACCATGCTAGATTGCATATTTCAGTGCATCAAGAAGTGTCTTTTACTGCAACTTAGTCGAATCAATGGCTGAGATTCATTCTCACTTCTCACCTAAAGGGTTCTTCTCACTTGAACCTTACCCTATATACAACATCGATATATATATATATATATATATGTATGTATGTATGTATGTATGTATGTATGTATGTATGTATGTATGTATGTATGTATGTATGTATGTATGTATGTATGTATGTATGTATGTATGTATGTATGTATGTATGTATGTATGTATGTATGTATGTATGTATGTATGTATGTATGTATGTATGTATGTATGTATGTATGTATGTATGTATGTATGTATGTATGTATGTATGTATGTATGTATGTATGTATGTATGTATGTATGTATGTATGTATGTATGTATGTATGTATGTATGTATGTATGTATGTATGTATGTATGTATGTATGTATGTATGTATGTATGTATGTATGTATGTATGTATGTATGTATGTATGTATGTGTGTATATATTAATAGAGAGCTCTTCTCATCAGGCCGGCCTGACGGGCTGCCCCGTCCGGCCGAGCCCGTTTGGGCACCTTCCCGGTGGAATTTTTTGATGAAATTTTTTGAGCATGTTCCTCATCAAGTCTAGTTTGTCCATACCAAATTTCAGCTCAAAATTCCACCGGGAAGGTCGTCAAATGATTTTTGCAAGTTAACTGGTCCGGAAAATACATATTCCGGACCAGTTAACTTGCAAAAATCATTTGACGACTTTCCCGATCGAATTTTGAGCTGAAATTTGGTATGGACAAACTAGACTTGATGAGGAACATGCTCAAAAAATTTCATCAAAAAATTCCACCGGGAAGGTGCCCAAACGGGCTCGGCCAGACGGGGTAGCCCGTCAGGCCGGCCTGATGAGATGATTTCTCTATATTAATATATATATAGATATATGTGTGTGTGTGTGTGTATGTATGTGTGTGTGTATATATATATATATCGATGTTGTAGTGCACATTCTGAGTAACTGCAATAACCATTTGGAAACCAATGAGAGAATAAAAACTAAAACCCCATGAAATCAAATGAATAGAATAAAATAAAATAAAATAAAATAAGAGAATCGGCTTCACGAGACTTCAGGAGATCGATGGTGATGCTTGAGGAGATCAATGAAGACGGCATGGGGAGAAGATTCAAAAAGGGGTAAGTTCGAATAAAACACGCGATAAGATTATCCTCGAACTTCAACTTATTTACAAAATTACCTAAAAGCAATTAAAACCTAAAAGTATGTGTACGGCTGCTTTCACCTTTTTAGCTAAAAGCACTTCAAATTAAGCAGAAATTTGTCTTTGCAATCACTTTTTAGCTTTTTTTAATTGAAAAGCTGAAAAGCGCTTTAATAAAGCATTGACAAACATTGCCTAAACAAGGTTGGAGTTACTTTTCTGACAAGCATTGACAATCATTTAAGCTATTTTTCATAATTTTTTTCTTTACTTTATGAAATAATTACATATTAATGATTAAAATAAAAGTTGTTTGCAAAAATGTGACCTCTTGTGTGTATGACTATAATAGTACGAAGTAACTTATATTCAATATTTACACTTAAGTGATTATGTGTAGCTACTTTAATATTTTTTAAAAAACCTGTTATTTTATTAATGAATATATTTTAAATATAAGTTTTTCATAATTTAGCAGATTCAGCCATTTCAAAAACTTCAATCAGAACTTCATCAATTTCAGCAAAACCAGACAATTCAGCCAATTTTATTGTTACCCAACAGGCTCTAAGTTGACTAGTGACATTACAAAAAGTACGGTAATTTTTCACAATGTTATCCAGTTTGGACGCGTCTTTGTTGAAATAATGTAATCTAAAAACATATCCATATAAAAACTGGAAAGCTTTGGTTCTGATCTCTTATTATCCAAACCACACCAAGATGAAATTTATAAGAGAGAAAATTTAGTAGTACCTGCTTCCAAGAGACTGTAAAAAGTTTTGCATATTTCCAATGAGCAGAGCAAATAGTAGGAGACCCAGTCCAATAATGGCCATAGTGAAAAGAACTTCCCACTCAAAATAACTCGGAACTAGATTCCCAGCAAGTGTGCTTATTTGCTGAACATCAACAAATAATTACATCAGGTAGATATTCAACATGTATTCGGAAAAAGTGCAGTGGTCATCAAAATAGCAAAAGAAATGATAGCATCAGCCAAATATTTCCAATGCCAACTAGAGACTTAAGTTTAACCCCTCAGATGAAACTTAGGGTTCTAACTTCTAAAGTATGTTTAAATAGAAAAATTGAGGTGCTTTTACAACAGTTTCCTCCCCACATTTTCCAAAACCTTCTCCTGCAGTTATATCTCATTGAGAAAAACATACTCAGCTATTTGATGGTATAAATACATTTCGAGTAACTTTTCTACTTTTGCAATGGAAATGTGCCTGGAAATAAGCTTCAAGTATTCGTCCAGGTTAACGGACAGACCGACAGAGTAGAGGCTTAAATGCAAAACTTTCACCTGGAACTTTCCTAATACAGTTGTTCTCACATGTTAAGTACAAAAACCATGTTATTTCTTTCCAGGTAAGTACAAAGCTGATGAATCAATAAAAAAATGATTTCATAGACAATAGTCATTGTTTTATAACACGGTGTCCAAGACCCCGCAGGCCCTAAAGTTAACAGCCAGTCAAATCCTCCAGTGTCCCTATTGGGGAATCGGACTCAGGTGGCCATCACACATTGTTCAATTCTAGGGATCAAGCCAATTGACCAACCTCAGAGGGTTATAATATTTTAATAAGGGGCTAGGAGAACTTCACTTATTCAATAAACATTATGAGATATTCACAGATCAAGAAAAATAACAACAGAACTACCTGACTATGACTACCTGAAAGCCCCAGAACAGTGAGTACATATATCTCTTAACTAAGCTATGCTTTGTTGCGAGATGGACGACTTGGGCATATATTCCATAGTCAAAACCATCAGTACGAAAACAAGCACTTGCATTCCCATCATTCTTCCATTGATTCCACAATGAATCTGATGAGAAATCACTGTAATCACTACCATGCCCACAGTCAATGAATTCCTTGCACCTTACAATTTGAGAGTTATGACAGGCTTCACGAAGACATTGATTCACTCTCTGGAGGAGGAACAAGAAAAGTAAGGGCAGAGCCAAGTCCTATACTTTGAAGATATATTCTAAATTTCTTATCTTAAAACTAACTTCTTATTACATGGTTTGCACCACATGTGATTATAAGATAATTTTTCTGTATAATAAATTAGCCTTGTATGCTTTCACAGGCTAGAAAACTTTTGTCCTTGTTATTCATGTCAGAGATAACAAAAATAATAGTATTTACTAATAATTTGTGAAGTGTGAAGACGTTCTTTCTATGATCTGTTTCTTTCGAGACAGTTTAAAAGATTACCATAAAAATCAGGACAACATACCATCTTACAAATTGCATATAAATTGCAACTGTAGGGTTATCCAAGTAGCAAACATAAACCTCGGCACAATTATGTCATGAAAATCTAAAACATCTAAATTAGTTCCCTACCTGTAAGCCCAAAAGATACCAACATGATCCCACCACATGGCTTGACAACATAAATGTTAGAAAATTTAACACGAAATTAGCCCATGCTGACTCGAATATGAAGCCACTTGGAGACTGGCCTCTTAAAACAGGAAGAAACCGCCACAGTCTAGGTACATACTGCACCAGAACCGCTGCACGTAAAAGGTTTTTTGCATTATTTGCACCAGATGATCCCATTGAGCCAGGTAAAATCAGCAGTATTATGACCTGTGGTGGCAAATGCTGAAGATCAATATCTCACAAATAATCCATTTTTACCAAAACCATATACTTAAGGTGAAATGAGTATAGCTCTGTTAAAAAAGGTGCACATTGACTAGTATAGTTCCCCTAAGAAGAGATAGTACAGTATTTTTGTGTGTGGAGCAAGCATAACCACAATGCGGTGGTGCTACATTATGTAATAGAGAATTCTGACCAATATATTGCATTGAGAAATTGTCCTAAATAGGACTAAACCTAAACATAAATGCACAAATAGGACTCAATGTTTTCATTCTCTAAATAGGACTAAACATTACCTTTCTATCCCTAATAAAATTAATTAATATAATTAATTCCCCCCTAGTTGGTGGGGGCACTGGCGGCGGCTGGTGGTCCAGCAGCAGCAGCCTGGTGGCAGTCCGAACCCCTACAGGGGCATTTTTGTCCAAACACACATAATTACTCCCATTTAGGGAATTTTAAACGATAACTCCTATTTTTTCATTTGGGCCATGTTTTACTCTTATTTTGGGAATTTAATCTTGCAATTTGCTGGAAGTTTAAATGCAAACAACTTGCTTTAACAAAGTATGTGATTTTTACCTGTGGCAATGGCAAGACAACAAGGAAATCAATCAAAAAATATCCTTTAAGATAATTGACAGCGATCTTTTTGGGATGATCAACTAAATCACCCGATCCCACAACCCTGGATTCTGGTGCAATATAAGCCAGCCGGAACTGCAAAATTGGAGTTAGATGTGATAGGTAATAATTGGCATAATGAAGCCAACTAAATGTGTCCAGTTCACAAAATAATGAAGTTCGCATGTAGTTACTTTCCCAGATGAAGAAATAATGGAACCACAAACAAACAAAGATAAGAAACATCTGTTTCAACAACACAAACAGAAGAATGCTTTATTTGTTTATGCATGATAATATTAACTAAAGTTAGAGAATTAATTGGTACTATAAATTTCACTTCACCAACCCCGGGTCGTCAGTATTAAGGTGCTGATAATGATAATGATGATTTTGCAACTTGAACAAGGAAACTGCAAACATAATTTGGAATTTGAGAATCAGTTGAAGTGACATATAGTCCTGACACTCATTTTCTTCATGGCATAAAAAAGTTTCATTCTGTAATGCCATTGTCATTTTCTGCCACATGCATGCTTGCAGCTAGGGCAAGCCAGGGTTACAATCCTGAACTGTTGGATGGAAGGAGACATACTTCCACCAAAAGAGACCTAACCCAGTCAAGTAAATTCAAGTAAGACTGACACCCATACACTTATGCAACAGCAGATGCTGTAAAGAGAAGAGAAATCAGGTCTCAGCGTTATAATAGCAAAGATGTCCTTCAAAGGAGTCTAAGTGCAAGAAGAAAATAGTCACCTGAAGAAGCATGTGTATTAGGTATATGAAATCAGTCAAGCTCCTCCAAATCACAACTGTAGTTGTCAGTGCCCAGTTAAGTACTATGCATTTGTCATCCTATAACAAAAATGAGACTAGTGATTCACGAGACATACCCAACTAATATAACATTAGAGAAGCAATAAACATGTTATAAAAAACTGGAAATGTAGCTATCATTGCAAAACTACTAAACCATAACTACAGTTACATTCGGGAAAAAAGTAAAAACATCTTGAACGGTTAAAGGTGGCAACTCATGACATACAAAACCAACAAAAGAAAGGCAGGTAAGTCAATGATCAAGATATATAAAACTGTGCGCATGATAGATGAAGAGGAAATCAAGGAAAATGATAGGCATATGCTCCAACCTCTACGGAAGGAAAGAAATCAGATAATCAATTGACAAAATTCAACGAATCAATCAAAGGATCATACCGAATCATATTTCATTAAATGAAAGATCTTAGCAATAGATTATGATTAGCTTGATGTCAGGAATAGTTGATTTCTAATTTTATTTAAATTTTGTCATAGATTATAAATAAAGGCCTCCTTTAGCGTAGGAGGCATCAAAAATTGAATTGAATTTGTGACTTTTTTAGAATAGGGCAGCCTAGGTTGTTGGGCAGGTTAATATTTTGGGGAATACCTTTGGGTACTTCATGTTTTTTTCGCTAAACTCAATAACTCCTACATGTGTATTATCTTCATTTTGATGTCAGTTTATTAAATATCTTCCCTCTTGATTATATATACCCTTGGCTCTTTAATCTCTATCAATTGGTCCGACCTGCCGCTTCTTGTCTTACCCTTTTACTCTAGCATCTCTTGTGGTCCAAAAATGAAAGCATTGATAAAAATTGGTGCTTTTATTTTGTACTCCCTACATCTCATATCAAGGTCTTTTGTGTGGTTTAAGATGGTTGACTGATGATAAAGTAAACTCTTCCCTGATTAAATGTATATTATGTTCAATAATTAAAGCTTACATATTTAGAAAGTATGCTATAAGTTCTATACTTTTACTGAATTGAAAAAAAAATGACAACTTATACGTAGTATAAAATTAAAGATTAAAATAGAGCCATGTTGACTGTGTGAATAATATATGGGAGCCTTTAAATGGGACAGAGAGAGTATTGTGATAAATGCCTTATGGTATTGACTTCTAATGATAACTAATTCACATGCTTTAGTGTTGATAATTCATTCGATTCATTTGCTTGTGACATAAATAAGTAGCAGTGTTCATAAAAGCAAAATTTCAAGCAGTGTTTTCAGCAACACTATTTTCCATTCAGGACAAGCTTGCATCATCAACCACCCTTACTTAACTATGAAATTATGTAGTACACAAATGCTACATCCTATATAAAGTATTCATATCTCACAGCTGGGCAGGGAATGTAGTATAATTCTAACTTATATTTTTGAAACTAAGCTAACAAAGACAGTACTACGTATACTCTAAAATAGATAAAAGCTACATATCATTTACCACCTCATAAAAATAGAAGCCTACACAGATTTCTAAATGCATTGAGGATGTAGTTTAGTTGAAGTGCAAGATCTGTCTAAGTATTTGAAATGACCAAAATTAAGTGAATACCTGATTGACAGTCAGCAAAAAGAAGAACAGTGGATCTATGGAAACTGCAAGTAAACAAGAGACCACAAAGAACTTGTTCCACCGTTGTACCACCTTAGCATGAGGGTTTATGACACCAGGAAAAAACGACCAAAAGAAAGAAAAACTTCTCTTTGCCCAACCTTTTGCATCTTCAGAGATCATATTATGGAACTGCATGCAGTCACATTAACTACAAAGAATTAGAGTACTTTAGGTAAATTGTCACTTTGAGGTAAACTCTCCAGTAAGAGCAAGGATGAAAAATAGACAAACTATATTTGTCAAAATTCTTTAAAGTATACTCTTTACAATGTTTAAGATCATTAAAGCTAGATCTGCATTTTAATAGCACATACCATGCGTCCATGCATCTATTACATGTAGCTCCTTGTCCTTTAAGAATAACAACCAAGTATGGTACAATCTTGACCGACAAGAATAACAAAAAGCATTCATCTAAGTAGGTAAATAAGTGAGGATAAGGCAAAATACCCTGTGATCAAATATCTGTGATGATTTTGACTTTCCCCCTTGCACCTTAGAAATGTCAACAGTTGGGCATGTAGTGCAGTATTGGTCATTGCATACTCCCAGTGGCCCCGATTTAAGAAGATGTTCATTTTTCAGTTCATAGTCATAGTCTTCGCGACCATTTGGTTCCCTTCTAGCAAAGGATGGATATGTTTCAACTGTCCCGATTGAGTTGAGTCCTAATGCTACTTGACATGGCCTGAGGCTGCTCTTTGGTGGGTGCCCAACATACAATGGACCACTCATCTGTATGTAAGAAGTATGCCTTTCATTTATCATTGGACCAGTAAATCCAATGCGACTACTTTCAGTACCATATGACTCACTGGAGTTGGCAGGAATAGATAGTGATCTCCTTGCCCTGTACGAAAGTCTTCGGAAATGAATTCCATCATTTTCTTCATCTCTAAAATCTGTAGCTGATAATATTGGTAATGCATCCCTTTCATAGGCTTCCATTTTTAAGTAGTTGAGCTGTAAAAATATTTCAAAAAAAAAAAACTAACAATAAGATAAACTTACGAATTACTATAAGAGTGTAAGACAATGCTCACGTGCTCATAAAGACATAAAGATAAACACTCCAGCAACTATATGAATACGAGTTCTGCTTGAACTTGAACCAAAAAGTTATACTAATAATGATTATCTCAAAGTAACAAATAAAGAAAATTATTAGCAACCCCTATCGGAAATTTGGACACATCAAATAAAAGGAAAAAAATGTGGGTTACTGATTTGAATACATCCCGACGGCCTGGCTGTCCAGACCCTAAGCGAATGTGCCAGAAATGAGAGAAAGACCAGCTCCTTTAAACTATTCAATAGATAGAAGTTAGAAACATCTATTGTGGCACTGCCATATAAGGTCCGGCTCGAATCACTGCTAATAAGTTCTAGGCTTCTAGCATAAAGGGAACTGAAAGATAAACATATGAGGCGTTTGGAATTGATTCTGTTTCTGCTTCTTTTTTAATAGCAGAAATAGAATCAGAACAGTTTTCCAAAAGCGGGTCTCCCTCAGGCCCCAACATCTAAAAAACTGCTTCTAGAAGCGTTTTGGAACACCAAGAAGTACTCATGCACCCACCCAAACACCCCATGAAGTGAAATATGAATGACTTCCGAAAGTCCGCTGGTATAAGGCATACTTGTAGTCTTGTAGTACGTATAACTTAGGAAGAACTTCCACCTAGCCCCAAGTTATAATTTGCGGCCAGGAAACTACAAATTTTCTTTTATGTTGATAATCTCCATAACTGAGCTAAAAAATGTCTAAGCCTGGGCAAGCATGTGGAGAAAATGAAGGAAGAACAGAGTATAACCTGGTTCGGTTTGCAGCAAGTATGCCCCAGATGGAACTCACAATCACTTCATCGCTTGAAATAGCAGCGATGGAGAATCTCAATGGTTGGCTAAGGAAAGAAGAATATGGAATGAGATTTAACCGGTGATTACAGAGAGCGTGCGTTAGAGAGAGAGAGAGAGAGATGAACTGGCTGCTTCTCACTTGAAAGGACTACAAATTGCTGGGGAATCGGATGCCTCAAATCAGACCAGAAAGTGTATATTATTCGCACGTAGATCATAATCAAGCGTTGTTATTTAATAGTGATGAAGAATCTTATCGCCTTTCCCCCACGTGATTAGTGTATTTTTTTCTTACGAGTGATCTCACTTTGATCCATCTCTCAATGCTTGTCTTTCCTGATTCTTGCAAAGTTCAAACAGCTGAAGGTAGCTGTTATCGACCGTCTTTCTAAGAAGTCGTTGAAAAGTCGTTGAAAATGAAAAAGGAGGTCCATCAGTCCCAACTGAAGTCGCGGTCAATCTGCTCCCAGACTTGTACTGTCCGGTTATACGGTCAATCTGTTTTTACTTTTGAGTTTTGACCACCGGTCTGATCTAATTTCTTTGTATTTTTATAACTATTTAAGTTTGATCTGGTCTGTTCGATAAATTACAAAGTAAAATCATCCCAAATCATCAGGACAAATTTCAGTACATAGGTTGTCTGCTCAATGATTTTTTAGTTCCCTATATTTCTCTTTTTTAATACATATTTTGTATTTTTTAATCAATTCTCAATTAGGGTTGTATACGAATCAAATAATTTATGCTCGCTTCGGGATTCGAATTCGTATAAGACGATTCGAATTCTAAAATTTCAAATACAAATACAAATATGAATACTAAATTTGATTCGAATTGTTATCAAATACAAATACGAATATCAGTATATTCGATTCGAATGTTACTCAAATATATTCGATTAATAATAGTGATAATATTAATAGTAATAGTAATAGTAATAGTTAGGGAATATCGCACTTTTAGTCCTTGAAATAGTCACGGAAATGAAATGTTAGACCCGTGTTACCAATTTTGTAAATGTTGTCTCTCAATTGTCCTAAATGTTGTAAATGTGGCCCTTTGAGAGGTCAAATATACAATATGGGCGCGAGTATATTTCACCCCTTAAAGGACCACATTTACAACAATTTGGACAATTGGGGGGTGACATTTACAATATTAGAAATATGGGTTTGGCATTTCATATTCATGACTATTTGAGGGACTAAAAGTGCGATTTTCCCTAATAGTAGTAATAACTCAATAATAACTATTAAAAGCTGGCTATGCCTTCAAAGTGCAGCCCATATATACTTCATCAATTAGTTAATTCTTGCAACATTGTACCTTTTGAACTATTCGCATACCTTACTTTGACCACGATTTCCTACTAATATACATAATCAAATTATTATGTATAAAATGTTATTGAATTCCCATCAATGTGAATTTCCACAATATCTACTTTTTATAATGTTTGCTAATACATAATTAAATATAATTGCAGTGAAAATTGTGCGTTGGTAAACGTGAAAGTCGCAAGAATTAAAGAACGGATGATAGTATATATTTTGATAGCTCATTACCAAACTCTCCACCGTCCGGCATAGTACGGAGTAGTAATAATATACATAGGGGTGGGCATAAAAACCGGACCGAACCGGTACCGAACCGGCCCGTAATGGTACCGAACCGAATATCGGGTATTTAAATGATTCTATAAAATTTTATCCCGAACCGAAATTGTACCGTTTCAAACGGGTACGAGACCGGTCCTAGATTTTGAAAACCGAAAAATACCGGACCGAACCGTTCAAAAATAATGTCTTTGAGATTTTTTTATATTATTGGCTAAAGGGTCAAATAGGCCCTTGAACTGATTTAAAGTGTTCAATTAGCCCCTTATATAGGAGGTTTTGCCCGGCCGTTGTCAATTGGGGCGGTTCCCGGTGGAATTTTTTGATGAAATTTTTTGAGCATTTTCTTCATTAAGTCTAGTTTACTCATAGCAAATTTTAGCTAAAAATTCAACCGGGAAGGCAGTCAAATGATTTTTTGAAGATAACTGCGAAGTTACACAGCGCAATACATTTCGGAAAATCATTTGACTGCCTTCCCGGTTGAATTTTTAGCTGAAATTTGGTATGGGTAAACTAGACTTAATGAACAAGATGCTAAAAAAATTTCTTAAAAAAATTCTACCAGGAACCGCCCCAATTAGCGACGGCCGGACAGAACCTCCTATATAAGGGGCTAATTGATCACTTTAAGTCAGTTCAAGGGCCTATTTGACCCTTTAGCCTATATTATTCCATACCCATAAATATCTTTTATTGACCAACAATTTTATAACCCAAGTATGTATTCATGCATTCTTAAAATAGCTACGTGTGTGTTATATAAATATTATTACTTTTTCCTTTTAGATATTAATTTATGTTATACGAAGTATTTGGTATATAATGAAAGAATGCCAAAGTTAAAAAACATTTGATGGAGTATATGGCCCAGGAACCCCCGGCCCATAGACTCCTATTCCTCCTACACAAGTCCATTGAACTCAGGAAACAACTCAGGCCCAAATACAACGGCCCAAGCCTCAAAGTGGCCCAGAATACACACTGGGGTGCCTTCGGCCTCCTTGGCCGAAGGCTTCAAAACTCACAGGATAGCCTTCTCTGGCATAAGAAGCTGCTGGGAGAAAACAGGCGGAGACGTGAGCCTTCGGCATTCTCATGCCCTCAGCACCAGGGGAAGCCTTCGGCTGAACCAAGCCTTCGGCTACACGAGGAGCCCCCGGCTACACAAGGAGCCCTCGGCTACACGAGGAGCCTTCGGCTACACGAGGAGCCTTCGGCTGAACGAGCTCAATCATCGAAGATTCCTTTTAGAGACAGCCAACCACCGCATTTAATGCCACGTCGCATCCGCCAACCGCATTCAATGCGGTTGACGTACCACTGCCGGTGCCACTAGGCTGATGTGACCCTTCGGCCGTTGGATTACTGACACGTGTCCTCTCATCGCATTTATTGCTGCTATAAATAGCAGCCCATTTCTCCTTGTAAAACACAACCTACATCCCAACTCCACACGCTGAGTTCATTTAATAAATCGACTCTCTCTCCTCCTATTTTGCTCTGACTTCTCTCTAGTTATTCCCGCAATAACCCCTCGGATAAGATACCCCCCGGGTAGACTATCCATCAACATTAAAGACTATTAATTTGTAGTAATGTAGTGTATATGACTTTTGTTGTATCATATTTGTGTAGTTTTATAACTTAATTAATATGGTTTGAATCATAGCTCTTACGCCTCGACTATGAACTATATTAGAATTAATATTCAACTTAGAACAAAGAAAAACATTAAATGTTTGTATTATGTTCAATAATTTAACGATATTCCTTTTATATGTTCTCGTGAACTTAATACAGATGATATTATACGATTGTATATTGCATTTTGCTATATTTTTACTAAATTTCTTTCACGGTTTGAGTCTTTTTAAATTTAAATACATAAGTGTCAACCTGTTGAATCTTTTCTAGTATTTAGTATGCACTTTCTTATATTCTCATCAAATTTTCACGTCAATTGGCTCGTGTGATGATATCTACTAATAGCAAAATTTGTTCAAATGTTTCGGCATGTGTTTGGCATTGTACTGAACTGTTTTGTGCCGTTCCGAAACGACATGGTACCGAATGGTTCTATTCTTAGAACCGGACCGTACCGAACCGATAGAAACATCACAGATACATTACAGGTTTTGCTAATTACCGAACTGTTCCAGACCGCGCCCACCCCTAAATATACACACATGTTAATTAAATACTACATCTGTTCTCTTTTAATTGCAACATTGGACTTTTTGCGCTATTCACATATTCTACTTCGACTATATTTTATTAATTAATGCATTATAAATTAAATTTTTAAAAAATATTGTTAAATTCTTCTCATTCTAAATTTTCAAAATATGAATTTTTTAATTTTTTTTACTAATAAGGGATGAAAGATATTAATAGTCAAACTTGTGCGTTGGCAAACGTGAAATATTTACTGTTGCAATTAAAAAGGAGTAGATTCTATGGTACCCTTAAGGTACCATATCTTTGTCCACATGGACCAATAGGAATGATGAAGTTGAATTAATTAAATTTAAATTAAAAGGAATAGAATGATTTGGACCAATCTGATGTATGGTAGGTATGACATCCCAGTTTTTGAAAGGATACCGGCGTCGTCACTTCAAAAGGACTTAAAGGAAGTATATGCTAATCTCTATCCATTCTTCTTTGTTGTTCCGCCTCATCTCTATCCCTTCTTCTCTAGTGCTGGTTAGGGCCGTTAACGAACCGAGCTTTTATCAAACTATTCGAGCTCGAGCTCGTTTTCGAACCTAACGAGCCGAGCTTAAAGAGCTTCGAACTCGAACTCGAGCTGAGTTTTAAGTTCGAAAAATTAATCGAGCCGAGCTCGAACATAGTAGTTTTCGGCTCGGTTCGAACTCGAGCCTATCGAACACCCTAAAATTTTAAAAATAATTTTATATATGTCAAAATTTAAATATAATTAGTATGGTTTTATGAATTTAAATATGATTATTAATGAACTGAATACTTGTCGAACCATTCGAGCACGAGCCTATTAACGAGCATCATCTAAAATTTTAAATTCGGGCATATTTATCGAGCTTATCGAGCGCTCGGTTCGAACATCGAACGCCTATCGAGCCGAACACGAGCCTCATTTGTAAAGCTCGCCGAGCTTCGAGCTCGAACCCGAACACCCCTTATTCCTTAACGAGCCGAATTCGAGCTTTGGGTGTTCGGGCTCGGTTCGGCTCGTTAACAGCCCTATTGCTGGTTTCTTCTTTCACCCATCCTCCTCACCGCAAACCAACCTTTTTTTGTCCCTTTCTGCTTTTGTCTTCCACCCCACTCATATAAAAAAAGATAGGCCACCGTATAAACGAATTCCAACAAGAACACATTTTAACCTTGTTCAATCAATGTAAAAAATGATGAGATTTTTTATATGGCTCAAATTGAACCATAAAAATTGAAGCTCGAACTCTAAAACGAAAGTTGACTCACCAGCCCCTGACCATTAATACATATTCATTCCATATTGAAATTCAAGTCAAGCTTGGAAATGGGGGAAATTAATCATCTCCGCTCTTTACGAGAAACCCAAACTAAAAAATGAAGGAAAACAGAAAATAGGGATTCATATAGAGAGGAAAGAAGTTAAATATATAGAGGAACCAATCTTTTTAGAAATACGGAGTATTAGAATATGTGAGACAAAGGTTGTAAGGTTTCTAACCAGACACAAAACGAAGATAGAAGGGATGATAAAGAGAAACGGAGAACAACAGGTGAGAGGTGGTATTGCGGCGAAGAGATCTGCATCAGCTCACCAGACGGTGGAGAGTTTGGACGTTTGGTGATGAGCACCTAATAGTGTCTCTCTCTTGCTAGATAGTGGCTACGGGCGATTATCACTAAGTTGGGAGCCTATGGGCTGGAACAAGAAAGGACAAGGGCCTAGAGAGTTAGAGCAAAAATTTGACGGTTTATGTTGCATGTAAGAGAGTTGACTACAAGAGTTAATGGAGCGTCCTCAAACATCAATCTTAGCTATTGTAACGTTTTCTGTACATTATTAGGTTCTTTAATGTGATTAAGAAAGGTATTAATGACAATTGACCAATTTTTATGACAGACTCGAAATCGTCATAACGGATGGTCAACCCGCGAGTAACGGACAAAACCATCATGAGAGCATTAACTACCCTTCCTATAAATAGGACATCCTCCATTGTAATCAGCAACTACACATTCGAATAATATAATACACTGAATTTCACTCTTATTTGCTCACTTGTCATCTTCTTCATTGTTCTTGTACGAGACCCTATCTACATATAATTCTGTTTTTTAATTAGTTTTAGCTTGTCAAAATTTTGTTAAAACAATTTGGCGCCCACCGTGGGGCCTCGTGCAAGAAAAACTATCATCCATGGAAGGTCATAGCTCAACGTCAATGGCAGGATTCAAGAGGGAATCAATAACTATGAAGGAAGAAACGAAACATATCGTCTTGTCGACTGATCATATATCAACCTACACCGCTGGTTGCGTCTCATTAAACTCAACAACACCTTATGGGCTTAAGAATGCAGGGGCAACTTTTGATGGCTAGTGACGATGGTGTTCAAAAATCAAATCGGGAGAACCGCAGAAGTGTACGCAGACGACGTGATGGTTTCATCGAAATATACCTCTAAAGTTTCCTTTGTGGTTGGATATTTAGGCGCATTTTTGGAAGCAAAGGAATCAGTAAGTTTCTACTCAAATCAGAAATCTTTCGAAAATCGCCACAAGGGTGCAATAGTTCACGAACAACTCAATGTAATTCAAAAACCACAAATACCGAAGTCGAATATGAAGAGCTCATTACGAGTCTCGTTATGGTCAAAGAGTTGAGGGTGAAAATTACTCCAGGTAAGTAACATCTCTTTTTTTTTTTAATTATGAATCACACTTATCGTGTATATGCAACAAAGAGTCCAAAAATGATGCTAACCTTGACATAGTCAAAATCGTGACGGCTTGATTCGACGAATGTACCATCCAATGAGTCTTTAGGGAAGAGAACACGTAGGCCGATGATCTGACTGGTTTTAGGGATGTGTCGGGTCTTGAAGTGAATGAAGACATTACATTGGTGCATTTGACAAAATAGACGGTTGACAGGGTTGATACAGTCGAATATTCAACCTGTCAGTAACGTACAAAACCATCATGAAAGCATTAACTACCCTTCCTATAAATAGGATATCCTCCTGATGGAGTATATGGCCCAGGAACCCCCGGCCCATAGACTCCTATTTCTCCTACACTAGTCCATTGAGCTCAGGAAACAACTCAGGCCCAAATACGACGGCCCAAGCCTCAAAGTGGCCCAGAATACACACTGGGGTGCCTTCGGCCTCCTTGGCCGAAGGCTCCAGAACTCACAGCATAGCCTTTTCGGCATAGGAAGCTACTGAGAGAAAACGGGTGAAAACATGAGCCTTCGGCATTGTTATGCCCTCGGCATTGTTACGCCTTCGGTCACACGGGGCCTTCGGCCGTACGAGGGTCCTCACCACATGGAGCCCTCGGCTACACCGGGAGCCTTCGGCTGAACTAGCTCAATCATCGAAGATTCCTTTTAGAGACAGCCAACCACCGCATTTAATGCCACGTCGCATCCGCCAACCGCATTCAATGCGGTTGACGTACCACTGCCGGTGCCACCAGGCTGATGTGACCCTTCGGCCGTTGGATTACTGACACGTGTCCTCTCATCGCATTTATTGCTGCTATAAATAGCGGCCCATTTCTCCTTGTAAATCACAACCTACATCCCAACTCCACACGCTGAGTTCATTTAATAAAATCGACTCTCTCTCCTCCTATTTACTCTGACTTCTCTCTAGTTATTCCCGCAATAACCCCTCGGATAAGATACCCCCCGGGTAGACTTTCCATCATTTGGTGCTCTCGTTGAGAGGCTCAGAACAAATCAAGTAAGAAACCCTCCCCCTCTACCAAACACTAACACTCACCAAAAATGGGAAGAACCACCCGTGCCCAATCCAAGACCCTTGAGGAAAACTACGTAGCCCCCGGCGAAACTAACGGGGCTGAGGCCTCCAACAGGCTCTTAGTACCCGAGGGTGGTGTCATCCTCGAATTAGAGCAAGCCACCGCTGACCTACGTCAACAGCTGCAGAAGAACACCCCTGATGCCCGCATTGGCCTTGATAATCGAAGGAGGGATCGGAGTGAGAACCAAGTTCCCCCTCCGGCCCCGGCCATCGATCTTCAGGCTGCCTTTGCGGCCTTTGTTCAGAACATGGCTCTCAATTCCGGAGCCCTCGCCTCTCAGGCACCCCTCCAGCCCTACGCTGGAGGGAATGTTATCCAATTACCACCGCTCCCTCCTCTGTTCAACAATCCTCCCCCGGGGATTGGGAACGCCGAAGGGGTCATGGCGCAGGACACCGCCTCCCAAGAGGCCCAATCCAGGGATAAACGTCCCTTGATGAAGGAAAAACCCCGGACCTCTGCACTTGAGAGGCTTGGGGGAGCTCCCATACGCCGAGGGGTCCAAGACCGCCTCGGCAAACAGGAATTCAGCAGGCCTCAGGAGAGTGGAGCCTCCGCTTCGGGAGCCGAGGGCATACCTCCACCCAGGAGCAAGGGCAAAGCCCTCCTCCACGCCGATGACGCCAGACACCAGATCAATCAGGCGCAATCCATCCGGGCCAACTCCCAAGGGGTGGCCCCGAAGGATCCTAAGGACGAAATCATCGAAGCCCTCCTCCGTCAACTTGAGGAGAATCGTCAGGCTCCCCCGACGGCTTCCACAGCAAGGCCAGACCCAGAGTACGCTGACCTCCGGGCGCAAGTGGAGGAGATGAAACGTAAGCTCGCCGAAGGCTCCGGCGAGCCCCTCATCCAACTCCGCACTAGAACACCCTTCACACCGAGGGTGTTGGCGGCCAAAATCCCCCATAAATACCGGGGGCAACCTATCAAACCGTATGAGGGGAAGACGGATCCCCAAGAACACTACAGCCGCTATCAAAATAGCATGATGATGATGGGGGCCTCGGATGAATACTTATGCCGTTGGTTCCTTTCCACACTGGAGGGACCAGCATATGAGTGGTTCAACCGGTTGCCCGAAGGCAGCATTGATTCTTGGCAAGAACTTGCCCACCGCTTCCTCACGCAGTTTGCCGGGAGGCACCGCTCAAAGAAACACTTCTCCCATCTTCTGAATGTGAGGCAACAGAAGGAGGAAACCCTTCGGAGTTTCCTGGAACGCTGGAGGCAGGCCTCCCTCGAGGTCGAGGGTGCTGATGACAGAACCCTGATGGCCCTCTTCCACACCGTCCTCCGCAACGGTAACTTCTCCCGGAGCCTTATCACTGATCCCCCCCGCGATTATACAAAGGCCCTTCAGCGGGGGGACCGATATGCCGAAGCGGAGGAGATCGAGAAGGACCGCCGCAACACGGATCCTTCTCAGAAGAATGAGGGCAGGAATCGGCCCGGAGGGCCTCCCCCTCCGGCCAACCGAGAGCCCCATTACAATGATCGCTCCCGAGGTGGCCAAGCCAGACCCGGGGGCAGTTACAAAAACAACCCGAAGGCATGGGCGCAACCCGTCCTCCTTGAGCACCCACGCACTCCCTTGACGCATCCTGTCAGCGTCATTCTCGATCATGCAGAAGAGCGAGGGCTCGTGGAGCGAGACTCCCGGACACCCCTCGAAATTTATGCCATCGGCCCCGATGAGCCCTATTGCCGCTTCCACCGACACCATGGACACAAGACCGACGACTGCCATCAGCTGAAGAACGCCATCGAGAGGCTGATACAGGCGGGCCACTTGTCTCAATTTATCAGGGGCCCTTCTCCCCAGGGCCTCCTTCACCATCAAGGGCCGCCACCAAAGGCAAACAAGTGGGTGAACCCCAACACCATCCCCTTGGGGAACCCGCAGGGGAAGAAGCGAGAAATTGGGGGCCTCGAAGATGAGGGGGAAGGCTCCCATCAACAATACAAGCGCCACGTCCACATGATTAATGGTGGCAACACTGGTGGAGACTCCACCAGCCAGCGAAAGAAGTGGGCTCAATCCCTTTACGTTGGGGAAGTCAACCACATGCCCCCTACTAAAAGGCCGAGGGCGGATCCAATCTTCTTTACAGATGCGGACCTCCCCTCGGGTTCTCTGCCACATAGGGATGCCCTCGTCATCCGCACTGAGATCAATGACGCCATCATCCACCGGACTTATGTCGACACGGGGAGTTCTGTCAACGTCATGTATCTCAGCACTTTCCAAGAGTTGGGACTCGACAGGGGGTCCCTTCGACACATCAACACCCCCCTCTCCGGATTTACGGGGGACAGCATAGACGCCGAGGGCGTCATCACCCTCATGGTTGAATTCGGCGACGGATCCCATAGAGCCAAGCTCGAAGTGGAATTCGTCGTCGTCAACCTTGACTGCGCGCACAACATCATCCTCGGCCGGCCTGCCCTCGAGGACTTGGAGTCCGTCATCTCTATGAGGCACCTCTGTCTCAAATTCCCCACACCCACCGGCATCGGCTACTCAAGGGGGAATCAGAAGCTCTCCAGGGCCTGCTACCTTCAACTCACCAAGAAGGTTAGTAAAACCGAGTTTCGCGTTGACACCATCACCACTAAGGCCTTGGAGGAGGAAGAAAGTAGGCCGAGGGCTGAGCCTGCCGAGGAGACTGAAGACCTGATACTCGATCCGGCCAAGCCGGAGAGAGTCCTGAAGATTGGAGCCAAGCTCCCCGGAGACTTGAAGGCTGGCATCACCATGGCCCTCCGCGCATACTCCATTGTTTTTGCATGGGGGCCGGAGGATATGCCGGGAATTGACCGGAGGGTCATCACCCACCGCCTTGCGGTGGACCCTTCGGCCAAACCTGTGCAACAGCGAAGAAGACCCCTCTCGGCCGAGAGAAGGGAGTTCGTAAAGAAAGAGGTATCTATGCTCCTCTCCATCAAACACATTAAGGAGGTGAAATACCCTTCCTGGTTGGCTAATGTAGTCCTCGCACAGAAGCCTCCTACCTTCCGCATGTGCGTGGACTACACAGACCTGAATAAGGCATGCCCTATGGACCCCTTCCCTCTGCCGAACATTGATCAACTTGTGGATGAGACCGCGGGATGCGAGATTATGTCATTCCTCGACGCATTCCGCGGATATCATCAAATCTACATGCACGAGGAAGACGCTGAAAAAACTGCCTTCATGACACCCGAAGGCATCTTCTGCTATCTTGTGATGGCCTTCGGCCTCAAAAATTCAGGTGCCACCTACACCCGAATGGTGGCCAGAGTCTTTCAAGCTGTCTTGGGGCGCACTATGGAGGCCTATGTTGACGATATGATTGTCAAGAGCAAGAAGGCCGGCACTCACGCCGAGGACCTCCAGGAAATCTTCGCCATCATGCAAAAATTCAACCTCCGGTTGAATCCAAAAAAATGCACCTTCGGCGTACAAGGTGGAAAATTCTTGGGCTACATGGTAAGCCGAAGGGGTATCGAGGCCAACCCCGAGAAAATTCAGGCCATCATCGATATGGAGCCTCCACGCAACGTCAAAGAAGTTCAACGATTGACGGGTCGCCTGGCGGCCCTCAACCGTTTCCTCTCCAAGTCAGCCGAGAGGGCCCTCCCCTTCTTCCAAATCATGAGGAAGACAGCTGGCTTCCAATGGACATCTGAGTGTCAAGAGGCCTTCGATGAACTTAAGAAGTACCTCTCTTCTCCCCCGGTGCTCTCCAAACCAAAGGTGGGGGAGACTTTATACTTGTACCTCGGTGTTAGCCCTGCGGCTATCAGCTCAGTACTAATCCGAGAGGAAGACGGCATCCAACATGCCATCTTCTACGTCAGCAAAACCCTCCGGGAGGCCGAACTCAGGTACTCTCCCGTCGAGAAGACGGTGCTAGCCATCGTTTGGACCGTCAAGAAGCTTGGCCATTACTTTCAAGCTCATCCGGTCCAAGTGCTCACTCATCAACCCCTCGGCGCCCTCATGAGGAGTCCCACTAGCTCCTCCCGGATGGTAAAATGGGCCATCTTCCTCAGCCAATACAACATAGACATCCGACCGAGGCCTGCCATTAAGGGCCAAGCCCTGGCAGACTTCGTAACGGAATGCACCGCAAGATCAACAACAGACGAGGAGCCTTCGGCACCCCTCGATGAGTGGTGGACACTCTTTACCGATGGCTCCTCGGCCACTAAGGCATGCGGAGGGGGAGTAGTTCTGATCACACCCGAAGGCTTCCGCGCCTATTATGCCATCCGCTTCTCCTTCAAGGTCTCCAACAACGAGGCCGAGTACGAGGCCCTCCTATGTGGCCTTCGGCTGGCAGCGAATCTGAAGGCCAAGATGATTCACGTCAAGTGTGACTCCAAGCTTGTCGTGGGGCAAATTTCCGGGGAGTACGAAGCCAAAGAAGGGAGGATGAAACAATACAAAGAGGCGGCTAAGGAGTTGCTCAAGGTATTTGAAGCACACTCTCTCACCCAAATACCGAGGGCTCAAAATTCTGAGGCCGACATTTTATCAAAGCTCTCAGATGAATCCCCCGAGCACCTCTCCAAAATTGCAAGAATTGAGGAACTCAGCCTCTCGAGCATCCACGCGAGCCCCGTCATGAACATTGACCTGAGGCCGGAAGATTGGATCTCTGACATCATCACCTTCATCACCACAGGGCAATTGCCCCAAGACGAAGCCCGCGCCAAGTTAGCAAAGCTGAGGGCTCCCAGCTACGCCATCGAAAACGGGAGGCTTTACAAGAGATCCTACAACGGCACCCTCCTTCGGTGCCTTCATCAAGATGAGGCCGAAGTCGCCATGGAGGAAGTGCACAGTGGCACTTGCTCAGCTCACCAGGGACCCTTCTCCATGTCCCGAAGGCTCATAGTTCAGGGCTACTTCTGGCCCACGATGGCTAGAGATTGTGCTGATCTAGCCCGAAGGTGCACCGCTTGCCAACACTTTCAGAAGGCCCCCGGCAGACCAGCGGTCAACTATGCCCCCATCAGCACCGCTATACCCTTCTCTAGATGGGGGATTGACTTAGTAGGCCCTCTGCCGAGGGGTACCTCCAACAACAGGTATATCATTGTGGCCATCGACTACTTCACCAAATGGGTAGAGGCCGAGCCCCTCGCCAGCATCACTGAGGCCCGGTGCCGCCACTTTGTTCTCAAGAATATTCTCACAAGGTTTGGCGTTCCCCAACAAGTTATCTCCGACAACGGGACTCAGTTCGAGGCGGCCCCCTTTTGTGCCCTCCTTGAAGCTTGGGGCATCAAGCACACATTCTCTTCCGTTGCCTACCCTCAGGGCAACGGACAAGTAGAAAATGCCAACCGCACCCTCCTCGAAGGGTTAAAGAAGAAGCTGGAAGCCGAAGGGGGAGGCTGGGTAGAAGAGCTCCACAACATCTTATGGGCCTACCGCACCACCCCTCGGCGCGCAACAGGCGAGACACCCTTCTCCCTATGCTATGGCTTCGAGGCTAAGGCTCCAACAGAAGTGACTCTTCCCACCCGAAGGGTTGAGCAATATGAGCCCGGGGCAAACGACGCCAACATGGCCCTCGACCTTCATCTCATCTCAGAACGCCGAGAGCAAGCTTTTCTCAGGGCCGAAAACTATAGGAGACAAGTCAAAGGATACATCGACGCCAAGGTCCGCTCCCGGGAATTCCAGGTGGGAGACTACGTCCTCCGACGAAGGGAGGCTAGTCTACCCACCGAAGGAGGAAAGATGGCACCCAAGTTTGAAGGCCCCTACATCATCTCAGCCATCATCAGACCAGGGACATACAAGTTAAAACGTCCTAATGGGACAGAGATTCCTAGACATTGGAATGCGCACCACCTAGTGAAGTTTTACCAATGAGTGGCCGGGCCCTCATCTCCAACAAATGTAAATGATCAATGGCCCAAGGCCCCGTCTGTTTTTGAAGAATAATCAAAAGGCCAAACCTTCATCGCCTACATATTGTACAAGCGGCCCAAGGCCCCCTTCTCTCCTACACGTGAGTGGCCAAGCCCTCATTTCTCCACAAAAATAGGCCCAAGGCCTCTCCCTCTGATGAGGGGGGAACAACAATTTAGGTACCAAGTACCAAGTGTATGGGCCACCCCCATCACTCTCTGAAAGCACCAAGTGCTTTCAAAAACTTTTACATATTCTCTCTCCTCCAAAAAAAAAAAAAAAAAAAAAAAAAAAAAAACCGGGGGGTGCAACACCCCTCGGCTCCGGCTGGCACCAAGTGCCCCCGGCTATTTGTGTCCCACACACAAATAAAACCCTTCCCAGGAACGCTTTCCGCGCCATCCCCCAAGGGGAGGCAGGCAACGGACCATGTCCCGGGCCCAGGATTCGACTTCCACAAACGAAACGCTCCCCGCGCTATCCCCCAAGGGGAAGCAGGCAACAGACCATGTCTCGGGCTGAGGGGACGACTTTCAAAACCGAGGCGCTTTCCGTGCTATCTCCCAAGGGGAAGCAGGCAACAGACGATGTCTCGGGCCGAGGAAACGACCCTCAAACCCTTCGGGATATCGGAAGGTCATTCCCGAAGGGGGAGCCAACGGTTTGTTCCGTTGCCTCCCATATAGGCCAAGCCTTTCCTAGAAACCAAGTTTCTAGATG
This sequence comes from Cuscuta epithymum, assembly GCA_945859915.1. Classification (NCBI taxonomy): domain Eukaryota; kingdom Viridiplantae; phylum Streptophyta; class Magnoliopsida; order Solanales; family Convolvulaceae; genus Cuscuta; species Cuscuta epithymum. The sequence continues at coordinate 2,333,595 of CAMAPF010000012.1, read as the reverse complement.
CCTCTCCTACACCATCTAAAAAAAAAAAGAAAAAGAAAAAGAAAAAAAAAGAAAGATGTGTAGGGGGGAAGGAACTCCCCGGATACTATTCTCCCCGGAGGCTCAACACTTTGGACGTATATTCCCAAAGGATCCTACAAAGGCACAAGAAAATCTCTCAACAACAGGTCATCTGGCTACATAGCCGAAGGCTTCATTACATGAAGCCTTGGAGTACAAGAATTCCACCGGAGACCCAAGAAGAGCAAAACTTCACCTAGATCAAAATTCGGTTGGACCAAAGTCAACTATGTGACATGCCGAAGGCTACACTAAGTTCTAAGGGCAAGCTAAATCTATACCTACACAAACCGGAAGGTTCATGCCAAGGGAAGAAGGATCACCAAGTCCATAATCCTGGACCCCTCGGCAACTGTACACACCGGGGGCCCAAGCAACTCTCACGCCCGAAGGTCCACTACGGCACCTATTGAAGCTTTATGGAAATTTGCCCAAGTCCACGAATGTGGACCCTTCGGGAGGACAATTCTTCACCTACAGACTCATGGCCGATGGCCTCCCAAACTACTTGGCAATAGCCAGAAGCTACACTACTAAATGAAGGCTTCCAAGGCTTCCGGGGGCATAGGATGCAATTTGACCTAGTGGAACTCCTAAGTCTGATTCATTTTATCCCTTGGCCTCACTACTACGAACATCCGAAGGGGGTTGATTCTACTCTACATCCGAAGGGGTCTTGACAAAAATCTTGCTGTGAAAAGTTTCTAAGTCCACAAACAACGACCCCCCGGCGATCCTACACCACAACCGGAGGCTAGCTAGGACTTGCATTTAGAAAAATTTACCAAGTCCACAAACTAGGGGCCTCCGGGAAAGCAGACATTCATATGGAAGAAAGGAAGAAGCATACATTCATACACAAAAAGAAATAAAGACATGCATTCAAATTCGAAAGGAAAGGAGACATCCGTTGAGAAAAGGCCCGAGGGCAAATCATTCATCACCGAAAACCAATATTCAAGTACCAAAAGATGTTTCTTTACACATTAAGGCCGAAGCCGATAGCTGACATGAGTATTACATTACAAATGGAGTATTACATTACAAATGCTACGAAAATTCTAAGTATCAGCAGTCGAGGCCCCCTCCTCGGCAACTTTAGAAGTAGCATCATCGCCAGCCTCTTCCTCCTCTCCTCCGCATTCCTGCAGCAGCAAAGAGTCTCGGAGGATGGGCCTCTCCATGCCTTCAGGTAGGGGGACCCTGACGTCCGGCTGGAGCGGGGGCAGGCCGAGAGAATCAGGGTTGAAATCCTTCAAGTCAAGGCCTTGATGCGCGGCTAGCTTCCGGTAGATCAGGCGTTGGGTGAAGAATTCCCCCCCTTGCCAGTATTCGTTGCCCTTCAGCGCCAGCCATTCAGCGCCGGGGCCCTTCACCCAGGCATCAACTTCTTCCCGGACAACCGCGGCCCTCCACGCCTCCTGGTCCTCCCCCCTCCAGCCTCCGGCAACAAAATCTGCAACGGCTTGAGACGCCGCCTCCGCCTTCGACTTCTCTGCGGCCGCGGCTGCCTCCTTGGCCGCTGCAGCGGCCACTGCCTCCGCCTCGGCTTTCCCCTCGGCCTTAGCGCCCTCAAGCTTCGCCGCCACGGCCCCCCTCTCCAGCCGGAGGGTCTCCTCGAGCAGTGCCACCTGTCGGATGGCCTCGGAATTTTTTTCGACGAGCTTCCTGAGGGCCTCGTCATCCTCCGCCTTGCGAGCACGCATTTGTTCCAGCCTCCGGACATGTTCCCCGAGGAGGATGCTGGCCTGCAAGCGTACAAAAATCATGAAGGATCAGGAATACAGAACATAAAACACTTAAACAAGTTTGCAAGAGGAGGGTTCCGAATACTCACCGTGACGGAGGCACGGAGAAGTTTGGACTCGACGGCCTCGTCCTTATATCGGCTGAGGGTCGACCTGTCAAGCGGAGGGGTGGCACCATCCAAGAACTCTTTCGGGTCCATGGTGCCGTGCACAATGGCAGTCCCTTTTTTGATGGAGAACTGCACATTCTCCCGAGGCCACTCTTCATCGGCCATCTGAACAGTGGGGGAGCGAGGGATATTGGAAACCGGGGCCTGAGAGACCGGGGGCTCTTCGACGTCCACCACCGGGACGCTGTCCTTCTCAGTGGTCCCCTTCTTCTGCCTTTTCTTTTCCGGGGGCGCTTGACCCTTGCCGGCTCGTTTCTTTGTGGCACCCTCCGCCTTGGGAACTTCGGCGCCTCCCCCAGAAGTTCCCATGCCCTCGGCAATCTGAGTATCGCCATCCTTCTTGAAAAACGCGTCGACTGGTTTCTGACCGCCGGCGTCCTTCTTCTTCTGCTCTTTGTCTAACTTGTTCCTGAGGGCGGTGATTGCCTTTAGATCCATGGCGGGTCCTGCAAAATGCACACATATTAGATTCAATACATAACAAGGAAATGTGCCAAGTATAAAAAACGCAGAGCCCTCGGCAACAACCTTCGGCACTTTGTGGAACCATGTCGATGAGGGGATATCTCTCATCCCTCTCCCCGAAGCGACGGTAGCGCCTAAAGTCCAGCTTAAACAACTCGTCCGGGAGAGTGACTTCCTTGATTGTCACCTGCTTATCTGAGCCCTCGGGCTTAGCTGACAATTTTTTCCCGGCCTTTTGAAGAACGGCGCTTCCCACCTTTAGATGCCTCCGAAAGCGATCCTTAAGAGGCTCCGGGAAGGGGTTCACCGCCATCCGGATGTAGCAGAATTTATCCTTCCACCCCTTGTGCGAGGACGGGACTTCAGAAAACAACCTCCACTCCGGGACCTGCTGGAGGTTAGCGAAGCCCTCGGCATGAGAGTGCCCCCCTCGGCAGAGGTTGAAGCACATAAAGAACAGATCCAATGAGGGGTCGACCTCCCGAGAACGACAGAGGGACAGGAAGCCAGCAATGTAGGAGTGGCTATTGGGAGTGAGTTGACAAGGGGCCAACTTCACGAATTTCAGATACTCTATCAAGAATGGATGAGGGGGGAATCGAAGCCCCAACTCCAAGGACAGCAAGTGGACCGCAAAGCATCCTTCGGGAGCCTGGGAGAGCACATCGTCAGGCTTCGGCTCTATGACACGCCCCTGGGGACCGACAAGGAACTGAGCCGTCAGATACTCTGATTGTAGGGCCCTCGATTTCAGAACTAAGGCAGCAACGTTTAGATAAGAGTAGCCCTCGGGAATGTCTACCGGCTTTCCCGCATCAACTGCCGCTTCCTTTTTCTTCTTTGCGGCAGCCCCCATCTTCTTCTTCAACTTACCCGGAGCGATACTGATGGGTTCCGGATCAAGAGGCCGGGAGCTGCTAGCTTCACCACCACCTCGAAGAGGGAGCGCGGCAACTGTCACCTGTTGCCTCTCTTTTTGCTCCTCCTCCTCAGCCACCTGCAGGGCGAGGGCAAGTTCTTCGTCCTCGGCGACCTGCTCGAAGTCCTCAGCCTCCGCTTCGGCTCGAAGCTCTTCCTGGATTTCTTCAGCTATCGCAGAATCGTTGTGCGTCGACGGCTGATCATTCGATGACTCTACGTCGGAGATGCTCTCGGTTCGCGCTGGCGACTCCTTTGAGATATTTTGCGAGTCGCTCTGGGAGGACATGTTGAATTTGGCAGTCGTAGGGTTGGGAAGGAATCTCTAGAAGCCTAGGGGTACTATAACACTCGATCTAAAGGTGGAAGACCAAAACTTACAAAAAAGCTCAAGAACAATAGGAGAACTGACCTCGGAAAGCTGGGTTTGATCGATATCGACTTTCTCTCTCTAGAAAACACTTGGGCAGAGCTTCGCTTCAATAAAATCGCACAACGACAAATGAACTCAGGTTTGGGTATTTATAGGCTTTCAGCCTCGAGAACTGGGCCGCGATTTAAAAAGGCCATCATTACGGGCCGCCGGTTCAGCCAATGGGTGACTCCCGCCCACCGCCAACCAACGACAGCCGGCCACGTCAACTCCTCTTCCAACGGCTATATTGCAACGGCTGTATTTCACAAACACCGGGGTGCCCTCGAATGATGGCCTCCGGCTACCACTTGCCACAGCCTTCAGCCAATGAATTCCAACATAGTGCCTTCGAGCTGGCAGCAATAAGAGCCTTCGCTTGTCGATGTTGCCACTCCTCGACGCGTATATTGGATGGTAGCCCCCGGCTACCACCTGCGAGAGGCTTTGAGCAGATAATAGTATAAGCTTTCGGCTAAACCCTCGGGGAACCCAACAACACATCATGACTCCTTCCGCCCGAACTTGCCTTCGGCCTAAAGGAGTGGGGGACTGGCATACACCCCTCGGGGATCATACACAACAAAAATTTCTTGGAAACAAACAATTTACAATTGACGCGTCCAGCCTCCGGACAAACATCAAAGTGGAACCCCTTCGGCAGAGGCAGGATATCACAAGTTTTCTACAAGTCACTTGCGGAAATAAAGCGGCCCTCGTCACAACACAGGCACGCAATACATCTATGCTTTCCTTGAAAAGCCCTCGACATGTGAGGGACTGAGGGGAGCCCCCGGCGAACATGCGAAGGTTGGGAATTCCTTCCCTCAGAAAACCCTCGACATGTGAGGGACTGAGGGCAGCCTTCGGCAATCAGCAGAAGACAAATTCTCCAGCAAAGACACCCAGCGAAATGATGAAGCCTCCAGAAGAATCAACGCATCTACTCCTTTTCCCTCAAGTACCTTTCGGCAAAAGGAGTGAGGGACTCCTGATGGAGTATATGGCCCAGGAACCCCCGGCCCATAGACTCCTATTTCTCCTACACTAGTCCATTGAGCTCAGGAAACAACTCAGGCCCAAATACGACGGCCCAAGCCTCAAAGTGGCCCAGAATACACACTGGGGTGCCTTCGGCCTCCTTGGCCGAAGGCTCCAGAACTCACAGCATAGCCTTTTCGGCATAGGAAGCTACTGGGAGAAAACGGGCGAAAACATGAGCCTTCGGCATTGTTATGCCCTCGGCATTGTTACGCCTTCGGTCACACGGGGCCTTCGGCCGTACGAGGGTCCTCACCACATGGAGCCCTCGGCTACACCGGGAGCCTTCGGCTGAACTAGCTCAATCATCGAAGATTCCTTTTAGAGACAGCCAACCACCGCATTTAATGCCACGTCGCATCCGCCAACCGCATTCAATGCGGTTGACGTACCACTGCCGGTGCCACCAGGCTGATGTGACCCTTCGGCCGTTGGATTACTGACACGTGTCCTCTCATCGCATTTATTGCTGCTATAAATAGCGGCCCATTTCTCCTTGTAAATCACAACCTACATCCCAACTCCACACGCTGAGTTCATTTAATAAAATCGACTCTCTCTCCTCCTATTTACTCTGACTTCTCTCTAGTTATTCCCGCAATAACCCCTCGGATAAGATACCCCCCGGGTAGACTTTCCTGTTGGAAATATGCCCTAGGACAATCATAGTTTATGATTTATTAATAAATATTTAATGTTCATTAATTAATAAAGTTGCAAACTCATTTTAGGTTAATTATTATTGTGAGTTTTCTTTATTAATATTTAGTCCCTGAATATTCTGTTTAGTAGCTAATTAAGTATGTGACTTAATTGTGGAATGCTACACTTTAAAATAAACATAATATTCTTATTGTCCCTGGTCTAATATTATTAATTTGGGACATTAATAATTAATAGACCAGTATGTGGATTAACTGATGGCTATATTCCACTAGTCATGGGTATAGAGATATCAAGTTAATAACATAGATGCTTGTTAGGGAACAAGTTCATTGGACAGACCCAACTTGAGGACACTGCTAGGTTATATGTCATCAGTGTTGTCCTCAATAATGATGAGGTGTTATATTCTTATACTTGAGATAATCATGGTTACTAGCATGAGAATTAATATGTATTAACACCATTAAATGTTATCTTTAACTGGGTAATTATAAAGGTGGTGATTGTACATATTATGAACCATGTAGTAGTATGTGAATTATCAAGATAGTTTTTGTCACTCTTGTACATCGAGAGAAAGATATCTATTGGGCCCCTTGACAAGTAAGATTAATTAGCATGGCCATGCTCAAATGAGGTGTCATTTGATCAAGATTAATCTTACTTGGTAATCAAGAAATATTAATTGAAAATAACAAGGATGACACGACCTAACCTTGTCTCAATTAAGATATCGTTTGACAAAAGAGAATTATTAACACAAATTAATCATTAAAAGGTTTTGTCAGATTTAATTGACATTTATATATTTTGGATAGTCATAATGCCTTGCTAGAGGCCGCTTATGATTTGTGAGGCTCGAATTAATTTCTAGCCCACTACCAATAATATATAAACCTACAGGGTCACACACCTAAGTGATTTGGATCATTAATGTTTGTTAATAACATTAAAATAGCTTGATTAGCCCAATTCGAAATAGGGTTTCGAATGGTATTGGGCTAGAGCCTCTTTAAGGGTTTTATTAGCCATAAAACCCCTTCTTTCCTCATCTTATAAATAGGGCCATATAGACCCACGAATTTTAAGAGTTAAAATTCACTTCTTAAACCTAGAGTAGAGAGGAAGAAAGAAGAGAACGCTAGCACGTTCCCTGCGGCCGATCCAGTCACGTGCGTGTGGATACCGGTAGAGCTCGGGATCGTTTTCTCGGACTGTCTGACATCCCTGATTAAGATTGTTATGTAAGTCCCTCTTAAATTCTTGTAATTTCGTTTATAATAAGAACCTCAGATCCGTTCATTTACTTTTGGGTAGAAAAATTTTTGTTTATTCCGCTGCGTTTTTCTGCCCGAAACCCAACAGTGGTATCAGAGACTACGGTTCTTTATTATACTCGGGTTACACGATTTGATGTATAATCTATAATTTGATTATTTTGGGATTTATTTTCGGAATTAATTTTTTTATTAATTTCGAAATTATTGATTTATTAATTTCGGAATTTATATGTGTATGTTATATTCCGAAATTTTATAAGGATGTGATATTCGAATGATTCGAACTTGATCCAATATATATTCACAATAATATTTGGAATGTTTTGTGATAATATTTATTTTACAAATCAGATCTGAATAGATTAGGAATTGGATGGAATCCTACAGCCTAATTATTCGGAAGAGATTTGTATGGGCATGAAAATTCAAGAGTTTGAATTAGATCCAATTTGATACTTATAATTTATGTTTCAAATTTCTATAAACTAAGCAATATAAACTAGTTATATATACGAAGCATGATACGAAGCAATATAAATAACTAGTTTATATATACGAAGCATGATACGAAGCAATATAAATAACTAGTTGATATCTAGTTGATAGTATATAACTTTTATATGACGCAATCTAATTCGTATAATTTGAATAATTTTGTATCAAGGTGTATAATTCGTATAATTCCAATTTGAATTATTCGGAATTTGAACTAGTTATATTTTTAGATCTAATCTTGAAAGTTTTAGCTTCTTGTTTTTCGGATGAGATCCGAATTGATTTTACAAAGTTATTCTTCAACTATTCAAATTTAGTGATCTGCCAAATTAGTTGAGATAGAAGAATACAAAATTAATTGGGATGAGATCCATATTATAACATATTGGAATTAATCTATATAACTGATATGTTATCTGGGAAATTCGAATTTAATCACAAATTAATTATTTTCGAATTTTAGTTTATTAATTTTTATTCGTAGTTATATATGTGTATTAATCTATATTATGGATATGATATGTATTTGTGCATATGTAATACGAATTATTTTAGAATTCATTAAATATGTATTTTTTCCGGATGAGATCCGAATTAATTACATATTACTTGCGGATTTTAAAATTTAATTTTCAATCCGTGCATGCGCAATTATTTTGCTCCGTCACAGGGACAGTTTGAAGTGGTGGTATAGCATGATCTGAATGTATGTTTTATATTATGTTGTTTTACGGCCTGCGTGCCGTTTCCCACTATCCCCTGTAATGTTTTTCAACCCCGTAGATTTTTAGTAGTACACTACACAGGTTGAAGATGTCAAGGAGATATGAAGATTTTGGGATCATGCTATATCACTGCACTAGTTTTAAATTATTTATTTAAATATTTGATTGCTGCATGTGTGTAATTATTAGTCCCGACTAATTATAAGTCTAAATTGCTTTCCCAATATGACCACCATTTAAACTATGCTAGTCGTGATATGTGTCTGCCAAAGCAGAGCATTTCACACTATCTTAGGAAGATGTTTTGAATGATCGTCATTCTCGGGTCTTAATATTGGTTTGGACTTACAAGGCCATCAAAATGGTTTTGGGCCTTGAAGCAAGGAGTGTTTGGATAATCAAATGATGTTGACCAAACAAACCAAGAGTCATATAGGATATGATTAACAAGAGTTGTTTACCTAAATAACTAATTTTTAAGTGATAAGCCAAAGCTTACTTAAATTTTAGTGAAATATGGATCTTGGACCACTATATTTGGGACTTTCTATTTAATATAGTGGGAGTTATTTTTGAGCATTATTTAAAATTCTTTGCATTATTTGTTGTAGTAAATATGGCCGCCAACACAACTTTTTCACTGCGATCTATCCTTGAGAAGGAAAAACTTAATGGAACAAATTACATGGACTGGGATAGGAATCTGAGAATCGTTCTCAAACAAGAGCGTAAAGAATATGTCCTTGACCAACCAATTCCTGCTGAACCAGCGGCCAATGCTGCTAGAGCCATTAGAGATGCTTATGAAAGGCATGTCCGTGATGAAGTTGATGTCACTTGTCTGATGTTAACTATCATGGAAGCTAATCTTCAGAAACAGTTTCTGAATCGTCGTGCACATGACATCTCTAATGAACTCAAGAACTTGTTTCATAAACAAGCACGGATCGAAAGGTTCGAGACGACCAAAGCTTTGTTTCACACAAGGCTTACTGATGGAAACCCGGTTGGACCTCACGTGCTCAAGATGATTGGGCTTAGGGATCACCTGGAAAGACTTGGATCTCCAATTAGTCAAGAGTTGGCTACTGATGTGATTCTCGCATCACTCACTCCGGCATATGACCAGTTCATCATGAACTATAATATGCATGGTCTTGAGAAGACCTTAACCGAATTGCATGGAATGCTCAACTCTGCTGAGCAAAACATCAAGAAAAATCGGAGTGACATTTTGATGGTCAAAAAGGGGAAGGGATTCAAGAAGCATGGTAATGGCAAGGTTGGTGGAAACAAGAAATCAAAAACCCTGGTTAAGAACTCGGGTAAAAGCAAATCAGTTGCTGGCTCTTCTTCTAAAGAAGAGCAAAAATGTTTCCACTGCAACAAAACTGGTCATTGGAAGCGGAATTGCAAGGCATATTTGGAGGAACTGAAAAAGAAGGGGCATGGTGATGCTTCCAATTCAGGTATCTATGTGATAGAAGTAAATGTTACTACCACTACTTCATGGGTATTGGATACCGGTTGTGGTTCTCACATTTGTTCAAATGTGCAGGGACTAACAAGGAGTAGAAGGCTGGCTAAAGGTGAAGTTGACCTACAAGTAGGCAATGGTGCAAAAGTTGCAGCATTAGCAATAGGGACATTTACTTTGAATTTGCCCACGGGCTTAGTTTTAGAACTTGATAATTGTTATCATGTACCTGCCATTAGCAGGAATATTATTTCTGTTTCTTGTTTGGACAAGAAAGGATTTCATTTTATAATAAAGAACAACATTTGTTCTATTTATTTTAATGAGATCTTTTATGGTAGTGCTAGTCTCATAAATGGACTTTATGTTCTAAACCTTGAAATGCCCATCTATCACATAAATACAAAAAGGTTTAAATCTAACGACTCAAACCCAACATACCTTTGGCATTGTAGACTAGGCCATATAAATGAGAAGCGCATTAAAAGACTCCATTCTAGTGGATTTCTTGACTCTTTTGATTTTGAATCAATCGAGGAGTGTGAATCTTGTTTATTGGGTAAAATGGCCAAGTCACCATTTACTGGTAAAGGTGAAAGAGTTCACGGTTTATTGGACCTCATACACTCGGATGTATGTGGCCCAATGTCAACAATGGCTAGGGGAGGTTTTCAGTACTTCATAACATTCACTGATGACTTCAGTAGGTTTGGTTATGTGTACCTAATGAAGCATAAACATGAAGCTTTTGAAAAGTTCAAAGAATTCCAGAATGAAGTTCAGAATCAACTTGGGAAAACAATTAAGGCCATTCGATCAGATCGAGGTGGTGAATATTTGAGCCAGGAATTTAGTGATCATCTAAGAAGATGTGGAATTGTTTCACAACTCACTCCGCCAGGTACACCACAATGGAATGGTGTGTCCGAACGGAGAAATCGGACCTTGTTAGACATGGTCCGTTCCATGATGAGTCTCGCTGAACTACCAATCTCTTTCTGGGGTTACGCTCTTGAAACCGCTGCATTCATACTCAATAGGGCTCCAACAAAGGCTACAGAAAGAACACCATATGAGATATGGACAGGAAAGGTTCCTAGTCTAGCTTTTGTGAAGATTTGGGGTTGTCAAGTTTATGTAAAACGTTTACTTTCAAATAAACTTGAACCCAAGTCAGATAAGTGTTTATTTGTGGGTTATCCTAAGGAAACAAAAGGATATTACTTTTACAACCCATCAGAGAACAAAGTGTTTGTTGCTCGTAATGGTATTTTCTTAGAAAGAGAATTTCTTTCTGAAAGAACCAGTGGGAGTAAAATTCAGCTTGAAGAAGTTCAAGAAGATCAAGATAGTCAGACTATGCAAGCAGTCCCACAACCTCAGCCACAAGTTGTTGTGGATACGTCTGAGATAACACTCGCTCCAAGGAGGTCATCTAGGGTACGTAACGAACCGGTTAGATACATGTTTATCTTAACTGAGCATCGTGACGTATTATTGATTGACGAAGATGAACCTTTGACCTACCAAGAAGCAATAACGAGCCATCACTCCGATAGTTGGCTAGAAGCCATGAAATCCGAAATGAGATCCATGGCTGATAATCAAGTCTGGGACTTGGTTGATCTACCTGATGGTTGTAGAACCATTGGGTGCAAATGGATCTACAAAAAGAAATTGGATAAAGATGGCAATGTAGATGTGTATAAAGCACGTTTAGTGGCGAAAGGTTACAAACAAATTCATGGTATAGACTATGATGAAACATTCTCGCCAGTTGCCATGCTTAAATCAATTCGGATTCTCTTAGCAATTGCCGCTCATTTTGATTATGAGATTTGGCAAATGGATGTCAAAACTGCTTTTCTAAACGGAAATCTAGATGAGGACGTGTATATGATACAACCTGAGGGTTTTGAACATCCAAGCAATGCTGGGAAGGTATGCAAGCTTAAAAGATCAATATATGGTCTGAAGCAAGCATCTCGGAGTTGGAATCTTCGTTTTGATGCTGCAATCAAAGAGTTTGGGTTCAATCAAAACGAAGAGGAACCTTGTGTTTACAAGAAATTGAGTGGGAGTGCAATCACTTTCCTAGTCCTATATGTAGATGACATACTTCTCATTGGGAATGATGTTCCAATGCTTTCGTCTGTAAAGGCTTGGCTTGGAAAGTGTTTCTCAATGAAAGACTTGGGTGATGCATCCTATGTGTTAGGGATCAAGATCTATAGAGATAGATCTAGAAAACTAATAGGACTAAGTCAAAGTAACTACATTGACAAGGTCCTGCATAGGTTCAATATGCAAGATTCCAAGAGAGGATTCTTGCCTATGTCACATGGCACATATCTCAGCAAGACTCAGTGTCCACAAACACAAGATGAGCGAGATCGGATGAATAGAGTCCCTTATGCTTCTGCTATAGGTTCTATCATGTATGCTATGTTATGTACTCGCCCTGATGTAGCTTGCGCTCTAAGCATGACTAGTAGATACCAGTCAGATCCAGGTGATAGTCACTGGATAGCAGTCAAGAATATTCTAAAGTACTTGAGAAGAACTAAGGATGTATTCTTGGTCTATGGTGGTGAAGATCAGCTCATTGTAAATGGTTACACAGATGCTGGGTTCCAATCCGATAAGGATGATTTTAGATCGCAGTCAGGATTTGTGTTTTGCCTCAATGGCGGAGCAGTGAGCTGGAAGAGTTCTAAACAAGACACGGTGGCTGATTCTACAACAGAAGCTGAGTACATTGCTGCTTCAGAAGCAGCAAAAGAAGCGGTATGGATAAGAAAATTCATCATTGAGCTCGGTGTGGTTCCTAGCATTGTTGAACCAATGGACTTGTATTGTGATAACAATGGAGCCATTGCACAAGCCAAGGAACCTAGATCGCACCAGAAATCAAAGCATGTACTCAGACGCTATCATCTCATTCGAGAAATAGTCAATAGAGGTGACGTCAAGATATGCAAAGTACCAACAGATTCAAATGTGGCTGACCCGCTCACCAAGCCACTACCACAAGCAAAGCATGAACGTCATACTAGTGCATTAGGCATTCGTTTTGTTCACGATTGGTCCTAGTGCAAGTGGGAGACTGTTGGAAATATGCCCTAGGACAATCATAGTTTATGATTTATTAATAAATATTTAATGTTCATTAATTAATAAAGTTGCAAACTCATTTTAGGTTAATTATTATTGTGAGTTTTCTTTATTAATATTTAGTCCCTGAATATTCTGTTTAGTAGCTAATTAAGTATGTGACTTAATTGTGGAATGCTACACTTTAAAATAAACATAATATTCTTATTGTCCCTGGTCTAATATTATTAATTTGGGACATTAATAATTAATAGACCAGTATGTGGATTAACTGATGGCTATATTCCACTAGTCATGGGTATAGAGATATCAAGTTAATAACATAGATGCTTGTTAGGGAACAAGTTCATTGGACAGACCCAACTTGAGGACACTGCTAGGTTATATGTCATCAGTGTTGTCCTCAATAATGATGAGGTGTTATATTCTTATACTTGAGATAATCATGGTTACTAGCATGAGAATTAATATGTATTAACACCATTAAATGTTATCTTTAACTGGGTAATTATAAAGGTGGTGATTGTACATATTATGAACCATGTAGTAGTATGTGAATTATCAAGATAGTTTTTGTCACTCTTGTACATCGAGAGAAAGATATCTATTGGGCCCCTTGACAAGTAAGATTAATTAGCATGGCCATGCTCAAATGAGGTGTCATTTGATCAAGATTAATCTTACTTGGTAATCAAGAAATATTAATTGAAAATAACAAGGATGACACGACCTAACCTTGTCTCAATTAAGATATCGTTTGACAAAAGAGAATTATTAACACAAATTAATCATTAAAAGGTTTTGTCAGATTTAATTGACATTTATATATTTTGGATAGTCATAATGCCTTGCTAGAGGCCGCTTATGATTTGTGAGGCTCGAATTAATTTCTAGCCCACTACCAATAATATATAAACCTACAGGGTCACACACCTAAGTGATTTGGATCATTAATGTTTGTTAATAACATTAAAATAGCTTGATTAGCCCAATTCGAAATAGGGTTTCGAATGGTATTGGGCTAGAGCCTCTTTAAGGGTTTTATTAGCCATAAAACCCCTTCTTTCCTCATCTTATAAATAGGGCCATATAGACCCACGAATTTTAAGAGTTAAAATTCACTTCTTAAACCTAGAGTAGAGAGGAAGAAAGAAGAGAACGCTAGCACGTTCCCTGCGGCCGATCCAGTCACGTGCGTGTGGATACCGGTAGAGCTCGGGATCGTTTTCTCGGACTGTCTGACATCCCTGATTAAGATTGTTATGTAAGTCCCTCTTAAATTCTTGTAATTTCGTTTATAATAAGAACCTCAGATCCGTTCATTTACTTTTGGGTAGAAAAATTTTTGTTTATTCCGCTGCGTTTTTCTGCCCGAAACCCAACATTTCCATCACCTCCATTGTAATCAGCAACTACACATTCGAATAATATACTTAATTCCACTCTTATTTGCTCACTTGTCATTTTCTTCATTGTTCTTGTACGAGACCCTATCTACATATAATTCTCTTTTTTAATTAGTTTTAGCTTGTCAAATTTTGTTAAAACATAGAGGGTGATGGCTGGTTGTGCGGAAGAACAACGGTGATAGCTGTTGTTGGCTGATGTGCTGCGGGAGAAAAAAAAAAGGTGAGAAGACGGAATGAAGAAAAAAAAGAAAGAGAAAATAAGAAGGTAAGCAATGAAAATCGACACGTTGATTGCCACAGGAGCATGGTAATTGGTTAGATTATTTGTAGTGGTGTAGTATAAGAGGTCCAAAATGTTAAAAATGGAATTTTTGGACTCCTAATTTCATATAAGGATAGGTTAAATGGAATAGTAAAAGTGGGAAATGGGGTGGAGAGTTTTAAATATGGAGTGATGATGGACTCCCAATGCTAAAAATGATGGACATTTGTGAAGGAGAGTAGCAGAGAGGAAAGTATGCAACTGTGCATGTATGAGTGCATCATATAAAAAAGTTTGTTTTCCTTAAATGCATTATAACTTTTTTATTTTTAATTCAAATTTTAAAAGAAATATATCAAAATTTATGATTGTTTTTATCTTTCATATGACACCAATATGTAATGTATAAAATGAAAAAAAAAATGGAGTTTTAACTGTTGAAGTTTACCTAAGCCTAAACATACAAAACACAAAGTTTAAATTTATGGAGCCTTAACAAATAACCGAATATTCCATAATCGTACTTTAATTGAATTAACTTCATTTTTTGTTAACCAAAAAAACGTTAAACATAGTTAACGAAATTTATTTATTTTTACATCAAAATATGTATTTTTTATTTCAAAATTAATCAGGGAAAAAATTAAAAGGAAAACATTACTTACAATAATTTAATTTATGTTTTATAAATTGATATGTTAAAAAAAATATGTTGAATGTATTTTATTGATGGTGCTGGAATGCAGAGAAATAGAAGTCAAAACATTGTTTTCATATAGGCGGAGTCCATTTTTGACATTTTAGCCTCCACACCACTCCAAATGGTCTTAACCGGATTACAACCGGCAAAATAACACATTTGAACATTTTATTAAAGTTTCAGGGTAAAATTGGGCGTCTGTTAAGTTTGGGGACCTAATTAACTATTTTATATACTATGAGGGCCTATTTGACACTTTTCCTTTCTTAATTTATTTATATTTTATCAATTCAATATCAACGTCCCAATTACACTTTTCTTATTAGTCGTATCACTCCCTCATGTCACAATCACAGAGGTTGGGGATAGTATTCATTACTACTAGTTTGATGTGTCAATAAGTTTGACACAATCATTAATAAAGTGGTTGAAAAAATAAAAATTATGATTAAGATTTAAATATAATAATATGAAGTATGACATTTATTTTGGAACAATCCCAAAAAGAATGTAAAACATGAAAAATGGGATAGAGGGAATATATTTAATTGATTATTGATAAACATTATGAGTAAAACAATTCGATATTTTTTAAATGGGAAAAATATCAAATCAACTCTCGAACTAACCAAAAAGTACAAATCACCCCTTATATAGGAGAATCTGTCCGGCCGTCGTCATTTGGGGACGGTACCCGGTAAAAAATTTTGATGAATTTTTTTGATCATATTCTTCATTAAGTCTAGTTTACTCATACCAAATTTCAGCTAACAATTCAACCGGGAAGGCAGTCAAATGAATTTTTGAAGATAACAACGTAGTTAAACAGCATAGTATATTTCAGAAAATCATTTGACTGCCTTCCAGGTTTAATTTTTAGCTAAAATTTGGTATGGGTAAACTAGAGTTATGAAGAAGATGCTCAAAACTTTTATCAAAAAATTCCACCTAGAACCGTCCCAAATGGCGATGGCCGGACAGAACCTCCTACATAAGGGGTTATTTGCACTTTTCTGGTTAGTTCGATGACTGATTTGCTACTTTTCCCTTTTAAATTGATAAATATTCTATAATACTACTGCCTGGCCTCCACCTTCTAAAAAGATAAATGGGATAGTACAATTACTAAGAAGAGTACAATTATTCTATTTTAATGTTTGCTACACTTTACTTTTTTGAATGTATTCAAAATTTTGCTACACTTCCCCCTTTTGGTAAGTTTTTCCTTTAAAAATACTCAATTACTCTTACTTTTTCTAACCATTTCTCCTACTTTTTGTACACTATTCATTACTCCTACTGTCTCACTCTAAAAAATTGTGCCAACACCTATTGTAGTAACAAAAAATATGGAGGGAGTATTTGATATTGAATTGATAAAATGTGAATAAAGTAAAAATGAAATGCATCTACCCAAATATTATCATATATTGTTGGAATATATTATCCGACCTACTATTCTTCAGGAGTCCAATGCATTGATCCCCATACGGAGCATGATCAGTGTGGCCAATCTCAGCCTCCTGGGCCCTTTCTGTCTTGTACCTATGGATGGACTAGGACGGAACCGGGTCCGGGCTTCGGGACATGATAGAGCAGGCATTGGGCTTAAGGATTTCAGGCCCAGTACCGGCCCAGGTTTGTACCTGTACCGGGCCGGATCGGGCATAAACAGTACCGGGCCGAGCTAGGCTTCGGGATGAGACTGGGCATTCAATTAAAGAAATAGTGCAATCGGGTCCGGCAAAAATCGAGCCCGAAACCCGCCCCTTATACCCACTGATCCGGGCCCCGGTCCGGGCCTATAAAGTAACAGGTCAGGTCAGACCTAAACAGTACCAGGCCCGGATCGGGTCCGGGTCAGTCCGACACGTCCCAGTCCATCCCTACTTGTACCCCTTTTTCCCTTTTCCATTTCCCTACAAATAGGAGGTTTCCCTCTTTGTTATGGATCCCCTTTTGGGCTCTTCTTCTCCACCGCCTCTTTCTCTCCCCAGATCAAGCTTTAAAGACTCCATTATGGAAGCTTGTAGAATGTAATAACGGTGAGGAGAGAATAATAAAAGATGAGAAAAAATTATCAAAAGTTTGCTCCGTATAAGACTGTTCAAATAAGGAGAGATATGTTTCGTTTGCTAATATTTATGTGTCTATCTCTTTCGTGCCACATATGCACAATACACATTGTGACATTGAAGATGTTCTTATTTTACTTTTAATAAGTTCCCTTGATATCATGGATAAATATTTATCAAAAAATAACAAGACCATTTAAATAAGAGGAATATATTATTTTATATTATACTCCGTACTAATTATTCCGTAATATTTATGTGTTTATCTTTTTCATGTCACGTACATTCCACGCATATTCTAACAATAGCTCAATGAACTAACAAGTATGATCAATGCAAAACGATGGTATACTTGTCCTCTTCAAAAGTATCACTATTCATTATTATAATTTAAACCCGTTTGAAGTTGTAATTTAGTAAACTGATCCAAAAATTATACATATTTTCAATAAGGCTTTTGACTTAAATATTATTAAAAAGTCTATAATTAACCAAAAAAGGATCTTTTTTTAATTTCAAAAATGTGATCAATAACCGTTAAACTACTAAATTACCCCTATTTGTCGTGATTGTGTTTTATAGTTACATGACCCGTCACAATGACACCCACCACTATTACATCTCGCAGTGACCACTGGCCGGTGATTGTCACCGGCCATATTGACACCTACAAAGTGACACCTCCACCGTGACTCCGTCCACAGTTATCTGACCAATGACTAACGCCGTGCCGACCAGTGACTACCACCGTAGCCAATCAGCATTGCCGCCAACTACCGACCACCGACCACCCTGACTGGACTCTCCAACCACCTCCCCAGCCCTCAACCTCTAGCCCACTGCTACTGTCGTAACTCTACTCGCTCGTCCACCACCACCATCATAACACTAGCCGTAGCCTCCAACTTTGCCGACCGCATCACCTCTCCATCAAAGAACACGAGGGATGTCAACGGTATGCTTCATATTGGGTGGCAAATCTCTAGATATGAACCTTCGCCATTGTTGGATAGAAAGGAAAAGAGCAGTGCCCGTAGAAGCTTGGCAGGCAGCGACATTACTATGTCAGCTGAAATCGAAACCCTAGCGCCCAACCTCCAACCACCACTATCGTAACCCTATCCGCCAATCAACGACCCTCGGCTCACAACCCCCAACCCTAGTTTTTACATCGCCTCCACCATTTGATAGGAAACACCACCGCCGAAGCACAACCACAACCATGGAGTCTGGCTCTGCACCTTTCACCTCAGGTCAGACAAAATCTGTGAACTCTTGTCATCAAGCACTAGTCTACCAGCATCGGCTTAGCCGCCAACCCTAGCCACCATTACCATCATTTGCCCTCTCCACGCAAATCAGACGGAATCACCATTCGATTATCGAGAAGATGAAAGGGGCACAAGAATTATGGGTTTTTTAGCTGACGTTGGTGAGAGTCACATGTGGCGGCATGGTATGGTGGAGGGGGAAGGGAGAAGTCCTCCAGGGAGAAGTCCATAGGGAAAATGTGCCTAATTGAGGCATTGGGCCTGGAGAAGTGCAAGGTCATTATAGGCTGTTCAATTAAAAATTAAAATGGATCAATTTTTTGTCAGGATCTATTCTTGGTCTCATTTTTGTCAATTCAAAACTCATTAGTATTATTTTTGACACTCTTTCAACTAAAAATTCACTCATTATTTATGGAAGTTGTTAATATAATTACAGGCTTACAATAATACAAGCAAAAGCACATATTGTAAATGAAAATGACATTATTAGGAAAAGAGCAATCACAGGCAGGCAGATAATTTTAGAACTTTTAAGCAGTGCCGTCGTACTGACTAGTGATGAGAAATTTATACATTGACATCCATTTTGCACCAATTGCCCATAAGTGATGCCATTTCCTCTGATTTGTCAAACAAACCTAGCAGTCCACCTGTATGTATGAAAAGAACCTTTCTCCCTTCCCACTTTTTTGGATTCTCACCCATATCTTTGAGCATCCCAAATGCCGCTTTCCCGCTGTATAAAGCAACAGAGAGAGAAAGAGAGTATTATCATAAGCATGCAGTAAATAGAAAGATATAGCATTAGTTATCCCGCCATCTTTAGAATCAAGTAAATAAAAAGATTTAATTCCAAACTAAGGTCACACAAAACATCAACCACATTCATTATAACAGTTTTTCCAAACCGTGTTTGTTCACTGATCTCCCAAATACATGACTTTAGCAACACACACATATATTATACATAATGTGTGTAGCACTTTGTGCATCTCAAATGAAGCACTGTTCAGCAGAATCACAAACATACTTGTCATCCACCCCAGAACTGCGGTTGACACTTGACACTGAGTCCAGAAAAAGAATTAATATGATTGAGAAAGACAATACCTATAAACGGGGTCAAGAACTACACCAGTGGTTTCAGCAATTTCTTTGACGAACTTGAGTTCCTCACTTGTGTTCATAGCATATCCAAGACCTTTGGCCTGCAAATAACCAGAGGGATAAGCAGTAACCAAGTTGTCAACAAAGATGCTTTTTTTTTCAATTAAAACAGTAGCAACAGATGAAGCAACCTGGTTGTGATAGGGACATGGACAGCAATAATAATGAGAATAATATAATTATATTAAATAATGTAATAAGGTACAAATAAGTGTGTCGGACCATATAATTCATGAGTTTGTGCCAGCCCTTAAGAATAGATTTACTAAAACAGGGGCAAGTGGTGAAGAAGGGAGGGATGCAGATATTCGGTTAGGCTTGGGCTTTGGGAGAGGGGACTGCTCTAAGTGTCTCGATACTGTTCTTCTTCATTTTCTGGTTTTCTGCTTGTTACCCTACTGGATTCTGAGGTTTTCCTTAGAATTCATTAAATGATACTACCTCCGTCCCATTTTATGTGTCTCACTTTGACTTGGCACAATTATTAATAAAATGGTTGAAAAAGAAAAAGTTGTGGTTGAGATTTGAGTATAATAAAGTGAAATGATGTAGGCCACATATTTCTTTCCAAAAGAAGAAATGTGACACTTATTTTAGGACAACCCAAAAAGGAAAGTAAGACAGGTAAACTAGGACGGAGGGAGTAGTTTTATATTACTGTGTGTTCTCGAGGTTCCTATCACGTTGACAAAAACCTGAATAGGAATCCTTACATTTTGGATGCTGACAATATCAGATGAGCTAATCCTTGCATCGAGTCCATCGAGCAGGAATTGAACATATTTGTAGAAGTACTCAGGATCATCACAGACACAGAATGCATTAACCTTCACTCAAAACCAAACCTCTTAGTAATGGAAATAAATAAAGCAGAAAACATAAGTGGATAAAAGTCATAAAACACAGCGTAAACAACAGTTACCTTTGCCTTCAAGCTACTAAGCCACGACCCAATTGATAATCCAGCAACTGTACCCCCACTGAAGTATCAAGAATAAACAATTCAGTTAACAGATTGCCATAAGGCTACAATGCAAATGCAAAACTCAATTAGTAGTAGTGTATATTGAGATGACATCTAAAAGAGTATATTTGAATGTTAATAATATACATTCATGGAAAAATTATACCAATGCTGTGTTTTTTTCTACTTATAACATAACTCTAGCTTTTCATTGGACAAAAATATGACTACTTTTAATATTTCCGAAAAAGTGATTAAAACAACATTACCCCGGTGCCCTAAAGGCTCTCACCTACGGCGGGGTAAGGGGAGACATATGTAAGCAACCTAACCCCTGTACTAAAGCACATAGAGACTCTTTCTGGATGACTCATGATGAAAATCGCGTCGAAAATTGCATGGACGGATTGCTGCTTCATAACAAAGAAGTGCAGACAGTCTAGTGGTTATTTTGCTTTATTCCATCATATTCCCAAGCCAAAAAATAGAGCGTTTTTGGCTCCATTGGAAATGATGGAAAAACCATGAACCAAAGGAAGTATCACATAAGCATGTTAACTCTTAAAAAAGGATTACATCAGCTAATTTACAGAAAGGTGACCATTTTAACCGGTCATTTGCAGATTTTTTTTCCTTCTTCTTTCTCTTTTTTCTTTCTTATTCTTTCTCGCCGGTTCTTCCTGCGCCCATGCGATGAACTTCTTCCAGCCTTCTTACCCTTCTTATTTTTCCTATTTTTCTGCTTTACCTTTTCTTTTTAATTTCTGTCTTCCTCACCTCCCCTGGTTGCCCAGCTCCTGTGCCCCCTCTTACACTTCTTCTATTTTTCCATCTTATTTCTATATTCTTCTTTTCTTCCTTTCCCTTTTCCCAAATTAGAGGATAATGTTTACATAAAGAAGGAAGATGAAACGTGTATAAGGTGATGAAACAAGTGCACTGCAACTTGTGGATATCTTCAAAATCAAAGCTTTGAGAGTATGAGGGCGGTAAGCAAACTAATAGGGGACATGTTGGGAATGATGGCGGCGGAGGCAGCATGTTAGAATCTGCAGAAAAGTTCTAACAGAATACACAAAGGAATCAAGAAACAAGGGGCAACTTTATTACTCAGGCTACAGTTTAGAACCTGCAGAATCAATTCTACAGAACAACAATGGATTTCAAGAGGAATTAGGGCAAACTTTATTACTCAGGCAACAGGGGCCATCGGCCAAAGGCTACAATCGGGGCAACAACTTTACAATATGAATTTCAGCATGCTTTTACAATCCCTTCTACTTCTATTTATAGTATGCTATGTAACTGCCAGCAGGTACTATAGTTATGACAACTAACTAACCCCGAGACCTTATTACGACTTATTCTAATTATTAATATTTTCTATAGGTCCCTAACAAATCTCCCCTCCTGAACATCCACCTTGCCCTCAAGGTGGACGAAAGGTAGCAGCCACAAGATCCTTTTTCTTCTTCATCCTAGCGCTCCTGCCTTCCCAATATTTCACAAATTTCTGAAAGAGAAACTTCATCATTCTGTCTTGCCAATTCACAGGTGTTTCCTGAACCTCCCTGCTATTGTGAAGCAACCTGGGAACTGAACCACCAATTGTGAATGAAGATACAAAGTTAGCTTCTTTCTTGGGCTGGATATTAAGATCAAAAGTCTCTTGTTCCATGTTCTGCCCCTGCTCATTCTCTTCACCATACAGTAGATACCTCTCCATAGTTGGGTGCAGAATCTGCGCATTGATTGTGTTAGAAACATCTTTTTCATTCAGAAGTATATCCCCTTTTATGGAACAGATTTGATTCTCTTGCTTCCAAATGATGGTCTGGTGTTGGAAGTTGACTGCCATATTTCCCAATTGAGTTAACCATTCCATACCTAGCACCAATTCTGTCTCTCCTAACTCTAAGATGTAGAATACTTGTTGTATTACATTTCCTTGTACATCTAATTTCAGTCCCAAACATCTGCCATTATTGGTAATGAACTCCCCATTACCAGTCTGGACCTTATAGCCTTTTATTTGATGGTAAGGAATTGTATACTTATCCACCAAATTCTGTGATATGAAATTGTTGGAAGCACCACAATCAATGAGAATGTTTACTGGTTTCTCTCCTGTAGACCAGCTTAGTTTTCCCTTTACTTTAAAAGTTCTCATAGAATGTATACCTTTATGGCTGAGCACAGACAATTGCATTGATTTTAGTTCAGGATGAGGTCCTTTTTCTTCTTCAGAACTGCTGCAATCCACTTCAGTTTCTGCCTCTTCTTCAGATTGTTCCATCAGAACCATTTTGAAATTTTTCATCCGGCATACATGCCCTCTATTCCAGTTTTCCCCACACTTGAAACATAATCCCTTCTTGCTCCTTTCTATCACTTCCTTTTGGGATAAACTGGGGCCTAGTTTTCCGGAGTTAGAGCCCTCACCACTCTCCACACTCTTATTTCCAGAAGACTGTGTAGGGTTTGGATTACTGCTACTTCTAATCCCTTCTTCCCATTTGTGATAACTATTTCCTTTAGATGCAGTGCTCTTCCATGGCCTTTTTCCTTCTTCTTTATTCCTTCTGGACATTATTTCCTCATTCTTATTCTCTATTAGTTGTGCATTATCCATGATTTTAGCAAGATCTTTGGTCTTATATAACTTCAGCTCAGCCTTGATATCTTTCTTTAACCCATTCAAGAAGATACCCCTCATAACCTTCCTGTCCAGACCTTCTTGAGAAGCAATGGCTGTTTCAAATAGTTCTCTGTACTCTTGTACAGAATTTTTCTGTTTCAAACTCAACAAAGGGCCCAAAGGATTCTGGATCAACTCAGGCTGAAACCTCCGAATCAGTGCCTTCTTCAACCTTTCCCAATTCCTCTCTCTGGCCTGTTTCTCCCACCATTGAATCCATCCCAGGGCTTTGCCTTCCATGGCTACTACTGCAACTTCTATCTTCTCCTCTTCTTCTATATTGTTGAGTCGGAAATAGCGCTCAATCCTGACCAGCCAGCCAAAAGCGTCTTCACCGTTGAATAAAGGTAGGTCTACCTTTCTGTGCGTCGGACGATGATGGTGGCGATGCCGGTGTTGTGGTTGAGCGAACTCCAAATGACCTTCCGATCCTTCGGAACTGTCAGACGATCGCAGTGAGTGATGATGCGATGAACGATGCGATGAGCGATGCGATGTATGGTGCGATGAAGTTGATGCGTGCGATCTACTCCGCGATCGACTTTTATTTCTCCCGTCCAGCCTCGCGAGAATCGCAGTCAACATATCCTTCGTTTCTTGATGGTTCTTCTCCAATTCTTCTACTCGCGCTTCCATCTTCCCTCGCGTCCAAACCATTAACGTCGATTAACCTCTCTGATACCAATGTTAGAATCTGCAGAAAAGTTCTAACAGAATACACAAAGGAATCAAGAAACAAGGGGCAACTTTATTACTCAGGCTACAGTTTGGCCGATGGCCTCAGGCAACATAGCGTTCACTTTACAAATGAATTTCAGCATGCTTTTACAATCCCTTCTACTTCTATTTATAGTATGCTATGTAACTGCCAGCAGGTACTATAGTTATGACAACTAACTAACCCCGAGACCTTATTACGACTTATTCTAATTATTAATATTTTCTATAGGTCCCTAACACAGCAATCAGTTATGACTTGCTGGTAGGTCTAAGTTGGAGGAAGAGCCTCGTTCGTAGTGGTGAAGGCCTCTCTTGTCACATATAGCAGATTTAGGATCAGCCTATAGTTCTATAATATAAAAAATAACATAAGGGAGAGAGAAGAAAACTACCTGCCACATGCTACAACTATGTCATCAAATTTTTGTTCAAGAGTTGCATGTTGAATCTGATGTTCAATCTCTCTAATAGCTTCAATATAGCCCCTGAAAGAGAAGAATGTTGTAAAAATACATAAAAGAAATTTTATTAATTCAGGACCTGAAAGATAGACAAACTATTAATTAGGGACATGAAAGATCACATGTGTTGATATAGGGATCAAATTATTGATAACTATCAATCTAAGATTTAAATTGTCATGAACTATATTATTATTTTTATTTTATTTTTAAATATGTAGTACTATGTATTATTTAGTTTTATTAAACTAATAAACTTTTTTGAAAGAAAAATTCATCAAAAATTAGCAATGGAATATATAAAATTTAAACAAATCAACACCTATATGAGTAAACCACACTTAATCATACACCAAATCATCCAACGAAGGGATTGTTTGTTTGAACCCATGAGAGACACGCTTAATGCCTTAATCCAGCACAAAATTCTCCAACTAACCCTGGAATTGTTAATTTGATCCAATCGGAGACACACTTAGTCTTGCACCAAATCCTCCAACCAAACAGGGTATTGTTAGTTTGACCTCTTACTGAAATTTCCAACTCCCACAAACCGCGATATGCCAGGTAAAGACTTGCAAAGAATACTGAACTGCATTTCTGCCTTAGAGTACTGAGCATGAGAGTTGCCTATAACAACCTCTGGCTTATGGGAAATTAGTAACAGTCAATCACCAATACCACAGGAGAACACCCGCACAATACGGTTAATCAACATTGCACTTTTAAACATTCCAAGAGAAAGGACAGACATTTCTCAAAGTTTAACCCAATTTGTTTAAAAGCAGCATGCACTGATCGGTTTTATCGATTGTTTATATGCTGCAATGGTATTTTACCGTTGACTAGCTAACTTCCCTAAATATTTTCAGGTTTTGACCTGCATTATTTGACCAAAGGGAACTTTAATGCTGGACTATTGCATCAAATAAAAACCTCACCAAGTTCCTAGCGAATTGGATCCACCAACAGGTATGACATATGGTTTTCTCCCTTCACGCACTAACTTTTCTTTCAATATCATACTAAGAGCCTGAAATTAAAAAAAAAATACAACATGCAAAACATAACAAAACAATACGTTTTAAAAAGATTGTTAAAATAGATGCAACTAACATCCTTGTCATTAGTTCATAGCACTCATTTAAGTTAATGTCAACCAACCTCCAGTCCTCCACAAATAAAGAGAAGCATGAATAGAGACTGGGTCTAAATTATGTGGTCTGGACTCAGAGATAACAACCCTGTTAGTGTATTGAAGACAATCAATCATTTTGGAGAAGTTTACCGACCAATTATGAATTTATGTCTACAACTGTTTTCTGGTTATAAGGGGGACAAATAATAATGCATTACTTTTCTTCAAAGCGTTTTTAGGCAGACTCAAAATTAGATGGTGTTAGACTGTATGACCAAATAATCTTCTAGAGGTTGTATTGATTTTCTCGGTGCGTTAAATAGTTATGTGTGTGTGTCAATAGTTCAATACATTACAAACATGATACAAGAGGAGAAGATGAACGAAGAAGATATGCATACCACACTTCCAATTTTAGCATACTCTTCTTTTGAAACAAGATGAATGTGAGCTCCAACTAAACGCTCAACAAGGAGATTCCCCGTCAATCCAGGATCTTCATCCGCAAGAACCTGAAAATGTCAAGGAAACACACAATTAGGGTAAGAAGGATTTCCAAAAGACATTTAAGTTACAATAAAGCGAGCATTTGTAACACACCTTTGAAGTTCGCAGTATGAGATAAGTGTCAAGATTCAGATACTTGGCAGCTACAGCAGTAGCACGACAATGATTACTTTGAATGCCACCAATGGTGACAATACAGTCTGCTCCTTGTGCCACAGCATCTGCAAACAAGAATTCCAATTTTCTCACCTTGTTACCACTCAATTGCATTCCTGAAAGGTCATCACGCTGTAGATACCAGGTTTTTCCTGTCAGAAAGGGATAACAGAATAGACAAAAGCACAATAGAAGTGGGCATAACATTTTGATGACGGATGAATAGTAATCTTAATCACCAAATCTACATTTCCAGTACAAGAAATGCTTTCACTTTATGCAATTTTGGAGCAAAGTTTGGTCATGGACAAGCCCCTTATGCAATTATGTTATAAACTCAAGTTATAAGTTATAACCCAGTCAAATAACAATACGAGTTCCCACTTCCCATCACCCCAATAAAAAGGGGCTTATTCATCTCTGGTTATTCTTCTCCGTCTTGATGACAATTCAAGTTGATAAATTTACTAAAATTGACTATTTGTGATCTTCCATTAATAAAGCACAAAGGAGGACAAAAACAGGGGCAGTAGTTGACTGGTTTACCTTCAACCAGACCTCAGTGTTCTTAGGCAGATTGGGCAGGTTCCATTTATGAATTGGAGTAGGAAGCTATCAGAAGAGTAAAATCGGGTAATTCAATGCATATAATACACAAGGCAGTATACATATATCGGTTAATAGATGTTGATCATCTTACGTGTCCGAGGGAGAAGACATGGGAGGGAATGGGGCTGAGCTGCGAAGCCCAGGAGGGAGGCTGGTAAGGCCTTTTCGCTAGGAATTGGAAGGCTGTTGATGCATCCATGATTGCTTATTTACTCCCAGAAGGCATTTTCGGTATTCGCCCGCCTTCGGTTGCTGCTATCAGCACTGTTGAAGAACAGAGGCATTTCTTGAACTCGATTTCGGGAGCCTAGCTTCAAAGTCAAACATTTTTTTTTTCTTTTCGTGACACAATTACACAAACCATAAATTTTGTGTGTACGAAAATTCACAAAATGAAAAGAAATTATTTGTTCATAGCCATTTGAATGACATGTAAAATGATGTGTATTTTTTTGTGTACGTAGCTTTGTTGGTATCCATAGCTAAAAGTTGGATTAAAATAATTTTTTTAGAGTAAAGATTCTAAAAATCCTCACTCTCATATATTCATATTTATTTTATTTATTTTTTTATACATGTAATATTGATGTTATATGAAAGATAATAAAAAATTATGAATTTTGATATAATTTTTATAAAAATCGGATAATAAATAAATAAGTTATTGTCATTTAAAAAAAGTAGGGTTAATTTTGATCGGTAGCTTCTCATTATCAACTCCTTCGGAGTACATTGGGAAATACTTTTAAGCCAACCCTAATTCTGTAAATAGTTTTTTATTTAACATTAATCTGGCAAAAACTAAAAAAAAAAAGAGCTTCAAACTGAGCTTCAAATATTTATCCGAACAAAACTATAGAACATATTCTATAGTAACATTCATTTCTATAGTAGTATTCATTAGTACACCTAAAAACTACATAAAATTATATACAAAGTATTATACTTCCCATTCTTTAATATTAGTTCTCTTAGGCTTTGACACGAGTTTTAAGAAGCAAGTAATAGGGATAGTGTGAAAGGTGTAATGAGTAGTGGGTAAATGAAAAAATAGGAAAGAGAAAGGGGTAATGGTAATAAAAGTGAGGCTATAAAGATATATTGATTGTAAAAACTTTCCTTAAATGGAAAGGGGACAAATAAAAAACAATCCAAAATGGAATGAAGGACTAATAATAAAGAACAGAGGGAGTATACAAAATTCTACATGTTTGTTAAAATTTAAACAATTTTATATATTCAAATAGGATTATTAACAAACTGAAACTTGTCATTATTGAGCATGAGCTAACTTTCTATATCGAACATATTTATAGAGCTTATTGAGTGCTTGATTCGAACATCAAGCACCTATTAAGTTGAACTCAAGTCTCATTCGTAAAGCTCATCGAGCTTTGAGCTCGAACCCAACACACTATTACTAAATCGAGCTCGAAGTTGAATGACATTTTGCAAGGACAAAGTAAGCACACTAGGATGGTACAAAAATATTTCCTGAAACAAAAATTACAATGAATTTTTACGTAAATAATTAAGGCATTCTTATCGACATAATGTCATAATCTACATCTTCATGAAAAAACATGACATGCAGAAAGTTCTTTTCAATTATTTATTTATTGTAAATTAAGGCATTTTGCAATTTCTCATTATAAAAAGTTATCATTATATGAAAGTTCTCATCAGAACTCTCCCCTATATGTCATCGGACACAATTTTCTCTTTCTTTTTGTTCCAATCTTGACAAGTAGCTCATGTTTCCATCTGTTTTCATGTTCTTTTTTCAAAAGACAAAAACTTCGTTTTTTGCATCTCAGAGTCACCTCAATATTTGACTTCACACCCCAAATGCAGGGTATAACAAAATTTCTCAGGGAAAACTGTCAAATAGGTCCTCAAACTTTCATTAAAAAGTCAAATAAGTCCTTATATAGGAGACTATGTCCGGCCATCGCGATTTGGGGCAGTTCCCGGTGAATTTTCTTTTAAAAAAAATTTGAGCATCTTATTCATCAAGTCTAGTTTACTCATACCAAATTTCAGCTAAAACTGCAATCGGTAACACAATCAAATTAATTCTTGGAGATAACTGTTCATTTAACTGCACAATTTTCTTCAAGAATTAATTTGAATGCATTCCCGATTGAATTTTTAGCTGAAATTTGGTATGAGTAAACTAGACTTGATGAATAAGATGCTCAAAAAATTTCATCAAAAAATTCCACTGAGAACTGCCCCAAAACGCAACAGCCGGACAGAGCATCCTATATAAGGACTTCTTTGACTTTTTTTTTGAAAGTTCGAGGACCTATTTAACAATTTTCCCAAATTTCACATGATTGCATCTCATGTGATTTTTTTTTTACCTGAGGGATGCAATCCCTCAGTTACTATCAAGATTTTTTAAATATCAAAACTAAAATATTGCAACACTGAAACATGACATTTTCGGGAGGAAGTGAGGGACGAAGGAGTAAGCTAATCCTCCCAAAAGGCCAAAACACTTTTAATGTGAAAAAGGTACAAAAGATGGTGATAGTGTAAATACATACAGTACAATTTAGATGAGCTTGCTTCATTACGTACACTCTGAACTAGTTTTTCTTCTTTTTTAAATATCAAAATTGGGGCACGTGGTCGCTATAAGAAAAACTACGACCTAGAAACAATACTCCGTATCACACACATCATGTACAAACAATATTATCATAGCACACACCCTATAGAAGCTAGAGGTACATACATTCTCTCTAATGGTGTTGCAAGAAATAAAATCCCTTCCACCCTACGATGAGATGGGTTCGTAAGGATATGAGAGCCAAGGGTGCTTTAGAGCCTCTGCAGCGGAGGGACGTTTCTCTGGGTTTATTTCCAACAGGTGAGTCAAGAAGTCAATGAAGCCTTGATCCTCGACCGGTAATCGATGCCGCAACGCTGTTTTCTTGGGAATTAGGTACTCCATTTTGTTGGTTTCCTGATGAAAGTAAAACATACGCGGTGTGTGAGGTGGTGCGCAATATTATTATATCCAATATATGCACGTTTCACTGATTCAAATAGTTATTCATGACCAGAAGAAATTTTAAGCAACAATTAAATACCGCTAAGACAATGAGTCAATGACAACAAGCCAGAGCACTAAAATTAGACCACTGCATAGAGATTGAATACTTCACCTGATTTTTTTCATACAACATGTGATTTTTGGTGAAATACTTATAAGTGTCTTTTCCTTTGGCAAGCATCTCTTGGTCCATAGGACCTAAAATACCCAACACTCGAGCAAGCAAAGTGGCTGGTGAGTCGTTTTGGAAAAGGACCTGCACATATGAAAAACAGTTTCACCTTCTGCTCTAGGATCCCAACAAAAACATATCATCTTTCCAGAACCAAAAAATACGCATCAAGTATATATTCCTTAAATCATACTCCCTTGGTCCCAAATTATTCTTCTTTTTAGCAAATATTTTTTATCCCAAAGTAATTATCTTTTTAGGAATTCATAGCATATTTTTTAATATTCCAAATTTTCAAAATTACATTTTGTTTTGCCTTGAAAGCATAAGAACTTCAGAAGTATTTAATGTTGAATTTGTATAGGAATAAAACTGTCATTATGTATATGTAACATATTTCTTAATATGTGTACACTATTATAGAATTCAATTAAATTGGGACAAGGGTATGACGTAAACTTGTTTCATAAGAGCAACTGCTCTTAAATTAAGTACAGAGTTACATGCTCCTATCTTCAACCCTGAGGAACTTACATTGCCAGTACAAAGTTCTGCCAATATGCAGCCAAGTGACCAGATATCAATCTTTTTATTGTATGGAAGCCCCAAAATCACTTCAGGTGCACGGTATGATCTAGATTGAACATATGAACATAGATGGTCCGTTTCAAAGCAACTGCTACCAAGATCAATCACCTTCACCTCACACCTACTATAGCTTTTCACCAAAATGTTCTCAGGTTTCAAATCACAGTGTATAAGCCCAAGACTGTGCAGGAACTGAAGTGCCTCCAAGCACTGAGTTGTAATTGACTACAAATGACATTAATAAGCCAGTCAGATAAAAAATAACTGCATCATCCATAACGTGATCGCTATGGAGCAAACCTGCAGTCTTGGCATAGTAAAGTAGACTTCCCCTCCAGATTCTCTATTAAATTTATGGAATTCGTATAGATTGGCTTTCAGGAGTTCACACACAATCAACAGATGCTCCTGAAAATAAACATAATAGTCATTATAAAGACTTTGTTCTGATTATATTCACTTCAAGCGCTTTAGGTTAAACATGTGAATCTACAGAATAAAGGTTTCCATTGAAGCGTTATATGAACCAAAAAAGATTTTCGCTAAAAGAATTTTTTAAACAATTCAATAGTTCATCAAAGGTGATGAATACGGAAAACTGATGCCTCAAATTTTTACACAAAAGTTGCTGGTAGATCTTACAAACATAAGGAATAGGCTAGCAATAATGTTATTATCAAGTAAACTAACTCAGACAATCCTCCAAACTAAACACAGTTGTAAGAGCTCAGAAAGGCAGGATAAAAGCCACATATGCAATATGGGACAGAAGTGAGCGCAATAAAACAACGGATGGGAATATAGTCATATGCAATGTTTGGGAGGGAGAAAAATAGGAAAGGAAAAGCTCTCTTCATAGCCATCAAAGGCGAAGTGTGTTCACTTACTCTATAATAGAAGTAATCATAAAGCCGAAGCACATGGTACTTATCACCAGGGTCATTCTTGTTGACAAACTTGAGAAGTTTTATCTCATCAAGACTCTGATCAAAGAAATCTTTGTTGTTCTTTATAACCTTAACACATACATCCATGCCAGTATGAAGGTCATGTGCTTGAATGGCTTTACTGAATGCAGCAGACCCAAGATACTCAGTGACATGATAGCGCCCAGCTATTACTGAATTTATAACAACTTCGAAATTTTTGTCCTCCTCGAAACCAGTTCTGAGAAGAAAATTGAGTTCTAGTTAACAAAACAGGTATTTCGAATAACTTATTCCTTCTAGATAGCTCACGTAGTCTTAGCTATAATTTAGAAATCATGTAAAAAAAAGTCCCAATGGAGAAATTCAGAAAACCAACAAGTATCATTCTTTTGGATGGTAAAATAACAATCATAGAAAACTAACGTGGGAAGATAATACATTGTCATATTACCAAAGTCAAGTTTTCAGATATGAAAAGACAAAATCAAACAACAGTATAGCTTCGCACATTGACACTTTCTCTATGTCGAAGTGCCAAACAAACAAACAGAGATATAAGAAAGATGTTTACACTTCAGGCTTATGTTCTCCACCTCAACGGCAAGCCAGTTAATTACATAAGTCCATATAGGGGATCGCATAAGCCAGCTATTTCTATTGCACATATCATGTTCCAGGTTTTTAAGGTCACATATTTAACATTTGTGTTTCCAGAATATCCTTTAACCTTACACAAACAAGCTAAATACTTCAAGTCACTATGGTGCTACAATGGAGATTACTTTCATGAATAAGAACCAATACAAGAAATCATCATGCTGGGGCAGAACACTAATAAGAAGAAAACAGTTTGCTAAATATAGCATTAAAAATAAGATATAGGAGCAATGCCGTAAATCCATCATTATCAATATGGTATACTGAGTTGCAAATGAGTTTTTGTCTCATTATTTATTGTAGTTTGAAAAGTAGCACACTACACAACAGTCAATATTGATGCATAGAGAATTAAATATATTATCATTGTGGAAACCCTAGTAGTATTGGGCTTAGCCCATTTTGTATATCTTGTATAGGAAACCCTAGGACTCTAAATATAGCTATAAATATAGCTTCTTGTATAGGATTTCATATGAAGTATATTGAATACAATCTTATATTTTACATGGTATCAGAGCCAGTGTGGCAATATTAGTGTAGTGTTTATGATTTTTTTTTCTGCTGGTGTAATTTCCGGTCAGAATTCCGGCGTGAACAGTGTCGTCACTTTCAATTGAGTGCTTTCGGTAGTGATATCAACCTACCGCCGTGCTCAAAGGTACATCGTGACTTACCGCCGGAGGAATCACCTGCGCCGCATCATCCACGCGCCACCGCGTGCCGCTGAAGCATACTTCTGCAGTTTTTCATTTTTGCAGATCTCTCTCTTTCTGCTTATCTGGCGTTGACACCTCCAACCAGCGGAAGATCCTGAGTTTCCGGCGACCAGAACGACGTAAAACTCGCCGCCGTCGACCGCTTCACGCGCCGCCACCGTCAAACGCGCCGCCGCCGTCGACCGCGCCGCCGCCGTCGACCGCCGTCTCCCTGCATCGTACGCTCGCCGCCGACCGCCGTCTCCCTGCGTCGTACGCTCGCCGCCGCCGCCCTGCAGTCTCCCTTCGCCGTCGTCCGCACCTCCCAAAGATGATAGAGGTCTGTTTTCCTTCATCCTTGTGTAGCTACAGTGCTTCAACCTGATGCCTTCAACCTTACGGCTGCTTCACTTCAATTGCAGTTGCACTACTTTAAATATTTTATTTTTTGCTGCTCTTTAAAAAAAAAAAAAAAAAAAACAAAAAAAAAAAAAAAAAAAAAAAAAAAAAACAAAACAAAAAAAACAAAAAAAAAAAAAAAGACAGAAAAGAAAAAAAAAAAAAAACAGAAAAAAAAAGAAAAAAGGAAAAAAAACAAGCTGTCTTTTATGAATTCTGACGGAGGAAACAACACCGGATTCTCAAGACGGAACCGTCCTAAATGTGATTTTTGTCATAAAATTGGTCATACTAAAGACAGGTGTTGGAAATTACATGGGAGACCTCCTACCCCAGTCACCGTTGCTCAGATCCCACCATCTCCCATTGTTCTGTCTCCAGAAGAATATGCAGCATATCAGCAATTTAAGTTGACTACTATGCCATTATCTACAACGGGGATGTCTACCGCTTGCGTTTCAAACACAGCAGGCTCATGGATAATTGACTCAGGTGCCTCGGACCATATTTCTGGTAATCCCAATCTTTTATCCCATATTACCAAGCACCGACATCTTCCTTTGATTACTCTTGCTAATGGCCTTCAAACTTCGGCTTCGGGTATTGGGCAAGCGCTTCCACTTTCATCCTTACCATTAGACTCAGTCTTATATGTCCCAAACACCCCTTTTAACCTTGTCTCTGTCAGTAAAATTACACGTGCTCTTAATTGTTCCGTAACATTTTCTGCTGATTCTGTGATTGTGCAGGACCGTTGTACGGGGAAAACAATTGGCGTCGGCCATGAATCTCAAGGTCTGTATCACCTCCATCCTCTTGATCCAATCGCTTGTGTTTCAGTTGAACCTGCTATTACCTTACATAATCGTCTGGGTCATCCTAGTCTCTCAAAGTTTCAACGTATGGTTCCAGGTTTCTCCAATCTTTCATCTTTAGAATGTGAGTCATGTCACCTTGGAAAACAACCTCGTAAATCCTTTCCAAGGAGAGTCAATAACCGGGCTACATCACCGTTTGATTTAGTTCATACAGATGTATGGGGTCCGTATCGAGTCACTTCTACTTTAGGTTTCCGTTATTTTGTTATTTTTGTGGATGATTTTTCCCGTTACACATGGTTGTTTTTAATGAAAGAGCGTTTTGAATTGTTTCATATTTTTCAAACTTTTTGTGCTGAAATTCAAACTCAGTTTGGTCATTCTATCAAAATTTTACGCAGTGACAATGCTAAAGAATTTTTTGGGGCATCCTTTAATCAATTCATGACATCACGGGGTATGCTTCACCAATCTTCTTGTGTTCACACGCCTCAACAAAATGGGGTTGCTGAACGCAAGAACCGGCACTTGGTTGATACTGCTCGTACCCTATTATTACATTCCCATACACCACCTCAGTATTGGGCAGATGCTGTACTCACTGCGTGTCATTTAATAAATAGAATGCCTTCCTCAGTTCTTAATAATGAAATTCCTTATTCTATTTTGTTTCCTGCTCGTGATTTATTTCCATTACCACCTCATGTGTTTGGGTGTGTGTGTTTTGTCCATGATACGACACCGGGATTAGCTAAAATGGCGGCTAGGTCAATAAAATGTATCTTTCTTGGATATTCACGACTCCAAAAGGGGTATCGTTGTTATTCTCCATTACTTAAGAAACATTTTATTTCAGCTGATGTCACTTTCATTGAGTCGTCCTTTTATTATCCATTATCTTCAGTTAATACCCCATCATGTTTGGACTTCACCTCATATCTTCGGCCCATCCATCAGGAGCCTCCCATTAACCCCCCATCTGATGAGCACCCAAACTGCCCTCCTATGTCAGATCGTCCATTACAGGTATACCATCGACGTCCTCGACCTCCTCCCATTGAGCCCATCATGGCCACGCCCGTTGATTCCCCTATGACGGATCCTGCATCACCACCATCACCTACTCCAGCACTTGACACCACTCAGGATAATTTGCCAATTGCTCTCCGAAAAGGTACGCGTTCCACATTGAATCCACATCCCATATATAACTTTTTGAGTTATCACCGCCTCTCTACCCCTTACTATGCCTTTATTTCCCACCTATCTCATATATGCATTCCTAAAACCACACATGAGGCACTGACACACCCAGAGTGGCGTAAAGCCATGTTGGCTGAGATGGAGGCTCTTCATTCTAGTGGGACATGGGACTTAGTCCCCCTTCCCACTGGCAAATCAGTGGTGGGATGTCGGTGGATTTACACGGTTAAGGTTGGGCCTGATGGGGAGATTGATCGTTTTAAAGCACGCCTTGTGGCGAAAGGGTATACTCAGATATATGGCTTGGATTACACTGACACTTTTTCTCCTGTAGCGAAGATTGCATCAGTTCGTTTGGTTTTATCCATGGCAGCAATGAGCCGCTGGCCATTGTTCCAATTGGATATTAAAAACGCATTCCTTCACGGAGATCTGCACGAGGAAGTTTATATGGAGCAACCACCTGGATTTGTTGCTCAGGGGGAGTCTGGTATGGTGTGCAGATTACGTCGTTCATTATATGGCTTGAAGCAATCTCCACGTGCATGGTTTGGGAGGTTCAGTGCCGTTGTTTGCAGCTTTGGCATGATTCGCAGTGATGTTGATCATTCTATATTCTACAGACATTCTGCTGGCAACAAATGTATTTATCTTGTTGTGTATGTTGATGACATTGTCATTACAGGTAGCGATGATCAAGGAATTGCTCTCCTCAAGCAACATCTGTTTAGCAAATTTCAAACAAAAGACTTGGGAAAGTTGAGATACTTCCTTGGCATTGAGGTTGCACAGTCTCAAGATGGAATTGCTCTCTCACAAAGAAAGTATGCCTTGGATATTCTTGAGGAAACAGGTTTGCTAGATTGCAGGCCAGTGGATACACCAATGGATCCGAACGTTAAACTCGTATCAGAACAGGGAGATCTTTTGCCCAACAAGGAAAAATATAGAAGACTCATCGGAAAATTGAATTATCTTACCATCACGAGACCAGATATTTCATTTGCGGTAAGTGTTCTTAGCCAGTTTCTTGATAAGCCATGTACTGGACATTGGGATGCAGCTATTCGAGTTTTGAGATACATCAAGAAAACTCCAGGACAAGGATTGTTGTTTGAAGATCGAGGCCACCGTGATATTGTGGGATACTGTGATGCAGACTGGGCCGGATGTCCGATGGATAGACGTTCCACTTCGGGATATTGCATCTTGATTGGTGGAAACTTAATTTCATGGAAAAGTAAGAAACAAGATGTGGTTGCCAGATCTAGTGCTGAAGCAGAATATCGTGCAATGGCCCTTGTTACCTGTGAAATCTTATGGTTGAAGCATCTCCTCCAAGAGTTAAAATATGGAAACACAAAACCAGCTCAACTCATGTGTGATAATCAAGCTGCAATGCACATCGCATCAAATCCGGTATATCATGAGAGGACAAAACATATTGAAGTTGATTGTCATTTTATCCGAGAGAAGATCACCAGTGGACATATCATCACAAAATATGTGAACACAACTGGACAACTTGCAGATATTTTAACTAAGTCTCTTAGAGGTCCTAGAGTGGAATATATTTGTAACAAGCTTGGTACATATGATTTATATGCTCCAGCTTGAGGGGGAGTGTGGAAACCCTAGTAGTATTGGGCTTAGCCCATTTTGTATATCTTGTATAGGAAACCCTAGGACTCTAAATATAGCTATAAATATAGCTTCTTGTATAGGATTTCATATGAAGTATATTGAATACAATCTTATATTTTACAATCATAATATCATTAATTCAAAAAATACAAAGTAATACCAGAAATAAAAAAGAAATCAGCGATTGAAATAACAAATAGGAAAAAGCAAACACCTGTTTTTCCTGTGCACAATTTTGAGATTAAAGGTTTCAAATTCTTCCTCCTGTGCCTTTATCTGTTTCACTTGTTCCTGAACTGCAACTACCTCTTCATCTTCCAATGATGCTCCCTGATCTTCTTCTCTTGCATTTACTTCTGCATCATGTTCTTTCTTCGCAATGTCATATTCCATATAACCATCATTTGAAAGAGATGAAGAACTAGAACTTGCTGATCTAGTAACATTTGCATCATTTTTGTATCTTGAGTTATACACAGGTGATGACTCACCACTCTTTGGGATGAGTATGTCATCATTCGCCAAGTAATCATCACTGTCATCAGCTGCTGCTGATTTTCCACAGTCACTTTGAATTAGTTGTCCATCTCTAGGTGGAGGAAATGGTAAACTCCCATCTAGATGATTCTTTGATCTCTTCGAAGAAGTCTTGCTCGAGGCATCCCATACTTGTCTGGACCCACCAACACTGACATAACTATCACTGACGTATTGAATGTCCCCATCAACACTCAGTCCAACCTGGCTTTGCCGAACTTCATTAGCAACACAAGCAGCATCTTTGCTAACTCCAACACCAATGGACCTAACTGACTCATGGTGATTATCATCCATGCAAACCTCATTTAGATGAGGTTTCACACATTCACTTAGGAACTTTTCATCCCCTAGCATGAGAAGTTCATTTGTCTGTGTGACAAACCCTTGCCACACAGGCTCTGCACGGACCAGATTTGGTTCATACTCGTCTATCAAATGGCCATCACATTCAGCAGTGAACTCATCAGTACCTCTCCAGTATTTTTCTGTGACTACCAGCTCTGTGAGATCATCTCCATGCCCAATTCCATCAACAGCTCTTGATTTGACATACTGCTCGCGCAAGAAGTCAGAGTCTTCTTCTTCTGCAAATGATTGTTCATCTTCTTCTCTGTTTTGACTTCTTTGAGGATCAGGAACATCCTCATCTCCTGTTTTGTTCTTAGGGTCAATTGGATAATCAATTTCATGGGCCAAAAACCAGTCCTCATCTTCAATAGGTTGTCGAGTGTAACCTACATCATCATCATCATCATACTCATCAGAATCCCAATACTCATTTGGATAGTAACCTTGTTCACTAAGTCCACCAATACTTGCAAAACCAGAAGCAAGGTCAGAAGTGTCCTCAGCAATTACTTGACTCGCAGAGAGCAAACTACCTCTTCCAAAATGCCCTTTAACACCTGCACATAATTAGAATGGCGTGATCAACATATTAAGTATTAACAAATTAACATGAAACAAACCCATAATATATAGAAAGGGGGAAATACAACCTTTCTCGGTCGTTCAACTGGTTTTAAACCAGGAATAAAAAGTTATCTGAGGTTGCTAGTTCAATTACCATAGAGTCACTCGAGGTTTTACCCAGTCATTAACTTGAGGTCCCATGGGATTATTCAGGTCAAATTAGTCCCAGACCCCCAGGCACCCACATTATAAAAACAAAAGAGGAGACACTCATACGTCTGTAACCTATATTCACTTATCGAAAGTCAGGAGTTAATTATCAAACTAATACCGTTCAAAAGCCTAGAACCTTGAAGCTTCTTTGTAGCAAGAAAATCAGCAATGTTTCAATTGTATATCATTGTCTTATCTCAATATTCTTCAGTAAAACCCACTATCTAAAGTCACATGCCTATCAAAGTTTAATTTGAGTGTGTTAATTATTAGTTACTATCACGAAATCTGACAATGTTTGATGATCCAAATTCAGTTTACCAGAGATTCCTATGAGGGGGGGGGGGGGGGGGGGGGCTTGGGTAAACAGGGCTGAAACTCCCTCCATGGAGTTTCGAACCTGAGACCTACCATATGGGAGAGTGAGTCAGCTGTCAGTTGAGCTGACCGCTTCCTCAGGGTCAATCAGCCTTATCACTGATAAATAAGGAAAATAGCTGCACAAAATTCCAAATGAGTGACAAGGGGGATTGACCGAAAATAAAGTAGCATGGATTACAGATATAAATGCTAGGCCAAATACACATCACATCCACTGAGAAAGTAAGAGCCAAAGTTATAAATAACCATGGACTAGCCTTTAAACTCCAACAGGTCACACTCTAAACCACTCGGCAAGAAAAATAATAACTCCATGGATTATAAAACATAGGGATGTGGCATATTTTCCCATTCACAGCCTACTAAAACAAAAAAAATGAGTCGAAGTTAGAAATTATAGGAGCAAACCTGAAGGGTTGGTTTGTTGACCTACAGCAACATCCAGAAATGATCCCGTAAGATAAGTTTTATCAGTATCTAATATACTCGAGTCATTTCCATCTCGCTCACACTTTTCTTCCCAAAGAATATTAAATGACTTCTCTTCTGATTTGAGTCTAACAGGCGGCAAAATAGGTAGCTCTTCTTTTTGGCTCTCTGATGCAAGTCCAAAATCAAAGCCACTAAGATCCTTTGGCCTGCTTCCACATGCTCTTGCAAAGTACAATCTTTTTCCAATTTCATCCACTTGCTCCTCTGTAGCTGTCTTAATGTCAAGCATCTCAGGCTTTCCTTTCTCTTCTATTTTATCACCAATAACAGTTTTATGATCATACCACATTGATGCATCTTCCTTAGAGAATGGAAAATTAGTTTCCGGGGCACAGTCATTCCATGATTTATCAGAAAATGCATCTTGTGGGCAAGACCCACTTTGCTTTTGAATTTTCTCCTGCTTTCTTTCCATAATGGTTTTGTTAGAACTTCCTAGAGATGATTTTCTCAGCTCATTGTGTGACTCGCTTGGATTAGGCAATTCCTTTCCAATAACTGGCTCCATATCAGCACTTCCACAATCATTTTGATGAGAAACAACAGGTCCATTATTAGGATTGTAATTCAGCGGGTACAAATCAAATGCAATCTCTTTTGAACCATTAGATTTGAAATTGTTTTCACTTGTACTAACTGACTCACTAACTTTGCCTTGCTCCCCTGAATTAGCAACATTCTTCCACTTGCAACCTGGCCCATTCCTCCAGGACCCATACTCTATCTCACTAACTATGAACTCCTTTGAGACATCAGTGCTGCACCTGAAACCCATGTCTCTTCCAGACTCCCCTTTATTGTGATAATCCATCCCCAGATTCTCTCTAGAGGTTTTCCGTCCATTGGATTCGTCCAAATGTCCGTTCAGCACCTTGTGCTCTAGAGTGTGCTTTTGAAGTACTCCATCTGTATCAGGCTGGTTAGTCAGTTCATCACGCAATGCAGCCTCGGCCTTAGTAAAATTGTTCCTTCTTAAAAAATCTAGAATTGTGTCTACTGAACTCAAGTCTCCCATTGGCGCAAACAAACTTGTAAGGCCCCCTAAAACCCTAGCACTACCAATATTTCACTGAACCTGAAAATTAGCAAGGTGATATAAGAAAAAATAGTGAAGCAGAGATTAGAACAATAGTTCTAAAAGATGACATGTTTAAACAAGTATCCAAGACAGCTAAAGCTTAACCCTACAGCAACATGGTAGCATCAAAATGTCTAATCAGAGTGAGGAAGGAAGGGTGAGCTTACATACTTGGATGTTAGATCCCACAAGGCAAAAAACAAACAAAAAGGGAAAACACAGGGAACTGGAATGCATTACCAAATTTACTTGTACAAAATAGCAAAAGAAAATTTAAGGAACCAATGGCCAAAACACAAGAGCTCAAATTGTTTTTGATACCCTAGAAAGCAAAGCATCAACTTGGAAGAATTGATTTTTTAAAAAAGAAGACAGTGAAAGTCTGAAAGATACTAACCCAGAATAATATATGGAAACAGAATAAGAATCTACAAGAATGCGGAAAGATAAGAGCTTTTTAGAGTTGATGAGTGGAAACTGGAAAATGGCAATTCAGAAATGGGGGTAATTCAATTCAATACCTCCGCAACCAAATTGTACCCAATCGATTCCATCGCCAAAACAGGACTGCCATTCTCTGAGATGGGAAGTCAAGACACTTCGTGCGCAAACATAACCTTAAAGACCTTAACACCCCACACGCTAATGACAGTGATTATCTCCCTCTCTCTCTCTCTTCTCAAGAGTACTTTTTTTTAGAGAGAGGAGGAGGAACGTGGTGGCCTTCTGGCCTGGTAATGGTAAGCTTTTCTTTTTTAGGTTGACCATTTTGGCCTTCTTCTATTCCGGCCAGGCTTGGGTCAACCTTGCATATACGTCTGTATACATTCTTCTAAGATTCGTTCACTTGCTAAATGCTAATATCACACACCCTTGGTAAGATCGAATCTACCCACTTCCCAACGCAGACTTGAAAGCCAACCTTTGTTTCCACTTTTTACTACCTAGGGGAAAAGAATATCAACCCTTGATTCTTCCATTAGAAATAATTTAGCAATGTGTGAAATGGAAATGGAATAATAATAAAAGGATTAGATGATAGAGAATCATTATTTAACACGATATAATTAAGAATGTAATTAAAAAGTTATTTTTATCCGCACGGGTAGCTCGGTGATTGAATGACACAGTTGGTTAAAGTCTCATATTCAATTAGCGGTCATGGCAGTATGTGAGTTTTATCGAATATGGTGTCTCATTGAGCGTACCAGATCCTTAATAACCCCATTCAGAAACTATTTGAAACCATATCGTAATTCATTCATCTGTCATTCTGTTGGGGTCAGGATGTGTGGGGACGGTTGGGGTACGGTGGGCAATTCCACCTTTTGGGTAGATAGATTGAAGTTGAAAATTAAAGTATCATTAATGATGTTTTGCTTGACACCAGTTAATGACATAATTGGCATGCCATTGTTAGCATCATCTTAACAAGTACACACCCAACAACATGGACAGCCCGGTGGTTCATGAGATTCAAGAGTTAAAAGTGATTTTGAAAGTTGTTACAAACCTACAAATTAGCAGTGCCCTTCGGATTTAGGGCCACAATGTATCTCACTATGAATTTTATGGTCCTTTTCAAAATGAACTTGAGTTGTTTTGTGCTAAAAATTACATGTACTCATTTATTGAACAAAACTTAGATACTTCCTTCGTATTTTTTTTGTTTACTACGATAGGTGTTGACACATTTTTTAAGAGTGAAATAGTAGGGGTAATGAATAGTGTAGAAACAGTAGGAAAGATGGTGGAAAAGTATGAATGAGAAGATAAAAAGTAGAAAAAGTAAGGGTAGTTAGGTATTTTTAAAGGAAAAAATTGTCAAAACGGAAAGTGTAGCAAAATTTTGAATACATCCAAAAAGGAAAGTATAACAAACAAAAAAATATGGAGGGGGTATATCTCACACTTCAAAAGCCTTCAATCGCTCATTATGGAGACCCCTTGGATCAGAGGATAATAATGTATAATATTTAAAATGATAATGTCAATAAAAGTAAAACATCATAATAGGATATTGCATACGGGTGTTTAAAATTGATTTTGCTTCTTTTTCTTCTTGTTTAAAAACATAAGTATAATTAGAATCAGTTTTTCTAAAGTTAGTCTCCACCAGCTTCTAAATGATTGCTTTTGGAAGTTATTTTGGAGCACTAATAAGTATTCTACACTTTCACCCAAATATTTCAATAAATGGTTCCCCTCTTTGAAGTTTGAAGGAAGGGAAACAGTAGATGCGTACACAATAGTAATACATATCAAATATTGCACATCATAGGTGGTGGAGATGTGAAGCCTCAAAAGAATGATTGCCAAATGCCTATATAAACATTTACTGGAAATGTAAATGTGTGGTGGAAAGTTGTGCAGATGAGAGAGAAATGTGTAAGAATGGTTGTGAACCACAAATCCTTTGCTAAAAAATGAAAGAGGAGATAAATTTGGGGCGGACCAAAAAGGAAAGAATGAAGATAATTATGGGACGGAGGGAGTATAATTTATGAGATAAATGTCAAAATTTTAAACTTTGATTCACTCGATATAAAATTCTAAACCCCGATGCCAGTGGTGGAACCAGACATTTATGGTTAAAGGGGCCGGTCCTTAAGAATTTTATATTGCAGGGGTCAAAATTTAAAATATCAACATACTTTCTACAGATTAAAAGTATTTATACATAATATATACTTAAGAATTTTTTTTTCTTGCAGGGACCGTGGCCACCTCCAGCCCCTCCCTGTCTCCACCCTGCCCGATGCCTCTCCCAATCATATATTTCTGGCTTTGTCACATTAAATAGCAACAATTATATAAAAATAAGAAATATTTATCTCGTGTCACCGAGGACATTGTTTTAAGAGAATAAGCAATTATAATGTTATGTCGCATTATATTATCAAGGACCTCGTTCAAAATGTGTCAATGATGATAAAGTTAATTCTCCCAAGATAATATATTCTGAATAATTAAATCAACAAATTAAGAAGTTATACTAAAAGATATTAAATTGCTAAACGGAATTCAAATATGCTAAAAACTAATTATATAAAACCAGTGCTTCTATGATATCTTCATTTAAATATCGTCATTTAGAATTCATGGGTACTTTTACAGGATTCTCAAATGTTACCTACTATGATGATTAGTTTAAGTATTCTCTCGACCAATATTTTTTTGAATGGCACTAGGTTGTACGGAAGAAAGGAAATTTGTACGTAAGAATGGCACTAGGTTGCAAAATCAAAGTACAAAATGACATTTTAAAAATACTTGGCACAAGTAGGGGTGATAAAATTGAACTGAAAACCTAAAATCAACCCTAGCCTGAATAAAAAATGTGATTGGGTTTCTTATTTTTGGATGACCCGGAAAATAATCTAGCCCAAACCCAAAAAGTCGGGTTCACTAGCAGTCCCTAAAATCTATAACCCAGCCTAAACTAGTCAAAATCCAAAAGAATTACCTTTAATACTAAATCAATACTATCCTCCGTCTCTTATTAATCGCAACATGTTGAATTTTACACTATTCACATGTTCTACTTTGACTACATTTTATATTATTATTTTATGAAAATTATTTTTTTTAAAAAATATTGTTCAATTCATCTCATTACAAATTTTTAAAATCTAATTTTAAAATATTTTTTTACTAATAGAGATTAAGATATAATTACGGTCAAAGACGTGCATTGACAAGTGTGAAATGTTGACCGTTGCAACTAAAAAAGAACGGAGGAAGTATAATATACCAATATTACTTAGAATTAATTCCTAATATATTATAGAGTATTATAATTAGCATGTTGGACAAAAAAGTGTCTCAGGAACTTTTAATCACTATAATCATATTCAATTTGTATATTCTTAGTAACTTTAGTCACATTTTTATATATCTTAAACATACAATTAAGATAAAATTTTCCGTTTGAATTTGTGTTGGTGATTTTGAAGATTAATATTTGTCTTATTATTTACAATTTGAATTTTTGAGTAATTTTATTTGAAAATTAGTTTTAAAATATAAAAGGATAAGATTATAATTTTTCTTTCGGGCTTTAACCGGCCCAACCTGAATCCGGATCGGACCCAACTATCAAAAACCCAGCTCAGATCAAATATAGTGAACCTTGTTCCGATCTGTAATGTTCATAACCTGATATTTTATGGGTAATTTTAGGGTTTAGCAAAAATTCAGCCCTCTAAGAGATTGGACCGATCCCAGTCCAGGCATGCGTCATAGATGAGGGACTACATTCACACCAAATTTGTAAACCCTAGGAAGGATATAAAGCTGAAATTTTGTACTCGTAATATCCAAAAAAGTGCCTTTTCAACATAGTCCTTGGTAAATAACGACGCATTAGGTATCCCTTGCTAAATAACGACGCATTAGGTATCATGCCATAATTACCTATAAACTATACTACGTAC
This sequence comes from Cuscuta epithymum, assembly GCA_945859915.1. NCBI lineage: Eukaryota > Viridiplantae > Streptophyta > Magnoliopsida > Solanales > Convolvulaceae > Cuscuta > Cuscuta epithymum. The sequence goes on along the minus strand of CAMAPF010000012.1, from coordinate 2,288,660 downwards.
GAAGTATAATACAACGTACAAATATGGTGGATATTGGCATTTGGTAATACGTAACATGTGGGGCGCGCATATCAACTTTGGTTCGATTTTAATTCGTTTTCGGTCTGGCTCACTTTAAATAGATTGAAAGAACGGTTATACAAATACTATAGATTGAAAGAACGATTTTTATTCAATTTTATTCGATATTTTTTTACAGTTTTAGTTCGATTCGATTTTATTTGATTTTTTCATGATTTCAATTTGATTCATTTTAACATGATTGGGAAGAAATACTACCAAAATCAAATCAAAGTGCATATGATTTAGTTTCGATTCAATTTAGTTCTACTTGATACAGTTCATTTATACCGAACCGATATGTACAAGTACAACCCTAAGCAAAAATATTGATATGCCAGTACATAGTATTTGAAGTATAATACGAAGTATACTAGTATGAAAATGAAAATGTATGAATGATTTAGAAAAAATTATCAAATGTGTACGTGTACTATCACGAAAACGTCAATTACACCATCATAATTTAAAAGAACTCAATTGAATATAGGAATTTTGAAAGATGTTCAATTGAGCTAATTAGCAAATTAATCGCTCAATCAGCAATTTACTTGCACACACTTGGCAGCCCATGTGCATACAGTGTACCACGTCACCAAATAACTGATGGGGTGGGTATTTGATATTTCTATAATTCACTATTGTTCATATATAATGGTAAATTGTTCATATATTAATGCACTATAAGAATAACTCCACCTATAAAAGACTTGGCCAACTTTCTTCTCAACTTCTCGAGTGAAACTTGGACCATTTAGGAATTCTAAATCTTACTATTCACCACTTGCAATGAGTCTCTTAATCTTGATCTAATATACAGAGTACATTTTTAAAAAACATAAAAACCCCCAAAATTAGTGAAACACCAAATCTCTATCTCTATCACATTGAATGCCAAAAATTTGTGGCTTGCATGTTAATTAAAGTATAAGAATATAGATAGTAATTGACATTTTCATGAAAGTACAAAATCTATTTGAAAGTTTTTCCAATGATTTATAAATACTCCGTCCTAAAACTATGAACGGTTTTTTACAAATATAAGCTATTGCAAGGAAATAAAAATGCAGAAATGCTTCAGCTGCGGCCGAATGAATGAATGATGTATCTGTTCCATATAGATCCAAAATATACGGAGTGCTTTTTTCCCTTGGCATGAGATTACAGAAAACAGCTTCAGCAAGAAATTCTGCTTAGTTACCAATTTTGAGATGAATTTTAAAGTGAGATTAATACATATCACAATGATACAGTTCAGCAGATTAGTTGTCAGGCCAACAAAAATTGGATACACTAACACTACCTAAAAATAATGAACAACTCCCTCCTCCCATCTAGGACTAATTGAAAACACACATGTACAAGCACAAAAGTGAAAAAGGACAAAAAAGAAAACCTAGGTTTACAAATGGATGCATCATTACAATACTCTGTGATGTGGAAGGTATATTATACACACATTTGGAGGGCATCCCTTCCTCTGTAGTCACCACAGAAGCACGTTCTCTTTCTCATTTCTTAAGATGATATCGGCTCATATGGATAGGAGAGCCAAGGATGTTTTAGGGCCTCTGAGGCAGAGGGGCGCTTCTTCGGGTTAATCTCTAGTAGATGAGTCAAAAAGTCAATGAACCCTTGATCCCCCATTGGTAACCGGTGCCTTAAGGATGACTTTTTGGGGATTAGGTATTCAAGTCGATCGGTTTCCTGAAGACAAAATGCCCAAAATTAAATACAAACAAGTACACTCTATTACTGTTTGGTGCAATATAGTAAACCCACACACACACGTCACACATCACCATGAACTGTCTGTGCATAAATTCTTTCATAATACATAAAAATTTCATCAAAAACATTTATCCATGACTAAATATTTCAGTACATAATAACAGATGCAGGCAAATGGATGTGAATGCAGTAGTAGTAATGGCTGGATTGCAAATACCATTGTAATAGATGGATAGTAGATTACTAAGAACTACTCCGTAATATATCTATTCTTAAATAATTATCTCTAGAGAAAATGATTTGTTCTCAATTTCCATCATTTGCAATGGAGCCAAAGATTCATTATTTTTTGGCTTGAGATTATGATGGAATAAAGCATAATGGCTCACTAAACTGTCTGCTCTTCTTTGTTATGAAACAGCAGTTAGTCCATGCAATTTTGGACGCGATTTTCACTATGGGTCATCCGGAAACAGTCTCTCTGTGCTATAGTACAGGGGTAAGACTGCGTACATCCGACCCCCCCTCCTTACCCCACCGTAGGTGGGAGCCTTTTGCGGCACTGGGGTAAATGAAAAAAAAGAAAAAGAAAAGAAAATGATTTGTTCTCAAATATGTGATGCTTTAAAATATCAAGAAAGAATTAATACTCCCTCCGTATTTTTTTGTTTGATACACTTTCCTTTTTTGGATGTATTGAAAAATTTGCTACACTTTCCATTTTTGGTAAGTTTTTCCTTTAATACTACTCAATTACCCTTATTTTTTCCACTTTTTATCTTCTCTTTCATACTTTCCACCATCTTTCCTACTTTTTCTACACTATTCATTACTCTTACTATTTCACTCTTTAAAAATGTGCTATTGTAGCAAACAAAAAAATACGGAGGGAGTACTATTTTACATATCTTTACTGATATAAATAAAAGGAATGTAGTCATATACCGGAGTAATAGTATATTTATCTTGATTTACGAAAAGTTTATTGCTTACTAGCCTGAAGGGACATTTATTTGAGAACAAAGAGAGTTACAACTTACAACCGCCTACATTTCCCCCTTCAAATTGATCTCAACTATGCTTTGCATGACCTCTCTTAGGCAGTTAGGCCCCACCTTGCGTCTAGTGCTTTTTAGAGCATTATATAGTAGTAATATGGAATTGATCATAAAACAAAGATCTTAAGAAAAGAAAAAGATCAGTGTCATATGAAACTAACCTGATTTTTTTCATAAAGCATGTGATTTTTGGTAAAATATTTGAATGCATCTTTTCCTTTAGCAAGCATCTCTTGGTCAATTGGAGCTATAATACCAATAACTCGAGCAAGTAATGTGGCAGGAGATTCGTTCTGGAAAAGGACCTGAAGAGAAGGACAAACATTGTTGAGCATCTATGGGTACCCAAAGAAGCAAATAGGTTCATTAAAAAAGTCGATCATTCAATGTGTCTACCAAAAACCAAATGCTACATATAAACTAATCATGTTTATTCATAAGTTACACATAATAACTCATTTTTCGATCAATCCATTGCCTATCAACAAGACGATGTCATTGGAAATAAAGTGATATAAGCAAGACAAGTGCACATTTAAAACCATATGTAGGTTAGGTTATGTCTAATAAAAATTAATAGATCATACTTGTGAACATAGAATACTTATTTAACCAAAGGTACATAGAAAATAAATATCTAAAACTAGTATAGAGGCATAAGGAGCTTACATTGCCAGTACAAAGTTCTGCCAATATGCAGCCAAGGGACCAGATATCAATCTTTTTGTCATATGGAAGTCCTAAAATTACTTCAGGTGCACGGTATGATCTAGATTGAACATATGAACAGAGATGATCTGTTTCAAAGCAACTGCTTCCAAGGTCAATGACTTTCACTTCACATCTACTGTAGCTTTTCACCAAAATATTCTCAGGTTTCAAATCACAGTGTATAAGCCCCAGGCGATGCAAGTATTGAAGTGCCTCCAAACACTGAATCGTGATTGACTACACATAAAAACCATAAAATTTTAGTACCCAAGGAAATAGAAATTTAACAACATCCATAAAAATCTTCTACCGGACAAACCTGCAGTCTCGGCATCGTAAAGTATACTTCCCCTCCAGATTCTCTATTAAATTTATGAAATTCATACAAATTTGCCTTCAGTAGCTCACATACAATCAGTAGATGTTCCTGAAAATGTATAAAGCAGCCAAATTTAAAAACATCGTTTTGAGCATTAACATCAATATGCAAGTTGTACAAAAGAAAATGGCACTAAGGAGAGCTTTGTGAGCCAGGTGGAATCTCTCAAAATGCTTTCATAGAAAAAGGGATTGTTAACAATGTTATTTCCATAATTACATCATAAGCTATACTTTTTCCAAATGGGAGAAGGGAAAAAAAGACAGCAGAAGCTAAACGAAAAAAGGCATGATTACTTATGCCAAAACTATATACACTCTTCATGGAATAAATATATGCCTTCATAGGGTCACTTGCAAAGCAGAAAAGCTCTTTCAAGTTTAGCATTTAATCGCTTGTATACGAAATTTAATATCTATAGAATGGCAGAAATCAGGAAATTCTTTCAAGTTCTTCACATACGGATTGTCGCCAACACAACTCCATATCTACGTATAGACTATGAGGTTACTTGAGGTTTATTGATGAACTAATTCAAGAAATATCTCTTTAAGTCAAGTGATACACTAATGTCCTACATTATTTTTATTTTATTTTTCATGATGGGAAACTTGCAACTGCTACTCTTCAAGAGCTGAGCGGTTGAGCTTAATCGTTTGCAAATCACACCAACCAAGTAAACCACAGTAGGCAAGCGCTGTATGAAACGCCCGAGAAAAGTGTTGGTAAGGGAATACTATCCTACATTATAATGATATTAACCGGCAACCCAATTGCCGAAACTTCTGATGCAGAGGAAAGCACATAATTGTAATTCAAAGGGGTTGAAAGAAAAAGACCCCACATGAAAATTGAAAAGGAGAGAAAGTAAGACAAGGAAAGTCACTCTCAAATAAAACTATACATAGATAAAACTTCATTTGCAACTATTGCATGCATAAGCTTTCCACTTACTCTATAATAGAAGTAATCATACAGCCGAAGAATATGGTATTTATCAGCTGGGTCATGCTTGTTGACAAACTTGAGAAGCTTTATCTCGTCAAGGCTCTGATCGAAGAAATCTTTGTTGTTCTTTATAATCTTCACGCAAACATCCATGCCAGTATGAAGGTCATGAGCTTGAATGGCTTTACTGAAAGCAGCAGATCCCAGGTACTCTGTTACATGATAGCGCCCAGCTATCACTGAGTTTAGAACAACATGAAAATTTTTGTCCTCCTCAAACCCAGTTCTGAACCAAAAAAACAGAACAAAAAAACATCAGTAAATAAAACATCATTCTTAACTTAGTCCCACACGAAAGCTGAGAAAGAGGGAAGGACAACATCCATCGCTTGTAAAGATGCCTACAAATAAATGGGTGATTATTAGTGTGCACAAGCTCAACATTGGTATTCCTATTCATCAAAATAATACAGAAAATGTATATTATAGCGATTTTTACAAGAAGGCTCTGAATGTGTTACAAAGGGGTAATTATTTACAACTTCTCAGTTTATGTACAAAGTAATCTTATTATGAGCCATAGAAGTTACGACTTACCAGTAAGAAAACAAAATAACATCGACAGAATTTAAGCTTTAGGCCTCACAATCTCAAATCATGTAACAGTGTAACTATCTCGTATAATACACTTTCCTTACATACATATGCAATTTAGAAAGAAATTTGAACTCAAATAATATGGTATACGCTTCTACTCCCTTTAATTACACACCAATGAATATGTTCCTACAAGGCACAACAGAAAGCCACCACCCACCATGGTGGTTGATATTGTTATGTATTGAATTCATTTCAGATCTTTAATGTCCATATAGCCGAAGATCTAAGGGAACCAAGAGTTTTAGTCACAGCCTTCTCTAATACCAAGTGGCAAAAGTGCAAAACCATTGATTATGTGTAACTTAAATCCCGAAAGTGCTTGAGCAACTTTTGAGTTTTGACAACTTGATCATGCGATGTATTCTGAAATTCCTTCATGTTTATTTAATTTATACTTCGTATACTTTTCATTTTGAATATACTCCACAATTTCATCAAACTAGCAAAAGAAAATGAACTAATCACGTCAGGCATTTCTGTTCAAGGGATACAAAATATTATCAAATGTAGCAGCCACTCAGGTGAAGAAAGTTGTCAATGCCTGCTGTGACAAACGTGTCTAAACTCTAAAGGATAGTGGACTCTTTTTGGATATAATTTTACATTTTTACCAAATTGACTATAGATCTCATGTACACCATCTTCATGTAATGACTCTTTTCTTCCCCTTTTGAGTTTTGAAAACTTAATCATGCAACTTATCCTGAAATTCCTACATGTTTGTTTAATTTATATAATTTTCATTTTGAATATAATCTACAATTTCATCAAACTAGCAAAAGAAAATGAACTAATCATATCAGGCATTCTAGTGCAAGGGATACGGAATATTAACAAATGCAGCAGCCACTCAAATGAAGAAAGTTGTCAACACCTGCTGTGTCAAATGCGTCTAATGGTTAGTACTCTTTTTGGATAAAATTTTACATTTTTACCAAATTTTTCATGTAATGACTCTTCTCTTCTCCTTTCCTCTCATCTGGACACATTTTCTTGTCTGTTTTCCTTTCCCTCCTACTTCCTCCTCTCCATTTTTCTTCACCCATAGCTTCCACACTCACAGACAGAACATGAAAATAAATGTAATATCAGAAGAAAACTCAGAAAAAGATGGCATGCCTGTTTTTCCTGTGCACAATTTTTAGATCAAAGGTTTCAAACTCTTCCTCTTGTGCCTTTATCTGCCTCACTTGCTCCTGCACTGCAGCTGCTTCTTCATCCTCCAATGATATCCCCAGATCCTCTTCTCTTGCAATTATTTGTGTATCATGTTCTTTCTTCCTACATTCTCGTTCAGCGTACCCATAATTTGAAAGAGAAGATGGGCTAGAATTTGCAGATCCAACAACATTATTTTCACATTTTGAGCTCTCGTCAGGCGACGAATCAGTACTTTTGCGCCTCCATGGAACAAGCATATGATCGTTTTCTTCTAAACAATCGTTGATATCATCAGGAGCAATAAATGAGCTCCCTTCCTTTGACAACAAATATTTATTGGAGATGGTCTGAACAGACTGTCCATTTCTAGGAGGGGGGAATGAGAATCCACCATCTGGGTGACTCTTTCTTCTGTCTACGCCTGTTATAAACTTGTCAGAACTGTGATTAGCAATTTTTTTACAGAAAACCTTATCTGAGTCATGAAGTATAAGCCGGGTTAACCCACCAATACCACCAACATCATTATCTTGGAAATACTCCATGTCCCCATCCATACTCCCTCCAACCAAACTTCCACGCACTTCACTGCCAATATCAGCAACATCACTGCTTATTCCCACACCAATGGATCTAACCGACCCGTGTTGATCATCATCTATGCACAGTTCATCTAAATAAGTCCTTCGACGCTCATTAAGGACTTTTCCATCCCCTAACATGACAAGGTCGTTTGTCTTTGAGACAAACCCTTGCCAGACAGGCTCTGAGCGGATAAAATTCAATTCATCATCATCCATCAAGTGTCCATCATATTGAGAAATAAAGTCATTCGGTCTTTTGTACATTTCATTAACTGCCAGATCTCTTGGATCATCTGATGGTCTAACGCGATCAACATTTTCTGATGGGATATACCGCTCTCCTGAAAAGTAGGAATCTTCCTCAACAAAAGATTGTTCATCATCTTCTCTGTTTTTATTTCTTTGAGGATCTGGAGCACTCCCATGCCCCGTTCCCTTCTCATTATCACTTGGGTAATCAATTTCATGAGCCAAAAACCATGTCTCATCTTCAATAGGTTGTCTAGTGTAGCCCACATCATCCTCATCGTCATACTCATCAGAGTCCCAATATTCGTTAGGATAGTCAACTGCATCATTAATTCCATCACCTATGGTTGCAAAACCAGAAACAAGATCAGAAGTGTCCTCAGCAATACCCTGACTCACAGAGAGCCAACTAAAACCCGGTGGTCGTTTTCCTGACTGATTAGTCTCTTGTCCGACAGGAACATCCAGAAATGACCCGATATGATAGGACTTGTCTGAATTTGCAATTCTTGAATCAACTCCATCTCGTTCAAACTTTTCCTCCCAATGGATATTAAATGACTTTTCTTCAGATTTGAGCCTAACAGGTGGTAACCTAGGTAGCTCTTCCTTTTGATTCCCAGATGCAAGGGGAAAGTCAAAACAAGTGAGATCCTTTGGTTCACTTCCCAGTGACCTCCCAAAGTATGAAGTTCTTTCATTATCATCACATTGTTCTCTGTTAGCTGTTTTGATATCACTAATGCATGGTTGTCTTTTTCCTTCTTTCTTGTCACCCATCACAGTACTACGATCACAATAATTCGATACATCTTCCTTTAAGAAAGGGAAAACGGTTTTGACCATGCAGTCATTCCAAGGTTTATCACCAAAAGCATCTTTGGATCGGGCTTTCTTATGTGACTGATCAACCTCCTTGAGTTCACTGTAATGACTTTTCTCCTGTTTTGTTTCCAGAGTGGATTTACTAGAACTTCCGGGCCATGTTCTGATCTCATTAGAGAAACTGTACCCATCTCCCCCAGACTTTTCAGCAGCCTTGCCACTATTTTCATGCCCATCACTTGGATTTGGCATTGTCTTTCCAGAAACTGGAAACCCAGAAAATGTGTTCCCAATACATTCCCCATCACTCTGGTGAAAAATGAAAGGACTATTAGTAGGATTGTATTTTTTCAAGTTCAATTCATTCGCAGCGTCCATTGAACTTTGCAAGATAGATTCATTAGCGTTTCTTTGCTCCTCTGCACAAACGACATTCTTCAGCTTGTAGTCTGGCCCGTTGACAATAAGCTCCTTCAAGTTATCTCTACTGCTCCTTGAACTTATATCCTTATCAAGCTCCTTCAAGTTATCTCTACTGCTCCTTGAACTTATATCCTTATCAATTGAACCAGTACTCCTACAATTCCCATTGGCCTCTTCCAAAGGTGGGTTGAACCCATTAGTATCCTCAAGTGCAAGCTTCTGTAGAACTCCAATCAGGTCTGGACGACTACTCAGCTCACTTTGCAATGCAGCTTCGGCCCTAGTAAACTTGTTCCTTCTTAAAAAATCCAGTATCACATCTACTGAGCTCGGGTCTGCCATTTATGCAAAAAGGGCTTAGATTGCTACAGAACTGTACTACAATCAGTATTTTGCTAAACCTGAAAAATGAACCCGCAAAAAATGACAGGCATTAGGAAACAAATGAAATTGACAAGTAGTAGCACCATGCACGGTGAAACGTCAAACATACAGCTACAAGGCAAAGTATTCGGATCCCAACCGGAAGAAAAGAAAAATAAAGAATAAATATTTCAAGAAAAAAGGTAGTGCCAACTTCGCTCATTGAAATTAGCCCACGAGAAATCCAAGCAATCAATATGCATAGTCCTAGATCTCCACATTGTTTCGAACCCTAGAAAACCAATACCAACAACTTGAAAGAGTAGGAAAATTCAAAAACGGATAGAAAGAAAGGTTGGGTAAATCAAAGAAGATAATTATGGAAACAAAATCATTAAAGCAAAGAGAAGATAGAGCTCAATGGTGGGAAAGTGTCAACTCACAGATCGTTTAATGGAGGGATCCGACGTCTCCAAAACCAAACAGCTCCTAATTCGCACCATCGACACCGCAGTGAAACATTGCTTCCAATTTTAAGAGATGAAAACATATCATCCAAACGCGACCTTAATTGACACAGGTAGCCATTCGAGTCTAATGACCGGTTTTGAATTTCTCTCACAATTTTGACTTGTTTCTATACATTTGCTCATTTGCCTACTTATAGTTTTATACTACCTCTATAGCATTTTAATTGAACAATAGATTATGGGATTTTTTTGAATAAAAAGGATCAGCTTTTATATTATAATTGAGCAAGGATACAAGATAACATCTAGACAACTATGACAAATTCGATTGTGAGCTCTAAGAATAGACATAAAATCAGTCATCTCTTACAAAGCAATCTGATTCCCTAGACACGAAACAGACAATTCAAAGCCTAAAACAATAGGGACTGAACTACTGTCTATCAAACGTATGCAAGAAGTCCAAATTTTTAAACCAAATCTATTGAAATTAAAATGAAAACAAGTACTACTAATGGAAAAATAAAATTGAAATAAAGTTTTTTCACGAAGCTCTTCATGGCACGAAGGTGGTCCTGGAGGAGGACGGGCTCTACCAATGTCTACGCACTCTAGAAGAAAGCAGACATAGACCTCTGACTAGACGAAGCTAGTTGGGACACCAACAAAACTCCCCACATCGAGAGAGACAGGCCACATCGGAGCACCAGTGTCCAGGAAAGAACCGTCATTGAACAAAATCAACACCACCAGAAAAGAATAGCAATCCAATTGCAACATACCTCTACCAAGAATCCCTGAGTGTCGATGTCACCATCAATCGTTGTTGCGGCGCTAGGGTTGCCGTAGGTTACGGTTTTTTATTTTATTTTATTTATTTATTTTTAAACTTCCAAAAATGAGACTAAAATTGATATGTGGGCTATTATACCTTTGTTAGGCCCAACTGACTCATACCATGACCAACAGTACAATGATTAGTTACCTGAACCGCCCCAAACGACGGCGTCTGGACGATGCATCATGTCCCTCCGGTTGGACAAGATCATTCATCTCTTATTGAATATCTGAAACTTACAAAATTTACGATGACGGTGAAAAACAAGCATTCTTCGATCAAAACGATGTGAATGTTTGATCTCATTCTTATTCAAAATAGGCTTGATTCACATGCATGATGTAGTGATCTTCTCACCCTTAAAGCATTTAATAAATTTCCCATTAAACATCCCAAATTTGAATTTATGTCCATGTTTAGGCTCAGCCATATATTCTGAAGGTATTTTAAAGTGAAGGACTTCGACCTGGATTTTTTTATTAATACTTGCTAGTTTCATCATTAGAAAGGTGGTTGATATAACAGTATGTCTGGCTTGAAAAATTTCACCAAGTATAACTTATTATTTTATTTTATTTTTTAAATTTTTATGTTTTAGTATAATTTTTTTGAAAAACTTATGCAGTATTAGGATATAACAATTACTAAAAATCTATTTTATTAGAAGACTGATGTAAATTTTCTCACACTTAAAAGGATTGTAGAATAGTGGTGAAAAGTACGAGTATCGTCTCCACAGGGACGTACAAAAGGGAAATAAGAATTAACTAAATTCAGAGATGAAAATAAATAAAATAAATGCGATGCGCGAGATTGATTGGTTGAATTGAAATTAAACTAATGCGAATGAACAATTAAATAAAAAGATTGGTTTTGTTCTCAATTAACGACGAAGGGAACAGAGATTGATTCCGGGGTAACCAAATTTCTAGCAGATCAGGCCTAATTACATGAAATTAATTTAATTGAGTCTAGCTGATCATTACTAAGTTCTTACCGCTCTCGCGGTGTAGAGTACAATAATTTAGGGGACCAGACTGATCTCTCATGCAACAGGATCCTAAATTATTACCAAGACGAGCGAGCTTACGACCCTTTAATCGCTACTAATCTCTTAGCGAACGATTAAGTGTGTGTGAATGTGTCCTAGAATAAACTAGATCTCTCATTATTTATTCTGCAAGCTCTAATTCTAGCCGCGGTTCCAGGTTACAAAAGATATCAGTTAAATTATTCATAACATAAATTAAACGACATTCATGCAATTAGTCCATCAAGAAACTAGTCATACATCATGATTAACCTCTCCATCAACCCGAAATTCCTAATTAAACTACTCACAATTCATAATTGAAGAATCAATAGCATTGGGATGAATAGAATTAATTGTCATTAATTAAAAAGATTGATCTTACAAATAATCTCAGGGTCTTGGAGTAAACAATGGAAAAACGCAGATAATATTTGTCCCTAGGCCTCTCTGCAATATTCGTAACCCTAAAAAAGGAGTATGAATGCCTTATTTATAGAAACATGGTAAAATCAGCCTTAAACTAGGATTTCCGGAGGTAGGCACGATTGTGCCTACCTCCGTGCTTACGGAAAAATCGCGCATCTCAGACGTACGCACGATCATGCCTTCCCTGGCTCGCACGATCGTGCGTACATGACAGTGGCTCCTCGTGTCTTTTCTTCTCACGCACGGTCGTGCCTACAGCCAGGCATGGTCGTGCCTAGCTTCTTCTTCACGGTTTCTCTCCGTTTCTCGCTCCAAACGCTCCCGGATGTATCCATGGTCGATCCAAAGGCCCTTTCTTCATCAAAACTTCGTTGTGAACCTCTCGGTGACCTCCAAAACTCTCAAATCTCTCTCGGATGCTTTCTAACTCTTCCTGGTTGCTCCTCAAGCGCCGATGTCGGACTCTAAATTCCTGATTTTGACTCCAAACGACACAAAACTCGAACCAACGCCTGGTAAACACAACTTGAGCTAAAATTGAGACTCGCAACACCTTAAAGCTAGGAAACCCATCAAAATCCGATCCCAGCACGCATAAAATGCGTGTTGAAATACGAACTTATCAAAGACATACAAAGATATTACTAATGCATAGAAAGTAATGGAGTGAATGGAACTAAAAATGTATATCCCCGTGATGTTTGATTTTCATCAAGTATTTTCTAATTTTTACTCAAATTATTGTTATATTTCTATTGCAGGGCTGAGGAACTATTCCGAGCTCCCTTCGATCCAAATTCCAACAGGTCAGTTTTCAAAACCCTTATTTTCATACTTTATTTTTGAAGCACATATAAGACTTGTTAATAAAATCGACTCTTTGAACCAGTGTTTCTGATTTTTCATTATTAGTAATAGTTTCGTATAATATGAATCATTAGTGGGTGAAGACCTAAAATCGAATCGCTCCAACATATGTGGTTGGGATTAAGGAGTTCATAAATGTTGCCAAGCAGAACCTAGATGGCAATGGATTGACACCATGTCCTTCTCGTGACTGTCTTAATTCAAGGTGTCATCCTATTGATGTTATCACATCTCATCTGATATCTAGAGGAATTGATCAATCATATGTACATTGGGTGTATCATGGTGAAGACCAGTCTCATGGTGAAGGTGTTGGTAATGGAGAATCAGAAGATGATGAATTTGATGGTAATCAAATTTTAATATAGGGGATGCTTCTGATTTTTCAGAAAATCATTCACGTGTAGCAAAAGAGGCTCATTATGAGAAGTTATGTGAAGCTTCAGATAATCCATTGTTTGAAGGATGCCATAAATCTTCGGCATTGACTTTTATTGTGAAGCTGATTAATATAAAGGTCATGCGTAAGTGGAGAGATAGTTCTTTTGAGATGTTGTTAAAGCTACTCGAGGAGATTCTCCCACAAAGTAATAATTGTCCAAAAAGCTATTATGAGGCTAGGAAGTTACTTTGTGACGTTAGTTTAGGTTATGAGCTTATTGATGTTTGCCAATTTGATTGTGTCTTGTTCTATGGTAACCATAAATATGACATCACATGTCCTATATGTAATTATAGTAGATACGTTCGGAATAAGATTCTACATAAGAGGGAAAGATATTTCCCCATGAGTCCTCGTCTGAAACGACTTTACGCTTCATGTCACACTAAGAGAGACATGCGCTGGAAAAAGGAAGTGTGTAAGGAAGAACCTGGAGTTCTACTTCATCCCGCCGATGGAAAAGTTTAGAAGCACTTTGATGAGTTGTACCCAGAATTTGCTGTAAACTCAAGAAATATAAGAATGGGGTTAGCTTCAGATGGGTTCAATCCATTTAGTAATATGTCAACGACGCATAGTATGTGGCTAGTAATTTTGATGCCTTATAACATGCCACCGTGGTGTATGATGCATACAAGTAACTATCTATTGGCATTCTTGATTCCTGGTCCAAAGTCACCCGGTAAGGATTTTGATGTATTTCTAAGGCCACTAATGGATGAGATTAAAACTTTGTGGAGTGATGGGGTTCAAGCATATGATGAGTATTCTCAATCCTATTTTACTCTCCGAGCAACAGTTATATGGACAATTAATGACTTTCCCGCTTATGCTTACTTATTTGGATGGAGTACTATGGGGAGATTAACATGTCCAGTGTGTCTTGACTCTTGAGGATACAAAATGGAAACGAATTTGGGGGGAACAATGTTATACAGGACATCAATGCTTTTTAAGCAATGCACATTCTTGGAGAAAGAGTATAGAATTTGATGGAAAGCCGGAGAAAAGGGGACCACCTCGTGAATTTCCCGACCTTGACATCTTACGGCAGCTTGCAGATGTTCCTACGTCCATTCCCGGTAATGCTCCTAACAATAGGATAGGTACACTTGGGGCTCCTAAATTTGGAAATCTCGGAATCTATGGCAACGTGGTGCAATGCGATATTCTTAACAACTGTGGAGAAGAACTTGATGATTACATAAAGTGAGTTTAGCATTATTATAATATTATTTCTCCATACTTATTTATTTTAATTAGGTATACTCATTGTGTAACACCCCGGCCCCGCAGGACCCGAGGTGGTTACTCGGGACCTCTAGTACTGTCCTCACAAACCGCTACTAGCCTTTTCCGTGCACTTTGTCCTCACTCGTGCGCGCCCTGAGAAACTTCTCAGGGGGTCACCCATCCCAAGGCTACTCTCGTGCAAGCACGCTTAACTTTGGAGTTCTTAGCTGATGAGCTCCCTTAAAAGGAGATGCACCTTGTTGGTATGAGTAGTGCTATTAATCCGTTTATATTAAATCTCAAGTATTACACATTGTTCTTAAACTCGTTAGGCGCTAATCGGGCGGTTGAGGGGCACCTAGCGCCTAGTCGACCGGTTGATTTTTTTGGCCGAATAGACCAATTTTTTGACCGACTAGGTTGATTTGTCCTCTATAGTGAAGACCGACTAGATCGATTAATCGGTCGGTCCGACTGGGTCGATTTGTAGAACAGTGACGGTATAACTAATCATCTAATCAATTAAGTGAGCATAAGGAGCTTGTGAACTTGACAAATGTACACACACAAGACCTGAATAACATACAAAGACGTGAATTTCCTTCTTGGTTTAAAAACAAGGTAAAAAATGAGAGTATATTTAAAGTTAAATATGTTTTATATAATTTTTAGAGTTTATATTTTTGTTGGGTTTTCATATGGCTATCCTTAGAGTAAATGGTGATCCAAAAGCTATAGATGATTTGTATTCTTTGTCTCAATTACCAGATGATCACAACACAATTTGGTAGAGTTGTATAATCAATGGTGTTAGGTTCTGATGCAAAGAACAAGATGATAAGTTTAACACACAATGTAGCGGAGTTTGTACTCGTGATGATCATAGTGATAACATTTATCATGGTGTATTGCTTGAAATTCTAGAACTCAATTTTATCTTTAGGAGGAATGTTTTCATGTTTCATTGCAAGTGGTCTAATGCTGACCCAAAGGGAAAAATAATGGTGGTTAATCATAAGTTGACCTCTATTTACACATCATCAAATTGGTATGCTGAAGATCCATTTATTTTGGCCACACAAGCTCAACAAGCGTTTTATTTGCAAAATTGAGCTTTAGGCAAGAATTGGATGGTTGTACAAAAAGTGAATCACCGCTACATATATGATGTACTTGAGCACAATGATGATCAGAATGGTAGCTTTGTGATATTTTAGGAAGATAATGCTAGTGAGCTGCCACGTTTTTATCCAACGGAAGAAATACATGATTCATCTATGTTATTAGCTCGACAAGATTTGGAACCGGAAGCATTACCCAATGAAGTTCTCCAAAAATTACGTCATCAAAAGTCTACTGCTATTGGACGTGAAGATTCATTAGAAGATAATGACGATAATGAAGATTATGATGATGATGGTTCCCTTTTGTTTAACCAAGACATGACTTTAGATTCCAATAGTGACAATGATCCAGATGAAATAGAACTGAACTTGAGTGATGAGGAAACTATGGCATGACATGAAATTAAACATAGGTTTTCTCATATCAAAGAAATTTGAAAATTACTTTTGTTGTTGTTGTGATTGTTCCATAATTATGTGTTTTTTCTTTGACAATTTTCACATGGCTAGTTCATGACAAGGTGGATATGGTGGACAAGTTAGTCGTGGTGTTGGATATGCTAGGGACTCACTTGCAAGTCTATCTTTAAAACAAAACTTCAATCTGGTTAGTAAAATACACAACTATTAACTCTGGTTATTATTATTAATATTGTTGTTATTCTTATTATTGCTATTATTATTATTATTATTAAATTATTATTATATAAAATACTCCATAGTTATTTTGACTTTTATGAATATTTATATACTCCTTATTTATGGAATTGACTTGCCATACAAAAACTAAAGCTACTCAAGCAACACAAGCAACTGGAGCACTAGCGAAACGACATGGCAAGTAAAAAACACACTCCATGCACTTGTTATGTGTTAATGAGTAAATATTTTAAGAAAGAACCCACATCAATAAGCATATTTCATATCTTTGTTACTATTTAGTGTCCTTTATTAACATGTAATTCTAAATTCTCAAACATGGCCATTTTCAAAGTATTAATGCTTATAGATTATATTTTGTTCCCGACTTAGTAACACTTACCACTTTATTCATTTTATTTAATTATTTCTATTTCTATGTATGTTTATTTACATACTCCTTATGTCTTACGTTGACTTATCATACAAAAAAATAAAGATGCTCAAGCACCACCAACAACTAGAGCACCAAAGAAAAGGACTAGTAAGAAAAAAGCACATTTTCTGCACTTGCTATGTTTCAAGGAATTTGTATTTTGAGAAGGAATATACACCAATTAGCATATTTCATATCCTTGTTTCGATTTCTATGAATGAATATTTATATAGTCTATATGTCTTATTGATGTGCTTGTATTTTACACACTTTTTAGGCTTAGTTTGTTAATAATTTTGGTCACTTAATTTGTATATTTGTACATATTGTTATTATTTATCATTACTTTGTACGATGTGTAGTTCTATGCATGTATTTTGTATTTTCAGGTACTTTTGATAATATTTGATACATTTGTGTGTGAAGAAAAGAAGAAAATAAAAGTTCAAGTTGGAGGTCAATAAAAGTGGAATTTCTTTCAAAGCAAATAAGGAGTAAATTGAAGTTAAGAAGCAAAAATATGAAAACACAGAGATGGGATTTGATCCCTGAACCACAAGTAGAGGAAAGCCATTCAGAACCAGTGAGCTAACTTGCCAATGTTGTTCACAATCAGCCGGCAGTTTATATATTGCTTTCTTGTGACCACATCAAAGAAAAAAGTGGAACAAAAGTCGGAAACCAGAATCGAACCCGCGACCTCTACTACATGCTTAACCACTTCGTCCGCTGCACTGCTACGCATTATTGATACTTGGACGCGTTTTCTTGTACATATACTCTCCGGTTCCGTAAATTCCAGCAATTAATGATTAATCACCTTATCATTATATTGCCTTAATCCATCTCCCTCCACAGATAATCTCGAGCCAACTTCTCTCTACACCTCCCAGAATCATTTCCTCCTCCTTCTCTCTTCATTCTTCATCTCCAAATCATCAACCAATCTTCAACATCAATTTAATTTGAAATTTTGAATCATTCTCCGGATTTTCGCCGTTTTAGATGGCGGAAAAAATCTTTTGAGAAATTCACCATGAAGTTGATCCCAAGTGGAGAAGTGATTGTCTGGAAAAGAGTCAAGCCAACTCTGAGCTCGATCCCGTAGAGAGAATGGGAATAAGCGTAGTCTGACAGCATCAGATGGCACACCATTGATTTTGAAGGTGTTGCAAGCTCGAAGGAACTTTGTGATGTGATTATTTGGATCCTCCGTTGGCGCTCCGCCAAATCGATCATTTGAAACCATGTGGATGATAGCAGGCTTGATTTCAAATTGGTTCATGTTAACCTCCGGCGGAATAACACTGTCATGCTCATCCACGGGAGGCGTAACATAATCATACAACAGTTTCCTGGTCCTTGTAACCTGATCCACGATTTGTTGATCTGGTTCCTGCTCATTTACAACAACATCGTTTGACATTTTTTTTATTTTTTTCTGTTCACGTATGTGATTTTCAATGTCAGAGAAGAATAACAATTCACAACTTGCACCACGTGAACGTGTAAGCATAAGCAGAAGGGAATCGGGATTGGGAAAAGAGAGAGATGAAAAGAAAAAAATGTGGAATTAATTAATTAATTAATTAAGGTTCGCACGTAGTCAATTGCATAAACCGAATAAGACTAGTGAGCCCTTAAAGCAGTATTAATATATACAGTAATTCACCAGGATGCGGCAGGGCCGACAGATATGGTGATTTGAGAAGAAGAAAAAAAAATAACTACAGTAATAAATATTAATTACTTAATATTTTGGTCACTTAATTTGTATATTTGTACATATTGTTATTATTTATCATTACTTTGTACGATGTGTAGTTCTATGCATGTATTTTGTATTTTCAGGTACTTTTGATACTATTTGATACATTTGTGTGTGAAGAAAAGAAGAAAATAAAAGTTCAAGTTGGAGGTCAATAAAAGTGGAATTTCTTTCAAAGCAAATAAGGAGTAAATTGAAGTTAAGAAGCAAAAATATGAAAACACAGAGATGGGATTTGATCCCTGAACCACGAGTAGAGGAAAGCCATTCAGAACCAGTGAGCTAACTTGCCAAAGTTGTTCACAATCAGCCGGCAGTTTATATATTGCTTTCTTGTGACCACATCAAAGAAAAAAGTGGAACAAAACTCGGAAGCCAGAATCGAACCCGCGACCTCTACTACATGCTTAACCACTTCGTCCGCTGCACTGCTACGCATTATTGATACTTGGACGCGTTTTCTTGTACATATACTCTCCGGTTCCGTAAATTCCAGCAATTAATGATTAATCACCTTATCATTATATTGCCTTAATCCATCTCCCTCCACAGATAATCTCGAGCCAACTTCTCTCTACACCTCCCAGAATCATTTCCTCCTCCTTCTCTCTTCATTCTTCATCTCCAAATCATCAACCAATCTTCAACATCAATTAATCACTTTCTCAATCAAGATTAAAGTCAAGATTAGCACCAAGCTCCAAGGATTGTCATCTATCACAAGTTTGATCTTCCTTATCTCTTTAAATCTTGTACTTCAATCATGAATTCATCTATTTCTAAGCTTCCCAACATGTATAGCTAAATAAATTTGGGGCTAGAAATTGGTTAATTAATTGTTCTTATCATGTTTTAATTTGTATTGATTTTAATTGTTAAGTTTGTTCTATTTAGATTGTTGTGTCCAGAAAATTAATTATGTTATGTTTGTGATATATATTATGAGTACTCAATCATAAACATATTGTTTGTTAAATACACAAATGAACACTTTCTGAACACACCGTTAAACTTCTTTTACCTTGTCCCGGATTGAAGTTTTACGGGGGAATTTAATTATTTAATTATGTTATTCACACCACGAGGTTGGGTAAATAATATAGTTAATAATTAAGGTTGTCGTTGCACTTAAACAACTAGTCTCGTTTTGGCCATCACTGGGAAATGTTGACTAGTTACTTATTTTAGATGACTTGTGTTGGGTCCTAAAATATTTATCTACAACTTCTCACAATCTATCTAAGAATAAAATTAGCAATTATGTCTCTCAATTAAACATTGAACAATTAGTTACCAATTTCTACCCCTACTTGCTATTGGTTGAACTTTGTGTTGATAAAAATCTCTCATCTCAATCACTTTTATTTTATTACTTTTCCAAGCAACCAAAAAAAAATCAAAAGAAACGCACTCCCAACTTTAATCCTTAGTTTGTGCTTAATTATTTTATTTCCCGCTTCTCTGTGGTTCGACACCCTACTTCCTTGGGTAAAAAAAAATAGTTGCGTGCCCATTATATGCTACACGCCACTTATGTTGACCTGTAATACAAAAAATAAAGCTTCTGAAGCACCTCAAGCAGCTGGAGCATTAACGAAACGACCTGGTACAAATGAAAAATATGTTTCATAGGACTTAAAACCACATATTTGTACAAATATGCCCCTAATAAATTTCTTTTGAATTAATAATTAAAAATGTAAAATTAAAATGTTGAAACCCTGAATTTCAACTGTAAGTCTGTAACACAGGAGCCACCCTCACCGTAACACAAGAGCCACCCTCGCCGCTGCCGCTCGCCGCCGCCCTCGCCAGCACCACCTGCCGCTGCCCTCGCCAGCGTCGCCGGCCTTGTTGCCTCCGCCACCATCCTTTGCCACCACCACCATTAAGTTGGTAGATTTTCAGATCTGCCATAAAGTTGGCATATTTATGTTGGATTATTAACCAAAAACTGCCATAAATTCGGCAAAAATATGAATTCAGTATCCAAATATTCGAAAAAATGGAATAAGCACGTTAACACAATCTGAAATTAGAAACGAAGCTAATGACAAAAAATTAGAAAAATCACTTTACGCAAATGCATTTTTGTCATAATGCGCTTGTCAGCATACATAGTTCTAGCAAAAACAGAAGGCATCATTCAAAATTTTGGAAAGTCGAAAATTTGTTGAAAACTAAGAAATCAGACATTGGAAATGGAAAATAGAAGTCCGAAAATGGCAAATCAATGTCAACATAAAAAAAAACATAGAAATAAGAGGAGGAGGGGGGGAGGGGGGTAGGAGGGGGGAGGAGAGGGGGAGGGGAAGGAAGGGGACGAGGGGAGCTCAACGACGACGGCGTGAGGGAGAGTGGCGGCAGCGATGTACAAAGAGGAATCCATCGATCACGCGCAAGGAAGAAGCATATTTTTGGTGCGCAACCGATCAATTATGCGTACGTGGGAAGAGAGTCGACAGTGGGGAGAGAGAGAGAGAGAGAGAGAGAGAGAGAGAGAGAGAGAGAGAGAGAGAGAGAGAGAGAGAGAGAGAGAGAGAGAGAGAGAGAGAGAGAGAGAGAGAGAGAGAGAGAGAGAGAGAGAGAGAGAGAGAGAGAGAGTCAGCCGAAGCTACTTCTGGTGCGCAGGGGGAAAACTTCTGGTGTGCATCGTACAAGTAGATCTGATGCCTGGTACGGGAGGTTGGGAAATATATTTTGTCTAGGTAGAGAAAATAACCGTATGGCCAAAGTGGGATGAAAATTTCTTTATGTCCCATATAGGATTAAATTGGTCCTATTTGAAAAAAAACAAGAAGTCATATTTTTGCATTTCAATCTTGTTTTAGTCCTATATGGGACGGTTATTAAACGTTTATGTTTATTTACTTGTTATGTACTTTAATTTACAGCTCAGTCTCTAAGAACCCACCAAGCGTCATATGCTAATAATGAAACTACATTCAATCATCATTTACCCAGTGCCGCAAAGGCTGCCACCTACAGTGGGGTAAGGGGAGGTCGGATGTACGCAGTCTTACCCCTGTACTAAAGCACAGAGAGACTGTTTCCGAATGACTCATAATGAAAATCGCTTCCAAAATTGCATAGACTGACTGCTGCTTCATAACAAAGAAAGAGCAGACAATTTGGTGAGCCATTTTGCTTTATTCCATCATATTCTCAAGCCAAAAAATAATGAATTTTTAGCTCCATTGCAAATGATGGAAAATGTGTGCGAAAAAACGTGTAGCCATGGTGCACGGAAAGCAATGAAAAGTGTCAGGACAAGATTGAAGGTAGAGTTTGACTTTACCCTTATGCAAGCAATATGCGCTAATGCAGAGACTTTCAATAATGAAATTGGATATGTCATCTGAAAGCATTGTGGCTTAAAGTACAAAAATTGGAGGTTTGTAACGGAAGATCGACGTGAGGGCATAGTTGGTCGGCTAAATATACTCTAACTGCCTAACAATACAAAAAGATAATATTTACAATTAATAAGGGAGACTTGTAATTTTAGTCTTGTAACTTTGGGATGTTTTCATTATAATAAGTTCCATAACTTTAGTCACTTAGCTTGCAAGTTTGGTCATGTAATTAATAAGTTTTTACGATTTAAGGACTTTCCCCCGAAGTACACTTTAATATCCGACATAAAATCCCGTGTTGGCGGCATTTTTTTTCCGGTATATTTTTTCCGGAGAGTGTACTTTTCCGGGGAAATGTCCTTAAATAGCAAAGATTTAATAGTTATAGGACCAAATTTGCAAGTGACTAAAATTACGAGACTAATAATGAAAACAACCTAAAGTTAAGGGACTATAATTGCAAATCTCTCAATTAATGATAATGATAAAGGTCTTTCAAAAAAAATTATAATGATAAAGGATAAAGGCTTTGGCTCCGATATGTACGCATGATAGTACGTGTGGCCATGCACACGTTATTGCACATGTACTAAGTTACTAACTAATACTCCCTTCGTAATATAAAAATTTTCTCATTTCAAAACTAGGTAGATTAAGAATAGCGGAAGATTGAAAAAGGATATTTCCTCCGTTCTTTTTCAGTTGCAATGGTCAACATTTCACACTTGACCATAATTATATCTTAATCTTTATTAATAGTAAAAAATAATTAAATAAAAATCAGATTTTGAAAATTTGTAATGAGATGAATTGAACAATATTTTTTTTAAAAAATAATTTTCGTAAAGTAATACCGTAAAATGTAGTCAAAGTAGAACATGTGAATAGTGTAAAATTCAACATGTTGTGATTAAAAAAAACGGAGGGTAGTATAAGTTATTGAGGTTATGATGGAAAAATAGTGAACTATACTAGTGTGATGGAATGAATGATAAATCCAAAAAAATAATTGTAATAGTGTATTATTTTAAAAATTATTGAGGATATGATGAGAATATTTTTTCGTTACAGACGAAAAAGGAAAGTGAGAAGATTTTTTGTTATGGAGAGAGTACATAATAAAAATAAATGTTTGGGAGAGGGCCAACCGGCCAAGGCCCCCTATCCATTCCCCCTATTTGTGTGTGTGGATGTGCGTGTGTAAAATTCAATTCCCTACTTTTATCTATGCATCTAAAAATGCCATGCAACTACTTATTTATCTAACTAAATCATTATTGACATATTTAGAGTTATCAATTCGTAAAATCCATATGTATACTTATTTCTCACTAGGCATTTTTATTCGAGCTATCTCCATTTAATTTGAATTTAAATATAAATAATTAAATATATATATATATATATATATATATATATATATAGGACTTTTCATGTCCAGCCGCCTGACGGGAACCGCCGTCCGGCCGAGGGCATTTCGGGCACTTCCCGGTGGAATTTTTTGATGAAATTTTTTGAGCATGTTCTTCATGAAGTCTAGTTTATCCATACCAAATTTCAGCTCAAAATATGATCGGGAAGGCACTCAAATAATTTCTTGAAGTTAACTGGGCAGTTCATACATATAAACTGCCCAGTTAACTTCAAGAAATTATTTGAGTGCCTTCCCGATTGAATTTTTAGCTTAAATTTGGTATGGATAAACTAGACTTCATGAAGAACATGCTCAAAAAATTTCATCAAAAAATTCCACCGGGAAGTGCCCGAAATGCCCTCGGCCGGACGGGGCATCCCGTCAGGCCGGCTGGACAAGAACGGGACTCATATATATATATATATATACATCGGTGGTGTTTATTTGTCTTGCTTTGGTTAGATAAATTAGCGGGGATAGATTCGAACTGCCTGGCTAGCCTGTATGCATGATTGAAAAAAAACGAATCAGGAAGGTGGCCATTGTCTTGCCTATTTTTGTTCTTTTCCATTTAATTAGTTAGTAGAATATAATGTGCTCATCATATCACTGCTCTATTATCATATCCTCGCATTCTCAAAGTACATACATCACCTCACCATACATTCATGCATGGGCGGGGTGCGTACGTGCCTTTTATATTCAAGTTTATACTAGGTATTTAGTCACGGACGGCGTAGTCACGCGTGTAGTCACGGATTTAGTCACAGACTGCAGTTCATATTTTCCGTGACTAACAAAGTTTTTGTTAGTCACGGTCGCTAGTCGTGACTTAATGAGTGTGACTAAGACCATTTGTAGTGGTCAAGAGTCTAAATTGTTAAATTTCGACTCCGTCCATATGAAAACAGTGTTTAGACTCCGTCAATACTATATTTTCCTGCATCCGTGCGCCGTCAATAAAATACACTCAGCATATATTTTTACATATCAATTTAGTAAAACATTAATTAAATTATTATAAGTAATGTTTTACTATTAATATTTTCCCTAAATAATTATGAAATAAAAAATACACATTTCGATTTAAAAATAAAAAAATTCAATAATTTTTTTAACGTTTTTTGGTTAAAAAAATGAACTTAGTTCAAGTAAACTGCGATTATGAAATATTCAGTTATTTGAGAATGCATCATGAATTAAAAATTTGTGATTCATGTTTTTTTGGACTCGGAAAAACTTCAACGTATTTAAAACTTGAGATTTTTATTTTATTTTATATATTACATATTGGTGTCATATGAAAGATCACGAAAATTCATGAATTTTGATATGTTTTTTGAAAAATCTGGAATACAATTAAAAAAGTTATAAGAGTTTTAAAAAATTTGAGGTTTAATGACACAGGGATGACATCATCATTTGAAAGTCAACCCACCCTCTATTAATAAGACCCTCAACCCCCTTAGCCACTTTTAAGACCTCCCTCAATCCTCCACTACACACATTTAGGAGTCCAAAAGTTCCATTTTTAACTTTTTGGACTCCTAAAACCTCACCACTCCAAATGGTCTGAAAGCAGTCACCGCCACATAATCGTGACTACATTTAGTCATGGGTTAATCGCGGACAGTAGCCGTGACTAATAATACGCCGGAAAACCTTCTCCGACGTGTTAGTCACGGTCCACAGCCGTGACTATTGTATTTTTTTATATATATATTAGTCACGGTCTAATCTGTGACTAATATAATCCGGTTTAAAAAAATCCGCCATCTTAGTCTTGGACTTAGCCGTGACTAAGTTTTCAAATTTTCAAAATTTTCAAAAGACCGCGGTTCCGATTTTCTATTTTTGAAATTTTGCATTAGTCACGGACATTAATCCGTGACTATATTTTTTTAAAAAGAAAAAAAATTAATTCCGGACTAACCTTAGTCACGGATTAGGGCCGTGACTAAGTTTTTTGTTTTTTTTTTTAAAGTTTTTCCGTTTTTTTAAAAAATGTTTTTACGAATTATATTTAAAACATTATTTTAAATTATATTTTAAATTAATAATATAATTTATTTAAAATATTATTTTATTTCAAAAAAATTAAAAATTATATTTTAAATTTTATTTATTGAAAATATGTTATTATATTTTCTTTAAAGTCTAATTTTTTAAAGAAAAAATTACATTTTAAACAGTAAAGCAATTAAAACATTAAAAAAACACATACAACAAACTTAATAAAAATTATGACAAACTTATAAATGTAATATGTAATGCTAAACTTATAAATATATGATTACATGCCCGTTCATCGTCGGACTCCATTATGATAAAAATCAGTATTATCTTCATTATCATCATCATCATCATCAACAAGAAACTCTTCTGGGTCCATGGGGGGTCTTCGGACTGCTGCACGGGGTCGTCGGGTCGGGTTCCTCCTCGGCTACCTCCTCCACTGCCTCCTCGGGGTCCTCCTCGAGGTCCTCCTCGGGGTCCATGGCTTGCTGTACCACTGCCTCCTCCGGATGACCTCAAAAAATCAAAGGACATAGATCCGAAATTCGGACCCATCGTAGGCGTGCCACCGTATCCGGAGTTAGAGAAAAAACCCATACCGCCCATGTGCGGAACTTGAGGAGTTTGCTCAGGGTGCAATACGTACGGGGGAGGAAAAGGCTAGTGCGGAGGCTGGAATCCGGCACGCATGAACCGTTCTATCTCCTCCAGCCGGGCTTTTTTTTCTTCCTCTTTTTTCCACTGCTCCTTCCATCGCTGTTCGTGCTCCTCCAGTTCACGCTGCATTTGAGTAATACGAGGATCTTCT
Organism: Cuscuta epithymum; assembly: GCA_945859915.1. Taxonomy (NCBI): domain Eukaryota; kingdom Viridiplantae; phylum Streptophyta; class Magnoliopsida; order Solanales; family Convolvulaceae; genus Cuscuta; species Cuscuta epithymum. The sequence goes on along the minus strand of CAMAPF010000012.1, from coordinate 2,262,638 downwards.
CCCCGCCTTGATTGAGAAGAGGAAGCGCTGGTGCTTCGATCATACAAAATCCGTTGCCCCTCGGCCCCCAGGCACGGAACCCGACCCTTGTAAACCCTGGCCGCCTCAATGGCCGCCTCATCATCCGCATCGGAATCGAGCTCGTCCTCCTGGGTCAAGCCTCGCTCCGCACGCTGCCTGTCAACGGTTTCGTTGTACTTCGTCTGCATTTAAAAAAATATTTTTAAATGCTACATACTTAGATTTGAAATGTTACTAAATAACAAAATATGATGTTACATACTTCGAAGTCAGCGAGGCGGGGGTGGCAGATCGGCTTCCGACTCCTCGCCGTGCTTCGTCCAGCAATGCTTGACGAGCTTGAGAATTTCAATCCTCTTCTTCTCAGGACCAGCAATGCTTCACAATAATAATGCACAAAATATAAGTAATTACCTAATACTTAAATTTAACTAATATTATAAAAAATTTATGTAATTTAACACTACATTTAAATTAAACCTACGTTTAACTAAATTTAACTAATTCATTTCGTTAATTAATTAACAACCTTTTTTAAAACACATTTCAATCAACTAATATTTAAATTTAATTAATATTATCAAAAGTTTAACGAATCTAACTTAATTAGTTAAAACCTACGTTTAACTAATTAATTTTACTTAATGCATCACTACGTTTAAACCTACGTTTAGCTAACTAATTTAACTTAATTAACACATAACTACGTTTAATCCTACGTTTAGCTAACTAATTTTAATTAAATTATTTTGTAAAGCTTAACTAATTTTATGACATCACTACGTTTATTGTTAAATATGTTGCTAATTAATTAATAACCTCACTAATTTAATAGTTTTAATAATTTAAATTGAATCAACTAATTCTAAATAAAAGTAATAATTCAAATAGCATACCTTATCTGCATAAACAGGGAAAATGACATAAGATAGACTACATCCTTCGATATTTGAAACAGATACTGTATTATATAGTACTGGGAATGAATTGGTGTGGTTCTGTTGAATGAGTTGATCCTGCATATATATAAAAAATTTAGTCACGGACTTAGTCACGGATTTGTCCGTCACTAAGCAAAAACGTGTACATTACGCGTCCAAACCGTGTAAATGACGTGCAAATCACGGCCGCGAATAATTTTATTAAATTTAGTGACGGAATTAGTCACGGACATGTCCATGACTACTTTTATCGGTACAAAATACCGTTGTGAAGTAATTCCTGGGAGTTAGAAAATTAAATTTTTTATTTAGTCACGGATTTAGTCACGGACAAATCCGTGACTAAATCACCGGAATAAAATAAGGCACGCCGGAAACGCAATCGGGGCTATCAGAGGATGTTAGTCACGGACATGACAGTGACTAAGTTTAGTCACAGACGTAGTCACGGTCGTATCCGTGACTAATTTTTTTTTTGAAAGTCCGTGACTAGTCCGTGACTACGACCGTGACAAAGTAGTCACGGACCGAATCCGTGACTACAATCCGTGACTACACGCGTGTTTTTTTGTAGTGGATATGACTAAAACAAAGTGAGTTTCTCGAAATGTGACTAGTTATGTTTTTTTCTTGAAATATGACCAAAAATCGAAAAAAAAAAGAATTTTTCGTTATATTATATTGTGGAAGGACAAAAATACCCTTTTTTAAAAAATATGCATTTTACACTAATTTCGTCCGGGTAAGAATATTGCACTTCATGAAGGCGTTATTGCACTACATTTATTGCACTTTATGGCGGTATTCACTGCACGACATAACATTACATAAAATGAATTTAGCGTTTTTTAGATTTCATAACTTTAGTTCTTACATTTGGTTAAATATTACATATAATGCTACGAATTTATAGATATTTTTTCATGTCATTTTTAATGCATTTCTTTTCATGTCATTGCACTTTTTACATTATTGCACTTCTTGCCATATCATTGCACGTTTTGTCATAACTCATTGCGCTTGTGATGTTCACGGCATTAAATATAAATTATTCATTGCACACTTATTTCATCGTCTTCAACCTAGGTTCGTCTTCAACCTCGGTTCGCCATCAACCTTGGCCGCCTTGACTGAAGAATCTGAGTTGTAGGAGCGGCAAAGGGGCGCGTTAGCGAGTTGGATCGAGTGCAATCGTGCGGCTGGACAGCGACGAGGACGGCAACGCTCAGGGCTTGGGACGATGTTGACGAGCATGAATCGGGATGGAGGCGGCGCCCACGGCTCGGGACGACACCGGCGCGCAGGTGTAGGGATGGCGCTGGCATACTGGCGTGGTCGGTTGGCGGCGACGGCGGCGAACAAGCGTGGAACTAGAGATGGACTGGTGGACGGCGGTCGTGGGTGCGTGCAGTGGTCCGAGGGATGGCAGCGGCAGGGTGTGCGGTGAAAAGGGAAAATGAAGTTCTTTTTGGGACGGACGAAAAGGGAAAGTTGGAAGTATTTTCAGGGACGGAGGGAGTATGTTTTAAGTTTTTTCCAATCACAACTTTACTTATTCCTAAAAGAACACGGGTTGGGCCTAGACAGGCTGGTTATCAAACACCATATTTAGATGCACCTCACAATTTAGGATGTTAACTTTTGGATAGTTTCAATCCTAAACTAGACTAAACCAGACTTAAACAAATTAGATCACACCAGACCAGATTTGGACAGTTATAAAATACATGAAGATCAAACATTTACCAGAGCAGATGACATTCATGTAATTTCCATGTTTATATTTGTGTTTTTAATTAGTTTACAGTGATTGTTACTTTGGAAATTACACATTTTTGGTGTAAAAGTTTAGTTTGTAAAATGTTTGTAAATTGTTTAGATTAGGTTTATTCTGAGCTCAAACAGGTCCAAGATCACTCTAGGGACCATTGGTGAACATCACAAGTGGAAGGAAGGTGCAAAAATTCCAAAACAAAATGGAGATTCTAATTTTTGGTATTATACCCGGTCGAGTATGCCCTATACCCGATCGGGTAAGTCGCTGAAAAATCAAATCGGATCAACCCGGGAACAAGGCAACATGCAGGGGAGATTTTGACCACGATCGAATGTCCATACCCGATTGGGTATGCCGCAGTTTTTTACACTTCTGCGAAGCAACCGAGTACCCGATCGAGTGCCCTCACAGCCCGATCGGGTACACGATCCTGCAAGCCTAAAAAGCCTATAAATACACCCCATTTCCTCCACAATAAATTACCAATTCACATATACTTCTAAGCTCAGTTTAGACAAGTTATTTCTTTATATTTTCTTCATGTTTAGTCTCCAAATGAGGACCTAAACTCTTTCATCTTGGTTTTGCTACTTTGAAGCTTAGTGAATTGTAAGGTGTGAGTTATTTTCTTTAATCTTCTTCCTTGAATATTAATTAATTCCTATTCTTATTCCATATTAATATTTTGAGCATTACTTAAAGGATCAACTAGTTAATTAATACTAGAATCGGTCGATTAATACGCTTGTTATTAATTCGGTCTTTTCACGGTAGTAAACTTGGATTATTAATGCATGCGTCTCATGGTTAATAACCTAAGGGGAATTAATTATATTGATTAAACCAATAAACCGCTTGTGTTGAGGTTATCGATCTCAATCGTTTTCATCTTGATTTTATTGCTACTATCGAGTGAATATACGGCGCGTGTTCTATATTGGCTCGGTAGTAAGTTGTATTAATGAACGCGTCTCGTTATTAATAACTACCCTCGATGAATTGGATATACTCCTCGATTGAGTATTCGAGAGGAAGATAGTTAAAGATATAACCAGGATCGACGAACATTTCATTAAGTGGATAAAAACAAAACCAAGTCTCTTTCTCATTAATTAAACCACATAAGTCGTTCATCTTCGTGCTTAAATATAATTTAAGTTCATCAACCAATCATAAAAACCCCCCTTGTTATTTATTTATTTATATAAAAAGAGAAGTGTTCCTTTCCCTTTAGATACGAACCTTACTACACTATACTACGTATTAGTGTCGTATTGATTATTTATTTTGAGTGCACACCACGACAAAGTGCACGTCAGCAGACCAGTTCAGACCAGACCAGACTTAACAAACTAGATCAGCAACTTACAGTCCAAAAGAAAACATCATGAAGGCTTTGTTTTCCTTCCTTTTTTGTTTTTTCTTTCTTTTGTTTTGGTTGGGCTTTTCTAAATTAATTAATTAAGTAATAAATATTAATAATTAATTATTTTAGATAAAACTAGACGAAGTACCCGTGCGATGCACGGGGCATATTTAGAATTGAATAGTTAGTAATTTATATAAAAGTATGTTTTATGATGGTACATCTGTAATTTTGCAAACAATAGAATTTATATGCTTTAACTTTTATTATGTACGTTGTAGTAGCCGTAACAAAATAAAATTTTGGATTGTATGATAACTTGAAAAGTAAAATAGAAACAAATGATAATATATAAAATAAGCTCTACGTGACAATTAAATAACTTTTAGTATTAATTAGTTTCAACACTAAGCTTATCACACAACCAGGTTTAATCAAACAACTGCCGCATTTTACTTTTAATATCTTCTCAGTCACTAAAAGCCGACAGTCCCAAAAAAATCTATAAAAGTATCTTTACAGCTATTTGTGTCAAACATACCCAAAAATCTATTCCATACACTTAAGACTATGTATTGACTACTCCGTATATTCTTTATTCCTTCGATTAGATTTGCATGATAAGGGTGAAATGATAAATTAATAATTAATTTAGTTCTTATTCTAAATGTATTGAAATTCTCTTTCAACGTGTGTGGTATCCATATATGATATGAGTCGGAATACTCTTTCAATAAATTAATGGAGAATCTATAAAATAAGTCCAGACACCAAGCATTCCAGCCCAGCTGGTGAGAGGTCTCGAGTTCGAAACCCGCTAGGCACATAAGGGTTTGAAACTCAATGGAGTGAGTTTCAACCCTGATTATTCTAGGCTCCCCCAGCCCCCCTATCCCAGACCCCCTGGAGTAAAAACAAAGTCGAGAATATCTTTTAATATGAGACACATTCATTACTATTTCATGAGCGAGATGCATATTATATTCTAGCATTTCACATTAAATCAGTTCTGCTCCTTTCCACTTCCAACATAAACATTCTTTATTGAGTATTATTTAATCAATCAATAGTTTAATACATGCATAACATTGCAATAAATGCTCCATTCTAAATTACTCTCAATCTACAATCTTGGACGTGATGCATATTCTAGTGTTTTACATTTGTTTCACACTAATTCCCTATTATGACATTATTTTAGGTGTATTTGCCCTTCAAATAGCTGCCCCAACTTCGTTACCTTATATTTCCTCGATTCTTTGCTAATAAGCGTGCATAATGTTGAATATTACACTACTATATGTTCTAATTTGACTGCATTTTATATATTAACATTTTCATAAATTATTTTGTAAAAGATAATGTTAAATTTGTTCTCATTGTAAATTTTCAAAATCTGATTTTTTTATTTTTATTTTACTAAAAGAGAATACTACTCTCTACGTCCCACTAAGATTGTCTTATTTTATCTTTTCGAGAAATCCCACTAATATCGTCTCATACCAAATTTGGTAAAATTTGTGTGGTTCTAAATTATTTTTTACTTTATTCTTACTTGATCAATTCAATGTCAACCACAACCAAATAAACTAAACTTACTTTTCTTAATAATTATGACACCACTTCTTGTGTCAATGTTAGTAGGACGGAAGTAGTATATTACTCCGTCATAGTCAAAGTTCTACATCAGCAAACATGAAAAGTAGACTGTTGCACTTATTTAAGAATGGAAGAAGAATTATATAAATATAAAAACAATAACAAAGATAAAGATGACATTTAATTATACACAAATCTTTACATTATACGTAGTATTCTGTATGTAGCTATTCGTAATTATTTTGGTGCATTTGACATTTTAGCCATTTAAAGAGTTCTATATTCTTAACAAAAGACATATTAACAAAAAAAAATACACATTTCTATAAATTAACTATTACTACTCAATCACGGATTAATACACTATTTTAGGCATTAAATGGATTTCAAATTTTAGGGGTTCTTTATTTGTCAAGTTCCATAAAAATTCTGACTTTTATAGAATTTTAGATTCTATCAATTTTAAATTATACATATACTCCCTCCGTCCTGTAAAATAGTTCCCTGATTCCTTTTTGGGTCGTCCCAAAAAATAGTTCTCATTTCTCTTAATGGAGAATTTTGTGTGATTCACATTCATTTAGTTTTTTCTTACTCATGTCAATCACAACCATACATTTCCACTTTATTCTCATTTTATTAAACTCCGATCCAAGTCAATGCGAAAACTATTTTATGTGACGAAGCTGAGGGAGTATAAGGTACATACATAGAAGTATTTATGTTGTATATGTTGAAATAAAACACGTTGTAGTAGATATATAATAGAATATTTTCACACCATTCTAAACTTTAGGAGTATATTGTATCTGAATGTAACTATGAAAGGAGTATATATTGTATCTTAATGTAACTATGAAGGGTATTTTCATACCTTTCCCTAATTTATATCATTATGTAAAAATGGATTTGTAATTAAATACGGAGTACTCAGTATGGGAGAAAAATTGTTTTGATCAATTGCTCAACACTTCTATCCAAATATGACCTTTCCATTTCAATTAAAATATTAATATTAATATAAAAAACCAACTTATTCAGAAAAAATATAAAAACCAACGTGTAACTTCCTCAGCCATAAGCGCATTTCCAATGCTACAATGTGCACAGTGTACATGTGGCATGAAAGAGATAGACACAAAATATTAATTTTATGACATTTCTCTATCCTTCTTTCCACGGTCTTATGTGTTTTTGGTAAGTTTTTCTTTGCAATGTCAAGCACGATGTCTACATCTAGACATTGTGCTTTGACATTGTGAAGAAAAACTTATCAAAATGACATGAGATCCTTCAAATAAGGAGAGTGATATTCTATTTATTGTTTTGTAATTGGTTGTTTCTCGTGCCACGTACGCACCGTAGCATTGAAGATGCTCCAAGTCCATCTGTCCATGCATATATATATATATATATATATATATATATGGAAATTCTTTCTTCTTCAATTGGTAACGAAGTAACATCATGATAGTATAGATGGTAAATCTTTCATGATAAGCCATAATGTATAAAAAAACGGAAGCTTGTGCTAATTAAAGTGGTAACATTTACTTTTTGAAAAATTATTTACAAATTTGCCCTTCATTGGGCGGGAATTTTGCCTCCAAAAATGTAGCAACTTTGCTACTTTATATTATATAAAGATACGTTTAGCCAATCACTGCCTGCATAAATAAGTAGTAGATGCTTAACTAATATTTTATATTGTTAGTTATGCCTTCAATTTTGATTTAATCTTAACATTTGAGTTTAAGATGATTGACTCATTATAAAGTTAATATCTTTTTGAAAATAATTAAATGAAACACAAAAACTGAACTATGACTTCGAATATAATGAATATATTACATATATTAAAGCATGAAAGATGAGTTTTTCCCAAAATAATGTTAAATAAAAAAATATACGAAATTGTGACCGAGTTAAAATAATTTCCAAATACGGACGAGAACACCACAGTTAAGAAAACTGCCAAAAAATGTTAAATAAAAAAATATTAAAGTGGTGGCTTGGGCAAAAAATGAACACAACAACATCCCGAGACAAAAATGAGCAAGCGATTTGTGGGTCCCACCGAAAAACATCTATTTGTTTTGAATTGTTATAACTTTTGGGAAAAATAAAATAGATATCCCAAACTTTGAAGAAGTGTGAGGTAACTACCTCAAACTTGCACATGTAATATATGCATCCTAAACTTTATATAATAAGTTATGTTAGCACCATGATCGTATGTTTTTTCACAAATGTAATTTTATGGTGTTAAGTACATTTTTCATTGTTACAAAAAAATATTAAAATTCATAACTTTTCAATTTCTTTCATATGACACCTATAGTGCATATATATATATAATTAATTTGAGGATACAGCTACTAGATGTTTTTAGGCATACACTTTGTTTAAAATACATCCAAATTCTGAAATTAAGATCTCATGATTGCGTAGTGTCATTTCATTCGTGAGAAATTTATTCATTGGTTTTGCACGAGAGAAGATTCTTGCCATCATTTTCTAAAACATCGTGTCTAAAAGGAAAAGAGTAATCACTACAACAAAAAAGTCCTTTTGTAACACTTTATTTGCAACATAATTTTTTGTGTTACATATAACACGTAGGTGTAAAATCTTGCAACATTTACTTACAAATGTTGCATAATAATCCGATTTTTATAATTAGGCAACAGTTATTAAAAAATATTGCATATTACTACTATTTATGTAACACTTTCGTTTCAAATGTTGCATTAAACAAGAAATAAAATGACGGGGAACCATGTTTATGTAACGATACTAAAGAGTGTTTCATATGGTTTCGTTCAATTTATTTTAATTCAGACCTCTATTCCCGCTTCCTTTTCCCGCTACTAAAAACATTTTCCCTCGCCCTAATCCCTAAACATTATCTCTACTTTCGATCCTCCCACCGCTTGCGCCCTATTCCCTAAAAGCAGTCCGCCGCTATCATACAATCAGTGCTCCAGCGGTCCAGCCTAATAGCAGTCCGCCGCTATCATACAACCAGTGCTCCAGCCTAATAGCAATTCACTGCCGCTATTCTCTTCCAATCCAGGTTTCACGAACTCCGTATTTCTCGTGTCTCTTAAATCGCACCATGCTCTGTTCTAATCCAGAGTAGTATTAGGTATGGTTTCTACTTCATATTTTGATGTTAAAATTAGATTCCAGGAGATTACAATTGGATTTTTTTGTTTAACCTAGAATTAGTGGCGTCCAAATCTTATATTATTGGAATTGTTTGAGATTTGGGTATTGTTTGTAGATAGTGGCGTTTGATTTTGAGTGCATTTGAGTCTTGTTTCAGATCTGATGTTAAAATTAGAATTTTCGTAGGTATTATTGTTAAGATTGCAGCTATGTTCTAAGATTATCCCAACTATATTATTATCGGTAGTTTTTTTTCCTCTTTTCAAATACTATTTTATTAATTTTCAATGAACTGTCATCTCCTTGGAGGCCTTCATGATACTATGTTCTTCCTAACGTCCAGGCACATCTATTATCCAGGTTTATATTTTTTTCATAATGCTATTTTATTTATTTAAATTCTTTTTCAGTTCACCTTATCTATTAATTAGCATGTGTCAGTTTATATAGATTTTGTGTATGTATATGATAATCTCATCATTTTATTATGTTTTTGTAGATTCTATATTGTGTCTTATATTGTGTGTAGCTTTAGTTTTGGCTAAATTTGATGTATTATGCAATTAATTATTTCAGCCTTGGTTTAGTTTTTCAGACTTATTTTGATTAATTGATTATTCATAACACAAACCATTAATTTATGTCACATCCTCTCTCAGTTGCTTAAGGTGGGAATCTGATAAAAGTTATAATTTTCTCTACTTAATCAATACTTGTTGACAAAGTTAAACACTTGTTTTTGATTTACGGATTCTCATTAGTGATTTTCCCCGGAGTTCTGAGTTTTTGAAGGTTTTTAATGGTTGAGAATGCTGGAATTTGCACTAGCTTTAGAGTTCTAAGGCATGGCAGTTTAACTTTAATGTTTTAGTTTTGGTGAATTTTGTTAAAAAGCAGTTTGAAAGAGTGGGTTTTGACTTCTGAGGCATGGGAGTTTAACTTTAATGTTAAAATTCTAAGGCATCACAGTAAGTCAGTTGCTCCCAATAAGGCAGTTTAAATTTAATGAGAGGAATTTGCATGCTTTTAGTGATTTTTAAAAGAGTTGGTTCCTAGTTTTGGTGTTCATGGTTTAATTTACAGGTCTGCAACTTTAATGTGTTGTCATTTATTAGACTATGTTGTTATATTTTCATGCCCCGATGTTTCCTCTCCTTTTCAAAAATGAACATTCGGTTTTTAAAAAACCCGAAAAAAAATCAAAACCGAACCGAAACCAACCGAATCAAACAAACCGTGGTTGAATTTTTTTATCAAATAAACCAAACCGAACATTTTCCTTTGGTTATGCGTTCGGTTTTAGGTGAAAACTGAACCAAAGCAACTAAACCCACCCCTGTTATAAACCCTCCTCCAGGTCATACCTCCAATAAGCAAATGAATAATGTCACTCAAACATATTACTTTTGAACCTTCACACTTATAAACATAAGGTGTTATCATCCAAAGAAAGTAAACATATTAGCTTTTAACAAAGCAATCAAAAAATTGAGTAAAATAAAAACGATAACAAAATAAAGGCAAATAATTTATTAAAACTTTTCTAGTAAAATTAAGAGAAAAAATAGATTGGCAAAAAAATTAGCACCTAAAGCTAGTGGAGCAGGGTTGATAAGTACGGTCACTCAAAGCTTTTCAATTTTTCATTACTGTCCTCTTTTGTCTCTAGATTTGTTAGTCACATCTTCTAAATTCCATGATTTTCATCATCCTCACTCATAATTCTACGAAAATTAAAAAACCAAAAAAAAAATAATAGTCATTAGTCACAATACTTGTAATATTCTTCATTGTTACTTTTAGTTAAATGATAAACAAAGTATTCTTTATATGAAAGGGAAAAATAAGTACACTAGCTAGCTTCGATTTGGTTCAAATACTATGTATGCTAAATCACTTATTCTTTATTTGACTAGATGTCCAAATCTCCCCCAATAACAGTATATTTGAGACTTTCCTTTAGTAAAAATATTTATATGTCAATCAATAACAATATCCTATCTAACTTGGATATACCTTAGTAGTGCTTCATAATTTGATCAAGGTAGAGGTGTTACTAAAATCTCAAGTATTCAGATGGTAAGAAAGTAAATAATAAAAATAACAATAATAATTCCATTATGTGCTCTCCATTTCATAGTACAGATAGCTTCAATACTTGCTTTGTTGTTTGCTTTTCATGTGATGTTGTTTCATTCCATCTATTAATGCAAACAATAATAGTTTTTGCTAATTTAATCAGTAATTGAGTCATACAGAAATATTATATATAAATTGTGTTTGTGAGTTTCTTCTTATTGTTGTGCAGTTTTTTTACAGAGTTCATAATGGTTTTGATTTTTTTCTTTTTTACTTCCTTTGATGAGAACTTGAATTTAATTACTTTTATATACATAAGAAAAATTTGTGACTGGTTTATCTTATGTGTTTTTTATTTTATCTAATTTATTGAAGTTTAAGGTAATGGAGAGGGATAGAACTTGGATGTATACACGTAGACTTTCATTAGAATTCAAGACTGGTTTGGCCAATTTCCTTGACAAAGCTTTTGCTAAAGTAGCTCGTGGGGGTCAAATTCCTTGCCCATGCAAAGAGTGTAAAAATCGTTATTGGTATCGTAGAGATGAAGTGTGGAATCATGTAATAGCAAAGGGGTTTGTGGAAAATTATTTCAAGTGGAACTTTCATGGAGAGGGACCTATGTTTGTTGATTCAAAGGGTCTTGAGAATGAAAGTGATACAGTTTTGCCTGACAATATTAGTGATCTCTTAGAAGACAGATTTAAAGGGATTCATGAAAACGAAAATATAAAGGGGATGAATGAAGATGCAAAAAAATTTTATAGTTTGTTGGAGGAGGGAAAGAAAGAATTGTATCCCGGATGTAAAAACTTTACAATTCTGTCTTTCACAATTCGTCTTTTACTTTTCAAGACAACTAGGAAATGATGCTCAAATTAAAACTTATTGATATATGTTCTTCACTATCAAGTATGGTGGATAGTCAGAATGGGAGAAAGAGAAAAGAGAATCTGAGGAATGATCCTAATTATGTTCCTACGGCTAAAGGATAATATAGCACATTACTCCGTGTCAGACAACTTATTTTGGTTAGCAAAGGGACCATGTCCTAGTGCGAAGAGATATACCGGATATTCTGTGAATGGGTACCACTTTTATACAAAAGATCGTGATGAAAGATGCAATACCCAGAATAGTGGAGTAACTGTAACTGCCATGACAAACAGTTTTGCAAGTTCTAAAGACAAGAATCCCATCACTGGTGATGTCGTCTACTACGGTGCAATACTAGATATAATTGAATTAAATTACTGGTCAAAGTTCAAGATTGTGTTGTTCAGATGTGAATGGTACCAAACCGAAAAAGATAAATATGGGCTTACATGCATTAACTCCACAAAATTTTGCTCGTCAGATGATCCATTTGTGATTCCTTCACAAGTACATCAGGTGTTTTATGTGGCAGATCCCGTTTATAATGAGCTATCATACGTTATGGAAAGAGTTCCTAGAGGTTTCTTTGATTCGGAGACACAAATAAATGAAGATGATGAAATTACCTACTGGAAAGAGCCTATAGATCATCGAGCTCAGAATTTCCCATATGTTTCCAGTGATGATATTAATGGAGCCAGAGAAGATCTTGATCCAACTATACTTGATGCTCAAGTTGAGACAGTAAATGTTGGACAATCAAGCACGGGCATCACAAGTGAATCCGAAGAAGAAGAAGACGATGATACGCTATGGGATTGGATGCATGCTAGTGATGAAGAGCAATAACTTTATTCTACTTTTCATTGCTTTTTATAACATGTCCATTGATTTTTCCTTGCGTTGTTATTTGTTTGAAACTGTTTCTTAAATGATTTGGGTTATTTATTAATTTATTCTTGTTTTAATTTGAAAAGTTGTATCCCTTTGGTGTATTTTGATGCATTCATTATTTTTTCTTATGAAGTATTACTTTTATGATTGTATGGATCAAAGCATCTCTTTAGACGGTATGTTCACAAGGAGGGTTACTATTGGGTCCTTCTCTGTTGTAGGTTTTACTTTGTGTATATGAGTGTTTTCTTTAGATAATGTACTTATACATATAACTTAAAAAGTGTTCCAGCTGATATATCTTATTTGTGATTCACAGAGACATGGACAAAACAAAAAAGCATAATGTGCCAAGGAATTTAGCATCAAAGCGAACATCAACTACATTTGGAGACAATATGTCAGAATATGAGAAACAACGTTTACTCAGAGTTCGTGAGAATAAGGAAATGATGCTCAAATTAAAACTTATTGATATATGTTCTTCACTATCAAGTATGGTGGATAGTCAGAACGGGAGAAAGAGAAAAGAGAATCTGAGGAATGATCCTAATTATGTTCCTACTGCTGAAGAAATTACTTCATTAGAGATGGTTGAAGGTGCAAATGTTCTGAAAAAGGTACACTTTACATATATTTGATGTTATAATGTGTTACTTAAACATAGTAACGGTAATGTTTTCAATTTTGTAGAAAAAGCAACAGTATATCTCACCCCAGTCACTCACTAGAGTTCTAAGGAATAAACAGCCTCAAGGCCTACCAAAAAGTGATTTAAAGGTGCAAAATCAATCTGCAAAAGAAGTCACAACACAGAAGAACAAAAACAAGGGTCCACCCAGAGATGCAGTTATTAATATGGCTGAGTTTTTAAGATACAAATCTCAAGAGGAGAACCATGAACCACAATTATCTCCAGAAAATGAAGGTTCAGTTTTAATACTTTTTCTAGATTCCTATTTTATTGCTTTTGAATTCATAAATATTTAAAGATTCACACATGATAATATAGTGCAAGGAAAAATGGATTTTAGTTCATGGGAAGATGATGACATTTTTGATAGCATTGAGTCAGACAGTGCACAAGGTATGAATTTCAAGTTTTATTTTATTGTTAATCAATTGGCCTATCAATTATAACCTAAGTACTTTGTGTAGGTGGAAATAAATCTAAAGAAGGGGATGATGATGATGTTATGATGGATCAATTCGTCGAAGAAGAAGAAAATGCAGATGATTTTATAGAACACGGTCAATTAATTGGAGATGATGATGATGATGATGTTGAGGTAAACGGTAATGAAATGCATGAAGGATCAAGTAAGTGCATTTTCTTTTTTTCTTCTAATATTTTATGGTTTCTCTTCTTCTTCTTCTTCTTCTTCTTGGCATTAAAAATTGCATTATTCAGTTAATTTTCATCAATATATTTGTTTCCTTGATAAAAATTTTATGATGTATTTTACAGATGTTGTGGCACACGAAAGAAAAAAAAGAGGTCCTACAATGATGCATGCAGTACACGTGAGAGAACATCGTATATCCATCATATTAAATAAATTTGGACAACCTATTGGGCCCGATAAAGCCACACTGGATCAGTTTTCATCATTTTTGGGAACAGTGGCTCGTCATTATGCCTTTGCTCCACTAGTTACTCCAACGTGGACCCGTGTAGAAAACAAAAACAAGATGTGGGAATATGTATTGGTATGTTATGGTAATAATCAGATATTATAGTATATCAAATTGCATATTACTAACTTCTCACTATTATTCTTTTTTCAGTCAAAATATGATGTCCCCATACATGGAAAAAAATGGGTCTTAAGTACAATGGGGTCTGCATGGAGGGTACACAAGTGTCGATTCAAGGAAAAGTTTTGCAAAACATATAAGGATAATATGACGAGATGGCGCCACCGCCCAAAAGACATTCCCCAAAGTGATTTTCGAGCTCTTTTAAAGCGATGGAATTGTAAAGATTATCAAGTACGTTAAATACATATAAATGCGTATCTCGATTTCCTAACATTTTACACTATATAATTATGAATAAATATTTTGTTTCTAGGCAAAATGTTCCCGTAACAAGCGCAGTCGTAGTTTCCAGAAGGACAATCACACAGCTGGTCGTGAGTCTTTTGCGAGGATTCGGGAAAGATTGGTATTTAGAGTACATATTTATATATATTGAGTTTTAATTTAAAAGTATACATAACTGTTTTTTTACCCAGGAAACTACCCTTCCAAATTGTAATGACATACCTTTGTCAACTATGTTTGAAGTCACACGTAAAAGGACTGAGGGCCGCAACTACAAAGAGTGTAATGAAGATACTGCTGCAAAAGTGGTACGTCTTATGTGGTCTTATACTTTTGAATCATAGTCATTGAAAGACAGTGTGGTGAGTTGTTAGTTTTGATTTTTTTAATCAATTGTGAAGCAGGGTTGTTAATACAGATTTTCATTGCTTAATTGCATATATTCTTAGATGTGATAATTTTTGGTGAAATGCAGTACTTGTATTACAGAGTATAATTTTGATTTTTTAATCAATTGTGAAGCAGGGTTGTTAATATAGATTATCATTGTTTAATTGCATATATTCTTAGATGTGATAATTTTGGGTGAAATGCAGTACTTGTATTACAGAGTATCTACTACAAGGTGTAGCAACTTGTATTTGATGTTGTTATATACGAGGTTACTGTTCTACTAATAAATATTAGATTGGTTATTTTGATCCTATGTGATTGCCTAGATTTTTGAGCTGTTTTGGGGTGTTGAATATTTTGTACTCTTGTATACAGAATGTCGTTTTATAAGTTCTTTACAAACTAGTAAGTGCAGCTTTGTTGCTGCAAATTTGTGCATGCAGTTTCTAAGTGATGTTACCACTGCAAAATAGTGTAGTTTTTGTGTAGTTTTGAAGTGCAACTTTTAAGTGTAGCTATTAACTTTGCAACTTATATTCCCAGCCATTTTTATTATTTGTAGGCCAAAATGAAGAACTATGAGGCACAGAATAAGGATGAAAGTGGTAGTGCAATAATTGATGGATATTCATTTGTTATGTCAAAAGAGGTTGATGGTCGTCCGATAATGTGTGGCAGAGGTGTGACCAAGAAAGATATCTCCAAAGTGAAAGATAATCCACAATCACATGTTGCGACTCCAAATGACATGGACATCGTAATAAGTGATTTGAGAAAAGAGATTGAATTAGTAAATGAGAAGAAGAATGCTGAAATGGAACAAATGTGCAAGGAACGTGACGCTGAAAAACGAAAGATGGATTTAATTTTGTCAAAACTTGCTACTTTGATTCCAGATCTCGATTCTGCTTTACTTGAACTATAGATTGGTCTGAAAGACACGCCGGACATAGGTAGTTGATTGAACTTCGCAATGTTTGTGAATTCCTATTTGACAGATACCTTATATCTTGTATTCTTGTACTAATTTAATCTTTTTCTCTGTGATGCAGGGCAGCACCATAGACATGGCCAGTGGTGAAGATTGCAGTTTACTAGCGGCACTAGAATTTTATAGATTAGTTGGATATTCTTTTTGTCTATTTTTTGTTGAGCACGTTTGACAATTTTTTTTGGGTACTTCGACATTATGATGGATTGTTTGAAGATATTATTAAGTTTTATTTGAATAAAATATTCCTCCAAGGAAAGCTTATAAATGTTGTGAAATATTTCAATATAAATATATTTATAAGATTTTGTATTATGCTTGCATGCCGCAAAATTTATAAATTGATACTATATATGCTAGTAATTAAAAAAAAGATGCTGATACTTAGAAGTATGTATATATATATATATATATGTATATATATATATATATATTGAAAATGCGTTATAAAAATAATGTTGCATAATCTTAATAATGATGTTACTTCTAAGTCTCTAAAAGTGTTGCATGAAATAAAAAATGTTACCTAATCTTTTCAATTAACCGTTGCATATTGTGAATGAATGTTGCTAAAGTACAAAACCACATGTTACGTAAACCTTATAAAGTGTTGCGTAAAGTAACACTTCAAATGTTGCATTTTACTAGAAAAATGTTGCATAAGATTCAAGGTAAAGTGTTGCAAAAAAGTGTTGCATATGTAATACTTATGCAACACTTCGATACAATGTTACTTATTACGATGAAAAGTGTTGCATGTGACC
The DNA here is from genome assembly GCA_945859915.1 of Cuscuta epithymum. NCBI lineage: Eukaryota > Viridiplantae > Streptophyta > Magnoliopsida > Solanales > Convolvulaceae > Cuscuta > Cuscuta epithymum. The sequence goes on along the minus strand of CAMAPF010000012.1, from coordinate 2,245,720 downwards.
TTATGCAATGAGATCTGATGCAGCATCCTTGAAAATGTTGCATTAACTATTTTGTAACATTTTATCTATGTAATGTAACATTTTTCACGTGTTACATAATGTTCATTTTGTTGTAGTGAATTTATTTGGCCCTCTAACAAATGTGTCTCCGTTTTTTATATATATGTATTGTTAGTGTTATATGAAAGATAATAAAAAATTATTATCTTCATATGAAAGATAAATAATAGTGATAGATTAAAAATTGATAGAAAGAATCTTCTCCCATGCAAAATAAAAGTTATTATCTTCATATGAAAGATAAATAAAAGTGATAGCTTAAAAATTGATGGAATGAATAAAATGTCCCCTTATTGCAGAATGAAATTGTTTTGTACAATCATGATATCTTAACTTTAAAATTCAGATGCATTTTAAAACTAGTTATGTAACGCGCGTTGCGCGTGCGTGTTAATGCCCAAGGCCATTGTAGGGATACCAAAGACTAATATTTCAAACTTTAAAATGACACGTAAATTTTTCTCAGTACCATTATACACTAACAATATTCATGCTTTTATAATAGCAGAGAAAGCTCTAATAATTATAAACTTTCTCACATGTAAGGAGAAAAAATTAAAAGCATATTTTAACAATAAAAACACACAAATCCACACAAAATAATATATACCTAAAAAAAGTATCATTTCCAAGAGTAAGTGGATGTCTTATTGATGCATGCCATGTTTAAGGGATATTACCTTAAATAGGACTGAAAACGTTTGCATATTTCAAAATAGGAGTATCATGTTTTTACTCCCAAAATATGAGTAATCACTGACATGTTTTTGATAGTACCAACCTTTAAACATGACAATATTTTTCAAGATTGACAATAATTACTCTTATTTTGGGAATAAAAACATGACAATCCTATTTTGGAATTCTCAAATTAAATATTTTTACTCATATTTCGGGAATTGTCCTTGTGTTTGACAAATCCAAAAAAAACTGTCATTTGTTTAAACTTTCAGAAATGTCCTAACATTTATTCTCTAAAATTGGAAAGGAAATGTTACTTTACTAAACGAAACTTAAGCTTCATTGTGCCGGAAAAATTCAAAACCAATACAACACTATATAACATCAAATTCCTTATATTGAATGGATCGATAAAATAAGAATAAACTCATAATGATTTAGAACCACACAAATTTTACTAAATTTAGTACTACGTATGTGACAATTTTAGTGGGACGGATCGACCAAAAAGGAAAGATGAACTAATTTTAGCGGAACGGAGGGTGCAATAATTTTGTTCATAATTCCCGATTTTTATTTTGAAGGATGTATTATATCTCTATTGTTGCAAAGAAAATTGAAACTATATATACTGCATTAACAATCAAGTGAATAAACGTATTAGTAAAAGTGGCATGAGTCAAATTAAAATTTAGAGTAGAAACAATGATATCGACCAAAAAGGAAAGATGAACTGATTTTAGCGGAACGGAGGGTGTAATAATTTTGTTCATAATTCCCGATTTTTATTTTGAAGGATGTGTTATATCTCTATTGTTGCAAAGAAAATTGAAACTATAGCGCATTAACAATCACGTGAATAAACGTATTAGTAAAAGTGGCTTGAGTCAAATTAAAATTTAGAGTAGAAAAAATGATATCTATCATACCTAAACAATCAAAGAATCATAGTTCATGTAGTGAGACGGTCCTTAATTAGCTTAAGGTAAACGCTATCAACATGAATCCAAATTTCATCCCATTTTAGAGCCCGTTTGGTAGCACGAAAATCGGCCGATTTGGCTGATTCTGCTGAAATTTATGAAGTTATGGCTGAAATGGCTACATTGGCTGATTCTGCTGATTTAAGAAAAAACATTTTAAAATATATTTTCCTAATAAAATAAAGAAAAAATTATATGTAAAAATAGCTAAAATGGTCATCTACAGTAACTTCAGCCAATACAGCCAGAAAAGTAACTCAAGCCTTACTTTTTCTGCTTATTACACAATTCAGCACGCGAAAGCAAAATTTACGTGTTTGGTAAAAAAGTTGACTGATAAGCCGAAAAGCATTGTTGCCAAACGGCCTCTTAACCTAAACTCGTTGTCCAAAACTGCTTTTGTGCGTGATGATTTATGGACAAATTATCCATAAGGATATGATTTAAGAGAATCACAATTAATGATAGCTTCAATCTAATTAATTAGTTCGGTGGAAGTAAACGTTTGGCTAGCCAAGCTGTAGATAAGGAGAAATGAATGGGTTCTCAAGAGATCTTCACTTTGACGGAAAAACTAACGGGAATGTAAAGAAAGTCATGTGAGGTACAATAGTTTAATCATTTTGTACAATTATGTATTGCACAATATATCTTTGATTAATTGCGCCCAATATATACATATAAAACACAGTTATATTCTAAAAATCATTTGATGTCTTCCCGATTGAATTTTTAGCTGAAATTTTTGTGTGGATAAACTAGACTTAATGAAGAATATGCCATAAAAATTTCATCAAAAAATTCCACCGGGAAGGCGGCCAAACGCCGCCGTCCGGACGGAGGTTCCTGTCCGTAATTCCGGACATGAACTTTCCTCTCTCTCTCTCTCTCTCTCTCTCTATATATATATATATATATATATATATATATATATATATATATATTGGATGAAGGGGGCTTATATTATGAGAAGAGCATTCGGCAAGGGTCTAAATAACAAGAGTACCATCGGTAACCACCCGCCCTTGGGCCAGACTCTGAGTTAACCACCTTCAAGAAAGCAGTATAACTCGTTGATCCTAAACTGGGCATATTTGAGCCAATAATGGTTACTGGCCACTTACTGCAGAACTCTCATCACCCAAACCTAATGCAAGAGTCTTACAAAACCAAACCAAACAAAACAAAAAACAAAAGCAACAGTCTGAACGTGGAACGAAATATGAAAAACAACAATAAAATAAGAACCAAACTGGATCTTCTTCAACCATAGCCTCACGAACACTTCAGGCGGGTCTAGGATCACAGACCCGCCTCCTCCTCGTTTATTGCTTTGTCCAGTGCCATCTCCTCTCCTGAAGTGTTCTCCTGTGCCGGTTCCTTCCAGACTCTCCTGCGCTTCTGATCAACCGAGACCTCACTTGCACTGCTGCAATCCTCTTCCTTTGTGCCACTGCTTTCTGTCTCATCTGTATCCCCCGCGCCTCGATCTCATAATGCCCTCATCTCCTTGATACCCCCTCCTTTGCTGACTCGGACCTCCCTGTTTGTTCACCAACCACTTACTACCTCTTGTGGGGCTAGTCTTTCCCCCACCACCTGCTCTAAGATTAGCACTAAAATTTTTCTCCAGAGCAAGATCTTCCACATATTTCAATGGGAAAAATTTCTCAGTGTCCCATAATCTCACAAATGAAGCAAAAACTTGGTAATTTTTCGTACTTAAAATCTACTGAGTGTCCTTCACCCCCTTAGTCAAAGTAGAACCCCTTTTCAGGGGCCTTCTCACATCCATCTTTACTCTAACCCTTAAGTATGAACTACATTTTTCCTTAAAGTGGCTTTAATCAAAACTAATGAATTCCCCAATGTAGTTACCCACCCTTCTAGCAATGTCTACATTTATAAACTTATACGGAACATTGTGCACTTGCACCCAAAACTCTGCCTCAAACAAGTTCATTTTATGTGGTATATCATTAGGGCCAACCGCCTTTAGCAATAACAGATTCCGTTCAAACAGCCAAGGACCATCTTCCATAACACGATTCATATCAACTTTATGATAGAAAATGAATAGATACCTCTTTTCATCAATTTCTTGAATTGCCATTCCTCTTCCTAGCCTCCAGAGCAATGCAAAAAGGTCATGTAGTGCCTGAAATCTGACTTTCCGGTCTGTAAGAATGTCGCCCACCACCAGAAATTCCGCCTCCTTTGTGGTGGAAACGATAACCTCTTCCTCCTCCTCATCAAAGTTGAGATTACTATTGTCTTTCTCCAAAGCCATTCTTCTGTACTGTTCCACCACTTCCTCCATAGCAGTAGAGAAGAAAAGTATGTCTGCAAAGTTGTTCTCCTGCGTAAGAGCGCTCGTTCGGCCCCAACTTCGAAACGAAAGCAGTCCAGCAAAATTGATCTGCCGCTGCAGTCTTCGAAGCCTGCCGAGAAAACCACACCCACCGCCGTTCCCGTCCCAACCTAAATCAAAGGCTGAAACAAAAAATCGGGAAATACAAAGACTACACTAGGCGGCGGCGAAAGAGCCGAACCCTAGAGAAAAGAATCTCCTACGGATGTGGGAATTTGGCAGATTAATTAGAGAGAAAATAAAAATGCGAATAAAATGATTAAACTAGGGGGTTCTTTCTAATTAATGACGAAGGGAACATGGATTGATTCCGGGGTAACCAGATTTCTGGCAGATCAGGATTAATTACATGAAATTAATTCAATTGAGCCTAGCTAATCATTACTAAGTTCTTACCGCTCTCGCGGCGTAGAGTACAATAATTTAGGGGACCAAGCTGATCTCTCATGCGATAGGATCCTAAATTATTGCCAAGACGAGCGAGCTTACGGCCCCTTAATCGCTACTAATCTCTTAGCGAACGATTAAGTGTGTGTGTGTGTGAAGGTGTACTAGAATAAATTAGATCTCTCTTAATTTATTCTACAAGCAATTGTAATTCTAGCGTGCGTTCTAGGTTACAAAAGATATCAGTTAAATTATTCAAACACAAATTAAACGGTATTCATGCAATTAATCCATCAAGAAACTAGCCATACATCATGATCAACCCCTTCATCAATCCCAAATGCCTAATTAAAAATACTCACAATTCATAATTGAAGAATCAATAGAATTGGAATAAAAAGAATTAATTGTCATTAATTAAAAAGGTGGAACTTACAAAGAATCCTAAAAGATTGATGAACAAGGCTGAAAAGCCCTCTCAAATTCGTGCTAGGCACTCTCTCTAAGCACCCCCCTTGAAAACGGGGGTTTATAGGCTGTTTAAATAGAAAAATCGGGTGAAATTTGAGCTGAATTGGGATTTCCGGAGGCAGGCTCGATGTCAGGCACGATCATGCCTTCGATCGTGCCTCCGGAGAAAAAACGCGCATTTTGGGCAGGCACGATCGTGCCTCCCTCCAGGCACGCTCGTGGCTGGCTGGCAGTAGCTCCGCGATGCTTTCTCTTCACGCACGATCGTGCCTGACTTTGAGGGCACGATCGTGCCTACTTCCCTTCCGAATTTTGCAATGATTTATTCATGAAAGTTGTAGATAATGAAGTCCTCTATCCATTACAATTTGCCGAATGTGATTTGAATCATTCAATCAAGAGATATGATCAAAACGGTGGAAGGTGTCTTTCTGAAATCGCAGCAGAGATCATCTGACTTCATCGTCTGTTTTCACCTTCTTCCTCTCAGATTCTCGCAAAGGGGTATTCATATCATTTGTAGCCCTTGAAGTTATCTTTCATATGGAACTTGAATCGTGTCCATAGGTTGTTTATACAAAGCGTTATGCTAGAACGATTGACAGAAGGTCATCCTGATCGTTGTTTTCAAGCTTCATTCATCTTCTATTGATCTCATAACCAATCCTAGAGCTCTTTTGCCATCAAATCTTCACCGTAAACCTTCCGGTGACCTCCAAATCTCTCAATACACTCTCTAATCACCCCAATTGCTCCTCAAGCGTCGGTGTCGAACTCTAAAATCCTGATTTTGACTCCAAATGACACAAAACTCGAACCAACGCATGTTAAACATAACTTGAGCTAAAATTGAGACTTGTAACACCTTAAAGCTAGGAAAACCGTCAAAAGCCGATCTCAACACGCATCAAATGCGTGCCTAAATACGGACTTATCCGAACCCATTTATTTTAATCGTATAGTTTGCATTTTAATTTTTCATTCCAATCATATCTCGCACGATGCATTTATTTTATTTTATTTTAATCGTTGAATTTAATTAATTCATTATTCCCTTTTGTCCGTCCCTGTGGAAACGATACTCGTACTTACACCACTATATTACAATCTATTTTAAGTGCGAGAAAACTCACATCACATCTCCACCGTTGGCTAAGGAAATGAATCTTGACCGTAGCTTAATCTACTTGCTTTGTTCCACTTGTGTGAGACAACATGTTCACACATTTTAATGCAAGATAAAAGATATTTTATCTTTATTTGCATGCGTAGAAACTTAGTATAAAGCTGAGTGATATTTCAATGCTTCCGTACAATGACCGAACATTTGCTTTTGTAAAATAAATTTATAAGAAATTTATAATGTGATTAAAATCTCTTATAAATTTACTTTTTATCAAATTGTTATTTTGACTGTAAGTTGGTCTTTTTGTTTAAGAGTTTTGTGTCAAGAGAAGAGAGAATTAGATTTCGGATGCCTTGACTGGATTTCCATATTTCAGCTGGCTGCTGAGTTGGGAGCTGACTGGCGAAATCTGGGTTTTCCAGTAGGCTTCCTAACAATGTGTTCCAGTTAACTCTTTTCGTACCTTTTTCGTTTTGATCTTTTTCTTCTTGTTTTATGGTACGTTTAACTTCTCTTTTTAGTACTCTTTGCTTTTTATGAGTACTTTTCCACTAAATATGGAGCACATTACAAATAAACAAAGTTGAACATAAGTAGTAGACTAGTCTAATACAGGGATAATAAAAAGGAGTGGCATCATCAAAACCATTACATTATCATCAAAATCTATGGGAGCTAACAACATGGAAGGATAAAATTGGGTTGAGGTTGACTCAGCCGCACTCATTGTAATACCAGGCATTAAAAGCGGAAAAGACATTTTTTTCTTGGCTTGATAATTGATTATATTAGACATTTTATTCAGATAAAGAGTCATTTTAGAGTCTCTTTTTGTTAGCGGTATGCAAATCGTGTAACCCATGCAATAGCAAGGACACACGTGTCCCTCCCGGATCAGAGAGGCTACTATGATTTTATTCCCACGTTTCTTTAATATAAGTATCTTGTGTTACTGTAAAAAAGTAATTACAATATTGTAATTATTATAATGTATTGAATATATTGCTTTGCCTTTATATGTCATTTTACACTCTAGCATTCATTTTCGAACAACCAATATTACCAAACAATTATTTGCAATAAGGTAATATAACCAGACGATCAAATATCTAACACAATTAGCTGTTAAGAATTGGTTGACACAACTAGCTAACCACAACAACGAACATCTGATTGGCAAATAAGGTCATTACCTTGGTCCCGGATTAAGGACCCTATAAAAAATGACTCAATTTTTAGACTGTGATTAAATAAGGTAATTTGAGTATATTTTGACAGGTTGTTTGGGTAGATATATTATATAATGGGTGAAAGTGAAAATGTACTTCTAAGTACTACGAATTGCTCCTCAACATTTTTTGATAAATTGGGGAGAACAACCTCTAGAAATTGATTTTAATTCGATTCTACTTTCACTTCAAAAAAAATTTAGTTACAAAGAATCACAAACAAAATCAATTCCAATTACATCTAAAACAGGTAAGAACCTCTCATTAGTCATGAGTGGGAATTGAAAGAATAAATTTTAGTTCTGCAAATCCCTAAATGTTGGGAAGTGAGAGCACACAGAAGCCCATGTGAGAAGTGTATAAGATTGAAACTCTTAGGAGGCGTTTACTTCGCTGCTAAAGTCACAGTTAGGTTAGTAATACAGGTGAAGTAAACACACACGCTGCTTAAAAAACCGCTTACTAACCGAAAAATGTGCTTAAAGTGCCCCTTACTAAGCATACCACCCCCCATGTATTAATTAAGCGACACTATGAGCTTTTTCAGTTTCCGAATTTACCCCTTGCCCTTACCCTTATTGTTACCCCCTATCCGCCCTACCTTACTACCCCGACCCCACCCCGACCCCACCCTACCCACTACCTCCATCCATCCTCGTACCTTACCCCTACTCGACCATTACCCCACCCCCACCCCGCGTACCCCTTTTCCCTACAACGACCCTACCCCACCCCCACCTCGGCCCCACTCCAATCCATACCCTACCCCTACCTCGACCCCACCTATACACTACCCTTACCTTGCCCCGACCCCAACCCCACCCCACCCCAACCTAGGCCCTTCCCACCTTACCCCAACCCCCTACCCCCCACCACATCGGCCCCACCATATCCTAGCTATCCTACCCTACCCGACCTTACCCCGACCCTAACCCCGACCCCACCCAACTCCTTACACACCCTACCCCACCCCTAAACCCCAGGCCCTTACCACCCTACCCAGTGGGGCCCACCCTGACCCCACCCTGTCCTACCCTACCTTACCCCGACCCTAACCCCACCCCAACCTATCTCGGGGTGGGGCGGATATAGGGGCAAGTGGTGTATTGAGTGGGGTTGGGTCGTGGTTAGGGGTAAGGATGGGGATTGTGGGTAGGGTGGGGTTGGGGTTTGGGTAAGGTAGGGTAGGGGCCCGGGGTCGGGGTAAGGTAGGGTAGGGTATGGGTAGGATAGGATAGGGTGTGTGGTAGGGGGTTAGGGGGGGTAAGTGGATGGGGTGGTAAGGGCCTAGGGATAGGGGTGGGGTCAAGGATGGGGTAGTGGTGGGGTCAAGGTAGGGTAGGGTACAGTAGGAGTATGGTAGGTTAGGGTGGGGTTGGGCTTAGGGCTGATGTGGTAAAGGGTAGGGTGGTAAGGGCCTAGGGGTATATAGGGTGGGGTGGGGTCGGGGCAAGGTAGGGTGGGGGTAAGGGGTTGGGGGTATGGGTACACATAATACTTGTGTTCATGAATGTTTGTGTGTCTATATTTGTACAAGGTTATTTTGGACATTGTAATGTTAAACGATGTTTTAAACATTTTGAAGTAAACACGATCTTAAAACGTTGCTTATTTTATATGCCGCTTATTAACGCGGGTCTTAGTAAGCACCGTTTAGTAACCCGTGAAGTAAACATGTCCTAAATGTAGAAAGTTTTGAAGTCAATGACTATAATACCTTCCACACAATTGCTGAAAGATTAAAGGTAGAAATTCTAAGTCGGGTACTAAAATATCATTTACTTAAGGGAAAACTGTCAAATAGGTCCTCGAACTTTCATAAAAAGGTCAATTAAGTCCTTCTATAGGAGGTTCTGTCCGGCCGTCACGATTTGGGGCAGTTCCCGGTGGAATTTTTTGATGAATTTTTTTGAGCATCTTATTCACCAATTCTAGTTTATTCATACCAAATTTCAGTTAAAAATTCAATCGGGAACACATTCAAATTTATTCTTGAAGATAACTGGGCATTTTTGCGTTCTCGAATTAATTTGAATGCGCTCCCGATTAAATTTTTAGCTGAAATTTGGTATGAGTAAACTAGACTTGATGAATAAGATGCTCAAAAAATTTCATCAAAAAATTCCACCGGGAACCTCCCCAAATCGCGAAGACCGGACAGAGTCTCCTATAGAAGGACTTAATTGATTTTTTTATGAAAGTTCGAGGACTTATTTGACAGTTTTCCCTTTACTTAATGGTCGGAGCACTAAAATTGACAAAACTTGCATTACGAATTAACAAGAGTATCTTTAGTAGTTGAAACTACATAATTACTTGAAAGAAATGTGAGAAAATAACTTCATAGTATCTTCAGTCACAATTACTTAAAGAAAAGAAACAATAACACACCATAATTTTTTATTTTTACTGTGAGGCGTGATTAATTAGTTTTCCGTTCTTTCTCTTCTTGGATGGTATGTTTTACATGTCTTGAGAGTTTACTTCTCCCGAAACCCTCAATTACAACAAAAATAATTCGGAGTAATTTAATTTGCAACAACTGAAGTAACTACAATACAAAACCGGATTATAAATTTTAGAAAACTCTTGCGCAACCAAATCAGTTTCAGACCAAGATCCTCAATATTGCTCGCACTTGTCCCCATCGGCAATATGATTCCTCTTTCCAGATTTAAACAATTTTTGAAAAATAAATTGTCCTGAATAGGGTTGAAAAGTAATGAAAATGCATTCATAGGACCTTAAGCTTTTAATTTCATAAATATGACTGCATTAGTCATATGTAGAAACATAAAAAAATTCATATCGTAAATGCCCTTCGTTGAATTAATCTCTAAATTTCTTTAGATAAATTTTATTTTTAGAAGAAACCAATATAAATAATGATATTCATATTTGAAAAGAATTTATAATATGATCCTTCTAATCAGAAATCTTTTTGAATGTCAACCACAAATATATTTAATTATACGTAGTATTTAGTTATGCACTAAACAAGCATTCTTATTTGAATTCGTAAGTGACCCCGCATGTGGACTAAAGCATCATATAATGACACAGATCATGTAATCATTATTTTGTTAAAACAATTATATGTACTCGTCACTTATTAACATCTTTTTAAGGATTGCATTGGCCGAAGGCTGATGTTTGATAATGGTGGTCGTTTCCCAGTGTTGAGCTACCAGTATTATTCATGGTTTGTGCTCTTTTACTTTGTACCTAAAATAATTTATGGTTGGTGCAGTTTTGATGTACAGTACATGTTTCTTTGTTTTTGTCCAGCGCCAGCCTCATGTGATGCTTCTTAATAATCTTAACTTGCATGGTTCCGATTTTTTCGAGTGGCCCCTGGTTGTCTAACCTTTTTGTTCTCCTCATCCTTTACTTCCATTTTTACCGTTATGATAATATCTACTCCAAATTTATTTGCCATTTCGACCAAAATAATACTCATTTAAAAGGTCAAATAATATCTAAGCACTCTTTTCATTCTTTTTTGTTTAGGGAAAATCCCATTTTCCATCACTCAAATAGTGTCGATATTGAAATGCAGTCCATGTGTTGTCAATTGAGTACTTGTGTGATTGAGAGATGACATTAATGGGTGACATTTACAAACTTGGAGAAAAAGACAGAATCTACATTTCAATATGAGTACTATTTGAGAAACATAAAGTGCATTCTCCCTTTTGTTTAATTTCCTCCCCTCAAATTCATTTGATCATTTGTTTAAGTTGGCGGATTGCCAGAAGATGTTTGATAATTAAGTTGTTCGGTCATAACATTTAGTAGAAAATGTCATATTTCATAATGTCAACCCAAAACTCTCATATTTGCAGAGTTTTCATTTCAGCGATTCCATCCAAAAACACAAGGGCTAAACAACTATTTACCAAACAACGTTTTCACTTTTTAAAAACGCTAAAAGAGATCAAACCGTCATTTCTTTGCTGAAACGTCATTTTCCAAACCGCCATAGTATAATTAAATTGAATCTCAATTGTGGCATGATAATTAATTCCTAATGACAAGCTATGGTACATTGGTTTGCATTAAAAATATGTGGTTATAGGTGTGGTGGTGCATTTCTATACACAACAATAAATTGCATTAGCTATAGAACGTGGTGCAATTTCATTGCACCTAGTTTTGTCCAAATGGATCTAGGTAGCTAGCTAGGTAGCTCATAGAAAAAGTTGATTCCGGAAGAGAGGGCGCTTCCTTCAACACCCCATAGTTTATATCATTATTGTGTTGGGACCACCATTTTTTTGTTCTTAACTATAGGGCTCCTTCGCAACCCAGCCCAGCAAATTCCAAAACTTCAATTTCATTTAAATATTCCAAACGCAAAAATCCAAGTGAATAGAAACAAAAAGACATTGATGACGCATGACGGTCAAATTTACTACTCTCTCATTTACTCCAATCAAGAAAGAACATAAATGTTACGTTGCCTTCCTCTCAATTAATTCTTTCATTCTTTCACTGAATTTTGAGCATTCAAAGGATATCCCTTGCTTCACTAATTTGATCATCCCAAAAGACAAGAACAGATTTAAACTTGTAGAAGCCATCAATGAAAAGAAAAACTAGTCCTCATATTTTGTGAAAGAAGTGAGTGAGAGTTGTCGATGGAGAGCTCAACTTGTAGATAGAAAGTGACATCTAAGATAAATTTCGGGTTCGAATACTGATAATTGCGATGAGATTGTATTATATGAAAAATGCATAGGGATCATGCAAGTGCATCAGTCACGAGTCAGAGCTCCATTCACTCTCTACCAGTTGTGATTAAAGTCCAATTTACGTCATCTCAATTAATTGTCTTATTGATGCTGAGCGTCCTAAGATTGATGTGTCATTTTTTTGTAAAAGAAGTGAGAGCTAGTCAGTTAGTAATTTAATACTACCTCTATCCCATTTTACATGTCTCATTTGACATTGACACAATTATTAATAAAGTGATTGAAAATATAAAAGTTATGGTTGAAATTCGAGTATTCCCTCCGTTCCCAATAACTTTGTCAAGTTTGACCGGCACGAGAATTGATGAAGCAAAAACTGTGTGGTTAGATGTTGTGCAGATGAGAGAGAATTAATTGGAAGCACAAATGCTTTACTTAAAAGGGAGAGTGGCCTGGCAAAGTTAATGGGAATTCCAAAAAGGAAAGTTGGCAAAAGGGATGGAGTGAATATAATAAAGTGAAATGTACGTTATGGACAATTATTTCTTTCCAAAAAGGAAAATGTGACACTTATTTTGGGAAAATCCAAAAAGGAGAGTAAGATAGGTAAAATTGGACGGAGAAGTATATATTGTACGTTCATACATTGTAGATTTCTAGTGGATGGTTTCTGCGTGGGGGGTCGGGGGTCCTTCCCATGCCCATGCGGCCATGCCTACCTTTAGTTGCACCTTCTCCTAGTTCTATGAATTCAAGGGGGGTGGGGGTCTTTTAACTATTCTGTAGGACATATCTTCATTCTCCATTTGCCCCCTTACCCTAAAAATGGAGGTATCAAACTTCACTAAATGACCGTCTTGGGTAACTATCTAAAGCATTACATTTTCTGCACATGACACTGGAAATAACTTATGGGCCTTAAAAACATAATGGGACGAAAGTATCTTCAATTAATGCCTAAATACTAAGGAATGACTAGATTGTAAAGTACAAACATTATTTAATATTATACTCCGTATGTGATTTTTATTATTAACATACTCCTTACGTATGTAATTATCCCCATGTATATCATTTGACGCAAGTTGTAACTACACACTTAATCTTGTTCACTGCCTCCTCCGATCCCTCTCACTATTTGATTAAATTCAATTAGACTAAGCAAAATTAAATTAGGTCAAATCAGAACAGATCTGCTTTTGACAAATGAAAAGTACAAATTGAAAAGACATACTCCATACTAAAAATTAGGTCAATTAGACATACTCCATACGTAATTATATCAGATCAAATCAGATTGAACTACCACTTCACCTGAAATCACTACTAAAAATCATCGCTAATCACTGCTCAATAGTAAACACCATTGAATCCGCCTATAACTGATAAATATGTAAAATTATCGACTGAATACTTCACAGTTATAATTAATGTAGAAGAAGTTACGTACATATACTACGTAATACTGCGTACTACGTAATTTAAGAAAAAGCATACTTGAATTGGATTTCTTCTGAAGATATTTTAGGATAAAAAGCCTTATACTTTACGCTGAACTATTTCTTACCTGAAAACATGAACGTTATTTTTTTTGAAAGCACATGGATGTTATTATGACGCGCTAAATTAACCATCTTATACTTGTTCCTCCTAAACTCAGTGTTATACTGTTATCATGTTATGTAATATGTACTCGGTGCTTCACATTTTCACTCCTCGTAAACGTAATACTTTGACTTCAATTTGGATTTGATAAAGCACGGCTTTGAGCCTTTAATTTGAGTATTAATGCACTGAATTATCCATTAGTTAAATAATTAAAAGTCGATGTTTAAATACTTTTAAGAAAATCCTAAAATAAGATTTAAAAAAAAGTTTGGAATTCCAAAATAGGAATACAACATTTTTATTATCTAAATAGGCACAATTGTTACCAAATGTGAAACATATTGTTATGTTTAAAATGTAATAATGTCAAAATGTGACAATAATTATATTTAGAGAATACTCCGTTAGACTAATTTTTAGATTCACAAACTTAATTTTTAGATTCACTAACTTAATTTTTACTCGTATTTAGAGTAATTTCTTGTACCTTTATCGAGAAAGATTCATTAATATGTTAGTAATCTTTTATTTAAAAACAGAATAAGATATGTGACTTAATTATAAAAAAACAAAGATTCAGCATCAATAAAACAGGAATATAATCCATTATTAAACAGGAGTATAAAATTTCTAACCTTTCCTCTATTAAAGATTCTCTACTCATTGAGTCATTGTCAACATGAACTAAATTGGTAATAAATGACTGTATTGCAAACTCATGAATTGTTCGAAGATAAAAAAAACAATTTTCCAAAAGAGGGAAAAAGAGGAAAGAAAAAGACTATTTGTATGTGTGAGAGTGAGGGGGTATGACTTATTAGAGCGACGAGTCTCTGTCATCAACCATTACAACTTTGGCACTGAAAACCATGGCGGTCTGATCTTTTTCTGTTCTTTTTTCTTTTTTCCTTTTTGACATTTATATGGGTTGCAATGCAGAATCGCAGCAGAAAGGACTGCACTGTTCATCTCTTCTTCGTCCAAACACACATACTTCTTTTCCCTTGTTTACTGTGATTAATATACTACGAGGCCCCTTTGGAAACGATATTTTCGGCTTATCAGTCAATTTTTTCTTTAGATGAGCATTTTTAGTTATTTTTATGTATAATTTTTTCTTTATTTTATTGATAAAATATGGAGTATATTTTAAAAAAATTATTCTTAAATAAGCAGAATCAACCAATGCAGTCACTTCAGTAAAAACTTCATAAATTTCAACAAAATCAGCCAAATCAGCCGATTTTCGTGTTACCAAACGGGCTCTACATATTGTCCAAGAAGATTGAATTCTCATTACAAGGCCCCATGTCCCGACGCGACAGAACATATGAGAGGTTGTAAATCACAATGACTCAATCAATCCCAAAATTGATAAATTTATATCCTTCTTCGTTAGAGGTTCAACGCAACACACAAGAATTATAACTTCTACACGGCCGCAATGGATTTTAATCCTGACCTTATTCATTGTCTAAACTTTTCTATTACTCCCTCCGTCCTGTAAACAACTTCTCACTTTCCTTTTTGGGCAGTCCCGAAATTAACTTCACACTTCAATACTTTCCTTATTTGGCAAATTATCTACATCAAAACAGTGCCAAACAATGTCAAACAGTGCCAAACAGTGTCAAAAAGTGTTTAAACAGTGCAAAACAGTGTACTCAACAGTAAAGTCAAATTTATTTTCTTAATCTGTGTGAAGTCAAAGTGTGAAGTTAATTGCGGGACAGAGGTAGTACTTTAATAGTTGAGTTACCCGTGTAGGTGTATGATTAGTCTATAGTGCCAGAGCCCATATACTATCAGTCAAATTCACGGAAACAACTAAATATTTTGAAAATTGATGAAATTCTAGCTGAAACAACTGAATTGTCTGAATCCCCTGAATTAAAGAAATATTGTATTTAGAATATGGCGTATATGTACAATTATACAATTACAAAATTATGTGAAAAATAGTTAAAACGTTCATCAACAATAACTTCAAGTTAATTAAAAGTTGAATGATTAAAGTGATAAGCTAAAATATGGAATAAATTCCACTTTTTGTCCTACGAGTTTTGTGTCAATTCCACATTTAGTCCACGTTTTTCACTTTGTTCACTTTTGACACTTGAATAATGTTTTTTAACCGTTTGTGGTCTTTTCCGGTGATTTTAACCATCGGAAACAATGTCGGAAGGATCATATATGGGCGAAAACACAATAGTCATGTATCAAAAGTGGACAAAGTGAAAGATGTGGATTAAATGTTGAGTTGACCTAAAACTCGTAGGATCAAAAATGGAATTTATTCCTAAAATATGGGTTACCAACCGGACTATTACTATAAATAACTAAAACGCTGCACCATAAATATAGCATTCCTAATCGAGTTTTCTTACCTCCACTTTTTGACCTTTTGATTCAAATAAAATCTTCAAATAGTCCAACACTAAACTAGAGCAGATATACAATCAATGCTGTTAAAGATGTAACACGTAATATTGCGTCCAGACTAAGTTTCAAGCTAGAATTAAACGATACGTAAGCATGAGAAGCCATTTTGTACGTTTTACTTAATGATGATACATGTGTGTATTCATAACAAAAAGAAATGTACTATCTTCCGTTCCATAATTCTTGCAACAGTTTGACTTTCACGTTTGCTAATGCACAACTTTGTCTGTATTAGTAAACATTATAAAAAAGTTGATATTTTGGAAATTCACATTGATAAGAGTTCAATAACATTTTATACGTAATAATTTGATTATGTATATTAGTAGAAAATCATGGTCAAAGTAAGATCTGTGAATAGTGTAAAAATCACAATGTTGCAAGAATTATGGAACGGAAGAAGTATTAGTATAGGACCTGAATGATGAAATACTATCAATTTAGATCCTAACATTTTATAAGGTTTGATTTATTTAATTTTTTTATTAATTCTATTGCTAATATTTGGTAAATTTTTCTTCACAAAAGTTTATTAGTTTAATAAAACTAAATATCATTTAATTTTTACTAAAAATAAAAAAAGTAATAAAATTTATGAAAACTTACATCCTAAATTGATAGTTTTAAATCATTTGAGTCCTAGATTGATAGTTCTCCATCATTGGGGTACTATACCGATGCATTTCATCTTTCAGATCTCGGATTGATGATTCGTCTATCTTTCAGGTCCTAGATTGATATAATTCCCCAAAGAATTTTATACATACATATCTAACAATAGTTTATAAATATCCATCAAATCGTAACAAAATATTTATATTTACAATAAGTATTTTTTTAGTATAAAGAACTAAAAATACAGAATTAAGTATAGTTACTTTTTACAAGTTATTTGCACAACTGAAAGTTTTCAATAGATGGACCCAAGTATTTTATTCCCCTTTAACAATTGATCTATCCAAATTACACCGTTTATTTTAAAGCCCGTATAGAATCACCTTTCAACTTTATATGCATAGAGCTGCATCACTTCATGGATTTGGTTGTCAAATTTAGAATGGACTTTATTTTTCTTGACTAATTAACCACATACTCCTTAGGCCCCCAAGAACGGTTGAACAGTTATCTGAAGATTAAATTGAACCTTAATCACACGCTGATGAAAAGAAAGTGTTGTTCTAGCTCAAGTCTTTACTTGAAGTTTAACCTGAGGGCTCAGACCGTTCTCTTGTGACACCCATATCCATAAGTTGAGCTAGTTTTTCACCATTGTTTAATAATCAGTACGACACTAATACGTAGTATAGTGTAGTAAGGTTCGTATCCACAGGGAAAGGAACACTTCTCTTTTTATAGAAATAGATAAGTAACAACAAGTTTTTTTATGTTTAATTGATGAGCTTAAATTATATTTAAGCACGAAGATGAACGAGTTATGTGGTTTAATTAATGAGAAGGAGACTTGGCTTTGCTTTTATCCACTTAATGAAATGTTCGTCGATCCCGATTATATCTTTAACTATCTTCCTCTCGAATACTCAATCGAGGAGTATATCCAATTCATCAAGGGTAGTTATTAATAACGATACGCGTTCATTAATAAAACTTACTACCGAGTTAATATAGAACACACGCCATATATTCACTCGATAGTAGCAATAAAATATAGATGAAAACGATTGAGATTGATAACCTCAACACAAGCGGTTTATCGGTTTAATCAATATAATTAATTCCCCTTAGGTTATTAACCATGAGACGCATGCATTAACAACCCAAGTTTACTACCGTGAAAGGATCGAATTAATAACAAGCGTATTAATCGACCGATTCTAGTATTAATTAATTTATGAAACAAAACTAGTTGATCCTTTAAGTAATGCTCAAAATATTAATATGTAATAGGAATATGAATTAATTAATATTCAAGGAAGAAGATTAAAGAAAATAACTCACAACTTACAATTCATTAAGATTCAAAGTAGCAAAACCAAGATGGAAGAGTTTAGCTCCTCATTTGGAGACTAAACATGAAGAAAATATAAATAAATAACTTGTCTAAACTGAGCTTAGAAGTATATAGGAATTGGTTCTTTTTTGTGGGAAGGAAAGGGGTCTATTTATAGGGAAATAGAGCATGCAGGTGTGTACCCGATCGGGTATAGAAGGCTCCCGATCGGGTACACTCAGCGGCTTCCCAGAAGGTGAAAAATAGGGTTATACCCGATCGGGCCTGTCGGTCACCCGATCGGGTATGACAATCGAACATGGTCAAAATCTTTCCCGCATGTTGCTTGGTCCCTGGGTTGATCCGATTTGATTTTTCAGAAGGGTACCCGATCGGGTATAGGTCATACCCGACCGGGTACAGACCAAAAACGAGATCTTCACCTTTTTGTCTTGCATTTTTGCACTTTCCTTCCATTTGTGATGTTCACCAATGGTCCCCAAAGTGTTCTTGGACCTGTTTGAGCTCAGAATAAACCTAATCTAAACAAATTACAAATATTTTACAAACTAAACTATTACACCAAATTAAAAGTGTGTAATTTCCAAAGTAACAATCATTCTAAACTAATTAAAAACATAAATTTAAACATGGAAATTACATGAATGTCAGGGGCGCCACAGTATGGATCAATTTGGCTTTGATAACATGCGAGATTACATCATAAAAGATCACTTTATTGGAGTAGCCCACATCTTAATATATCATTTAAATATTTAGAAATATCCGGTATGAAACCAAAACAATTAATCCCCAATATATCACAGAGCATATACTCCCACGAGTCCTACCCTCATTCTCCTTAAAGCTTTACAAACTTTTCTTTTTTTGGTTGTCCCATTAACATTGTCACTTTCCTTTTTAAGTAATGAATTAGTGGTTTTAATTAATTCTCTCCTGCACAAACCTCAACCACACAATTTTTACTTTATTAATTCTCATATTGGTCAAACTTGATGAAGTTTTAAGGGATCGGCCAAAGTCACTATGAAACACATGATATACATGCATACATGTCCATATTAGGGAAAAATGCATATTATTAGTTATACTCCGTATTTTGTTAAATAAATACACAAATTTATGGTCATATAAGAGGTAATATTCTCAAATTTCAATAGAAGAACTATTCAATTATTTAGTTCGAACATAAGAAGCAGGAATCAGCCTTCAATAAAACAGAGTTTTTTTCTTAAATAATGCTAACAAACAAAATATTTTCATAATTGATGTTGAGTCAAAATTATTTCCCAATCTACTGCTCCACAAACTCTAGTTACACCATGGGAAGCCTACGCATGACTACCGTAGGGGTCACTGAAAAGCACACAACAATTGGTAGAAGAGCAATGGTGGGACCCAATAAAATAAAAAATCCCATTTTTCTTAGAAATGCTATAACTTTTATATTTATGCTCCGATTTTTCAAAACAATATATCATAATTCATAACTTTTTATTATCTTTCATATGACACCAATATTGTATATACAAAAAATAAATAATAATTTAACTCTTTAAAAATTTCATGTATTTTAAAGTATTAAAACTTTTTTTATTTGTATTCTGATTGTTTTAAAACATACTCTCTCTGCCCCCTATAATTGTCTTCTTTTTCACTTTTGGATGTCCTCCTATTATTGTCACATGTCATATTTGTTAACATTTGTGTGACTCTAATTCATTCTTACTTTATTTCCACTTTATCAACTCATTATTAATCACATAATTCTATTTTTCTTAAAAATCACACCACTTTCTTATGTTCCAATATTAGGGGGCGGAGTAGTATATATAAAAAATTTCATAATATTTTATTATATTTTATATGACACTAATATTTCATAGGTAAAAATAAATAATTATTTGGTACTTTAAGAATTTTTTTAGAGTTATACCTTTTTTAGTATAATTTGGTACCTTTTCTTTAAATATTTCTGGATAATTTTTTTTTAGTGTTATACCCTTTTGACTAATAAATACATAATTTATCACGTTAAAAAAATCTCAATTATTTAAATTGCTATTACTTTTTTATTTGTAGTCTAATCGTTACATATAATATATCAAAATTCATAACTTTAAGAATGAGCACGAGACACTACGAGGCGATTATTTTAAAAAGAGTGTCTCAATTCAAAGTACGGTTCTTCTGAAAATTATAGAACCAGTACCCTCGAATATGTATAGAACATGTCCCGTTCTGTATCAATTTTTTATACGGATGGATATAGTTCTTAAATACTCCCTCTCAACTATTGAACTTTGTCAACTTTCGCTTTTTGATTATCTTAAAAATTATACATAGTAGTACTTTAAAAATTGTGAACTTTTTTAAAGTGCTAAATTATTGTCTATTTCTATATATGAAAATTAGTAACAAATGAAAGATAATAAGAAATTATGAGTTTTGATGTACCTGGAGTACCAAAAAAGGTATAACACTAAAAAAATTATTAGAGTACCATATTTAATTATTTTTACTATGAAATATTAGTGTCATATAAAAAGAAATAATAAATCATTATGAATTTTGATATATACTACCTCCACCCCCTAATAATTAGACAAGATGAAGTGGTATATTTTTTAAGAAAAGTAGAATTATGTGGTTGATAATGAGTTTATAAAGTGGTAATAAAGTAAGAATGAATTAGAGTCACACAAATGTTATATTAACAAATATGACGTGTGACATTAATAGGGGAACTTCCAATAGGGGAACTTCCAAAAGTGGAAAAATGGAATAATTATAGGGGGCGGAGAAAGTATGTTTTAAAACAATCAGAGTACAAATATTTTTTTAATACTTTAAAATACATGAAATTTTTAAGGTGTTAAATTATTATTTATTTTTTATATATACAATATTGGTGTCATATGAAAGATAATAAAAAGTTATGAATTATGATATATTGTTTTGAAAATTCGGAGAATAAATATAAAAGTTATAGCAATTTTAAGAAAAATGAGATTTTTTATTTTATTGGGTCCCACCATTGCTCTTCTACCAATTGTGATTGCTTTTCACAACTCCTTCGGTATTCATGCGCGGGCTTCCTATGGGCTAACTAGAGTTTGTGGAGCAGTAGATTGGGAAATAATTTTGACCCAACATCAATTATGGAAATATTTTGTTTGTTAGCATTACTTAAGAAAAAAACTCAATAAAACAGCCCAAACAATAATTGGATTTAATTCAATACATGGATACAAATACAATTAAGCCTTGATAAAGAATTGGCTCATTCTTGACAAGCTAATGATACATTAATTTAATACCCTCGCTATCAACAGTGGTTGGGAGGCACATTTTAGATCAAGCAGGCATATTACAAACAGTGGAGTGAATTGAATTGAAGCTTCAACATAAATTCACAAAACCAAAAATATAAAAAAAGGAACAGATAATATTTGTGTTAATATATATAGGTTGTGTGATATATAATTATTTTATTATAAGTTCATTATGAGATATCTTTCATTTATTAATTAGTTTAGTTGAGAGGCAGGTTGAAGCTTGAGTTTACAAGCCCGACAAGTGATTTGGGAGAGCGTGGAGTTAATCTGGCGAATGGCATGTTCCCTTAATGCCACAGCTTTCTCCATATCCTCCCTTGCTTGCTGCCTAATCCTCTTTGCATTAGCAAACTCTCTCTCCGCCGTCTCTATCTCTCTCCTCGCCTCTTTCCTCGCCTCCTCGGCATACGCCTTCTCCGCCATTGCCACCCTCAATCTTCCCGCGTCTGACGATGATGATGACGAACCGATCGACAGCTGCAATAGTTGCGATGGCGTGGAATCATCCTCGCCTTCATTTGATGTCGCGGGAACGTCCAATAACCCGCGACGGGTCGGAGTGGAGCCCGACATTGTCGCTGTTGCGGTTGCGGTTGTTAAGAGCTGAAGCTCCAGGTTGTGTTTATCACGCGCGTTGTAAAAGTTGTTACTCGACGCGCCGAGTATGTTCATAGGAGCGGTGGTCGTCCCCGCGGGATTGTTGTGGGATGACGGCATGAGGAGGCCGGGCCAGCAGGATGCGGCGGCGCTGAGATTGGTGTCGCTGGATGGACTTGCGCTTGAGGCGGTGCGGGATATGCAGGGAGCAGCCGTGGGTTTAACGTGGGGTTGTGATTCCGGCCGGCCGATGCGGCCCATGCTACAAGCGTCTTGGTGCTCTATAAAGCTCTCCACCCTTTCAATAAAAGAAAAATAGATAGAGTTAATTAAATAAATTTAAACCAACTTTATTAAGACTACTTATTTCATTTTAAATATTCACTCACTGTAATAAAATTGTTCCCGGTTTGATTTGGATCAGAGTTTAAGAAAGTAGAAATAAAATGAAAATGTATTGTCATGGTTTAGTAAGAAAAAAATAAATTAATGTTACCTATACAAACTTTCCTAAAAGAGAAATGTGAAGATTTTTTTAGAATTTTTGACATTCCAAGTAGGTGGAAAGAATTTTAGGGACATATAGATTAATTTGTAATAAATGATCAAGATTGTTTGATCATAAATATGACATTCTAATTTTCTTACAATTACTACCTCCATGGCTCCATACAAAAAATAACTCATGAAAAAATATAATTTTGTAGTTGATATTGTCCGTGCAAAATACTTCGTATGAATGATATGATCTCACAGACAGAAGTATTAGCAAACATGAGATGTGACAAATCTAACAGGATACATATAGAGCATTTGGCAGATATATTATTAAATAAAGAAAAATAATTGTGTCGTGGATAATTTAATTCTAAAAATAAGGAAGATTGTGAACCAAAAAAAATGGCCAAATATCCTATTAACCAATATTGTGAGCCATTAAATACGACTATATAGGGTATCTGATCTAGGACCGATCATAGTAGAAAGATAGGGATAAACCAAATGAGACATGGAGTAGCATAAAAGTACTAGTGGACAGTTTGATTTAATACATACAAAATACTTAAATATTAAATGATATTGGTAACATTTTAAATATATTTTAAGCAATCTCTATATTATTAAACGAACCTACTATACAATGACAAACATGTAAGATCTAATTTAAAAACCCCATTTTGAGACGGACAAATTTAATTATTGTACGTATGTGTTAGCCGGATCGAGTCGGAGCAATAACGAAATTAAAAGTGTAATGATTATTCTACAATACTTTTGTGTGCAAAATGTTAAAAATAAGTAGTGGAGCTAATAAATTAAACCCAAAAAACAAAAAGTGGTCTTTTAAAATGTGAGGTAGTGATTTAATTTTGGTGGATATTAGCTTTATTAAGGTGGAAAAGTAGAAGAAACAAAGGACAATGGGAAATGGATGGCATTGCATGAGATTCACATGTGCCCTCATTGATGAATGAATTGAGTAGAAGCTAAACTATATAGCTTAGGCGGTATGGAAACGGAAAAAAGGAAAAAGGGAGAAGAAAAGAGAAACTTAAAAGCAGAAGTTAATTAGCTAGAGAGAATCGCAAAAGAAGAAGCTAAAGCTTTGAAAAAAGCAGAAAAGAAAAAGCGTCCACTTTATGCGTGTCAAACCCAATTCCCAAGGAAAAATAAGTTTGTTTTTTGTAGTCAGAATTTCATCTTTATCTTCTCCTCTGAACAGTCCAAGAAAAATACAAAGATCCATTCATTTCCAGTTAATTTGGTTCAACAATCCTGTATTCCTGTATTCCCTGTTTTCAAAATTTTTGTGCCACTTTTCTTTCCCCACTGTTTTAAGACTATCATTTTTCTCTGTTTTTTTTTTAATCCCCTAAAAACCCAACACAATTTCAAAATACTTATCTTACTTTCTTTTGAGTTTTTGTTTAATATACCCATCCCGGCCAATTCCTTTATAAAATGACCTACTCAAAATGCACTACACTACTTTTTGTAGTGTATTGGAAAATCTTCAGTGCGAACTCCAATACTCTTTCTGAAACTACATGAAACATTTGGAGAGTATTTTGGAACATAAAAGATACAGTCTTGAGTCTTTATCACTCACATCAAATATATTAAACTAAAAAAATAGCCAAAAAAATTGAATATTAATCCAATGATTATTGGGATCTAAATTATAGAATTATTGACAAAGGCATGACTAAAATAAAAGTAGTGTACAAAATTATGTTTTTTATTTTATTTTATTTTACTTTTAGTGACTATGATGGTATAGTGGCCATAGTCATAGTTTACAAAATTATGGTACAGTGGCCATAATCATATATTCATAATAATTTTGATCATTTTTGCATCTGTATATTATTGATACTTAAGGAAATATATCTTATTACTACGTAATAAGTAGTATGAAATATTGACGACTACAAGACCGAAATAAAGATAACATATAAAAATATGTTTTTTTTATAGATTTAGTGAATATCATGGTAACTTTAGCCACTGTGCGTAATAATTATAGTAATATTTTTATTCACATGTTAGATGAAGTATTTGAACAATTTTTAAGGAAAAACTTCAATTATTCTGATATTTTTTTAAATATTACTGAAATAAAATATATTGACGAAAATATAACTAAAAATTACAAAGTACATTAATATACTATTATGGTATTTTTTCCTGTAAAAATTAAAGCAACTAAACTTACTACGTAGTACTATATATAATTGCTGCATTTGAAACTTCACATTTTTGTAAATAAGGTTTATTTCTTCATCATAAATATATTCCCTGTAATTATTTTTTTTATATTATGATTGTTATCAAACATATACGTAGTACTCGGTAATAAAAAATGATTGAGCATCGATCTTCAATTCTTCCATAAGGGAGGGGGAAGGATAATAATGATTGAAAATGAAGAAGCGAAAAGAGATGAGAGAAGGATTTAATTATTACCGGGAGAAAACGCGGCCGCAGTCGCAGGAGTGGCCGCGAGTGCCGCAGGTTTTGAGGTGGGCCTTGAAGTCCGACTGCACGGCGTAGGCCTTGGAGCACTTGTCGCACACCCACTGCTTGTGGCTGCTGTGCTTCCGCCGGAAGTGCTTCTTGATTCCGACGAGGTCGCCGAGCGCGTGGCACGGGTCGTGGTGGAGGCACGTCGGCTCCGGGCACACGAACACCCGCTTCCGCACCGCCGGCGTCTCCCGCTTCAGCAGCTTCCACGGCACCTTGTGCCGCCGCCGGTGCATCTGCAGGTTCTGGTCCCTCTGGAACCCCTGGTTGCAGATCTCGCACACGTACCTGTCTGACTCCAGCAACGTCTTCGGCGACAGCGACACCACCTCCGCGTCCGGATCTGCTCCGCCGCCGCCACCCATTTCTCAATTTCATTAATATTTCTCATTTTCGAATTATAATATTCTTTCATTAATCAAACAAAACAAAACATTACAAACATCCCTCATCCCCTCCATCCCCTTAACAATTATTAATGTACTAGCTAGCGAGTTAGCCGAGTTCACCACAAACAAATTACGGGATAGATTAATTTCGTCTCCAAATGTTGCACGGAAACGCGAAAATATGAAAGAAACGTGACACAAAAAAAAAGCTTGTTTGGAAAGTTTATAAAGAATTTTCGTAGAGTTTCAGAAAGTTTCTGGTATCAAAATGTTTTTGGATCCCTGCCAAATCCTTCCGGTTAATCCCTGCAAAAAATCTTTCCATTTCATCCCGCGTTTTTTGTAGTGATTTTTTATTGCTTGGGTTTTCAAAGTATGATAAGAATATAAAACCCAAAAAAGATTTAAAAATAAATAAATTTATTGGAGTACGTACCCGGAGTGCCGGCAGGGCGGCGCTTCCGCTTGCTGTTGCTGCCATCATCCAAAGTGGGGAAGGGCTCGGAGGAAGAAGAAGGAGTGGCGCTGGTGTTATTGTTGTTGCTTAACATGGCTCTCTACCTAAATAATTAACAATATCTGAAAATAAAATAATGTTTTTTATTGGATCAATTTGTTCAGTGCTGAACAGAGAAATGAGTAAAACTTAGGTAGTGACTTTGGAAGATGATGACTGTGGAATGTATACTGTATACCATATATATAGTGGTCGCTCTGCTAGCATCTCATATATATACAGACAGAGACATAAACAAATATTATTATTAATATAATAATGCTCAATTGAAAAGATGTTTTTAATACTCCGTATATAGATGTTTGATTTTTAGTTAGTTAAAATAAAAGTGTTGTAATCACCAAAAATAATTAAAAATAAAAGTGTTGTAGAAAAATCATAAATATATGATATTTTAATGTTTAAGGAAAGAGGGTTTTTAAAAAATATTATTAAATTAAATTTATTTGCAAAAATATGACTAATAATTACTATAGCACAAATTAAAAGTGAATTTATTTTTTAAAATAAATTTATTTTCAAAAATATGACTAATAAATATGAAAAATTTATGTGTTTGATACAAATAAATAGAGGAAAGATCTCCTTAGACAGTCCGGACAAACTAAAAGTTATTTTAGATGAAAATGAGAATGAATTTTAATTATTGATGTCATAAAATATAGATGAGACCAAATTTTAAGTTCAAATCCTAATTGTGAAAACTTTAGTGAAAAATGTTGATAAGTGTATATGGATGTAGAACAGTGCTCGTTCACAGTACAATTAAAAGTGCCTCTGTAAAATAAATTATGTACAGTTTTTACTTTTTAGTTATATTATGATAAAAACTTCTTAGCAAATTTAAACATTGTTTTATCAGCGAAATGAAAGCTTATATTAAATCAATAAATCATTTGTCACTTGGTTGACAATACAATCAAGAATAGAAACAAAGCTAAATCGCTGATCTGAGATAAAAACATGTGATCGGGTTAAGGCATGAGCCTCATGATTTACAGACCTTCTACTAAAAGAGATATTTAAATTACTCTGTGTTTTCAAAATCTTTTGTATGTCATCAATGACCAGATGTAAATATTCCGATCCTTCTCCTTTCTTATGGCCCTGCACCACTGTAAGAGCATCCGTTTCGATATCCACTTTCTGTCAACCTGCCTAAGCTGCACACAAAATAGCATCTCGCACGCCCAAAGCCCATGTCTCCTTAATAAATCATTCTGCCTTGCTTGGAACTCCTTGAGCCTTAACAAATTCCCCTTTATCATCACATGCAATCCACCCCATGCTCAAATCCCCCCAGACTGATTGACCGCCGCATAAACTAACATTAAGTTTCAAGTATCCCGGCTTGGGCCGTTGTCATGCGGTCACACCATTTCTACCCATCACCATCGCCAATTGTCTCGCATTGCTATCTTGTGACTCCCTCCAGCTCGCCAACGTGATCCATCCAACATGGAGGACTCTTGCCGCCTCTTGTTTTTCTCCTTCCAAATCACATTGTTCTGCAAGTTTCATATATATACTCCATAGGATAGAGATGAATATGTTTCGAGCCTCCTTATTTGGGTGATCCAGCTTCTGCCGCAACCACTGCTCCACCTCCCTCTCGGTTTGAATTCCAGCTGCTAGACCTCCCTCACATGAGTACAAGACCAGATCTCATGGACTATGGACTCCTCCAAATCCCCACATAGTTGCAGCCGCCCTGTATGCTCAGTCCATTCCTCCTTAGTTTATCCACCGTTGGTAAGGTACCATCCAACACCTGCTAAATAAAATATTTGAATTTCATGGTAAACCGAAGTTCCTAGACCTGTCCCCACCCACTCCATTTCCCTACCTGCATATCCCCTATAAGTAATTTGTAGCAACGTACTTTTGAGTGAGAAGATTCCACTTCTTTCACCTATCCACCACAAACCATCTTTCTTGTCCTACATACTAATGAGAATACTCATAATTAGAGCCATATCAGCCGAAGTAAATATTTCCCTAATTCCTCATGATTCCAATGTTTTCATGTAAAATCACGAAGGGCAGTTACATTCATATCCCTTACCTCGACTGGCTGCATTGATGTAATTTTTCCAGATCCCAGTCCTGGTAGCCAGGTATCCGTCCAGACTTGAACATCAATACCATTCCACACTCTTCTTCTGATTTATTTTTCAGTATAGCTGGAGTCTAAAAAATACTTCTCCAAATAAAAGAACGATTATTACCAAAATTAGCACTTAAGAAAATAGAATTTGGGAAGTACCTTACTTTAAGAACATGGCTCATGAGACTTCCGGTTTCCGTGATGAGACGTCATCCTTGTTTGGTTAGCATAGCTAAATTAAATTCTCAAATCCTCCTGAATCCCAAACTCAAACCTCTTTCAGCTTGCACATAGCCTCCCAATGTCTCCATCTCAATTCTTATTGATCAAATTTTGAACCTCTCCACAAAAACTTATTCATCAATTGTTCAATCTCATCGCACAAGTCGTTTGGTAGTAAATAGACATTCATGGCATAATTTGGCATGGCTTGAATAACACTTCACAGAAGTATCGTGCGCCTTGCTTTGGACAAAAATCAATTATTTCAAATTTTTTATCCTGCTAAAAATCCGATCCCAAAGGTAGCCGAAGGTAGTGATTTTATTCTTCCTTACTAGAGCCAGCAGCCCCATGCATGTAATGATAAGTATGTATTTCGACATGCATTTGATGCATGTTGAGATCAAATTTTGATGATTTTCATAGGTTAAAGGTGTCATAAGTCTCATTTTTAGCTCAAGTCATATTTTATCGGCATTGGTTCATGTTTTCTATTTTTGAAGTCAAAATCAGGGAATTTGAGCCCAACACTGGCACTTGAAAAGCAATCGAACGAGTCAAGATGAAATCGAGAGAGAATCAAGATATTTGGAGGTCATCGGGTGTTCACGATGAAGATTAGATGATAAAAGAGCTCTAGGATTGGCTACGAGATCAAAAGAAGCCAAGTAGAGATTGAAAACGGCGATCAGAGTGACGTTCTGTCAATCATTCAAGCATATCTTTTTGTAGAAACATTTAAAGTACAAGATTCAAGTTCCATATGAAAGCCAACATCATGGACCACAAATCATATGGGACACCATTGCAAAAATCTGAGAGGAGCAGGGTGAAACTAAACGAGGAAGTCAGATAATCGTCGTTGAGGTTTCAGAATGCGATATTCCACCATTTTATTCATATCTTTTGATTGGATGATTGAAAATCTATTTTTTCAAGATTTGGTGGATAGGGAACTTTATTATCTACAACTTTCATGCACTAATAATTGTCAAATTTGGAAGGGAACGACGCACTCCATGCACCCGAAGTACGCACGCCGTGTGCGGAAGAAGAAAATCACGGGATAGCTATTGCCGGTCAGGCATGCCGTGCCTGACCCCGAGATGTGCGTTTCTTGCTCCATACACACTGGGGGACTCACGTTGTGCATGGGTGCCATGAGTGCGCTCCCAGTGTCCTATTTTGCCCAGAATTGCTCCATTTTTTCTATTTAAACAACCTGTAAACTCCGTTTTCAAGATGGAGCTTAGAGAAAGTGCCTAATACGAAATTTAGAGAACTTCTGAGCCTTGTTCATCAATATTTTGGGATTCTTTTTAAGTTTATTCTTTTTAATTAATGACAATTAATTCTTTTTATCTCAATTCTATTGATTCTTCAATTATGAATTGTGAGTAGTTTTAATTAAGGATTTGGGATTGATGAAGGGCTTAATCATGATGTATGGCTAATTTCTTGATGGTTTAAATTGCATGAATCCTTATTTAATTTGTGTATGAATAATTTAATTTATATCTCTTGTAACATAGAACGGCCGCTAGAATTATAATTGCATGTAGAATGAATTAAGAGAGATATAATTTATTCCAGGACACCTTCACACACACTTAATCGTTCGCTAAGAGATTAGTAACGATTAAGGGGTCGTACGCTCGCTCGTTTTGGCAATAATTTTAGATACCAGTCGCATGAGAGATCAATCTGGTTCCATAATTTATTGTACTCTACTATACGCCGCGAGAGCGATTAGAACTTAGTATTGATTAGCGTTGTTCAATTAAATAACTTTCATGTGATTAAGCCTGATCAGCGAGAAATCTGATTACCCCGAAATCAATCCTTGTTCTCTTCGTCATTAATTAGAAATAACTCCTTAGTTTAATCGTTTTATTCGCATTTTAAAATTTCTAAACCAATAATCTCGCACATTTGCATTTATTTTATTTCTTTTTAATCGCTAAATCTAATTAATTCCTGATTTCCTTTATCCGTCCCTGTGGAGACGATACTCGTACTTACACCCTTTACTACGATCTATTTTAAGTGCGAGAAAACTCACATCAGATAACGACTTTGCCCGTCCGCTCTCGGAATGCCCAAATACTGACAACAATAATCTTTGAATGACTCTCTCACGTTCTGGCTAAAGGTCAAAGAGGATTTATTAAAATTGACCATCTGCCCTGAATTTGTTTCATAGTGCTACAAAATACTTCTCACAATTGCACACTCACTATTAGTTGCTTTAACAAATAGAAAACTATCAGCAGTCTATCGGGTTAAAAAAATAGAAAACTATTATAAGCAATTAATAAGTGAGACACCATTGGCGCCTTTCTACAAACCGCTACCCCATGCACCTCCCCTATATCTTCACCTTGTCTCAACATAGCACTCAAACCTTCTGGCACCAAAATGAATAAATAGGGCGACAACGGACCCCCCTAGCGCTGCCCCCTCCTTGGAATAATGGGTCCCAAATATTCCTTCTCAAAGTGGATGTAATAGCTAACTGTAGAAACACATATCATGAAAATATCCACCCATCTGGAGCTAAACCTCATACATATATAACATAATTTCTTTTAAGAAATCCCAACTTTGTCATACGTTTTGCTCATGTCAAGCTTTAGAACTACATGTCCCTTCTTAATTACCAAAACATTTTCATTTTAAGGTGTGTTAAATTTCAAAGGCCACAATAATATTGTCAACTTTCGACCTACCAGGAATAAAGACACTTTGGTTCTCCCCCACTAACCCACCCAGAATAACCTTCAGCCAATTAGCTATAACCTTTGAAAAAAAATTATAAACTACATTAAATAGAGCCATCAGTATGCAATCCCCCATATTTTAAGGTTTCTCCTTTTTGGGTGTTAAAATAATATTTGTGACATTTAATTCATTAGGAAGAACACCCATTTCAAAAATACATGAGCACAGACTAGTCACCTCTGGTTCCACAATATCCTAGAATTTTCGGGAAAAAAGCTGGATTCGTACCATCCGATCCAGACACTTTTTCTGGGTGCATGTCAAAAATGGGTTCCTTGACCTCCTCCGGGCTGATCGGTCGAAGTAACCCCATGTTCTGTATGGCCGAAAGTTGTGAGAAATTTCCCAAGCCTACCAGGTCATGTCTCTCGGCGCCTGCTCAGGGACGGCCCTGGGGGGGGCAGGTGGGCGGAGGACCTAAGCTCAAAAAAATAAAAAAATTTAGGCCCAAGATTATTTCTTTATAGTATGTTTGAGTAGGCTATGTTTTGACCCAAAACTAATAATTTTTCACAGTCCAAGCAGCCCAAAAGCCGAAAGGCCCAAAATGGAAAAGTGGAGTAACTAATGAGTAGCCGCAGTTACGAAGCAACTATGCCTATGTGTTTCCCATTTTTATCTCAAACCACCCACTCCTTCGAAACACATGCGATTTACTGAACGACACACTCCGTACTCCAGTGACTCCAGTTCCGGCATTCAGCGTTTGACATCGGCGTCGGGCGTCCACAACGGCCAACGGGTTAGCAGCACAGCCACAGACCCACAGGTGACAGGTCCGCTCTACGTCTCTACTGTCTAACCGGACAAGCCTTCAAGCCTTCAATCCTTCAAGGCTTCAACTCTTCATTCTTCACGAGTTATCACCCTATCAGGTATGCCGCCTTACACCTTCCAAACTTAATTCTTAAGCAATTAAGCTTTGGCAATAATGTTTTATGTTTATTTGACATTTTGAGTAGTACAAACATATGAATGATGATTGATTGATTGTGTATTTGTGTGATTCAGTTTAGTAATTGAAAAATAAATTTAATTATGTTTATAATTTATAAATGATTATGAATAGTTGATAAATAATTGGATGCTTTGTTAGATGTTAATCACTTAATTATAACTTTTGAGTGTTGGTGTTATGATTTATTCATTTTGTTAGGTAAAAGTTTTCAATTATAATTAAATTTAGAAATTTAACTAATTTCAAGGTTTGATAAAAATGGTTGAATCTGGATGGGAGAAACTAGCAAGGAAAAGAAGATCAGAAGATGTTACCTTAGTAAAAAAGGTGCAATGGAAAAGTTTGTTTTTACGGGAAAAAAAATCTGAAGATCCTTCTGAAGATAAGAATTTAGAGGAGAAGAATGCTTCAGCTAACAAAAACGAAATAATTCATAATGATCAAGTCATGGGAGGTGAGAATTTCGGAGTTGATAACATGGGCAGTGAGCAATTCGAAAAATGATTTGGATAGATCAAATGTATTTACTCCAAACGCTGGTCCTTTGATTTTGGATATTTATGACCCTGCTGATTGGAAGAATTTAGATGCCAAAACGATAGACATTGTAATTGAAAAAAGCCCTATAAGAGAGATGCAACTTCATTATCCTCTTGATGCTAAGGGTAGACATTTTTCAAATGTGTACTACATTAGAAACATGAAAAATAAAGAAAGTGAAGATAGGTCATGGTTGGTCTACTCAAAAAAGATGGATAAAGTGTTTTGTTTTTGTTGCAAGTTGTTCAAAACAAAAGAGGGGCCTAGTCTTTTAGCTAATGAAGGATCAAATGATTGGAAATATTTGAGTGAGAAACTTTCTAGTCATGAAAAAGTTTTCTACATTTTGGTTATGTGCAAAAATGGATTGATATGAAGATGTGATTCGCAAAAGGAAAAACGATTGATTTTGCTATTCAAGAAAAACTTGCCAAAGAGAAGAAACATTGAAGATATGTTCTTAAGAGAATAATTTTTTAGTTAAGACTCTTGCAAAAAATTCCACCGCCTTTCGTGGAAAATCTGGAAAAAAAAATATGAAGACAACAATGGAATTTATTTAGCTATCATTGATGATATGTTTGCTAAGTTTAATCCGGTTATGCAAGAGCATGTGAGACATATTCAATCTAAAGAGATTCATTATCATTATCTTAGTCACAAAATTCAGAATTAATTGATTTCAAAGTTAGCTTCCGGTGTTAAAAGTGCAATTATTACACAGATCAAAGCTGCCAAGTATTTTTCAATCATTCTTGATTGCACGCCCAATTCCAGTCACAAAGAGCAAATGACTTTGATTGTAAGGTGTGTGGATTTGTCATCAAACAAACCTCAAGGTAGTGAATTTTTCTTAGAGTTTATCGAAGTGCTTGATACATATAGGTTAGGGCTCTTTGCTGAATTAGAGAGTATTTTGGCTTTATGCGAACTTGAAATTCATGATGTACGTGGACGAGGATATGATAATGGCTCTAACATAAAATGCAAGCATCAAGGTGTTCCAAGTAGATTGCTTGACATTAATCAAAGAGCTTTTTACATGTCGTGTGCTTGTCATAGTCCTAATTTAACCATTTCAGATATGGTAAATTCTTGTTCTAGAGCTATTACATTTTTTGGATGTGTTCAAAAATTGTATACATTATTTTCTAGTTCAACAAAAAGATGGGCAATTTTGAAAGAATGTGTACATGGTTTTACATTGAAATCATTGTCCACCGCACGTTGGGAATGCCGTCTAAAAAGTGTGAGAGCAATTGCAACCCAAAATCCCAAATAAGCAAAGCTTTGATTGAATTGGGAAAAGATTTTCCTGACTATTCGTCAAAAAGTGATGTTAAAAGTGTGCTCAAAGAGATAGAGAAATATGAGTTCTTATTGGGCATGACAATATGGTATGAAGTTTTGTGTCCGATTAATCAGGTCAGTAAATTGTTATAAAGTGAAGATATGTGCATTGATACTTGTGTTATGAATATTATTTAATGATTTGATTATTTATTTAAACAAGTTAGCAAATTGTTACAAAGTGAAGATGTGTGCATTGATACTTGTTTGATGAATATAAATGATTTGATTATTCATTTAAACAAGTATAGAGAAGAAGGGTTTGAAGATGCTCTGAACACCGCAACAAGCATTGCTCTTGACATGGGATTGAAACCTAGATTTCCTAAGAAACGATTGACACGTAGAAAAAAGTACTTTGATGAAGAGAATAAAGAAGATGATGAAGATAAGTCTTCAGGAGATTCTTTTAAGTGTTTTTATTTCAATGTTGTGATGGATGCTGCTTTGATGTCTTTGCAAACTATATTTGATCAGATGAAAGGCTTTCAGCGTATATTTGGCTTTCTATTTAATTCAGAGAACTTGAAATCGTTGGTTCAAGATAAACTGAAAAAATGTTGTGAGGTACTTGCAGATGCTTTAGAGGATGGTGAGAAAGAAGATGTTGATAGGGATGATCTCTTTCAATATTTGAAAATGTTGCAAAACGTTTTACCAGATGACAAAGACACTGTCATTCAAATTCTTGATTTTGTGAAGATTATGGGTTGTTATCCGAACACAACAATTGCTTATAAGATACTATTGACAGTACCAGTAACTGTGACCACTACTGAAAGAAGTTATTCAAAGTTGAATATTCTCAAAAACTATTTGCGATCAACAATGTATCAAGAAAGGGTTAATGGATTAGCTATATTAAGCATTGAACATATTGTGTTAGAAAAGCTTGATTATGAAGCTATAGTTGATGACTTTGCTTCACAGTGTTCAGTAAGGAATGTATTTAAGTAATTTTTTATTTGGTTATTTTGAAATCATGATTTGACTATGTTTAATTTAACGAATTCAAGTATTTTTTTTATTATAAAAGTATTCAAATATTAATATTTTGCATTCAAATTTAGATACAAAGGTGATTTACATTTAAAATTAGGCCCATTTTAAATTGTTGGCCCCTAGGCCTTCAAATATATAGGGCCGCCCCTGCCCCTGCCCCTGCTAGAACAAAGTCTTAAAATAGTCGTCTTCTAGTTTCCCCCTGTTCGTGACCCAGGTGTCGTCAGTCATGCGAAACGCCATCTTATTTTTTCTTCGTTGTTGCTTAACCGTGTTATGATAAAAGCGAGAACTTATATATCCTTCTTTGAAACAGAATTCCTTCGCTCTTTGTCTCCAGTATTGATTTTCTTTCTCCATAAGCGCCTGAATCAGTGTATTTATTACTCAAAGGAATTTCGTCGTGCTACATGCATCATCCTGCCCTCTTAGCCAAGACAAATGTTTTTTGCATGCTTGGATTTGATGCCTAAAATTATTTTATATGCAGCCGTGCCAATGGAGTAATTCCTTCTCACAAAATTAATTCTTTCACTCACCATCATATGAGGACTCACGCTCCAAGTATTAGCCATTAGCCACCACTATGCGAGATTCTTCCTCCCTAAGCCACATGTTTTCAAATTTGAACATTCTTGACCCACAAGGCAATATGATTACTAACTGGAGTCTCAATTGATGATGCCTGAGCCGCCATATAATTATTCCACCATTCATTGTGGACTGTTTTCAGTCCCAGACCAGACTTTCGTACTTATAAAATACACAGAGATCAAACGTTTACCACACCCGACCAGCTCAGACTAGACCAGATCAGAACAGACCAGCAAATTTCAGTCCAAAATAAAACATCCTTATTGTCATTATTGAGAGACATGATTTCTATTTATATACTTAATCTTATACTCTCTCCATCCCTAAATTAAAGTTTCACTTCTATATTTGGTATACAAATTTATATCAAACCGTGCAAAACAGTGTCAAACGGTCTCAAAACAACGCTAAATAGTGTCTAAACGGTATACTCTACAGTAAAATTTATCTCTCAGTAAATTTGTTTCCTTATCACGTGTGAAGTCAAACCATGACTTTAATTAAGGGACGAGGATAGTATATAATTAAATTGTTTAGTGTTTATCGAGTTTATCTATAATACTTGAGATTTGATTAAGGATGTTTTCTTTTGGACTGAAATTTGATGATCTGGTCTGGTCTGGTCTGATCTGATCTGGTTTGGTCTGGTAAACGTCTGGTCCCTGTGTATTTTATAACTACGGAAGTATGGTCTGCTCTGGTCTGGTCTGGGACTGAAAACAGTCTAAAAGAAAACATCCTGAAAAGAATTGACTAAAAGGTCAAATAGGCCTCTGTACCGATCGTGTGAGCTCAATTCAGTCCCTTAACTAAAAACAGGTTCGAATTTTTTTACGGGTAAACAAACGGTCATTTTTTTTAATTTTTTATTGTTTATGTTTTTCGATTTTTTATTTATTGTAATTTTGACACTTTTTTATAGTTTATGGGTGTGAATTGGACCTTTTTTACTAGTTTTTACCCGTAAAGAAATGAAATTTGAACCTTTTGTTTGCTAATTCGGGGTGCGAATTGGACCTTCTTTAGTTCAGGGACTGAATTGAGCTTACACGGCCAATATAGGAACCTATTTGACCCTTTAGTCAAAAGAATTAATAGTACCACTCATACTAACAAGGTGCATCAAAACGAGAATGTTCAAATTTGAAAACATGTGGCTTAGTGAGGAAGAGTCTCACATAGTGGTGGCTAATAGCTGGAGCGCGAGTCCTCAATCATAAGCGATTGAGGCGCTTATGGAGAAAGAAAATCAATACTGGAGATAGAGAGAGGAGTTCTGTTTGAAAGAAGGAGATATAAATTCTCGCTTTTTCTCATAACACAATTAAGCAACAGCGAAGAAAAAATAAGATGTAATAAGGTTGAATTTATTTTTCTGATAATTGATTGAAGTTATTGTAGATGACCGTTTAAGCTATTTTTTCATTACCATATGAGCTCCAAATTTCTAAAATTGAAAATTATATCTTTGCCATTATGATTTTGGGGGTGTTTGGAACTGATTCTACTTCTGCTTCTTTTTTAAAGCAGAAGCAGAATCGGAATCAGTTTTCAGAAGTTTGTCTCCCCCAATTAAAAAAACTGATTCTAGAAGTAAATTAGAGCACTAGAATCACTTATGCACTTCCACCCAAACACTCCAACTTCTACTCCTGCTTCCTGAAGTAGCAGTAGCATTTGTAAGAATCAGATCCAACACCCCTTTATGTGTGAAGTTGGTATAATCAATTCATTTTAAGCAATGAAAAACTTTAATTTATTTCCACTCTCCATGAGGTGACTTCTTTTCATTTGAACACAAAAACTATGAGAACTTTTTCAGTTTAATTAACTGTTTGCGTAAAAGTAAATTTTTTATGTGGTCTAGCTGTCTTTGTTAAATAATATATTTGTTTTTATTAAAGAAAAATAAAGAAAAGTATATAAGCCACTGTCATCGCTTGTACCATGTGTATTTCTTTCGATCTTTCTTTAAGCTTTTTGGTTGCTTTAGCTTTAGATAGCTTTTTTTCTTCTTTTTCTGTGAATAACATGTCCCTTACCTTGGCTTACCTTTAAAAAGCTTCTTTAAAAGGAAAAGAAAGGAAGGCAGCGGTAGGGGCGGGTGGTTCGGTACCCATGCCTGTTTGGGACTTAACTGTGTGTTCTTCACCCAATCATAATACACCCAACTTGGATCTCTTCAGGAATTGGACCCGCAAGGGGAAATTGAATTTATTTTTTAAAAAGAATAGTATAAAACACCAATGGTTCAATTCACAGACTCGCAGTAAATTTGCATGCAGAAATACAGTCACTCAGCTGGAGTATACACGCAAAGGGTTTCATTTTTGTCAGTCTTATACATGTTACACCAGCCGACCATATATTCTATCTCTATATATACATGCATCATAAAAGTCTTTTCAGTTTTTATTAATTTCAATTCGGTTTCGGAGATCTTGTAGCAAACTAAAATCATTTGT
The DNA here is from genome assembly GCA_945859915.1 of Cuscuta epithymum. Taxonomy (NCBI): domain Eukaryota; kingdom Viridiplantae; phylum Streptophyta; class Magnoliopsida; order Solanales; family Convolvulaceae; genus Cuscuta; species Cuscuta epithymum. Next base: position 2,207,815 of record CAMAPF010000012.1, on the reverse strand, counting down.
GTTTCAGAGTTTCAGCTTGGTTTCGGTTCGGTTCGGTTTAGAAGTGATTTCAGTTCGGTTTGGCCAGGGGAGTAGTTTCGTTTGATTTGGTTCAGTTGAATTCGCTTTGATTCAATTTCATATGCTTATTAATCTATGTGATCTATAGATTGAAGTTCTACGTTTTAGAAAGAGAAAATGGAAACAATTATTCACCTCAACTTGTAGTATTTTTCATTTAAATAAAAGTGAAAAAAATAATGGATAGAAAAATAAATAATAAAATATTACTACGTGCTTCATATAAATTATCACTTAATTTGTCTTACTAGTCATAAATCTGATGAGATGAAAGGGTCCTATAGAAGTTATATAGTCATAAACCATCCAAGTGTCTAAAATAAATCATATACTACGTATTATTCACTCAAAACTTGTCATAAATCTGATGAGATGAGAGGGTCCTATAGAAGTCATATAGTCATAAACAATCCAAGTGTATAAAATAAATCATATATTATTCACTCAAAACTTTAATTTTATCAAACACATAGTTGACATAGAAGTTCAACTCTAACCTTAGCTAATAAAGTAAGGATGTTTTTACTTGGACTGTAATTTGCTGGTCTGGTCTGGTCTGATCTGGTCTGGTCTGGTCTGAACTGGTCTGGTCTGGTCTGGTCTGGTAAGGTCCGGTTTCTTTGTATTTTTATAACTATCCAAGTCTGGTCTGGTCTGAACTGGTCTGGTTTGGTCTGAACTGGTCTGGTCTGGTCTGGTCTGGGGCAAATTACAGTCCAAGTAAAAACATCCTAACTTCTAATACTCATATTACTCACGATACAACAATCAAATGTAATGAAATACTACGTATGAAATTGTAAAGGAAATAATATCTGAACACCAATGTTTACGGATGATGAGCTTTCCCTCCACAAGAGTTCCAAGAAATGAACAAGAACATAAATATAGAAAAGCTATATATGAATTAAGTTGTGGATTGAATGATGATTAAGGGATGGAAATGGGGGTTTAAATAGGCTAAAGATTGACATCTTTTAGTCTATTTCAATTCACAATCATACATCACTATGGGTGAATTTGAGCAATCTTGGGATTAAAACGAGCATTTAAAGGTGTCTCGGGAACATATTTGGATGATTTGAAGACCTAGAATGTGAAGCGGAGAAAAAACAAGGAAGAATCGAGGTGTCGGAGGACTTTCTGATGAAACCACCAACATGAACGCTAAGCGGAACGCCGTTCCCTTGAACTTCTCTTTTTGTTCCCCAGACTTTTCATTTCAGAGTCTCAGGTGTAGGAACACGAACAGGGAACAACATCCCTATCGACGTTCATGACAGAACAATTGGCCATTAGGAGTCCTTAGTACCCCCTGACCATGACAGTGGCAAATGAATTTATACTTATCCCTTCTATTACATGAATTCTTTCTCAAATTTCCTATTTTGACCTCTTGATCATATGGATTGTCATTTTATACTCCACTTCAATTCCCTTCTACTTTAATTATCCATCTATTTGTCATTGCTATTAGTTGTTCTCTTGAAACAGTTATACATCCGTTTGATTAGCTTACGTGTTGGATACTTTAGTTGATTTAACACTTCACTCTCTCCATATACACCATCCAGTGAGACGATATATGAGACTTCCACATTTTAAAACCTTTCAAGCATCATTAAGAAAATCATTTGTCAAATTTTGTCGTCGTTGCCGGAGACATGGTTGAAAGTTTAAGTATGATTATTGCTCTTATATCATTTGAGCCTAGTCTTTTAATTTTGTTTCTTTTGTTTTCACCTCCTGTTTTGTTTTGTTTTGTCTTGTGCTTGAATTTTAATACAAGGTGTTGATGTCATATCAATACCATCACTACAGTTGCCAAGAGCCATGGGGGTATAGCTCAAATTCAGTCATTTTAACCCTATCTTCAAGCTCCGTGAGCATCCCAATCTTACACGAATTGAACTATCACCAATATCAAGAATCATACCCGTCCTACCATCACTACCCACTCTCTATCCCGAACTACCCACCATATCAAGAAGCTTTCCTCTCATCCAATCATTAAAATGAACCTCTTCATCCCTCTTACCAACACTCCTCACAACAGTTATCATCATCATATATGGAGACACTCATCAAATGCATTCATGGCAAAATTATAAATTAGATGCATGAGTGGGGAAATCTATCCTTCAAAGTATGCATGCTCAATTTGATCAAGTGTCCCAACTTCGTAAAGAAGAGGCTTTATTGAACCCCACCATATCAATCCAAGAAGAATGCCATTGTGTAGAAGGTATGCAAGTATGCAACTTTGTGGTCAGCTAAATGATAAGCTTCAAGAAACACATTCAACCCCTCAACATAAAAGGTCAAATATGGATTTAAAACCCTACACGCATGTATTACCGATGATGCCTTTTTCAATGCATTGTTCAACGACAATTTTACTCCATGTGATTTGGAATTGCAAGCTTGTTATGAGGAACGTGATATTAATGAAGGTAGTAGCGATGAGGAGAATTGAGGGCACACATGGATAATGTTGAGTAGTTAGAGGGAAATGAGTTTGAGAAGAGGTTGATTAATGAAGAGACTACATTGTTAACTTCTCTTTGTGAAGAAGAATCTTTGAGAGAGGTCGTAAGAATTCAAGAGGAAAATAGTCTTGTTAATCGGTCAGGGACCAACAAAAGATGACGGCGTGCAAAAGTGAGAATATTCTGATATTACATTAATGTGAGATTATTCTGAGAAAATTGTACCGTTGAAAAGTGGGATTATATTATTGTTGTTAGTTTTTCCTAATTTTTATTCTAAATTAAATCTCAGTAATTACTGTCAAGTTTTGGAATACTACCATGTTCAAATTAAACTTATTTAAAGCCTAATACATAATGCCAGAACATGATAGCAATTATTCATTTTGAGAGAATAAAAACATTATTGTCATATTTGAAATTTACAAAAAAATATTATTCTTGTCAATTTTCTTAAAAATAAGGCTACAAACTACTCACAATAGCCAATTTAATTCATAGCTACGACTCCTCATTGACATGCTTGCGTTTACAGCATACATAGGTTCCCTGAATTTGAGGCCGTAACTTTCTTATTCTCTAAATTTGACATGAAGTATTTAAGAGAAACATACTCCGTATATAATAATCCAAAACTCTGTGGACAGAAAGTCTAGCTTCTAAATTTAAATTGCTTTGATGAAAGATGTTAGTCCAATAATCGATCACCCAGTTCTTAAGATTAATCCACGATTGTGCTGAAAAGCCATGATTTTACGCTTTTACAAGAACATTGCTTCTATGCTAAGCCCATACAAAATTTGACTTAATTTTTTGGTGAAATTCATAAGAATAATCTTTACTTTTAGGCAATCTACAATAATAATCCCTATTTAGAGTATTCACAAAAATAATCCGAACTAACAATGGTGTTCATAAGAATAAATTAGGTTGAGTTTAAATTAATGTCCATTTAATATTCTCAACCCTTACTCCCACTTTTCTCTTCATCATTCTTCTTCTCGGGGCAAATTCAAACTAAAATCCGTTTAATCTTAACACCATTTTCGCCATATGTGGTTTTTCTAGGTTAGAGTTAACCGAGACGAAGAGTGGTGAAGGGGAAAGTGGAGGTAGGGGTTGAGAGTACTTAATGAGCATTAATTTGAATTCGCTCTAATTTATTCTTATGAACACTATTGCTAGTACGTACAGATTATTTTTATGAAAATTCTTAGTAGGGATTATTATTGTAGAATTCATAAAAGTATAGATTAATCTTGTGAATTTTGCCTAATTTTTTTTATGAATTGTAACTTAAGTAGTCGTGTTTGCTATGAAAAGACCCAGTAGCATGGAGCCTCATTATCCTTTATATACACTCATAATCCTAGTAACTGTGATAAGATTAAACTCAAATATATTCATGCTACATAGATCGATACATAAGAAGAACCGCTATGTTCACTACGATATAGGTGTTTGGTTGCACTTCTTTTGATACCCTTCTATCATGAATAATGTTTTCAAAACAAGCACGTATTTCAAGTATCTATATGGGAACATAGTGCATACCTTACTAATGTTTCACATGCAAAATTTCTCACGGATACCCTATGTTGTACTAAGACTTTCAATAGACAAAAATAAATATCGCTTCCTAATCAAGTTTTGATACACCCCATTTTGGTATAGTTAAGTTAAGGTATATGACTCTGTCTTGCACTGAAACTTAGAGTTAGATATATTGAAATTCAAGTACAATATTGCTACAATATCATGTCATTCTGAAATTCTAACAAAACATCTGTAAAATACTAATAATAGTCTACTCGTGATGGGATATTCAACGCACCAAATATTACTACGAAAAAATTAACACTGTAATCGATCAAAGTCTTCTTTTATCATTATGGTAATGTGTTTCTATATTAGATTTTACTACGTATAATTTTATATAAATGTGATAACATGGTTGAGCTTCCGGTTTAAAGTTACCCAATTTATAACCAAAACAAAAATAGTGCACAAAAATATGAGTGAGTAACTTTTAGTGAATATAGTTGTGTTCACATTTTACTGTCAAGACTTCTATGGAAGTAACATATTTCTATTATTTCACATTTTTAGTCTCATGAGTCATGACTTTCGGCAATGACCGTTATTAGGCATGTAACTTTAGTGGTTTGTAGCTTTGGTTTTATAATTATGAAATATGTATGTACAATTTAAGAAAGTACACTTTCCAGCATAAAATTTGTCATTGACAACATTATTTCCAATATCGTTGCCAAAAAACTACGGCCTTGTTTGGCAATCGGCTGTTGGATGTTAGCTGTTAACTGGTTATGACAGCTTATTGACAATAGCTGGTTGTGTCAGCTGTTTTGGTTGGCTGATTATGTTAGCTTGTTGTCAGCAAACGTTTGGTAAATTAACTGTTTAAGAATAGCTGTTTACGTGTAAAAAGACATATAAGGACATTACTATTTTATTTCATTTTTGGTTGTTGCTCATAAAAATAATACTTTCATACTCCGTATTAGTTTTTTTACTCATACTACTCCGTATTAGTTATATTTACTTATCGTGCGAATCATTCAAATTTTAGAAATTGAAACATAAAACTGCATGAAAAGTAAAATAAATTAAAACAAATATTTTAAATTAATTTGAATAATATGAATTTGAAAAAATCATGTTTATTTATAATTTTAAAAAATGAAGATGGTGCGCTGCAGCATGTAAGCAATATGATGCATATCAGTACATGTGAGTAAAAAAAACACTCAATTGGAATGCACAGAAGCCAAAACACCAAATGGAATTGAAGTAGCGTGAGGTTTAAATGGGTACTAATTAATTACATAGCAATCAGCCAAGCACAAACGTTGTTATTGCTAGCGTTTTGAAACTCAGCTTTTGGAGAGCAATAATCTAATCTCACCAGCCATTTACCAAACATAAGTTTTGTCACTTCAGCTGGTCAACCCCATTAAAAGTGGTCAAATAAGCTGAAAAATGGGTGATAAGCCATTTACCAAACATGGTCGTAGTCTCCAATGGAAAACTGTTTCTTAAATTGCATAAATTTATTTATTATAAAACTAAACCTACAACCGGGTAAAATTACTCGACTAATGACGGACACAATCTAAAATTAAAAGAGTAAAATTGTAACTCTCCTTTTTAGGGGTACGGTGTACCAAAATTTGAGAATTTGTTTCAATTCTTACATACCTCTCCCAGATTGAAAACTTTCAACATTATGGCATTATGATTCATCGACAATATCCCTAATAGACATATATCTTTGTACCACATAAAATTGTCTAAAACGGTGTGACGAAATAAATATATATTCCGCATGTATCAGACATGAAAATGTGTTAACATCTTATCATCAATGATGTGATCAGTTAGGAACATATGATAGGAGAATATGTGTGTCTTTCGTAAAATATATTAGAATTATAATTTATTGATTATACTTCGTATTTGATTTGATTAGACTTATAACTTTAGTTGCATTAATTTATAGCTGAATTGCGCATTTAATATATTTTATTGGTGCACATCCGGAATGGATTTTCATGATGTAAATGTGTTTTAGGGTCCATATCAGAAGTCCAGCGTCAGCCCGAAAATCAGATGAGAAGCGTTTGGTAAGTGGTTGGGGCAGTCGAGCACAAGCACAATTTTAAGCATTCCATTTAGCGATAGCCCATGACCCCGAGATCCGCCTGACCCGGTCATGGTTTCATCCCTAGTCAATAGTCATGCATAATTGCATATTTGATGAAAATGGCTAGGGGTGGTCAATCCTGACTCTGATCTAGCTCAAATTTAAAAAATGACTATAAATTTATAGTGTAAAAAATCGGTGTAATTTTTTTTTCAAAAAAAAACTTTGTATCATCCCAATCTTGATCATGGTCAAAGTCACGGTCAATCTAATTTTCTACAAGTCTGGGGTGTGCAGGATTATAGCTAGCATAACCCCTGCCTTGGCCATGGTCAAAGTCACGGTCAATCTAATTTTCTCATCTCTGGGGGTTTGACCTATACTTGTAGAAATACCAAATAGAGATCTTGGGCATTAAATCGCAAGTTGTGATTCACAACACTGACCTTTTTCAAAAAAAAATCACAACCACCACCAACCTCAGGACAAATTTCTCGCATTTTCTAGTGTAGTCATAGAAAGTTCAGACTAGCTAATTGAATTCATTCTTTGTATATACGATAGTATGTGTCACGTTTGTTGAACTCTCAACCTAGGAGGCTGGGACTAATGGTTATGGTTCTATTCTAGATTGATTTAGGGGCCGTATTTAGTGTACGCGTTTTTTGTGTATATCCTTGATACACTTGTTTATCTATACATACAAAGTTGTTTGTACACAAACAATTATGTCTGTGTAAAAAGACAAGTGTGCAAAGGTGTACACAATAAACGTGTACACCAAACATTTTTGTTGATTTAGTGGTTTCTTGATTTTAAGTTACAGAACTTATTATCGGGATAGAGTTAGGGCTACTAGGCAAAACTGTACAAATAATATTTTTAGGAATTAAAATTTAAGATAGTTTTTAAATTCGAGGTGGGCCAGGCATATATAGAACTGCCGACCCTGCTTGTCATAGATCCTTGAACATTCTAAACATTCAACATCTTCACCCTTGGTCACTCTTTTACTTTCTTGGTGTTTTCATTCCTCTGTGTTGAATACGTGCAAGGCTTACTGAGTATGTTTCAACATATTTAAAACCCAAATATAATTAAGGATGTTTTTCCGTCCTAGACCAGACCAAACTTAAACAGATCAAACCAAATCAGACTAGTTCAGACCAGACCAGATCAGACCATACATCTATAGTTATAAAATACACAGAGACCAGATCTGATTAGACCGGTTCAGACCATACCAGATCAGACTTAAACAAATCAGACTAGCAAATTTCAGTCTAAGTAAAAACATCCTAAAAATGATTTTTAAATATCACAGCGGTATATTTGTTGCCTTGTTGGCTAGATGGGATATTTAAATCATGTATCAAGGGTGTCCGTAATTAAAGTAACACTAAGTATGATACTACGTAAATGCGTACAATAGTATATAAAAGTATTGATAATTACGTAGTTTAATATAAATACGTACGACCTTTTGTATTTTTATGAACGGATCTAGGAGAGAAATGAGAACGAATCTGGACCGTTGTATTGAATTATGTGGAACTGAATTGTGCATTTGGTGAAATCGAAATGTGCATTAGATGATATTGAAATGTGCAGAATAAAAATTCAAACCCTCATGTGCATTAGGTGAAACTGAAATGTGCAGAATAAAAGGTCCAAAAATAGCATCACACCGTACCTTTTATTCTGCACATTTTAGTTTCATCTAGTGCACATTTCAAATTTACCTAATGCACAATTTAGCTTCACATAATGTCACTACATTGTACTCTTTGTGCTGCACATTTCAATTTCACTTAATACACATTACAGCTTCATTTAATGCACATTGAATTTCACATAAAGCAAATCTAATGGTCCAGATTCATTCTCATTTTTCTCATAAGATCATGTTCTTATTTGAACCAAAACATGTGTGTCCAAAAACCTTTGAAATCACTTGGTATATAAAATAATCATTTGAATGCTAACTTTGTTAAAAAAAAAAGTTAACAGAAAATTAATTTTTATTTTATTGATTTTTGTTTCAACCAAACTTGAAAAAAATGTTGGATAAAAAGGGTAGATGTTGGAAAATATATGGTTTCATATTTTACATATTGACCTTGCTTTAAAAACTAGTATGTAATTTTTTAAAATTTGTATTTACATTTGTATAGGGAGTATATAATTAACACATAAATGTTAATTGACACCACACAGCTAAACCTGGCGCGTCTCTATTGATGTTCTTTTTTATAATCAACTATTCCATATGTCAAAAGGTACAAGCTTGAATTGGTATGTTGTTTAGTCGTGTTTATTATTGTTGTTATCGGCTATAATTAAATTACACCAAAGGTTCTTGGAGAGTGGTTCATAGACTTCACCATTATGGGAGCGCAAAAAACAAAAGCAAAAACAAAAGCAAAAAATTCCTTCCATTACAAAACAATGCTTCTTATAAGCTAAGAGAATGGAAATTATAACGCATAGCTTCTTTAATTTTACTAAGATAAGATAAAACAAACCCACACACTGCACAAATTTGGAAAGGAGCATATTACAGTTGATGAGTTTCTTCACTTCGAGGAGGATGTCAAGCTTGGTGATTTTAATTTTCTGTTTATCTTGATGCAAAAATATTTTCTTCCTCCTTCAATTTTCTGAAACCGAAAGTGAAGTAGGATTAAGATAGTTAGATTTAGAAGTAAATCAAAGAAAACAGTTGGTGGAAAAACATTTAATTTTAGCTAATGAAAGAACCCTACTCAACAAGTCATCCCAAATTGCAATAGTGGGATTTAAATTAAAGTCAACACGTTTTCAAAAAAAAAAGTCAACACATCCATATTGTGAAGACTGGTTTGCAGGAAAGGGCTCACGCTAGGTGGATATGGTTACTAACTTACTACGTAGTACCAATAATATAGGGAAAAGTATGGAAAAAGTACTGGTTGGGCCCGTTTTTAGATAGGTCATGTGTTTCATTCTTTATCAAAGTGGTTTATGTGTCTGAATTCCGTTATCACAGGAGGGTCACGCCGTTAAAAACGTCTGAAAAAGATCGTTAAAGTAACTCTGATTTTCAAAAGTGTCCGAAAAATCAAAAGAAATATACCAGAAGGTGCGCCTCAATAAGACCCGCTAGGTCATCTTTCTTTTTTTTGTTTTGAGTCACCCTTGCCACCGGAAAGTCCACCGCAAAAGTGATATTAGCGAAATCATTTTTAAAAAGTAATTCAAACATATCTGAAAAATCTAAAGGCGAAAGTGGTCTAGAGGTCATCTTGACGAGGCGCACCTTACGGTATTTTTCTTTCAATTTTCCCGGCACTTTTGAAAATCGAAGTTACTTTTTACGGTCTTTTTCAGACGTTTTTAACGGCGTGACCCTCTTGTGATAACGGAATTCAAGCACATAAACCACTTTGATAAAGAATGAAACACATGACCCTATCTGAAAAAGGGCTCAACCACAAGTACCTTTTCCGTAATTTTCCCAATAATATATACAAGTAAAATAGAAAAGAGTGAAAGGAAAGCACAAGTTTTTATTTAGAGACACTTCAATTTGGAGTTCGTATACCATATCACCGCCGGCTGTACCGTGCAAGCCGTACAGCCGGTGGCGATTTTGTAATTTTGATGAAAATCGCGACTTCTCTTAAATGAGTATTATTGGAATTTTAATGAGCATCCAACCTATTCTTTTGAGTATTAAAAGCCTAACAATGAGCATCGTGATCTCTGTTTCATATTTTCTAATTCACTTTCTTTTTATTATTTTTACATTTTTAAAAATTTCTTAAATTATGTCCATAATCAATCCAATTAATATTAGTATGTGAATCTAATGTAGTATGATACTTTTGAAATATGAATTCATATGACATTTTTAAATGAGCATAACATTAGTACCAAATGCGCATATTTAACTTATAAAATGAGCATGGATAAGAAAATCGTAAGTTTTGTTAGTTGAATATGGAGACACACACAATGACTGGACTGATAACAACAATGACAAGCCTCAGGCGACTCAAATTAAACAAGTCAATAGCTACAAACAACGCTCCATGTATTTAGGTGGAGAAGGATGGAACCATATATCCAAATCGGTTATTTCAATTAAATAATATATGCGAAGTATATGCCAGCCGAATGAATTTGCATCCGATTCAGGACTAGAGGGTTAGGCGAAGGCACTATACGAGGAAGAGCGTTCTTAAATATTTCAAAAGCATAAATAATTGCCAAAATATTTCAAAAAAAACATTATCCAGATGGTACAACCGGGTGTATAATATATTTTACTCTTCAATTTGTGCCCTTATAACTTAGAACAAACATCATATCCTTGCACTTGACAACTTCTAAGTGCGTAGGTGGCTAACTTGCTACAAACGTGACAACTTCTAGATCACATAAACCACGTCTGTAATATACGGAGTAAGAGTAATACTTGTGAGGATTTCAAAAAGGGATTTGTTGTACTACTCAAATCAATAAAATCTGATATATAAAAAGAGAGAAAAAAACATTTGGTATCTATTAAGGGATTTAAGGAGTTCGTCTGCTAAGAACACTGCAGCTAAGTGTGTTTGCGAAGGACTAATCTTGGGATGGACATTCATCTACGCAGTTTCTTAGGATATGCAGGAGTGAAGTGCGCAGTAACAATCCTAGGCACTGTAAAGTAAAATTAAATTCTACTCCCGTAACTTAATTTTGTGACATTACAAGTACAGGAAAGGCAAAAGTGTTGAGGATCGATTTCTTTCCGGCTCAGGTCTCCAACCCTTTTACTATACTCTCACACACCACCCTAGGCTAGACCACAACACAACTCCAAGCTTCTTCTCTACCACTAAGGTATTCTCTCTAACTCTCACACAAAGGAAATGAAGAAGAAGAAGGGCACTGCTCTCTAGGAAGTCTCTCACGCAGGCTGCTTTCACAAGGAAGAAGAAAGCTACTAAATAATAGGCTGGCAGACACAAAGGACACTCACAGGTGATGCAAAGACAAGGAGGACTGCAGCGGACAGCTCAAAGGGGTCACTCCACATAAGTCAAAATGGCCATATTATTGGTTAGGAGAGATTCAAATAAAGAGGTGCCAAAGTGGGAGTAAACATGGGGTGCAAGTCAATAATAAAGTGGAAGGGAGGCCTTGGTAGGACCAATACCTCCAACATTCTCCACCTTATTGGTCCTAGGTGGTGTAGAGTAGCAATACAAAGTTGTGAGGAGACTCATCATCGCCGGACCATTACAAGTACATCATTGCGATCATACAAGCAATAGATGAGTTCAGAACCAAAACCATGTTTACCGTGCAAACCCACTTCACGATGGACTGAACTCTACCAATCGGTCCTCGAGTTCAGAACCAAAACCATGACAAAACTATTAACAAGCACAACACATGTTAATAGACCACGCAAGCAAGCATCCGGGAGAAGTTGGGGATTCCAACTAATCCAACAACCACACAAAGCAAGTACACAGAAAATAAAAGAAACAATATTATTTCTATAACTAGCACAGGTAGAGCTCACATAATCACTTGGTATCACATTTTCAAAACACAAAGAAAATAGCATACCAAATATCACAAAGATTTTAATTAAAAGAGAATTAAGCACATTTAAAGCAGACTCAGAGGAAATGTAGTCAAACACATGGCACATATTATTTCTCACATGCTTCCTAATGTCTCTATCTCTAATAACATGGCAATCACGCAACTCAAGCATATTGCACACAACATTCATATCATGCTCCACCTTAATAGAAATATTATTTTCTTTATTTTCACCATGAAAAACATTTTCATCCACAAATTTGGGTTCGGTTTCAACAAGTAAATCAGAATGAACATCGGGCAAATGCTCCACCTCATTTGGAGCAACATCAGGAGAAACAAGCAGGCAAGGAAATTCATTTTCAACAAAAATGACATTTCTACTCATCAACACATTGAAGTAAGTTTCACTCCTACACCAAAGCCTATAACCTTTCATGCATTCATGATATCCTAAGAAAACATATTCCTTAGTCCTAAGTTCAGATTTATCATTCACACGATTCACATAAGCAGCACAACCAAACACTCTCAAATTTGGCAAGGGAAGTGGTTTGCCCATGAACACAGATTCAGGGCATTTCCCTCTTAAGGGAACAGACGGGGACAGATTAATCAAATCAACAGCATAACAAATAGCTTCCCCCCAGAACTTATTAGAGAGCCCAGATGAAGCTAACATAGCCTTCACCCTCTCTAATAAATTTCTAACCATCCTCTCAGCAACCCCATCCGGTTGGGGTGTGGAGGGAACAGATTTATGCATAGAAATACCCCAAGTATCACATAAATCACCAAGCTGACTATCACAGAAATCAAAACTGACTGTGGCCTTAAAAATTTTATTTTCTTACCGGTTTGTTTTTCAACAAGGGTTTTCCAGTTTTTAAACTTATCAAAAACTTCAGATTTATTCTCAATCAACAAAACCCACACTTTCTTTGAAAAATCATCAATCAACGTCAGAAAATAATTTTTCCCACCATGAGTGGAAACACTATAAGGACCCCACAAGTCAGCATGAATACAATCAAGCACATTAGTACACTTAGGCAGATCAGGAAAACCAATTCTAGACTGTTTTCCTAGCACACAAGGTTGCACACAATTCACAGAATCAAGTAGGGGTTCAGCATGACAAACATACAAGTTGTTTTTCATCTCAGCTTTGAAAACAACTAAACAACCCTTCACAACTTTCATGATTCCCTTTCCCCATTTTCCCTTCAAACCCTCATTTTCAAGAGAAGCACAAGATAGCAAATTACAACACAGCTCAGGAACATGCCTAACATTCTTCAAAGTAAACACATAACCAGAAGAAAACCTAAGGCATACATCTCCTATTTCTAGCACATTGCATTTCTTCTCATTTGCTAAAGTCACAAAGCCATGTGACGAGCACTTTGTCACGGTGCGTCAAAATAAATTCAATACTAACATTTATACGTAGTATAGCGTAGTAGAGTTCGTATCCACAGGGAAAGGAATAATTCTCTTTTTATAGAACTAGTAAATAAAAGGGGGGTTTAGGATTGAATGATTTAATTTAATTAAACAGAAAGATGAACAACTTAAATGTGATTTAATTCAAAGATAAAAAGGACTTGGCATTGCTACTTTCCACTTGTTGATATATTTTAGTCGATCATTGTTATATCTATAACTTATCCCCTCTCAAATACTCAATCGAGGAGTATATCCAATTCATCGAGAGTAGTTATTAACAACGACCGTTCATTAATAACTCTTACTATTAGTCAAGTATAGAACACCGCCATATACCGACTTAATAGTAGCATTTAATCTCTTAACTCCTTGATGAAATCAATTGAGATTGATAACCTCAACACAACGGTTTCGGTTTAACCAACAAAATTAATCCCTCTTAAGTTTATTAACCACGACCGTGCATTAATAAACCAAAGTTACTTACTTGTGAAACCATCAACGATTAACCATCGGTTCGTTGATCGTTTCTAGTAGTAATTAATGTCGAGATGTTAACTAATTGTCATCTTAGCAACACTCCCCAACATTAATATAGAGATAAATTAAGGGAAGAATTAATATTCAAGGAAGAAGATTAAATATGAATAATCCTACTATAACTAATGTCAAGATGTTATCTAATTGTCATCTTAACAACACTCCCCAACATTAATATATAGAGGAAGAAAATAAATACTACTATAACTAATGTCGAGATGTTAACTAATTGTCATTTTAGCAACACTCCCCAACATTAATATATAGATAGATTAAGAGAATAATTAATATTCAAGGGAAGAAGTTAAGAAAATAACTCACAACTTTAATAATCAACAAGCTTCAAGAGCAACACCAAGAAATGGAAGTTTAGCTCCTCATTTGGAGACTAAACATGCTAAAAGAAATATAAAGAAATACTATTCTAAACTGAGCTTAAGAGTATGGAAGAAGGAGTGATCATTTGTGAAGGAAAATGGGGTTATTTATAGGTGTTTTCAACACCCTGGGGCATTGACCCGCCCGGGTAAAAGGACATACCCGACCGGGTCAACGTCAAAATCAAATATTTCCCACGTTCTGGCGATCTTCGGCATGTTCTGGTGTTCCGGGTCACATCTGACCCGACCGGGTCAAATAAGTGACCCGCCCGGGTCTGATGACTTTCTCAGCAGTTTCTGATTCTTTGTCATACCCGACCGGGTGAAGTATTGTACCCGGTCGGGTTTGTGCTTCTGGGCAGCCAAATCTTATTTTTCTTCACTTCAAAGTCCTCCTTTTCAACACCCTAATTCCTAACTCTACTTTACAACTTACAAATGAAGATTAAAATACAATTACAACTAAAATCACACAAATGTTTACAAACTAAATAAAACGGTAAACAAACCACACAAATCATACGTAAAAACATACACTTATGCACTACTAATTAGTGCATATCAAACACCCCCACACTTGAACCTTTACTCGTCTCGAGTAAACAAAATCCAGCCCAAGAAGTCCTTAAAATGACAAGAGTATCAACACCAACATCCACGTGTGTTTGTAGCACAACACAAAAATATCCCCACAAATATAAGAGTAAAGAGGGGTCTTCAACTCCACATTTTGTTATCAACCTCAATTTTTTTTATTGTTACCCTTAGGATCCTGAGAAATAAAAGAAAATACTTTCTCTCGTTCTCTCATTTTGCCTAGGTGCCCTTTCGGGTTTTCATCCCAGCTTCCCACATTTTTCTGTTTTAATCCTCACAACTCACTCTTATTTTTGCCTTATTTTTGCTTAAGTTGCCTTTTTAGGTTTTCAACTTAACAAGCTTTTTTTTTTAAAATAAATACAAGAATATAGAGTATGAATGTGAGTTTTCCATAAAACTCTCCCCCCAAGCTAATCAAAGCACTGTCCCTAGTGCTTGTGTCTGAGATGAATGCGTTTTTTTTTTGGGTACTTTTGGGAGGTTTTGTTGGTGATTTGTGGGTGTGGAGATGAAGAGGGTGAAAAGGAGATGAATGAATTGGGTTTACTTGATGCATTTGGTGGATGGATGCAGGAGATATGAAGCTTTGGACTCTTGGAAATGGAGGAAATTTGGGGTTTGGTTCGAATGGGGAAAAGAAAGTGAGGAAGAAGCTGCCCGCCCGCCTCCTGATCGGGATTTTTTCCGACCGCCCCGGTCAGGTATAGTGACTGACCCGGTCGGGCGTAAACTGTTCACCCGAGGCAGAGAGTTTTTTTTTTTTTTTTTTGCAGGGTTGTCCGGCCGGGTATAGGGGTCTACCCGGTCGGGTGTGTCTATTTTTCTCTGTTCCTCAGCTGCCTCGCCCGGGCGAGTTGTGCGGGTAGGGTATTTTTATGCTATACCTGACCGGGTGTAGTGTGGTACCCGGCCGGGTATGTTCCCCAGGCTTCACTTTTTTTTTTTTTGAAGTGTAAATTTAAACTAGAACAAAAAGTAAACGTACCTTACATGGGTTGCCTCCCAAGAAGCGCCTCGTTTAACGTCGCGGCACGACGCCATCATTGTGTTCAATCGTTCAAGCTTGGATCGTGATAACTCATCTTCTTCAAATTTTCACCCGGGTGACTTTTATAGAAAGACTCAATTTTTCGACCCCTTATTTTGAAAATCTTTCCGGGATCAAATATCCGGTTTTCTATCGCTTCATATTGTGAGAGTGAGAGTCCATGATTTTCACTAAGCATGATCAATGGAAGGGATTTTGATCCGGGTGGTATAAGAGGGAGTATGAAATATTTGTGTAACTCCACCGTTATCCCTTGCTTATTTGTGCACAAAGAGAAGTCTAAATTATACTCACAATTGCTGGAGATTTCATAGATATCTTTGTCCTTCTCTACCCTTTGTGTTTCATTTAGAGCCTCAGGAAATGGTGGCATGATCTCAGGTAGGCCTGTCAATGGGTCGGGTCTAGACCCGGACCCGACCCGAACCCGGTTATTTTTAATGGGTATGGGTCTATGTTTTATTCCGTTTACCCAGACCCGAACCCGGACCCGTTAATATTTTTAATAAATGGGTCGGGTATGTTACATATGATTCCGACCCGTTAAGGACCCGGACCCGTTTATCATTTTTTTATTAATATATATTTCATATACTAATATAGTAATACATACCTAAAACTAGTATCCCATTAATACATATTAAAACAAACTGGGATATTCTATTTTAGTTTTGTTTATTTCACTATCAAAGACATTCAATACGTTTGGATGAAAGTATTGGTTTCTTACGTGAACATCAATTTTTTTTAAAAAAATAAAGATGTGTTTTACTTATTACTCCGTATTAAGGATGATTGAGATCTAGATGTAGCTAGTTTGTGGAATTGCATTACATTCATGATTCATATACACATTCTGTTTTATATTTGGTGGGTCTAATCTTCCAAAAAAATGGCGGGTCTACCCGACCCAGACCCGAGACCCGTTGGGTCCGGGTCCGGGTCCAAAATTGCAGACCCGACGGGGTAAACGGGTCCGGGTCCGGGTCCCTTATTTACTTAGCGGGTCCGGGTCTGGAACACTACATTCCGGCCCGGACCCGACCCATTGACAGGCTTAATCTCAGGAATGGCCGGTGGTTGAGTTGAGTTTTGCGGTTCCTCCCCCGATTGAGTTTTCTCCGTAAGTTCCTCTTCTTCCTCCTCCTCGCCCATGTGGTTCACAATGCTTGGCATTTGTTTCACTTGATTGTCCAAGTTTTGTTCGTTGGACACTGTTTCTTGCGGGCATTGTGACATATTTTGTTGCATATTTGTCACATTGATAGTGAGAGCTCGGATCATGTCTTCAGTTGACATGCTAGAATAAGAACTTGAGTATGGGTTATATGTGTTGGAGAATGAATCATACCTCTCTTGGAAACCAACATCATTCCTTTGTTCAAAGTATTCTTTTTGAAGTTCTGGGCAAAAATCCGTAAGATGTCTGTGTGACATGCAAATGTTGCATGTATGGACATCTTGAGATTTTGAACATGAAATAAACTCCTTTATTAGAGAAGTTAAGACGGAAATTTGCCTTTCTAGAGATGATATGTTGGTATCCATATACTCATGTAAGCTCAGAAAATAGAAAAGTAAGATTTTTATTTTTTTTTTGTTTTTTTTTTTTGTTTTTGATTTTTATGAGATAAAATAAAAAGAAAAATAATTGCCTTTCCCCGGCAACGGCGCCAAATTTGACGAGCACTTTGTCACGGTGCGTCAAAATAAATTCAATACTAACATTTATACGTAGTATAGCGTAGTAGAGTTCGTATCCACAGGGAAAGGAATAATTCTCTTTTTATAGAACTAGTAAATAAAAGGGGGGTTTAGGATTGAATGATTTAATTTAATTAAACAGAAAGATGAACAACTTAAATGTGATTTAATTCAAAGATAAAAAGGACTTGGCATTGCTACTTTCCACTTGTTGATATATTTTAGTCGATCATTGTTATATCTATAACTTATCCCCTCTCAAATACTCAATCGAGGAGTATATCCAATTCATCGAGAGTAGTTATTAACAACGACCGTTCATTAATAACCCTTACTATTAGTCAAGTATAGAACACCGCCATATACCGACTTAATAGTAGCATTTAATCTCTTAACTCCTTGATGAAATCAATTGAGATTGATAACCTCAACACAACGGTTTCGGTTTAACCAACAAAATTAATCCCTCTTAAGTTTATTAACCACGACCGTGCATTAATAAACCAAAGTTACTTACTTGTGAAACCATCAACGATTAACCATCGGTTCGTTGATCGTTTCTAGTAGTAATTAATGTCGAGATGTTAACTAATTGTCATCTTAGCAACACTCCCCAACATTAATATAGAGATAAATTAAGGGAAGAATTAATATTCAAGGAAGAAGATTAAATATGAATAATCCTACTATAACTAATGTCAAGATGTTATCTAATTGTCATCTTAACAACACTCCCCAACATTAATATATAGAGGAAGAAAATAAATACTACTATAACTAATGTCGAGATGTTAACTAATTGTCATTTTAGCAACACTCCCCAACATTAATATATAGATAGATTAAGAGAATAATTAATATTCAAGGGAAGAAGTTAAGAAAATAACTCACAACTTTAATAATCAACAAGCTTCAAGAGCAACACCAAGAAATGGAAGTTTAGCTCCTCATTTGGAGACTAAACATGCTAAAAGAAATATAAAGAAATACTATTCTAAACTGAGCTTAAGAGTATGGAAGAAGGAGTGATCATTTGTGAAGGAAAATGGGGTTATTTATAGGTGTTTTCAACACCCTGGGGCATTGACCCGCCCGGGTAAAAGGACATACCCGACCGGGTCAACGTCAAAATCAAATATTTCCCACGTTCTGGCGATCTTCGGCATGTTCTGGTGTTCCGGGTCACATCTGACCCGACCGGGTCAAATAAGTGACCCGCCCGGGTCTGATGACTTTCTCAGCAGTTTCTGATTCTTTGTCATACCCGACCGGGTGAAGTATTGTACCCGGTCGGGTTTGTGCTTCTGGGCAGCCAAATCTTATTTTTCTTCACTTCAAAGTCCTCCTTTTCAACACCCTAATTCCTAACTCTACTTTACAACTTACAAATGAAGATTAAAATACAATTACAACTAAAATCACACAAATGTTTACAAACTAAATAAAACGGTAAACAAACCACACAAATCATACGTAAAAACATATCACCATGCTCAATCTCTCTATAGTTTGAAAAAACATTTTTCAAAGGGGACATGTGAAAACTACAACCAGAATCTACCACCCAATCTGATTTACCCAAAGAATCAGATATCACAGAACTCAAGTAGTCATAATCACATAGATTTGTCATAAACACATCACCTAAATCATCTTCGCACGTAGTCAAATTAGCATGCTCACTATGCTCATTTTTCCTAGATTTAGGACAGTCTTTTATGAAATGACCAGGTTCATGACAATAATAGTGATAGAGTATATGGGCATGGACCCCATGGCCCACATACTCAACGGCCCAGAAGACACCAGCGGGACACCCGCATCGTCCAGAGGCACGTAGTGTCCAAGAGAGAAGATATCGCCTGATTTCTATGGACTGCATCGTCCATGGACCGCGTCGTCCATGGACCGCATCGTCCATGTACCGCATCGTCCATGGACCGCATCGTCCGGACTTCGTCCGGGCAGAATGTATTTTCCTATTTTTTGTACTAAGTGTTGTACTCAGCCCATTAGTGGCCTTATTCGCCCAAAGAAGGCATGATTATTGTAATGGGTCTCCTAAGCCCAAGGCTAGGGGCCCAAATCCACATTTTTACCTATAAATAGACCCCAAGGGGCTAATTATAGGGGGTTCCAAATTGGGAAATATAATTACTCACTTTCTCTCTCTAGCTCTCACTTCTCTCTAGAATTAAATACTCTATCAAATAGCAACGTCTCGAATTAGACCTAGACTTAGATCTATGTCGTCTACTATTATTTTCTCTACCCCTCACATGCATAACCTCCTCGGATTTTCTACCCTCACCCATCTGTTTTAAATCTAATTCCTTACTCTTAAGACCATTTACCACAATGTCAAGAGTCACATTATCTCTACCATACTTAATAGCAGATTTCACATCACTAAAGGAATCAGGAATAGCATTTAAAAGAGCAATGGGGGAATAATCATCTATATGCTTATCACCACACAACTTAATATCCGAAATAAGTTTGGTAAAAACATCTAGATTTTCTTCAATATCTATAGACATATCTAGTCTAAATTTGAAGAACTTTTCAAGTAAAAATATCCGGTTAGGCAAAGAGGTCTCAGTATACAGTTCATCTAATTTATTCCAAAGAACTTTAGCACTTTCTAAAATTCCAACTTTTCTAATCACAGAGTCAGATAAGTTCAAATAAATCACAGAACATGCATTTTCATTCATTTCAGCCCTTTTCTCTTCTGTGTCAGAAATTAAATAGGTTTCGCCAACTGCTTTAAAACATTTTTGTTGTATTAAAATACATTTAATTTTTTGCTTCCAAATGCTAAAATCAGATTTTCCATAAAATGGAGTCATACCATACTGATTATAAGCAGACATTTTCACAGAGAAAAATAAGCAACACAAGAAAAATGTAAATTTTGCTGAAAAACAATTTAAATATTTATAAGGCTACAAATATACGAAGCAACTAGCACGAACACGTGGGGAGTATTAATGAGCATCAAACTCAACTTCAAACCCCTTGTTCTTCCGTATAAGCACAAATAAATAATAAATTTCCAGCACAAACACAATACAACAATTCAATCAATTTAAAAGCAGTAATAAACCTAAAACATAATTTCTACACAATAAAAGACTAAAAATCACTACAAAAGCGATAAAAGGGATAAAAGTCAATATACCGAAGCGAAACCCTAGGAGAGGCGTTTCGACCTTACCCACCCAATTAAAATTGGGATTTTTTGCGGACTGTTGACTGACTTTGACCAGCATTGACCGAGCTTTGACCGAGTTGACCGAGCTTTGACCGAGTCTTTCCTCTGCTCCAGGTTCAGCACCAATCTTAAGCTCCAAGTCCAGTCCAAAGTGCAGCTCAAATCCAGCCCAAGTTGAAGCCCAGCAGTCCAGCAAGCTCCCAGCAGCCCAAAACACCCAGGTCCAGCAGCTCCCTGGAACAAATCCCAGAAGGTACAGCCCAAGTCCGTGAAGCCAACTTCACGTGAAAGCCAATTTGCTGTGTTCTTGCGGTTCTGCGATCTGCTTCTTATCCAAGTCTGTCCAAGCCTCAGCGACCAGCGAGAGGACAGCGACAAAACACTGCCTCCAGACTACAGCCTCAGTCGATGAACGGCTCCAGCTCCCTGCGTCAATCCTGCGGCCCCACCTCTGCTTTCCTTTGTCCAACTTTAGCAAAAAACGGGTCCAAGCTACAGCGTCCACCTCGCCCAGCGCAGATGAACAGTAGCAACGACGAACGGATGGCGGACGACGAGAGCTTCCCGGCGACGGCGGCTCCTACTGCAGATTCCGGCGCGGATGGCGACGGCGGCTCGGCAATGGCTCCGCGGAGATTGTCCAGTCAATTTCCGAAGTATCCAGCCCCAATCGACCTCCGATGACGAGTTCCAGACGGACGATGGATGGCATTTACTGGTGAAGACAAGCGACCTATCTCCGGCGACGTCGGCTCCAGCTGCGGATGGATCTCCGGCGAGCAACTCCTAGCGGCGGCGATTTCAAACGGATGCAAACCAACCTCCGGCGATGGTTTCAAGCTTCGGTCAAAGGTCTATTTCAACCTCCAGGCGGCGAACGGACAACGGCGGGCGGCGGCAGACGGCGGCGGATGGCGGCGGCGGCGGAAGGCGGCGGAGTACGGCGGCAGACAGCAACCAGGCTCTGATACCACTGTTGAGGATCGATTTCTTTCCGGCTCAGGTCTCCAACCCTTTTACTATACTCTCACACACCACCCTAGGCTAGACCACAACACAACTCCCAGCTTCTTCTCTACCACTAAGGTATTCTCTCTAACTCTCACACAAAGGAAATGGAAAAGAAGAAGGGCACTGCTCTCTAGGAAGTCTCTCACGCAGGCTGCTTTCACAAGGAAGAAGAAAGCTACTAAATAATAGGTTGGCAGACACAAAGGACACTCACAGGTGATGTAAAGACAAGGAGGACTGCAGCGGACAGCTCAAAGGGGTCACTCCACATAAGTCAAAATGGCCATATTATTGGTTAGGAGAGATTCAAATAAAGAGGTGCCAAAGTGGGAGTAAACATGGTGTGCAAGTCAATAATAAAGTGGAAGAGAGGCCTTGGTAGGACCAATACCTCCAACAAAAAGTTAATTGCGGAAGCAGGAAAGCACAATTTTTCCTTAATGTGAAACTTTCGTAATAATTTGTACAGAGTATTATTCTTATGAATTTTTTTAATCTTGTTCCGAATCTATAAAATGTCAAGATCTATTCTGCCAAAATCATATGAGTAAATTCGTATATTTAAATTCTATTTTATTACTAGGGTAGGACAATTTAAGAAAATAAGTAATTAACTTATTAATTATCCACCTAACTCGTTTCTACTCCGTGTCATAAATATATACATTCTTTAAAAGTTTTAGTTTAGCCGACACAACTCTAGTTGTACTAGCTTCAATAACAAAACTTCTTATTTTTTAGGACAATAGAAAAATTCTAACTGCGCAATTATTATGGAGTTTTGAGAGTCGTTCTTGTTGTATCCACTATTGTACACACTTTTGTACATTTGTCTGTGTACATAGGCAATTAGGAAAAAAAATGTTGCCTTCTTCTTAAGGAATTGTCTTTGTGCACATGCAAAATAGGGGGTGGGTACAAAAATGGGTAGAAAAGAATTTTTTATTATTATGATTGGTGTAGCTTCACTAATCACTACCTGTAATTCTTCCCGGATCTCACATAAAAATATAAAATATACTCCCTCCGTCCCATAATGAACTTCTCAGTTTGACTTCACACAGATTAAGAAAATAAATTTGACTTTACTGTGGAGTGCACTGTTTTGCTCTGTTTAAACACTGTTTGACACTGTTTGGACACTGTTTGACACCGTTTGGCACTTTTTTTATGTAGATTATTTGCCAAATAAGGAAAGTTTTGAAGTGTGAAGTTAATTTCGAGACTATCCGAAAAGGAAAGTGAGAAGTTAATTTTGGGAGTAAAAAGTTGGTGAAATTATAAAAAGAAAAAAGGTCACCGACTTTATCAGATGTCCGTGAAACAGTGCAAATATGGTTTTTAATGGAGTATTAAAAAGTTGGGAGCCTCTTCGGTGCATTCATATCGCAGGATGTTTGGGTGCATCCTACACATGGCTATACACAATTGGAAATAAATTCCACGTAAGTCATTTTAAAACAATTGCATACCAATCCCTACGCCATACATATTTTCATCGTTTTGGAAATTGAATTTATTTTGTCTCGCACTCTATCCCACAGGCCACAACCACCTTCATCCCTGCTCTCACTAAATCATAGTTCCACCGCCAATTCTTCAGGTTAACACCAAGTTCTACTGCATCAGCACATTTTGCTAAGCCGGGTTTCCCTATTTTTTCCACCGATTCATTATTCGAAAACATTATGTTCGTCCTTCAACAATCCCCAACCTCGAGGACAACGGTGTTGAAGAAATTCCCATCTCGATTACCTTTCAAGTACACAATAGTTGGGGATTCACAACTCCTTTATACACCAGTGAAGATATTGTCAAGAGCTTGGCGGCACACCAAGGCTGCAAGCCTGCAACCAGTGCAGATATACATGTAACATCATAACTGATTTTAATTGTTAGGTTTTTGCTATTTTATTTTAGTATTATTTAATTATAGGGTTAATGTGATATGGGGAATTTATTTCAGGTCGAAACCATTTGGTTTTGAAAAGGAAGTTACCATTTTATAATCCCCACTGATGATATCAATTGGTTTCTACTAGATTTTCCCTAACCCAAATTGTTGTCTAAGATTAGTTTAGAACTTCATATCTTATGCCTGTTACAAATTTAAGTAGCAAAATGAGCTTTTGCTGACCATGAATGAGTTGCGTAATACGTAAAACTGTAAAAGGATTGTTTGGTTTTGTGAACATTTTCCCATTACCTATTCTTTTATTAGAAAATAAAATGCAGTTGTGGAGCTTTTACAATTGGTGATTGTGAACTATGATGGTTATGTTAATGAATGTGTGGTGGAAACAAAAAGAGATTACTTCAAGTATATAGATAAATTTGGGTTTTAGTTTTTTCTTATAAGCATATCTCCTTATATATATATATAAAGAGCCAAAGTACTTACGTGTTAGAAAATCTTAGTCTAGTTTACCGTCCAAATTGTGTATCACTCAATACCTCAGTTCCTTTTATTTAATTTCTTTGATGAGCCAGATTCACTATTTGTGCAAGTGTGTATCTTCTGTAATTGTAGGAAGAAGAATGGAGCCATCTGCATATTTCATGTAGATTGTCTCCTCCATTCCATTCGCTTGAACAATTTTCTAATGTACTAATGTAAACTCCAAATTCACTATTTGTGCAGGCGTGGATCTTCTGTGACCGTAGGAAGAAGTATGGAGCAATCTGCAGATTTCATCTAGCTTGTCTCCTTCATTCATTCACTTGAACAATTTGCTAGTGTACGAACAAAAACTCCATTCTTCTTATCCTCTCTCTAGCTATATCTCAAGAACATCAAAAGATGGAGTTGGTACGAATGAACTACTGCCAAGGCCCCATCTATCCTCACTGTTGTTCATACCATGTTTGCAAGCTGCACCATCTCGAGTGAGAGCTAACAATTAGTGTCCCTAAGCAATCACTTAATTAGTGCAAGTTTTTGAGCTATGTGACGGGCTTGGTAGTTTTGTCAAAGCTAGATAGAGACATAGAGTAAAGTAGCAGTGATATCACACATAAGTGACTGGGTTCTCTGTTTCAATTCTTTTCTCTTCGG
Organism: Cuscuta epithymum; assembly: GCA_945859915.1. Classification (NCBI taxonomy): domain Eukaryota; kingdom Viridiplantae; phylum Streptophyta; class Magnoliopsida; order Solanales; family Convolvulaceae; genus Cuscuta; species Cuscuta epithymum. The sequence goes on along the minus strand of CAMAPF010000012.1, from coordinate 2,183,015 downwards.
TTTTAGTTTAATTTTAATTTTCTTGGTAGTCTATTTGTGAGAATGTTATGGGTGATTCAAATTTCCCCGCTTGTGAGATTAGATTGCCCCCTCATTTTGAGGTCTCTCTTATGGCATTTTCATGTGCTTCTCATTTTGTACATGATTTGAATGAATGAATTTGAGAAATTTGGGGATGAATGAACCAATCAGAGGTAGCTAATATTTTGAGAAACCCATACATTTTTTTTTGAAAACTTTTCATTTTATCATAAGTGGTCTAAACATCATTTCATAAATGCATACTGATTACTGATAAAGTGTTAAATATTTTAGCATCATTGAAATTGTGTCATAGTTAATTAATTTCTACTAATAAATTTTTTTATGCAACCATGCAAATTGGCAAAGATAGTTAGTTGACTGTCTGCAGGCAGTAGCATTTAGCTATAAATGTGAAGATAGACATAAACCATTAGTAACTTGGTATATATAGCAATGTGTAAATTCCATTAACATAACATAGCATGTGTTTCTTAGAGGGTGTACATTGCCCAACTTGAACAAACGCATAAATAAGACCCATCTTAAATAGACAATATTTATTAAAAAAAATAGCAATATGTGTGTTGTTAACATCCTTCATTGATTTTACCTTCACTTAACTTCTATCTTAAATGCCACAAAAAGTAGCAAATAAAAATAGAAGTACAATGTTACAATAATACTCAGTAGATAGTTATAATGTACGAGTATAATTATTACTAGGGACACATCCTTCATAGTTCATGTATTTTAAATTTTTATTTGTTTTTCCTGACCTGAACCGGTTGCCATATTTGAGTAATTGAGTGTAGTGCAAATGAAGTTTAGCGTAAGAATAAACCTCAGCTCGTTCCACCAAATAATTCTATGATCTAAGAACTTTAGGTAGTTAGGTATCTTATTATTGTACCCTTACACCCCTCAATCCCTCATCATACCATATAGAAATATGTTTCAAACTTTCAAGCTTATTTTCCCTCTTGTGAAAACTTCCTATGAAATGGTAAGTTTTTTTGGGCCCATGATTTGCATACTTTTTTAATGGTATACATACTTATTTAGATATAATTTGCATCAAAATAAAACTAAAATTTTATATAGGATGCATTCACTAATAATAACATAACAAATTATTCATATACAATTTAAGTAGTCATATACAAGCGGTTCGAATAAGTAATGAGACTACACCCTCATCCAGCCCACTCAGCAGGATGAGGGACCACTTTTGCAGAACAGTGAGAAACAACGCAAAGGCCCCTCTAACTTCGTGTTGTTCTTCCCTTTCCATTACCTAGCTTCTTGTCTTTCATCCCACCATAGTGTTCACACGATCAGATAGAACTATTATCCATCACTACAAATGATAGATAAATGATTAAACAATATTAGCACTATGAGCATCACCGAATACATAAATATTTCAAGCATTAGAATTATATACTTATACCATAATTAATCTGAAGGTCAGACAAAAAAGCTCAAATAGAAACCCACTTTCATTCCCATAATCCCATTCACGTTTCCTATTCTTTGGTTTTATATAAAAACAACACCTACAAGTACTTGATAATACAACAAATAAAAAGTTAAGATTCTTACAATGCAGTCAAACTTAGCATTTTAACTCCCATAATAAGTTGGCTGAACCAAATTCTTCCAATGCCTACAAGGATTATTCTGCATTACATTAATGTACGGATTGGGAAAGTATCATTTCAATTGGTTAACACTTTTAAAGCTTTGAATGATTATTTAGTGTGCTTAAGCCTTATACTACCATTTTGAGCTGTTAGAGAGGTGATCATCAACAAGATGTATGAATCACAGGATGTTGTTTAATTACACAAGTACAAAAGTTACAATCCAATAAAAGGGATGCTCTGAATTTCTGAAAATCAGTAATTTAAACTCATAAAAAAAAATCAAACGAAATAATTCTTAAAAGTCAAAGACTGCAAATCTCATATTTGAACAAACAATCGATATCTTAACTAAAAGACCTTCACTTATTGTTTACCACCAAAGCATAACGACTACACTTTCATCAGAGAGTACTAAAAGTTTCAGTACTACTAAGTAATAATCAAACAGAGACAAATCTAACAGAGACCAAAGAAAGCACAAACCTCACAACAATAGTTAAAACAAAGCAAACACATAAAGATCATTATATATGCACATTCTCCCCTGATATTCCTAGAGAGCTGGAGGTCCTTGGACATATTATGGTCACACGCTTGGCATGAATGGCCAAGGTTAGTGTCCTCAAACAGACCAATTGGATATACCACCTGAAATGTTAATAAGAACAACAACAAAACCTGACTTATTTATTTAATAATACAAAAATGAATTAGTGTGAATTAAGAATTAAATTGTAGTCAAACTAACCATTTCAACTGTCATTATTATATTAGTCATTGGCTGAACCAAATTATTCCAATGACCACTTAGTATTCTTCATTACATTATGTGTAGTAGTATAATGTGCAAATAAACTTGAGAAGATTGGGGTGCACCTACTACGTGAGAAACTTCATTGTTCCGGATAATTTATCTTTTTTCTCTAGACATATTGTTTCTGAAATACACACCTAAATATTGAGCACAAACCATTTTTTTCCCAGTAGCAAGCGAATATACATAAAAATTTTGAAGGTATTTGTTTTATCAAAAGTGTGCATATTTATTATAGGGAATCTCAACCGCTTGAAATTAAACTGCAAGAATAGTATGCCTTGAAGATAAAGGCAGCAACCTATATTAGAAATCTTCCCGACATTCAACGGAGAAGTAAAAAACTATTATGTAGAATGAATGTTCATTCCAAGGTGAAGTAAAAGAGTGTGGATAGATAAAAAGAAACTTTACTTTTAAAAAGTACGAGGTGTCAAGAGACATTTTTGGTAAATTTAATATAGGCGCGAGCATCAGGCCGAGCTATGGAGGATGCCTCTCCCTCAGGACTACTAGTAGCTTTGGTTGTTTAATCTCTTGGACAAAAAGATCTAAAGCACAAAAAATTTGGAAACAATCACAAAATTTACAAAGAACCATCTGGAATGCTAAATATTCATAACTTAAAATGCTTAATTTAGCATAAGACATCACATTTTCAAAATGAAGATTGATGACAGTCTATTTCAAAATACCAATCTATTCTTTTTCTGTTTCGTTTCACAGCAGGAAAAGTTAATAGCATATCGTTTTTGTTTCAATATACAATCTGTAATTCATACAATTTTATCTACAAATCTGATAATGGATTTATATTACTAATTACTTGGTCTTTTTGGCACCAAATGTGTATTGATCTGTAGGAATTCAGAAATTAAAACATGTCAGACAAGTCGGAACTGTGAGTGATACTAAACAATCAAGATACAATCTTGAGCCATATTGACAAACAATAGAGGCCACATGTAGCTTTTTTAATGGTGTCTAACTATCGTTGAGTTACTTAGATGAATAGATGCAACGTTTAACTTCTTTGTGCAATACTTAGTGCCACTTTGCACATAGAAAACACTAAAGCATCACGACAAACTATAATATACAGTAATAAAGATATCTAACCAATCAAAAAATTAATATCTTATTCCATCCTATAAACCAACTTAACCATAATCTTAACTGAAAATTACGGGCTAACAAATTAAAGTCATAACTCATAAATAACATCAACAAATAATTTTCTATATAGTTAATTGAATAATTGATTAGAGATGATCGAACTTGAAAGAGTTGATGGAAGGAAAAAGAGAAAAAATTACATAAGAGAAAGAGAAGATTACCCCAATTCAAGCTCAAATCCTTGCTATACATTAGCAGCCCTACTAGTAGGGTGGGGCTCTACATTGTCTTTGGGACACTGCACTTTTCAGGGACGATATCTCTGAGCGAGGGTGGTGAATGGAAGAAGACGAAACGAGTACATCATATGGAATCTTCATTCTTGCGTGAAGAAGCTATGATGATCGCTCTATGTTTGTGAAGCAAACAAGTGTCTGAAACTGGAGTCAAAAGAAAATGGAATGTATACATGTCTTGAAAATAGGTTTTTCTTATCATGATGCAGTACAAGAACGTAGACCAGATTACTTGAAGAACATATAGAGCGTTATAAACTGGAAGAATGCAAGTGAGATTTACGAAAATGAGTGCCCCTCACCATTTCCCTCAGGCAGAACTTGATCATACATTCATCAAAGTGCTAGGCTTAGTTAATATGTTCAGAAAGAAAATAAGGACAATTGAACCTTTTGGGTGTTGTTGATTTGATGGTTTTGTTCTATGTAATGCAGTAACCGAAGAGATTATTCTGGAATTTAGCATGTGGTATTGTGTGATCTTGTTCCCTAGATATATTGGAGTTCGTTATGCAAGATTTCTGTTTATTTTGTATTATATGGTATAAATGCTCCATAACGTATACAGAGTATATGAATAAAATAAGAGGCCCTGTTTGGTCACCTTATTTTACTTATCTACAAGAACTCACCAAATATGCTGAGATCAACTTGACCAAACACTTTTCTTTCAGAAAGAATAGCTGATTCAATAAGTTCTATGAAAAACGGGATCTAGGTAAACTTAAAAGCTATGTAGCAACGGGATTGTGGAAACGCAGAAAGGGATAGGGGATTTGACAAAGCAAAAAAATATTACTCCTTGTATCTCGTGTATATTCAATAAACTTGACACTAAACCAATTTGCAATTCAAAATGCAAAACAAACCAGGAATAAAACCTAAATTGCAAAGAGTGAACAAGTTAGAGAAGATACACTAACCTTGAGTTGTTCCATAGTGGATGAAGACGTTGCCACGAAGTGGCAGATAGGTGCCACCTGATGACGATAGTTGAAGACGAGGCCGACCTTTCCTTTGGCAGTGCGACCTTAGCAGTCGCCGTTTGTTCCTTTTAGCAGATGCCGGTTTCTTCATTTAGGCCAGTTTCTTCCTTTGGAATGATTGGCAGGCGCCGGCAGCCTCACTTGCCGTAGGTTCCTACCGTTTCGTCTCTGGCCTGTTTCTTTCGTTAAAGAGAATGAGAAGGACGTATGATTTGGGGAAGGAAGGGCCTATTTGCAATATTGACGTTTTTAAAAAAATATCTGGACGTGGATTAAATAACGAATCAGATTATGCCAGCTTAGGAACGCACCAAAACATCCTCTAAAGCAGATGCACCATAAAATTTTCCTAAAAAGTTTGCTTGACCTTTACTTTTTATATTTGACGCTGACTATACGACTCTCTGTTCCAAAGTCTAGACCAACACAGAAAGTAATAAGAGTAAAAATACAGAAGGCTCAGGCTGAAAAATTGACCCTCTTTTCAGCGCTCAGCCACATTGGCCCACATACGTTTCTTTCTCTCTTTTAGATTTTACTTTTTGGGTTTAATGCGGCAAATCCCCCTGTGATTTGAAAATTCGGCGCATTAGCCCCCTGTGATTTAAAAAATGCGTCAAACCCCCCTGTGTTTTAATTAATCATGCGCCAAATCCCTTATGTGAACAAATTCAATTGTCAAATAAAAGAAAAATGATTAACATTTTTGTATGATTCAGAGATTTTGACATATTTATTTGCATATTCAATCAAAATATTAGGAAAAGTGATTTTCAAATCGTTAAATTTATTCATAAAGGGGGTTCTGTGCATGATTAATTAAAACACAGGGGGGTTTGACGCATTTTTTAAATCACAGGGGGCTAATGCGCCGAATTTCCAAATCACAGGGGGGTTTGGTGCATTAAACCCTTTACTTTTTTTAGGGAACTTTTAGACTTTTACCTGTGAAGTTGGTTGCGACAATAGAAGGTACTAATTTTTTTGAAAGTGATAAACTCATTGCATTTCATTATTAAAAATGTTCATGATACAATCCCGAATAAATAAGAATTGTTTGCAACAAGCATACATGATAGATGTCTTAGCCAACATGGGCACTACCATTTGCTTGTCGCCTACGAAACACAACGTGATAACCATTGTGAGCATTCAAAAGTGATCTACAATCCTCCACGAACAATCCATATTCAGATCGAATATCCTTGTTAGAAAGCACATCATCAACAAGCTGCTTACAATCTGTTTTAAAAAATAACCTGCCGGTAAACTAAACCCGTCATCCACTTCTATTGAGGTACTAATTTTTTTGTCATCGTTTATGCTCATTCCTAATAACAATGGTTCATCAAAATATAGAGAAAATTCAAAACTAGAAATAATTCTATCAAAAGAGTAAATTAGATTACAACTTCTCAAAATAGGAGCAAATTAAATGATCTTATATTGGGAATAACATATAGTGAAAGTCTTAGTTATGAATTATGTCCTTCCTCGTTTAGCAACATTTATTTCTCTGAATTGAAACTTGATAATGTATATTTAAAATATATTTTATTAGTAAATATTAAAAATATTATATGGAAAAATAGTAAAAATAATCGCATTCGGCAAATTCAGTTAGAAAAGCAACTCTGCCTTTAACTATTTGATTATTATATAATTCATTGTGCAAAATTAAAAGTTCTGTATTTAATTAAAGAATGAACTTACAAAGCCAATAAATTGAAAAATAGGGATTCCTAAATAAAATCTTTAAATTTGTGCTAAAAAAATTAAAAGTAGTATCATATATTAAAAATAATATTTTATGCTCCTTATGAATGTTAATAAAAAGCTACATTCATGTGAATTTTAGCGATATATTGTGAATCTTTGGCTGAAGTGGCTAGATTGGCTGATTCTGCTGAAATTTATGAAGTTCTAGTTGAAATGGTTGGATTGGTTGATTTTACTGATTTATGAAAAAATTATATTCAAAATATGTTTTATTAAAAATAAAGAAAACATATGAAAAACAGCTAAAATGATCTTGTACATTAATTTTGCCAATTCATCTTGAAATGTAACTTTAAATTTACTTTTTCTTATTATTACACAATTCAGTGTGAGATATTAGAAGTTACATGTTTGGTGAAAAAAATGTTTGATAAGCTGATAAATAGGATCACCAAACGGGTTGTGTAATGCAGCATTACAATCTATACGGTCTAGTTTCTGATATGATTTTTTAATTCATTTTCACACTCGATTACTAAAAATGGCGGTTTTTTGTTTTAATATCTAAGCACAATAAATCTGATTATATATTCTTCATATCAAACCTAAACAGATGAGATCAAATTAGATGAAAAACCAAAAATACAATTAAGTTAAAAACAATGCGTGTAATATCTACATCACTAAGTATTGATTCTTAAAGCTGCATCTGCTCTTTCCGATCTTGATTCTTAAAGCTGCTTCTGCTCTTTCGGGGAGTAGAAGCAGAAATTGGAGTGTTTGGATCTGATTCTTAAAGTTGCTTCTGCTCTTTCGGGGAGCAGAAGCAGAAATTGGAGTGTTTGGGTGAAAGTGCAGAAGTGATTCAGGTGCTCTCATTTACTCCTAGAATCAGTTCTTTTAGAAGATGGGGGAGACTAACTTCTAAAAACCAATTCTGATTCTACTTCTGCTTTAAAAAAAGAAGCAGAAGTAGAATTAGTTCCAAACACCCCCTACATTCGTGGATACTACATTGGAATGGCATAAGGATGTCTCATATGCAGATTTGGAAGAGTTTCTGAGAACAGAGTTTTAGATCTGGGATTTATTCGAGCAGTTGATTAATTAAGGAAAAATGCGGTTTTAGTTCATGTAATAGTCACCATATTGAAATGTCATATTTGTATTTCCGAATTTGTAAATGTCACCACTCAATTGTTCAAATTGTTGTAAATGTAATGTTTTGATATGTGAAATGCACGATGTGGACGAGGAGTACGTTTGACCCTCAATGACCACATTGACAACAATTTATACAATTGAGGGTGACATTTATAATCACGTAATACTAGTTTGACATTTCAATATGATGACCATTTTAATAACTATAAGTATGATTTTCACTTTAATTAATTAATACTCGACCTTGTTTGAGCTTTTTATTTGCTTTTTAAACATCTCAATTAAAGGTTTTAATTTTATCTTAAAAATATTTAACATTGTTAAAAGATAAATAGTAATCATTAAATATTAAAAAACAGTACAGTTATAACGTTACGGGCAATGACCTCATTTTAACTCAAATAACCGTATTTAATTATTGTCTGAATAACCATGTCAATTTTAATGAGAAATTAAAATCGGGTCGGGTGTAGTACTTATTTTCACATGCATAAGTTGCACTACTTGTGATTCATTTTATGTGTTCTACATTTGTTTGACATAATTATTAATAAAATGATTGAAAAAATAAAAATTGTGATTAAGAATTGAATGTAATAAAATGAAAATGTTTTATACCACATATTTCATTCCAAAAGGAAATTATGACATTTATTTTTACATAACCCAAAAAAAGTAAAAATAAGACATAAAATGAGAGGGAGTATTAGGATTTTGCCATTAATGAATTGAAGGGACACCTTGGCTATGGACTATGGAGACATGGAGTGGTACACTTTTACATACGTTATTGAGAACGTGGAACATGGTTTAAGACTTCAAGCACCTAACAATTAGTTTCTTAAACATCAAGAGCCCGTTTGTCAACCCAGTTTTTTGGCTTGTCAGGCTTATCTGCCGTCAGCTTTTTCACCAAATATGTAACTTTTGTTTCCGCACGATGAATTGTGTAATAAACAGAAAAAGTAAAGTTGGAGTTACTTTTGTGGCTGTATTGGCTGAAGTTACTGTAAACGACTATTTTAGCTATTTTTACATATAATTTTTTCTTTATTTTATTAATAAAATATATTTTTAGAATTTTTTTTTTCTTAAATCAGCAGAATCACCCAATACAGCCGATTTTCGTGCTACCAAAAGGGTTCCAAATATACTTCGTAGTTCTTTGAAAATTCATAATTAATCAGGCTAAATTGGGATGATGGGTGCTAATAAAAAAGATTCACTTGTCTCTTATAACTTTGCTAACTTTCCTTTTTTGGATGTCTCATTAACTTTGACACATTGTAAAGAATTTGTTGTTTCACTTAATTCTCTCCAAATCCACGCAGTATGATTGTTCAACCAACAAAGGTCTCCCACTGAATGATTAATTAAAGAAAAAAAAAGAAGCATAAAAAAGAAGGTTTCTTTATCTGTCTGCTGATGCTGAAGCAGAGCTGCGAAGTAATAAATGCAGTGGCGAAACCAGTTACTGTATTCATCTACCCAGTTTTGAAAATTTCTTGTACTTCACTGATCCATTTAATTTCTCATGTGGGACTTAAATTCCGCCGAGCTCGGCATTATTGCTGTTGAGTTTTGAGCTCTCATTCATTATGGGCTGTGTCCTGGGGACCAGAGCTTCCGGGGAATCTCGCCGGAAGGATAAGCAGCAGCGGCCGTCAAGAAAGGACGGCGAGAGTGCTTCCGCCAGTGGCACAGCCGGACCGGCCGGTGGCCGCCGGAATCACAAGAAACAGAAACATCAGCCGCCTCCGCCGCAAGAGCTTTGCAATCTGAGGAGTTTTGCCACCAGCTCCGCCACCAACGAACAGGGGTGGCCGCTGTGGCTTGTCGACGTGGCCGGCGATGCGATTAAAGATTGGACTCCGCGACGAGCCAATACGTTCCAGAAGCTCGATAAGGTAATAACCCATCACCGATATCCTGGTCGTTAATTCTAAAGGAAGGTAAAGGATTGAAATTTGAAAGCCTTTATGCTGGAAAGCTTACTTTTTCGAGATTTCTCTTTGGATTGTTCCAAAAAATCTGTGTTTCTTTTCATTAAATGAGTGGAAACATTGAACCATCCAATCTAAAAGCTTAAGCCCACAGATCGGTTTCATTTATTGTAATCTAACTACTGTTCTCAAGACTTAATTAGTAATATTTGTCTCTCTTGTTTTGTGTGTGTTCTGGGTATGAGCATAGATAGGGCAAGGGACATATAGCAATGTATATAAAGCAAGGGACTTGGTAAGTGGGAAGATAGTAGCATTGAAGAAGGTTAGATTTGACAATTTAGAGGCAGAGAGTGTGAAGTTCATGGCAAGAGAGATATTAGTTTTGAGGAAGCTTGACCATCCAAATGTCATCAAGCTTCAAGGATTGGTTACTTCAAGAATGTCATCAAGTCTTTACCTTGTTTTTGAGTACATGGAGCATGATTTGGCTGGCCTTGCTGCTACCCATGGTGTGAAGTTCACTCACCCCCAGGTAATGTGGTTGGAATCTTTACCTTGTTTATGAATCAGGTAGCTTTATTTTAAGAAAAAATGACATATATATGACTAAAATAAGTCAATCCACAGAAATTTGATATTTCTGTAGTGGGGAGTGAATTTGGAGGGCCAGGGGAAAAAGCCCATTTATATCTATTTTATACAAATAACAAGAATTTCTACACATGAAAACACATATTTTTACTTTTTATGAAACTAAGGATTGGCCTAGGCCTAGGTTCGCCCCCCTTGCCAATGCTCATGACCATGGCCATAGTAACCATGTTGATGTTTTAATTCACTATGCAGTTATCATGGTGGCATTTTTCGGAGTAATTATAGTGATTGTGTAGTTATATTTTTTTTATGAATTTTGTTTTAGTAACTATAGTGAATTTTAATACTTTGTATCGTTTGTGATTGTCTTGCAGGTTAAATGCTATATGAAACAGTTGCTTTCCGGACTTGAGCACTGTCACAACAATGGTGTCCTGCATCGTGACATAAAGGGTTCCAACTTGCTTATTGATGATGATGGGATTTTAAAAATTGCAGATTTTGGATTAGCTTCATTTTATAATCCTGAAACCAAACAGCCTATGACTAGTCGTGTTGTCACCCTTTGGTATCGTCCCCCTGAGCTTCTACTTGGAGCTACTTACTATGGTGTTGGTGTTGATCTTTGGAGTGCTGGCTGCATTTTGGCTGAGCTACTTTTAGGAAAGCCAATCATGCCGGGGCGAACAGAAGTAAATCCCTTTTCATCTTTATCTTGATGCCCCCATTTTCTTATATCCAGGACCAGTCTGACTAAATGACAGAATCTGTATAAATTTGTGATAGAGAAGTGTTGGTTGTATCCATTTCAGCCAAATGTAATTAAATCAAAAGCTCCTTATTCTGCTGATATAATAAGCCAAAGTGTACTTCCAAACAGAGCCTTAATTTATTTTTATATTTTTCTTCATACATTTTTCAGTTTCTTTATGCTTTTCTTGCTACTCTCAATTGTGTATGGAATCATATTTATCCCGAGAAAAGCTTTTTAATCTTTAAATGTTTCACTGGATATAGGTCGAGCAACTCCACAAAATATTTAAGTTATGTGGTTCTCCTTCTGAAGAATATTGGAAGAAATCCAAGTTACCAAATGCCACAATTTTTAAACCACAGCAGCCCTATAAACGGTGTACGAAAGAGATCTTCAAGGATTTTCCACCCTCTTCATTACCTCTGGTAGAAACTCTTCTTGCCATTGATCCTAATGAGCGAGGCACTGCCACTGCAGCTTTACATAGTGAGGTAAAATTTTATTTGCTCCACTTTCCTTTTATGCATGTTTACTATTAATTGCTCCACTTTCCACTTTCGGTATCTTATTCATTTCTAAAAGACATGATCCTTACTCTTTCTACATATCCCTTATTTTCATCTTATTTCTTCACCTTTTCTTCACCTTTACTTCATCTTATTTACTTCTTCACCTTTTCTTCACTACTCACTACCCCTGCAACTTTACTCTTAATGTAAAAACACTACTGAAGGCGGGAGCTAGTAAAAGTGAACTGTGGAAGTATTATTTATAAACTGAGATTAGTTTAATCATGTTTATGAGTCATAACAGGGAACTTTATGGTTCCTGATCTTTGGTATATGTGGGACAGTTTTTTACTAGTGAGCCATATGCATGTGAGCCATCTAGTTTGCCAAAGTATCCTCCCAGCAAGGAAATGGATGTAAAGATGAGGGATGAAGCGCTCAGAAGGTTTTCATTCATTCTTTCTTAAACATTTAGAAGTAAGCTCTACATTGGCCAACTAACATTTATGCCGGATTCTTGTACCCTTTCTTAAAACAGGTTAAGAGGTGGCAATGGGAAAGCACATGCAGCTGATGGAACCAGAAAAGTAAGAGTGCGAAATAAGGTTAGCCGGGCCATTCCTGCTCCAGAGGCTAATGCAGAGCTCCAAGCCAATTTAGATGTAAGTTTGGCGTTTTCTTTCTTTCTGTGTTTTCTTTAATATCAATTAATCAATTAATAATGATGATAAAATGTGCTACACAATATAACGTTTTTACGTTTTGCATTTCAAGTGCTACACTTGCAGTGTGAATATATTGATAAAATAATCAATTATATCAGTTAAGAGCTTGTTTGGTTAGAGTTATTTTATTTTGCTCACTGTTAAATTTTATTTTATGAAAAAGTTTTGTAACATGCATCTCAGCCAAATAAATAAATCAAAAGTTGCTTATTCCAAGTCTTTTTAAATTTCTTCCTTCACATTCACTTCTTTTCCTGGCTGATTTGTTGCTATTTATTATATCCCTTTTTCACCTGAAAAGAATTATTGACCCTCTTTTAATCTTGTTTAATCCAGAGGTGGAAAGTTAGGACACAGGCTAACACAAAGAGCAAGAGTGAAAAATTCCCACCACCACATCAAGATGGGTACATTGACGCTGCCAGCGGCCCCTTATCATTTGGTGCGCCGGATGCTTCTTTTGCGTCATCAAACTTTGATGCAAAACCGTTGCATTCACTTAAACCTACTAATTCGGCCTTGGCCGGGACTTCAAAGAGAAGGAAAAAGAGGAGAGAAGAGACTTCTCATATGGCTCCCACCCGGAAGTTCTTCCATACATTTCTCCCATCTTCTGTATTGGACATTAAAGTTAGGGGTAGAACTTCAATTTCGGAGATCATGGGTCACTCAATGTAGATAGATATGTATAAAGTGATTTATGTGCCGGTGATGCATCCGAGTTTGTTGTGTTGGTCTCAATTGTTCCCTCTTTTTCCCTTTTTTTTTTTTGCTTTTTATGTATATCCAACAATTTTGTTTACAATAATATGGTTAGAGTATAATTTATCAGAGTATCACTTTCATCTACTTTCATTATCACATACACAGAAATAGATGTGAAGTCCCAAGTATATGTTGCTTGGGGTGCACTCGGGCATGTCCCGTTTCCATTTTCCAGTAACCGTGTAAATGAGACCAGAATTCCCATGTGAGATTTGGCTTCAGTCTCGAATGGGTGTGTTATGTTCTGATCTTGTACCAAATGCAAATACCACTCTTGGACCTATTGTGATTTGTGAGGAACCATACATCGATGAGCAAGTTTCAGTACTGGTTTCGTGTTACTCCCACTTAATTTTGTTTGTCCTGGCGATCATTAGTTGTTAAATTGTGGAACTGACGCTTCGTGCACATGGTACTCCCGTGCAGCAAGAACGGTGCAACTGTAGACAAATTTTGTGTCCATTTGTTGTTTTAGTTTTAATTACGGTCACTTTGTCAAAGCATCTCATATATTACCTCCCCTTTCAGCTAGGGGTGGACTCGGGCTGGGCGGCCCGCCCCGGAACCGGTTACTGTTTGAACTGGCCTGAACCGCCGGCCCGGCCAGGGACCAGTCCGGGTAGGCCCGACCTGCTGGGGTTCCGGGCCGGGCTCGGGCCCCTCAAAAGGTGAACTGGCCCGGCCGGTCCGGGCCAATTATTTTTTTTTTTTTTTTGAATTTTTTTGAAATTTTTTTAAGTTTTTGGGTTGGGCTGGGTATTTTGGGCCATTTGAGGTGGTTTGGGGGTGAGGGGGGAGGGTTGGGGGTTAATTAGGAAAAGCCAAAAAAAAAATATAAATTGAACCGAGGCCCGGTCCGACCCGACCCGGACCCGGGGTTACCCGGGCCGGTTCCGGGCCTCCCCTTTCATGAACCGAGGCCCGGCCGGGCCCAGGCCTGAACCGTGCCCGAACCAGCCCGAGTCCACCCCTACTTTCAGCTACTACACTTTTTATAAAATAAGTGTCACTTGATTTTATGAGTACTCTCTTCACTTAAAGGTTCTCATTTTCTATTTTAGAAATCAATTAACACTTTGAAAACTCCTTAACAATTAGACATCAAATATTAAAAATAATGCATCTCTAACATCATAGTTATAATCAATAACTAATAATGTTATATACCTATCAAAATTATTTTTCAAAACATATTCAAATTAGCATATTTAATTATTTTCTAAATATGCCATTTAGCAATGTGAACCTTTCAATGGGACAGGGTAATATTAGATTCATATTTGACTTTTTGCACCTATGTACATGATTTTAAATTTCCAATTGGGCCCAAAATTTGGCCAGGACTTCACAGAAAATAAACAAAATCATTTATCAAATTTGGGTAAAGTAAATAACATGGATACAATCATACAATATGAAATAGGTAACTTAGTAAAATATTCATATGAACTCAAGTGAACTAAATTTTCTAGGAAATTATGATTATTTTGGGTAATGAAAGTCATATCATAAATATTCTTATTTTTTATCTTCTGTATCCTAGTCTGTTTTATTTTTTTCGTATATTCTCTTGTTTTTTTTCATTTTTATGCTATTCATCACTCGTACAATTTTATTTTTAACTTTTGTGAAAAGCTTATAGATGCATTCATGCAGCTATCTATGAAGTGGGAAGCATGAGTTTTATGTTTAAGTAACCCACTATGATTGACTATGGCATAACAAAGATCCAAAAAGGGATAAAAAGCTTAAAGAGTAAAGAAGTTATTGTATCTTCTCTCGCAATTCAAAACCAAACAAAAGGTATGGAGTTATTGACAACCAAAATTAATACCCTGAGTTATAAAGGACTCAAACATCCACAAGTATAACAATGTTTTTACCAAGAAGCCTATTGTTGACAAAATTTTATTTTTGATAGTTCAGTATTAAACAAGGAACCCCACTTATCCACAAGTATTATGATAATATAATAAGGGAAGGGGATTTTATAACTCTGTTCTGTGTAATTAATCCTAGGCCGTGGCAGCCACCATTGGAACTGATCTGTAGCATGCCCTTTTTGCCGCGCGAACAATGTCTTCTACCTGTTGAGTCACAGGGTGTGCTTTAAGTTGTCATATGAAAGGGAGTCACACTTTCTCTTGAAATGTGTTTATGTAGCACACTGAATCGGTACTTTTATTGTTTGGCACTTCAAATAAGCCACCCCACAAACACAACTTAGAAAACTAGGCATCTATTAAGGAGAAACACCTTTTGTACATGCCGGAAGCCTTGCAGGTCATTTCACAACTGGTTTTGTCTGTGCACAGACAAATTCTTTTCATTTTTTAAGGTGAATTGTTTGTGCCACAGACAAATTATTGTTTGTACCACGGACAATTTTGTCACCTTCAAAAATGAAATAAAAAATAATCAATGTGCACAGATAAATCTGGGCGTGTAAATGGCGTGTGTATGAATTTGGCGTCTACGGGAAGCAGAAGCAATACACATACCACTGTGCTACCATTTTGTATTATTACACTCTTCCTAGCAAAACCAGTTTAAGAAATTAATGGTCCGCTCGAAATTCGGAAAAAACTTGGGGAAGAAAATAAGCTATAAAATAGATAGACTTGTAAGGAAAGAAAATTTATGTTGGAAAGCTACAAAATGGTTCATCATCATTATCATTACCCCAGTGCCGCAAAGGCTCCCACCAATGGTGGGGTAAGGGGGGTCAGATGTACACGGTCTTACCCCTGTGCTTACTGTACTTAAGCACAGAGAGGCTGTTTCCGGATGGCCCAAAGTGAGAATCGCGCCAAAAATTGCATGGACGAACGGTTGCTTCATAACAAAGAAGCACAGACAGTTTAGTGAGCCATTTTGTTTTATTCCATCATATTCCCAAGCCAAAAAACAGCGAGTCTTTGGCTCCATTGCAAATGATGGAAAAAAAAACTACAAAATGGTTCAATCTCAATAAATCAAATATAGATACTTGTTTGAACTTGTCTTATTTCTAAACATTTCTACTCTACAAACATTTTGGTCTAAAAGGAATATGGAATCTGGGGAGCACAAACCTGTGGGAGAGCCAATCTTTCAAGATTTGCTGCATAAGGCATAGGAACATCTGCCCCGGCTATCCTTTCAATGGGTGCATCAAGGTACTCAAAGCTTTCCTCAACTACAGATGCACTGATGAAATGAAATACAAAACAAACATGCAGAAGTTAGAATGATAATGATATTAAAGGAAGATGACAATAATAACATAAATATATGATAAAATTATGGAGGTCAGGAGCTAATGGATTGTTCAAGGTGGGAGCGGTTACCAGATTTCAGCGCCTACACCATGTTGAGGAAACCCTTCCTCAACTGTTACTAGTCTGCTGGTTTTCCTAACAGATGCATTGATGGTAGATCTATCAAGTGGTCTGATTGAGCGCAAATTAATAACCTGATGATCACAAGTGAATGAGTTAAATACAATAGAGATATGAATAATGTAAATAAATGTAATCCTGGTTTAAGATATTAATAGAAACATAATAATACATCCTTCAATCCAAAGAAACAAAATTGGAAAATGGACTCTAGAGTACCTCAGCAGTGATTCCTTCCTTTGCAAGAACATCAGCAGCCTAAAAAATGTTAAAATTCAAATTCAGATTCAAACAAGATAATGAATTTCAGTATAAAAAACGTGTGCAAAGGACATGTATGGTGAATCCCATATACATGTTGGATAAAGAATGGCAAACCTTGAGAGCATAGCCAACCATTTTAGAGAAAGTAGCGATTGTAACATCTTTTCCTTCGCGCTCAATCTGTAAAATGATTGTTTTAAGTGAAAGAACACAACTATATCAATCAATGACCAGAAAACTAAATTTGAAGTGTAGGAGGGAACTTACTTTAGCTTTTCCAATTGGAAGACAAAAACTAGAATCTAGAACTTCAGCTGAAACAGGAAAGGACTCGCCATATCTGGAGCAGAGATACTTGATTACCAGTTTGCCACTAAAACAGAACAAATAGAAAAACTCCACACCATGTTACTTACAGCAACTCATTTTCAAGGAAAATTACAGGATCTGGGTCCCTTATAGCAGCCTTTAGAAGGCCGCGAGCATCTTCAGAAGAATATGGAGATAGTACCTTCAGTCCTGGGCATGCAGCAAACCATGCTGCATAGCACTGCAATAGGTCTCAGCTATAAGGTATAATCTGGCAAGTTTTTTAAATCTTCTCAAATGATTGAATATATTTGCAACTGAGATATAGCAAAATATAATCCTAGTCACAAACAACATATGATTTCGAAAAACAAAAGTTAAAAGAATCATTTTGGAACTCACAAAATGTCAGGGAAAGAAAATAGTGAGGAAAAAAGAGAGTAATTATGGAATCAAATAAAATTTTGGGGGAAATTAACAAATTATCTGAAGTCAATAAAAATAATCATGATTGTTAAACTACAAATGCTCGCATGGATCGGTAGGGGCTTGGTAGATTGTATCTAGCGGATTGTAAAATCTCAAACTCAAGCTATCATTTATTTTTCTTGATAAATTCATTAATTTAATGACTCAAATATTTTATAATTCACCCAAAATAATAATAATCGATAAATAAAATAACATATCTTGATAACCATACATTCCTAAAAGAACATTGTAACTATATAATGAAAGACTTAAACCAAATAAAAACAAATACAAAGACAAATAGAAAGAATGGGTTTTTAGAAGTAATAGAAGTAGTGGGAGTTGAACAATAAGCAGTGATTCACAGTTCCGATTGAGATGCTAGGTTAATTTCGCTTCAGAGTTCAGACATCCTATTAAAAAGAAAAATACTAGAAACCCAGAGTTTCTGAAACCCTAATAGATTAGTAAAAAGGGTTTCCCAATTCTTTTTAATCACGGAACAGGAATTTGAAGTTCCCGAATTCCTAACACGCTTCCAAGTTCCCAAGAACCATCAGATGTTTCCATGCTTCTTAGGCGTGAAGTTATACCTGGGAATGTTGGGCCCCAACACCAGCTGCAGCTCCATTTGGTCCTCTGAAAACTATAGGTACAGATATCTGTCCAGACGACATGTAGTTTGACTTTGCAGCAGAATTGATTATATGATCAATTGCCTGACAATGATACCCCATACACAGTGTCACATCTCATAACAAGAAAATGCAGCCTCCGAAGGACTGATGGATAAGAAACTCTGCTTGGAGAAAAAGTCAAATAATTGCTCAATAGGGGAAAATGAAAATTGAAAAAAAGGACAAATGTCCAACCTGCATTGAAAAGTTAAATGTCATGAATTCTACAATAGGCTTCAGACCATAGTAAGCTGCACCTACACCAATCCCTGCAAATCCCGCCTGGGAAAAAAAATAAACAGTTTAGAATTGAATGTCAGATAAAAGATTCAACAAGTAGCTAGGGAAAAACTTCAAGGAAAAACCTCAGTAATAGGCGTATCCAGAACCCTTTCGGGACCATATTTATCCAATAGCCCTTTAGAGATCTTCAAAAAGTATCACCCGCAACAAGAATGAACTATGAGCATATTGAACCATAGAGAACAGAGTAGGATGACAAAGAAAGCAAATTGAACAGTTCAGACCTTGTATGCACCCTGGTACTCCCCGACCTGTGTCAATATAGCAGAAACATGATAAATCAGGACAGGATAAAGCCAGAAAGTCAGAAATTGAAAAGTGCATAATACATAGATGGAGTAGTATAAGACAGAAGATATTACCTCTTCACCCATTAAAAAAACCTTAGGATCTGCAGCCATTTCTTCATCAATGGCTGAATTTAAAGCATCACGCACAGTCATCTGTGATAGTTCTTAAATATTCATTTAGTGGAACTTAGGAATACGCGCATAAAAGACCATTTTTTTTAAGAAACATAAATAAAACATACCTCTCTTGCTGCAGAAGAGTAGGCTCTAGATGCAAACAGCCTACGTCTCATCAAGGACTGACTCAAACTCTAAGAACATAGTAATTTAGTACATATAAAATAAAAAAACATTAACGTGTACCCACTTCAAACACAAACATGAAGAAATCAAAATCAAGAGCAGAGAAGGCTAAATGAAGCGATATTTACCGAAGCATGAATCCATCCGGAAGCAAATTTTCGGCCTATAAATGTTGACATTCCCTCTTCTTCTCAGATTAGCCCAGCCCTAATCGACTGAATCAATAAACATGCAAACAAAATTACTCCATTAACAAACCTAGTCACCATTGCTATGAACTACATAGGTGGAAAAGGATATAGCTACAGGTTATAAATGTGCACCATATAGAAATACAAGATGCGCGAAAAAACAAATCTTATACACAAAAGAACACGTGCCGCTGCGTTTTCTTCCAGTTGATGGTGGATACAGGGGAAGACAACCGCAACTCAAACAAAGATTTGCCGGGCACTGATCAGACTTCGCCAATCACGTTTATACCAGAAAAAGAATTACGGAGTAGTTTCTTTTCCAAAAAGAATTACCAGAAAAAGATTTGGGGTACAGTCAATATCATTGCTATGATGCGGAATTCAGCGGAAAGAACGCGGAATCTTTTGCCCAGTTCGTTTGATTGGTCTTAACTTTTTTTGTTTGTTTAATTAGTCTTTTTTTAAAGATGTTTAATTAGTCTTTAAAAAATCAAGCAAATCACACAAAGCTACACAGTTTAACATTTAGAAAAAAGAGAATTAAAATAGAATGCCTCAATTTGACATATTCTATAAATTTAACAGGGGTTTATTAAAATGGAGAATAGTTACTTTGTATGCAAAGTGTAATGACGTAAAAAGTTTACACCGCCCGATTGGATTATTTGTCATTGTATTATGTAACGTATTTTACATTGGAAAAGGGCGGTAAAATATTATGTACACTTTTTTTGAGGCATTGCAATGACTTGGCGTGCAATTAAAAATAAATTATATATATAGTTATCAATATAATCTATTTTACATACAAAATGATTATTTCCCTAAACTTTACGTGCAATCATTGTGCGTATAAACTACCAAACGAGATCTTAAACAGATGAGATGTTTAAAATATTTGTATGTATTTATACGAAGTTTAAAAATGACAATAAAGTTTAGAGTTAAAATATATGTATGTATTTATGAGTATAATATAATGCTTACAAGGGAGGGAAAATAGTATTTGGAAAAGGTTCTTCCTTTATTTCCTTTACTAGACAGAGTACCCTTGAGATGCACGGGTGTATCGAGAATGGAATAACAATTTATTTAAAATACGAAGTATATATATTTTATTACAATGATATGTAATGTGTATTTTTATATAAAAAAAATCAAGCTAGTTTATATGTCATAGCTTTGATTATTATATAATAGTAGTTCTATAATAGTAGTTCTAAGAAAATAAAATGTTGGTTCATATGAAAAAATGTAAAAAGTGCCTTTGTACTTATCGTACAAGTGTGTACCATTTATGGAAATGATAGGAAGACAGTGATTGAAACCGTCAATCGCTGCTTTGATTGACCAAAATGCGTATTTAAATTTATGCATACCTTGTGTATTGGTTTCATATGTTCATAGGTTGACAATGGTGCCCTGATTACTAAAAACCATACCTTGAAGAAGTTTTGGGATATTGATGTACACTGCCTCCCAATTACCAAACTGTTTCTCTAATGACATGGTTCGAACATACCATGCTTTCTTATAACTCACATGGATGTTGAACCTGCGATGTATGTCTTGCATGATGAGCTATATACTATAATCAGGCTTAACAAAGATCATGGAGCCTATTTCAGAGGAAATTAACTTACTTGTGAGGAGTTTATCATTCTTACCTCATGTGTAGTCAGGGTTGCAATCGTGTTGCGGTTGGTACTGTTTGACATTCCACTGTGTGGTGTGTTCGATTTGTGATGCATGAATATGCCACATACAAGCTTCATCATAAACACACTTTGCTCGCCAATAATTTGACTATTTCGCCTCACTACGAAATGTTCAAAATTCTTTTAGGTTTTGAAGGGACACATATTCCTTCAACTCTTCGAATGTATCATTTATTCTACCCACATGTATTGGTCGTTCTTCGCGATATGTGGGTTCAACAAACTGCTCCTCGTCCTCGTTTGAGTTATCATCACTGTCTTCAGAACTGCTCCCGTCTCCAGAAAACGAAAGAGCGTTATAATCTGGATCATCGTCATTATCTGAAGCATTATTGGGGACATTGATGTCAATCATTGTCAGTGATGACAAGATTGAGAGGATGCGTAGAAGTGCGTTATTGAAGTGGTTAATCATTTGCATCTTTTTCAACATTGATGTATATCTCCAATCCTTCGTATTGATTGCGAGCAATTTGTAGAAAATAGTTCCAAGATTGGTCGTCGTGAATAGGCCACGGCATGGAGGCAACACAAATACCCTCCGAATTATATGTGAAAAATTTTCCTTAAATGATTTTCATATCATATGAACCATCACGTGACATTTCTTGCAGAATGCACTTACATAGTGTTGCATATGAAGTATGATCACCTAAAAAAGTATAGCATTTGGATACATATGGAAATTGACTTCATTATTAACTCCAGTCAACACCCTCATTCCAATGCACAAGAACATCTATGTTACCCTCACTAGAGATGTTATACTAATACTTTGTAGATATATAGTAGAGAAGATAGAAGTTTGTTTGAGAGTGGTGAAAACGAGTGTGGTGCAGGGATAAGTGAGCTGTATGTGGTAGTTGAGATTAACATTATTGCAAAAATATTATTACACTAATATATATTATTAAACTAATATTTTTGCTTCAAGAAAGAAATATTATTAAATTAATATTATTACATGACAGAGGGGTATTATTACACTAATATGAATAGTATTACAGTAATATTCATATTATTAAACTAATATTATTACATCACAGAAGGATATTATCACACTAATATTTATTATTACACTAATATTAATATTATTACACAAAAAAGAAATACTATTAAACTAATATTGTGTGTTTGGCCCTGCACCGCCGGTCGCGCCACTGTAGTGATCCGTGCCAAATAAGTTGTCATACTCCGTAACATTAATTATAGGGCCCTTAATTATAATCGATTTGATGATTCGGTTTGATTTTTTAACACATCAAACGTATATGTTATCAAATTTTAAAGGGCATGCCCAAAATTGTTGACCCATACCTCGCCCCATACGGGTCTGCCCCGCCGTAACGTAATTAGCTGCTATGCATTTCTATTTGTGTGAAATTGTTACCAATTGATAAGATAATATATTAAATCAAAGTCAAAATACGATAAATTTTTCAAAAATTAAGAAAAAAGTACTTAGACTTGAATGCTTATCTATTTATATTAATAATACAATATAAATTAAAATGCTATATATAAAAAAGACATTAATAATTCATCGTTCATCTCATTCAATTAATAAATACTACGTAGTAATATATTATAAGACCAAAGAATTTATGACTTATTATATACACATAAGTATGTAGAAGTATATTTGTAGTATATATTTTTTTAAAAACATGTATACTTATATATTTAGCGGGGCAACACTGGTCAATACTAATACCCGGACCCGTCCCATTTTCAAGTCGGGACGGGGCGGACCTACCCCAAATGTCTCGGGCGAGGATGGGTCATTGCGGGGCGGTTTTTTTACATGCCTAGCCTAATTAATGTTCCTACCTATGAAAAAGAAAAGAAAATCAATCAGTACAATACTTTAAAATATATGGAGTGTGCAATATACATTACTCCGTAATACATAGTAAAAAAAACTTCAAGGAGGTCCCCCAAATATTTCTTTCAAGAATGCAATCAACATTATGGTTATAAATACTCTTAGGTGCGGAGAATTGTTCTCACAAATCAATATAGGACCTAACATTTCATAGGTTTTGATTTATTTAATTTTTTATTAATTCCATTGCTATTTTTTGATATAGTTTTCTTCTCAAAAGTTTATTATTCAATAAAACTAAATATTATTTAAAATTTTTAAAATTAAAAAAAAAACTAAAGATCATGACAACTTAAATCCTAGATTGATGATTTTCAATCATTCAGATCCTCAGTTGATAGTTTTTCATCATCCGGATCCTATATTCATACATTTCATCTTTCAGGTCCTGGATTGATAATTCATCTATATTTCAGGTCCTGAATTGATAAAATTCCTAATTGCAATTGACCTCAATCACTAATACATTTCACATAATCTCATTATTGGTCGGGTTTCTGGATAATGGCATTAAGGGTGGGTCCTGTCCGGTCTCTATTGGTTTTTCGATGATATAAAAAATTATTCATAAGATATCGATTATGAAAACCAGATATCGAAAAAATTCATTTACATTTAGTTCGAATCATCTTTCGTTAGCTCGGGTTCGGTCTAGGATCGAATAGAGCCGTTTAAGGTCCGATTGAAGAATTATCATATTCGAGTATTGTTTAATAATGCCATAACACACTTTCACACATTTGCACACCCCCTGAATTGCCATGTTACCGGGGCAATTCGTGTAAAAAATGCAATTCGTAACAATGCATGATCACCATATTACTTGAGATGTTTATACTTAGACTTATCAGTCTCAGACCAAACCAAACTTAAACAAACCAAATCAGACCATAATTGGATATTAGAAATAATAGAAGCACCTATTTGAAAATCGAACATGAATTATATGATCAAAGTTACTATTATAGTCACAAATCGTAAGAGGTCACTTTTTTATAAACAAATATTTCAAAAACTTGTATGCAAAAACACCTAAGTGTGTGCCTTTTTTGAGGATCGGTTAGGGAATCTTAATATGGGATGTATAAAAAAATGCAAGTATGAAACTATGAACTTTAAATTAGGAAAAGGAAATATTATTTATAGTCATATTAAAAAAAATCATGAAATCATAAAATGATTCCTTTTTAATGGTGATATGTAGTATCAATAGATTTTTGACCTTTTTAATGACAAAAAACTTCAAAAATATATAGTCACAAATATCTAACGACAAAAATAAAAAAAACGACAAAAATATGAAGGAACATATATAGTAACATATATAGTGACAACAATAAAAAATTTGTCTCATATATAGATTCTACCTATTGAATGTGTTTCAAAAGTTATTGTGCTTAAATGATAGCATTATGTTTCATATGCGCACTCAACTAACATTTTCTCACAAATTCATATTTGAGTTTTGTTTAATGATGTTAACACACTTTCACACATTTTCACACCCCTGATTTGCCAATTTACCTAGGCAATTCATGTTAAAAATGCAATTCGTATAAATGCATAGTCACCATATTACTTGGGATGTTTATACTTACACTTATTTCAGTCTTAGACCAAACCAAACTTAAACAGACCAGACCAGACCATAATACCATACTTGGATATTAGAAATACTAGAAAACCTATTTGAACATCTTCTCACAAATTTAGATTCAAGTATAATTCAAGAATGACATAACACACTTTCACATAGTTCCATTTGCCGGAAGAACAAAGTGTTGTCTTTCGCGATTATCAACCTCTGGATTAAGTGGTTCGGGCATGTTCAGTTAAGGACATTATGTTCATAGCATGGATGGAGACCATAATATTATAAGTGTGTTTCGTTTAATGTTTTGATGTGTATCAATATGACAACATCAATTGATAGTATGATTTGAATTACTAAGCACACATAAATTTGAAAGAAAAATTCTCAAATCATGCATCGCACGGGTGAGTTTACTAGTTAAGTGAAAATCGTGGATTCTGTTAAATGAGTATTATTCTAATTTTATTAAGCATCAAATCGAGTTAATGAAGGAACAAAGCAGGTGTTTCCAAAGAGTGTAAGTTTGACTTGATTATTATCCCAAAATAAAGGTAAAACAGAGTTGACGATTGTCCAATGTTTGCAAAAAAAAAATATATGTAGATGGACAGATTTGGCGAATCTGCCCGTCCTCCTATTGTTCAATAATTGTAGGCACGAATCGCCATCTTGGACGGCCAATTTAAGAGCGCAGATCAGCATATAACCAGCACAAGATCAGTCCGGAATAAATAAATATATAGTTGGACATATTTGTCAAATATATCCGTGCTTCTATTGGTCAATATTTGTGGACATGGATCACCATCTTGGGTTGCCATTTTAAGGGTGCATATCGGAATTCAACCGAGCAGATTTGGTGAATATGTCCATGAAAAATAAATATTATAGTTGGACATGAGTGTTAAATGAATCAATTTAGTACAATAACCATACATAAATGTTTCAACTTTAAAATTATTCAACTTTGAGGGCAAAAAATCCTACACGACGATCAAAATTTCATGTGTAGAGTCACCTAACACTGATGACATGAACAAAAGTATGGTAAAATGGACTTTACACATAGAGTTCCGGCCATCACATATGATTTTTTGGTCTGAAATTTGAATAATATTAGAAGTTGAAACATTTGTGTATAATTATGATATCAGTTTAATTTATTTAAAAATGAAGATACAAAAATGTAAAATTACCAATAATTAAGATATCATTTATAAATATCACCCGAAAAATATTTCACCCAACAATAATTTTTCATTAAAATATCCCAAAATTTCATAATACGGAGTAATGATGTTTTCTTTTGGACTATTTTGAGTCCCAGACCATACCAGAGCAAACCAAACCAGACTAGACTAGATCATACTATAGTTACTCCGTATAAAATTCACAGAGACCAGATATTTATCAAACCAGTTCAGACCAAACCAGATCAAACCAGCGAATTTCGGTCCAAAATAAAACATCATAGGGGTCGTTTGGCAACACTATTTTTCGGCTTATCAGGCTCATGCCAACTTTTTCACCAAACATGTAATTTTTATTTCCGTGAGCTGAATTTTGTAATACGCATAAAAAGTAAGGTTGAAGTTACTTTTCAGGCTGTATTGGCTGAAGTAACCGTAGATGACCATTTTAGCTATTTTTACATATAATTTTTTCTTTATTTTATTAATAAAATATATTTAAAAATAATTTTTCTTAAATCAGCAAAATGAGCCAATGAAGCTACTTCAGACAGAACTTCATAAATTTCAGCAGAATCAGCCATATCAGCCAATTTTCGTTCTAGCACACGGCCTCTTAATATGGGAAGAAAAATGATTGGTGTACACATTTTGTGTACACAAAATATGCACACATGTCTGTCCCTCGCAGAAAATTTGTCTGAGACGGAGAGACATGTGTACACATACACCTAGCAAAATACTTGTACACATACACCTAGAGACATGTGTACACATACACCTATCTAACTTCAAAAATCAAATAGCTGAAGATGAAGAAATTCAGGATGGTGATTGTGAAGATGAGGAGAGTGACGACTCTCAAGATGATGATAAAGAACAAGATGGCGATGAGGATGGTGATGAAGAAGATGAAGAATAACAGTTTCCTACCATGTGCTTTTAGTGACAGACATAAGTTATCTACGTTTTACCCCGCATTTTAAAATATCGTGACTCTGTAATAGGGGGTGATAATTAGCAACCCAAGTACTCTGAAATGATTTGAATTTCTTTCTCATGTAGGGATCAATCATACTAGCGGTCCTTGGTTTTATTTTGGCGTTCAGTACAGATATGACCATGGAATTTGTGCTATGTTGAAATGGCATCTTATGCATGACACATTGAGTTGAGACTAGGGCTATATTTGACGGGCATAAGTCCCTGACTTCTAGCTTTTGTACTGTTCAAAAAGTTCCTAAAAGCTTCTAGTTGTGTGTTTGACATGACAATATTTAAGAGCTTTTCAAAAATTAAAAGATCTTTTTTGAGATGCTACCGGGAGTAGCATTTAAGAAAAGCTAGTGACTTTTAGTATTAATTAATCCTAACAGCTTGTATACCAAACCGAACTAAATCAAACAGTCAGCTTTTCATCAAACAGCTACCACCTTTTATTTTTAAGATCTTTTCAGTCACTAAAAGCTAACAGCTATTAAAAAGCTCACAAAAGTATCTTTTCAGCTAGTTGTGCCAAACATGCTTGTTGAGGTTTATTCCCGAAGATCCGAAAGCCCAACACAAGCCTTGGATATTGTAGGGATATTTGGTAGGGTTGGAAAGTGTATAAAATATAAAACAGTGAGATATTTGTTCAACTCAGGAGCTTACTGGTATTCAATAAATATGTGATTACACTGGAACTACCCGAACGGTAGATGATTATAAGAATACAAGGATAAGAGATGTAAATCTATTGCTAAGCTCTGAGTATTAAAATGCTAACCCTTTACAATGATCTAAACATGGGTATTTATACTAAAATGGGGATGGGTAAGGTGGACACGTGGCCGAATCTGGTAGGCTGTCACCTCTGCCATGTAAGCATTCATGCCCCCACTTGCGGCTGCCATGATCCAGCATTAAATGCGGCCTCCACTTGCTGACCGCCCGTTCGGGCAAGGTGTTCGGCGTGTGGGACCCCGCCATAGGTGTTATCTTGTTATGGAAGTATCCCGAACGCCGATCGATATCTGGGTCTTGGTACTTGGCATAATTGTTTCCCAGAATGTTCCAAGTATAAGTTTTATCCCGAATGCCGTTCGGGAGTTCTCTGGACTACCTTGGGCCTGCTGCTTCTTCCCGGATTTGGGCCTAGGGATATTGGGCCTGGACCTAATATTCCAACACTAGTCCCCCACTTCCTATGTCTCGAACGGTAGTGAGTGCATAAGGAAGTAGAAGATTATTGCCCGAATGCTGTTCGGGTGAGTATCGGATGGCATTCCGCCGGTTCCCGAGGCATATTTTGACGGTTATTTGCAACTGCCGTTTCGCTTCTCTGATAAACGTCATGATTACTTGAGAAGGATTCTCCGCGTGACACGTGTCTCTGTCATTATTACCGGATACGTGTCTTTCTCTGACTGGTCATTGATTCGGCGTGACAGAGTATAAGTAGGCTCTCTTGGTTTTGATTCTGGGTTTCGAAATTTGGTATCTCCGGCTTAGTACTCTGCCTTTAGAGCTTCTTCTTATTTCTTGTTCAGGTATTTTCTGGCCTTTATCTCACTCCTATACTCCTTGTTCGGTCACTATGGCTCCCCATCGTTCCTCCGAAACCTCTTCTTCACATGCTGACCCTCCAGAGGATAATCCTATTGTCGCCGGAGAAATTGCCCCATCCCAGCGGTTATTAATGAAGATGCTCCCCTTCCTCAGATGTATCCTGACGGTACTCATTCTGAGGACGAACTGGAGATCATGGAAGCCGGTCCCCCAAATGGCGTTTCATGTCATAAACTTGACCTAGCCCTAATTAGATTTAGGCGCCAAAAACTCACGGCCCAAAATAGGGCCCAAATTCAAATGATGATCCCTGATTCGGTGGATTTCCGATTCCAGGCCGGGCTTCACCCAATGCGTCACCTTCCTGGGACGGTAGTGGTCCACTTCGATTCGGTCAAGGCCGGCCTAAGATTCCCACTCCACCCCTTCTTTGTTTCTTTACTTAATTTCTATAACGTAGTACCGGCCCAAATAATGCCGAACTCCTATCGGTCCATAGCTGGTTTCATTTGCCGTTGTCATAGCGTCCAGGTCACACCCACCCTAGAGCTTTTCCACTATTTCTTTTCAGTTATTCCGCAGCAGTCCCATGGCTTTCTGGTGGTAAGTTCCCGAACAGGACACATCTTGTTCTGCGACGCCCCTTCTTCTATTAAGGGTTGGAAAGATAGGTTTTTCTTCGTTTCCGTCCCGAACGGCCTCATTCCTAGGAAGTGGAATGCATTTCCTCCTAGATCCCCCGAGCCTTTCATCTCCGAGGAGCTCAGCAAAGATGTCATTGCTGTGGAGGCAGGCGGTTGCTTCAAGATTATGTCCTACCTAACTTCCGAACGGCTAATCAAGGCCGGGATAGGTACTGCCCGTACTCCTGGACTTACTTGACTGAAAACCAAGTACCATGGCCCGGGCGGTCCTTCCCGTGTGATATAACTTTTGTTCATCCACGTGCGAACCGCTCGGTACTGACTTTCTCCTTTCGTTTTATTTTTAGCTCCAAAACAAGGCGAATCCTCAGAATCCGAAGGAGCCAATCCCGAACAACCGGCCATGGATGATAGCAGGCTATTCACTGTTGGATTCGATGATGAGCCACCAACCTCTCCTCCCAAGCAACAGAGGAAGACAAAGAGGAAGAGGTTGAGGAAGGCCGATCAGGGGACATCCTCCCAATCCGCCCCCCTCGTCCCCGAGCAGCCTGAACCTGTTCGGGATGTAGAACCTGTGCAGCAGGTTGCTCCTGATCAGCAAACTCATGCTGACACGCTGATGGATCAGCTTTTCTCTGACCAGCAATCCCACCATTTCTCTGCTGAGGAGGTGGCTGCCCATCAGGCTGACTTGGCTAGTCAGTTCGAGCGGATCTCCCTCTATGATCCTGCTCACGAAATGCTGGAGCGGGGTGGCTGTCCAGCAAGCCAGATTTGGTCCACGTCGGGCTTTCTTAATGGAAACAATCTTCCCCCGATACCGGTGGAGGAGGCCGAGGAGTGTATTGCTCTGACTGTTCTGAAGGTTAGTTCCTTATCTTGTGTTCATAATTTACCTTTCCCTTTTCTCCGTTCAAATAGCTTATCATGCGCTCATATTTTACTTCTTGATCATTAGGCAGGGATATACAGCCTGAAACTCAGAGAGGCTAGGCAGGCTAAGGAACAGGGCCTGCTGATGGCCAAGGAAACAGCCGAGCAGGCAATAGAGGCCGAACGGCGAGCATTCGCCGAGGAGCGGAAGAAGCTAGAAGCCGAGGCCGGGGAGCTTCGTGTCCAAGTGGGCTCTCTCCAAGCCAAAATTGCGGCAGCTGAGGCCGCTCAGGTCAAGTTTTCGGAAGCTCCTCCTCAAATCCCGGATGGCCCGGCTGAAATGATAGTTGATCTATCTGCCGTTCGGGATTCATTCAAAGCTTTCGAGGAGTTTCTGGCTCTCAAGGAAGAATACGCCACCGAACAGCTCCCTGCTGTCTTCGGGAGGCACTTGGAGAAACTGGCCGGAGAGGAGCGCCAGAAGGAGGGGATCAGGGTGCTTGATCAGCATTCTGTCACCAAGGAGTGGGCTGATAATTTCGCCCGAGGGGTCTACAGCTCAGGTTGCCAACATATGCTCCAGCCTCACCTCCCCCTCATAGAAAAACACATGGGCCGAGCGGTGCAACCCTCTGACTTCCCCGCTGATCTTCATCCGGGTCACCTGAAAGCCCTGATGGCACAGATGAAAAAGTGCCGGCGAGCCCTGGGGATGGATGTGGTGCAGATCGTTGATGAGGAAGCTGATGATGAAGAAGATGATGAGGGTGAAGATCATCCCGAACAGTAGATTTAGACATCCTCATCTGTACCCCTTTTCCTTTAAATCAGTATTTTTTGTACTTTCCGGCCAGTAGAGCCGATGAATACACAACTTTTGTTTGCTCATTCTGTCTTTGTACCTTCCTTTTACTGTACTTTACCTTCGTTTCTTACCCGTCAAGTCGCCTTCGCAATACGTTTAGGACTTATAGCGATCAGGTTTGCCTGTTCGAGTCACCTCTTCGCTAAGTCCAGAATTTAGGACTTAATAACCTCATTAATACATGTTGTTTCTTTATCGATCGAGCTGTCTGTTCGAGATAATATTCATAATGAACCCGTTCAGTCTGCACTCATGATCCCGATATTCAGGATTCCAGTGCCTTCCTCACCCGTTCGGGGTGTAAATTCCTGTACTTTTCTTAGCGATCCTGTTCGCAAGCTTCCTTTATAACTAGTTAGTAATTGTGTTCGGCATTCGGGAGGTAATATTGCTCTCTTCGTTGCGTCTGTCAGAATTTTCCATGTTGGATAACCATACTGTTCGGGTATGCCCATCATTCTTTACTATTTTTAGGGTGTATATTTTTTTTCTTCCTGCTCGGGATCTGATTCATGAATACCTTATTTGTCAGTATCTTTTATCCTATTCAGGGAAAATGCTTGTGGCCTCTTTCTCTCTTGGCGTATCCTGAACTTTGTTGATCCCGACCCCGTTCGGGTGTTCACCCACCCCAAAAGGATGCTTTAAATTTCTCCCAACCGTCTTGACACGTGTCTGTTATTCATTTGAATTCTTGGCGGTAGTATTTCCCTATATAAGGACGCAACTACTTTGTTTCAGTTTTTTCTGCTGCTTCTGAATTCCCTCAAACTTTCTCTCTCTAGAATCTTCTCTGTTATTTCATGTCTGCTTTTTCTGGTTCGTCAAACTCTGAAGAGATGGCACCCACTTTGATCCGTCATTCGAGGGGAAAAACTCATCCCAAAGATCAAGGTACGTCTACCCGGTCATCGGCTTCTAATGGGTCTTCTTCCTCACCTCACTCCGAACAGCCCTTCCCTGATGATGGATGTCAGTCGGGAGATGACCTGACCATCTATAATAAGGGCATACCTGAACGCCCCCCCCCCCGTTATAGTCTGAACTTTCATTGCATTAGGAAGCAACGTCAACGCCTTCCTGCGGATGCAGAACAGACGCTCCGCCAATTACTACCCCCACCCCGTTAGTTTAATGCGGGGTTCATCAAACATCCCATGCGACACCGTCCGGGGTGCGTGTTGGTCCATATGGACGCCTTGATTGCCGGTCTACGGTTCCCTCTGCACCCGTTCGTCGTGGAGTTCCTCCGCCGGGTGTCAGTACTGCCGGCACAGTTCGTGCCTAGTACCTATAGGATCCTGAATGGGTTCATTGTCTGGTGCCACGATCTAGGGATTACCCCCAACGTGGACCTCTTTTTGTACTGCTATGGCGTCCAGCCTTACTGGACCACTGGGTACTTGCGGCTTGTAGCCCGCCCTGGACGTTCGCTCTTCACTGACAACCCCACCCCTCCGGAAAAATGGGAGGAAAGATTCGTGTTTGTACATGTGGGGTTGCCGCTTCCTTTCCCTGATCGGTGGAACACCTACCCCGTTCAGGATGCTTCCCCAAAGGTGGATGCAGCTATTCTTTGCCAGTACGAAACGCTCCGTCTGGCGGGTTCCAAGAACCTCCGGTCCTTCCTGACCCCCTCGAAAATGATAGCCGCTGGCATTGGTATTATTTCTTCTTAATCCAGACCGTTCAATATATTCTACCGATCCTTTGCTTAACTTTTCTTTCCTGCAGGTGTGATTCCCCCCGTTTCCATAAAGCGTCCTGCTCCTACCCCTTCCTCCACCGCCATAGTCAGCAAGGGAAAGGAGAAGGCTATTCAGCCAGGTTCTTTTGCTGGCCGGGAATCTGGGCCAGTAAACAAGCGGCCAAGAATCGAAAGCAGCGGCGCCTTGGTCCCGATCGATCAGGTCATTGATCTAACGGATCCTTCTGTGGAAAGGATGCCTGCGGTCCCCTCCCCTCCAAGGAAGCTGGGCAACAGGGGAGGTGTTGCTTCTGATAGTCTCCCGATCCCCGATCGGTTGACGGTGGAGTTTTCCGCCATGGGCCCCCGAGCCGAATGCCGGACGCTGTTCGGGCAGATTGCATCATCCGTGTGGTGCAGCACTTCTCTGAAGGCTGGTTCGGGTTTCACCAACCTGACTCACTGGTCTGACCTAGTTGAAGCAGGCCACACTGAGTCCCTTAAGGTATGCCTTTGACTGTTCAGTCCATTCCTCTTATTTCGGATATTTTTTGGACTCGTTCTTATTGTTGTTTCTTTCTTCCACAGGCCGGTACATATTATCACCGGGCCTTCCTAGCTGCTGAACGGGAGATGACCCTCCTTCATCAGGGTCAGATGAGAGCCAAACCCTTTTGGTTGCTGCTAGGAAAATGGCTGCAGATCTCCAAGATCGAGCCAACAAGGGTGACAAGGCCAGGGAGGAGCTGGCTGAACTGGAGCAGAGGCTCCAACGACGCGATCGGGAAATCCGCGATCTGCGTGCCAAGGTGAAGGTCGCCGAAGCTGCCGGCCTGAAGATTGAGAAGGCCAAGGGGGAGAATCCCCCTGCCCCTTATACCGCCGATGTTTCCAAGATCACCAAGAAAGCGGTGATTGACTTCCAAAGGGGGAAAAGCCTGAACCTCGCCCTAGAAAATACTGCTCGGGAGTTCCTTGGCAAGCATCTGGGCGAATTCCTAGAGAAGACCAAGGACCCATTACACGATGGCCTCAAGCTTCTGGATGAAACCCCGTCCGGGACAGCCTTTGCCAATGCTCTGGCAAAAGACACCCTTGTTAAGTGCCAAGATATGCTGGTCGACCGGAATCTGGAGGTGATCAAGGAGTCTTTTGACGAACCCTTCGACCCCAAGGAAGAAGGTTTTGATCCGTTATTCTGCCGTGCTTATCAACGGGTAATGGAGAAGAGGCAAAAGGCTAAGGATTCAGCCGATCCCCCAAACTTCAGTTCGGATACTGTGCCGAACAAGGATCCTCCCGTAGCTTAGTTATCTCTATTGTAATCCCCTTTTCTTTATCTCATGTATGACCCCCGGCCAGTAGTGCCGAAGAATAAAGATTGATTCATTTCCGAATGACTGGCTTCCCGAATACTCAGTTTTTTTTTTAAAGCAAGTCAGCACCATGATTAAGTTTCAAGCCGTTCGGTCTGTCCCTAGCACCAAAGTTGAGGTGCAAGCTGTTCGTTTTCCTGACCCACAGGGCATCACCTCTTGTATTGTTCTGATTGTTCTCTGAGCTAGTATTTCTCTTATACTTTTCCCTGGTTTCGTCCGTCCTTTTATTTCTTTGTTTGGTAATCCCGAAGAATAACCTCCCCATGCCATGTCGAGATGGTTTCCCGATCTTCCTTTACCTGTTCGGGACTTTATTGCCGTCACCCCTCTTTTTTTTTAGGGGTTAATTCCCCGATCGTTCAGAGCACTACTCAAGCTTTAATTATTACTTGGGTAATTTCTGTCATCTGCCAAACCCATAATTCCGATTTACCCGTTCGGGATCATCCCTATTAGAGGTTTGAGATGTCCATCCTTTTAAGCTAAATACAGGATCACCCGTTCGGGTCATCTCCGGTATTTCAAGCAAGAGTGGAGACTCGCCTCCAAGTTATAGCCCGGATTCCACCATGACGATTTCCCTTCGTCGTGGTTCGTCAAAGCTATAGACTGAGGTAAGGTTTGTATTGCCCCTCATCTTCCAAGCCCATAATTCCGATGCACCCGTTCGGTTCAGCCTTTCCGGGACATCCATATTAAGGGTATGAGATGTCCATTTTAAACTAAACACAAGATCACCTGTACGGGTCATTTCTTGTATTTCAAGCTAAAATGGAGACTCGCCTCCAAGTTATAGCCCGGATTCCACCACGACGATTTCCCTTCGTCGTGGTTCGTCAAAGTTATAGACTGAGGTAAGATTTAAAGAATCAGAGTACTGACTCCCCGCTCGGTCATCCGAATTATCAAATGCCGCTCGGTCTTCTTGCCTTGTGTTCGGATGTAAATTTCTCCCTCTTTATGTATCCCCTGTACATATAATTTTTTTTTTTTTAATCCAAGAGGTGGCAACAGCCGTTTTATTGGTAAAACTTCCTTAGGTGTTCAACATTCCAAGCTCCTGCCGATTGGCCTTCGGTAGTCTGAAGGCGGAACGTTCCTTTGGCGTATTTCTTCTCTACCTGGTAAGGTCCTTCCCAGTTCTGGGCCATCTTTCCACCTTCTAGTGGTTTGCTTTTTCCCTTTTCTTCAGGACCAAGTCTCCTACTTGGATTGAACGGATTTTGACCTGTTTGTCAAAGTATCTCTTGGTGGCTCGGTGGTACTCCTCCATTTTTAGGGCTGCAAGATCCATCCTTTCTTCTATGAAATGGAGCTCAGCACGCAAATTGTCCTCATTCCGCTCGAGGTCATAATGCATTATTCGGTGTGTGGGTACCAGGACCTCGGTGGGTACTTTGGCCTGGAACCCGTATGCGAGTGCGAACGGCGTTTCCCCAGTAGCCGTTCGGGGGGTTGTCCTGTAAGTCCAAAGGATATAATTCAGCTGTTCGGGCCAAGTGGAGGTGTAGTCCTCTAGTTTCTTTTTTATGCCATCCATGATGGTCCTATTCATGTTTTCCACCTGGCCGTTCGCCTGGGGGTACGCCACAGACGCCCTGGAATGCTTGATTCCCCACTTTACGAGGTAGTCCTCAAAATTCTTGCTTACGAATTGCCTTCCGTTGTCTGTGACGACCTGCTCGGGAAGACCGAACCTGCAAATAATGTTTTGCCAGAGAAATCGTTGGCATTGGAAATCTGTAATGCTGGCCAATGGCTCGGCTTCCACCCATTTGGTGAAGTAATCTATTCCCACAATGATGTATTTCCTTCCTCCTGAAGCAGTAGGTAGGGGCCCTAGCAAGTCGATCCCCCACCTAGTGAACGATAATGCAATGGTCATCGGGGTGTAAAAGGTTGCAGGCCGCCCAGGTACTGGTGCATAGAGTTGGCAGATTTTGCACTTCCTGGTGTGCGCAAAACAGTCCTGCTGGATGGTTGGCCAATAGTATCCTTGCAGGATGATCTTCCTGGCCAGCGTTTTTGGCCCTTGGTGGCTAGAACATATTCCTTCATGTATTTCTTCCATCACAGCGGCTGCCAGAGCGGGTGGGAGGCATTTCAGGTATGGCCCTCCAAACGTCTTTTTGTATAACTGCCCGTCCACAAGCTCGAACATGGGGGCTTTCCTCTCAATCTTGGTTGGGTTGGAGGCATCAACCTTATCCGTTGGGAGCGTTCCATCCTTCAGGTAATTGGTCATCTCCGTGACCCAATTTGGTTCTGCATATGAAATAGCGTCTACCTGAAGGATCATAATTGCTGGTGTAGTCAGCATCTCCCTGTGTGCGAATTTTTGGACGTGGGCCGGGATGCCTTGAGCCCGATCATCCAGTGCGGCATGCTCCAGTTTTGACAAAATGTCTGCCTCCGTATTTTCAATCCGCGATATTTGGTCGAGTGTCACCTGTTCAAATTTGGTGATCTGTTCCTCGACCAGTTCTTTGTAAGCTTTTAATCTTTCTTCTTTGGCCTCCGCAGAGCCGTTCACCTGGCTGACTACCAGTTGGCTATCTGATCGGATTTTTAGCCGACCCGCACCAAGGGC
Source organism: Cuscuta epithymum (assembly GCA_945859915.1). Lineage (NCBI taxonomy): Eukaryota > Viridiplantae > Streptophyta > Magnoliopsida > Solanales > Convolvulaceae > Cuscuta > Cuscuta epithymum. The sequence goes on along the minus strand of CAMAPF010000012.1, from coordinate 2,146,788 downwards.
TTTGGCATACTTCAAACCTGCAAGCAGAGCTTCATATTCGGCCTCATTGTTAGTCACTTTAAATTTAAAGTGTACCGAATAGTATGCCTTAAACCCCTCGGGGGAGGTAATCACAGCTCCCCCCCCACATCCCTTGGCGCTAGATGCCCCATCCACATACAGTTCCCACCAATCATGCATTGATGTCCCGTTTGGTTCTTCCTCCGATGGTCGAGCAGTACATTCAGCGATAAAATCTGCCAGAGCCTGTCCCTTGATGGTAGGGCGAGGTTTGAAATCTACCTCATATTGCCCGATCAGGAGGGCCCATTTAGTTATTCGTCCGCTTGCCATTGGGTTCCTTAATATGGTGGCCAGTGGTTGAGTTGTGTAGACTGTGATGGGATGTGCCTGGAAGTATGGTGCCAATCTTTTCATTGCCGCGATCAGGGCCAGGATGTTCTTTTCCATGAGAGTATATCTCGTCTCAGGCCCGTTCAGGGCTTTGCTAACAAAATAGATAGGGCGTTGAACACCCGCCTCTTCTTTTATTAATACCGAGCTGACCGCAAGGTCAGCAACGGACAGATACATATACAAATGTTCCCCTGGATCAGCTTTGGTTAGGACCAGGGGAGAAGATAAATACAGTTTGAAATCCTCAAACGCTGTTTGACATTCGGCTGTCCATTCGAATGGGTTGGCCTTTTTCATAATCTGGAAAAATGGGATCGCTCGATCGGCCAGTTTAGCCAGAAATCTGCTCAGGGCGGCTAGCCTACCAGTCAGCTTTTGGACCTCTTTTAAATTCCTCGGAGCCTCCATATCCATGATTGCTTTGATCTTTTCAGGATTCGGTTCAATTCCCCGCTCGCTCATCATGTACCCTAAGAACTTGCCCCCCTTGACTGCAAAGGCACATTTCTTGGGGTTCAGCCTCATGTTTGCCTTTTTCATGATTTCAAACACCTTTTCCATGTCCTGTACATGGTCTTCTTTCTTTTTGCTTTTGATCAGGATGTCGTCAACGTAGGCTTCCATGGTCACTCCGAGTACTTCCTTGAAGAGCATCCCGATCATCCTCTGGAAGGTAGCCATCGCATTCTTCAACCCGAACGGCATGACTATGTAGCAAAACACGCCATCCGAGGTGACGAATGCAGTTTTTTCTGCGTCGTCCGGGTGCATGAAGATCTGGTGATACCCTCTGAAGGCATCCATGAAGCTTAGTAATTCACACCCGGCTGTCTCGTCCACCAGCAAATCAATCCTTGGTACAGGATAAGGGTCCATGAGGCATGCACTGTTTAAATCAGAGTAGTCCACACACATCCTCCATGTGGACCCCTTCGGGGAAGGACCACATTAGCTAACCATTCCACATGGATGACGGGCCTAATGTGCCTTATTTTCAGCAGCATGGCCACCTCTTGTTTCGTGAACTCCCGCCGTTCAGCCGCCTGGTGTCTCTTCTTTTGCTGTATTGGCTTGGCGTCTGGCCGAACGGCTAGTTTGTGGCAAATGAGTCCTGGGTCAATCCCCGACATATCCCCAGGCCCTCGAGCAAACAGGACCTGGAACCTTTTGAGTACTGCCACCACCCTTCCTCTTATTTCCTCCTCCAGGTCCATTCCGATCGCTATCTTTCGATCAGAGGGGGAGTCAAGTTCAATATATTCAAGGAGGGTGGCAGGCTTCAGGTTTCCCTCGACCTCCGTCCGTCGTGTAGGCGTATCAATGCTGTTTACCCGCATCCCGCGGGTGTTTATCTTCTTCAAGGCCTCCCTGTAGCATGCTCGGGCTGTAGCCGGATCCGTTCGGGCCACTCCTACACCAGTATCAGTGGGGAACTTGATGCAAGAATGCCGGACGGAGGTTATTGCCTCCAAATCTTCCAGTCCTGGTCGACCCAGTATGGCATTGTGGGCGCAGTTGATGTCTATCACCACAAACATCATACGCACCACTGCTCGGTGCGCCTCATCCCCAATTTCGACTAGGAGTTGGATGGTACCTTCAGCCTCAATACAGTTGCCTGTGAAGCTAGCCAATGGTGTCTTCAGATTGGTCAGCTGTTCCCGCTTGAGTCCCATCCTCTCGAACGTGTGTAAATACAACACATTTACACTGCTCCCCGTATCCACCAATATTCGGCGGATCAGGGCATTGTCAATACACATACTCACCACCAATTCGTCCCTGTGCGGACTTGGTGCGTTGGGCAAATCTGTCATCCCGAACGTGATAGGTTCCATCCTCCCTTTCTTCTGGGGTGGGGTGGACACGGTGGTTACGTATAACCCTCGTTCGAATCTTTTTCGTTCGGCATTCGTGTCCCCCGTTTCTCCCCCACCAAAGATGACCTTGATCTCCATCCTTGGCTTCTTTCCTGGATTCCCCGAACCCTCCGCTTCGTCTAAGGGGGGGACGTAGGCATCATTTCTTGGCTCAGCGTCACGCCGGCTGTCTCTCTTCCAGCTGTTCGGTTTCCTATTCTGACGCTGGTTTGGGGGAGGGCCGTTCGGGTTGGTACTCACATACTTCCTCAAGTACCCTTGATGGATCAAATCCTCAATGGCGACCTGCAGGGCTTTACAGTACTGTGTTTGATGCCCATTCTGTTTGTGATACTTGCAGTATGCATTGGGATCCGTCCCCATAAAAATCCCTGTATCAGTTGGGGGTGGAATGGTATCCGGTTCTTTGTTGAAGATGTGGGCGATGGACATCACCAGCGGAGTGAAGTGCCTGACCTTCGGTCGGTGGGGCGCGGGTGCTGGTGCGGGCCCAAGCCGATCCGCCAATCGTGTAGCGGGTTGAGGGATCGTTCGGTCCCGTATCTTGATCTCCTCTTCCAGGGCCGCATGGCTCCTGGCCCTTTCCAGGATGTCCGGGTAGCTGGTTCCCGGACTTCTTTTCAGCTCCCTGTATAAATCCCCCCGTCTGAAGGGCATCGATGAAAAGAAGGATGGCAGTTTCATCTGTCATGCCGGTCACCTTCAGGGTTTCGGTCCTCCACCTGGTTAGGAAGCCGGTGATTGACTCCTTAGGCCCCTGTCTTACACTGGTCAGGTACCCGAAATGTAGTTTCGGGGTTGTGCTGGAGGCGAATTGGGCTAGGAATAGGGTTGATAGCTCTGCAAAGCTTCCGATCGATCCGGGTTGTAATGTCCCGAACCATTCCTGGGCTGGTCCCCGAAGGGTGCTGAAGAACAGTCTGCATATTGCTGCGTCCGTGGCCCCTAATAGCATGAGGCCACCTTGGTAAGTCCTCAGGTGTACGTGGGGATCTCCCACCCCATCGTATGTTAGGCCGGCTGGGGGACGGCAGTCCCTCAGAATCTCGGCGTTCATGATCTCCCTGGTAAAGGGAGAAGTAATCCCAACCCGTGCGGGCGGGGTTTGCTGGGGATGCCGATTTATCTGTTCTCTCATTTCAGCCATTTGCCTCCTCATTTCGGCAATTTCTTCTTCCTGTGCCATTCGGGGAGTTAGTGGTATCCTTGCCTCCATAAACTCCGGCGTCCTGTTTGTGGGAGGGGCTGCTGTGTTTGCCCTCCTCCGAATGAAACGCTCCCCGTCCCTCTCGACATATTGGAAGTGTTGCCCAACGGGATTCACCATGGGGGTGGGTTCCCTGTATTGGGCTTCGTTGCGAGGTACGAACGGGGTTTGGTTGGTTGGTGCTTCTCCATGTCTGGGGGCATGGGCCCTCCAGTGATTCCTGCGGTGTTCCTCGGAATGAACTGAGGCCGTGGTGGTCTCAATGTCCTCCTCTTCGTCGAATGATGGCATGGGACGCACCGGGGATGGTGGCTCACGAGTTTCATCGGTGTATCCCTGTTCCTGCTCATCCGCCATGCGTTGCATGGCCTCTGCCATCTCCCTCATCAACCGAGGGTTCATCCTTACGTCCCGAGGGATGATTTGCTCGAACTCCCGGGTGGCACTGCCACTGGCGTGTCCCTGCATGGACCACCCTTCAGAAGATCTATTGCCTCCTCGGCCCCTGGATGTAGAACTCGGTGTCGCGGTAGTAATTCTAGCCATTTTCAGAAAAATGGTGCTTAGATCAACGGTTTTGCCTGGAACTTTTAGTGAAAGGTTCCCACAGACGGCGCCAATGTTGAGGTTTATTCCCGAAGATCCGAAAGCCCAACACAAGCCTTGGATATTGTAGGGATATTTGGTCGGGTTGGAAAGTGTATAAAATATAAAACAGTGAGATATTTGTTCAACTCAGGAGCTTACTGGTATTCAATAAATATGTGATTACACTGGAACTACCCGAACGGTAGATGATTATAAGAATACAAGGATAAGAGATGTAAATCTATTGCTAAGCTCTGAGTATTAAAATGCTAACCCTTTACAATGATCTAAACATGGGTATTTATACTAAAATGGGGATGGGTAAGGTGGACACGTGGCCGAATCTGGTAGGCTGTCACCTCTGCCATGTAAGCATTCATGCCCCCACTTGCGGCTGCCATGATCCAGCATTAAATGCGGCCTCCACTTGCTGACCGCCCGTTCGGGCAAGGTGTTCGGCGTGTGGGACCCCGCCATAGGTGTTATCTTGTTATGGAAGTATCCCGAACGCCGATCGATATCTGGGCCTTGGTACTTGGCATAATTGTTTCCCGGAATGTTCCAAGTATAAGTTTTATCCCGAATGCCGTTCGGGAGTTCTCTGGACTACCTTGGGCCTGCTGCTTCTTCCCGGATTTGGGCCTAGGGATATTGGGCCTGGACCTAATATTCCAACAATGCCCTAGGGGTGGGCATAACGGTTTGGTTTAACCGAACCGAACCGTACCAAACCGAACTAAATCGAACCGAAACCGGACCGTATGCAATTTGGTTTGAGTTTGGTACTATTTCTTCCAAACTGTATTAAACCGAACTAAACCGAACCGAAACCGGTAAAAATCGAACAAAACCGAACTAAAGAAACTCAAAAAAACTTTCAAATATTATTAAAATTGGTGGTTTGATTTGGTTTGGTTTGGGTTTACGTTTGGTAAACATTTGCTCAAACCAAATAGTTTGGTACTTTGGTTTGGTTTGGTTTAAAATGGAAAAACTGTAAACCGAACCGAACACCGAACAACACACACACACACATACTATCGTATATATTTTGTATTTATCTTCACTCTTCATTTTTAAGATATAAACAAATAATTTAGACATAAAAATACATATTTAAGCATATACTCGTATCATTTTAACTTTTACACATTTCACACATTCGTTATGACAAAGTTAGCTAACACGACATATTTGTATTTATTATGTTTGACGATCACAATAGAAAATTGCATTTATATTTTTACATGATTCATTTGAATAAAATTGTGAATATTACAACATTTGTACCACCGACTCTTTTAGGTTTTTTTTGAATATTTTATGTGATATTATAAATGATAATCAACTGTCTTATTTTTTGTAAGAAGTGAATTTTTTGTAGTGATAAAAAAGATGTTAGAAGTTTTAATTTATAATATTTTATTATTTATTTTTCTGTCTTTTGTTTTCTTTTACATTTTATTTAAATAATCAATAAATTAAAAAAGATGAGATGGACTTTTACTTTCATTTTCTAATTCTAAAATATAGAACTTGATCAAATAAAATAATAAACATAAGCAAACGAATCAAATCAAACTAAATTAAACATAATATTTTTTACTTTGGTAAACCGAACTTCAAACCGAACCGAACCGAAACCGAACCGAAACCGAACCGAAACCAAACCGTAACACAAATGGTTTTAATTTGGTACAAATTCTCTCAACCCGAATAAACCGAAACCAAACCGAAACCGAAACCGAAGAAAACCAAACCGTAAACCGAATTGCTCACCCCTAGTTGAGACCCCTTTTGGCAACATTAAAATGTTTACTGAATTGGTTCAAAAAAAAAAAACCTAGCAAAAGTCAATATCGGAATGAGGAGCAATATTATTAGGGAAATACTCCGTACTCCGTAATCCGTATATTTTCCATCATAATTTTGAATTCTACGTTGAACTTCGTAGCCTCTGTTTTAGAAGGTCCAGAGTACACTTTGCCGCTCATAAGACACTTCCATGATTCACTCAGTAATCAACTAACTGTAAAAAGGGGCAATCCATAGATGACGACGACCCCGAAAGACCACATAGAAGAGATTCGCAGATGCAAGTTTTCAATCGGAGGAGAGCCCAACCCTCTGACGGAGGACCTCCACCAAGCCGTCAAAAACCTTTCCGCAGAGCTCTACTCCAAAGATGTCCACTTTCTCATGGAACTCGTACAGGTCAGTGGGACCCAGGAAGTCTACTTTCCTTACTCTTCGCCGCCTTCATTTCTATCCACAACTCCATCTCTTATCACTGCATTGCATTTGCAAAATACGTATAACAATTAACAATTACAGAATGCGGAGGATAATGAGTACGGGGATGGAGTCGAGCCTTCACTGGAATTCGTCATCACGTCTAAAGACATAACGGAAACGGGAGCCAGTGCCACTCTGCTGATATTCAACAACGAAAAAGGGTTTTCCCGCAGGAACATTGACTCCATTTGCAGCGTAGGCCGTTCCACGAAGAAAGCCAACCGCAAAAGTGGCTATATAGGCGAGAAAGGTAAGTATGGAGTGCTTATTCACTGTTTTGTTTCATCATTGCTCACTCTGTCATTCACAAGAGTAAGAGGGGTGTACTGAATATGGATTTGAGTGGACTCCAAAATATGTATATTGAAAGTTAGTTTAAGTTTTTCGGTGTTAAGAGTCTCTGTCAAATATAAACTCCTTGAAAGTTACTGTGTTTTTCAGTCTACAATAGGAGACAATACATGATTTTTTCCCACTCTGAACATGGAAGTAGCATATGCATGGATTTGGAGTTTGCATAGACATAGTGTTTTCCCTGTTATGAATACTAATCACATCTGTGGTAAAAAATAAATTCAATTGTGTTCTGCTTATTTTGATTCCTTCTCTTAATTTGCTTACCCTAGAGGAAATTTTGGACATATTGTCTTTTCAGTAAAAGACAGTGGAAGCTGATTATATTGTATTTTTTCTAATGTTACACAAGATTAGCTTAGGAATGCATATGCTACCTTTGTTTGATTCAGTATGTTATGTTTTACCTACACCCGTCAGTCCGTCACAGCTTTCTCATCTCACAGTTGTGTATTTTCACTTTTCTGTTCCAGGGATTGGTTTTAAGAGTGTATTTCTTATCTCTGCTCGGCCCTACATATTTAGCAATGGCTACCAGATTCGATTTAGTGAGGAACCTTGTCGTCATTGCAACGTTGGCTACATTGTACCAGAGTGGGTAGATGAGAACCCTATCCTTGCACGCATAAAACTGATCTATGGTTCTTCTTCGACTAGACTCCCTACCACAACTATAGTGTTGCCATTAAAATCCGACAAGGTGAAGCCTGTAAAGCAGCAACTTTCTAACATTCATCCTGAGCTCCTCTTGTTCCTTACTAAGATAAGGCAGCTCTCTGTCAGAGAAGCCAATGAAGATAAACGACTTAACACGGTGAGCGCCATATCTATTTCAAGCGAGAGGGACCTTGTAAAGAAGAAAAACATTGATGCTGAGTCCTACTTGCTAATCCTCTCTGCTGATGAAAAGGTGGGTAACACAGAACAGTGCAGCTACCACATGTGGAGACAAAGGTTTCCAGTTCCGCAAGGTCACAGAGTTGATAAAAGAAAGGATGTTGATGAGTGGGTGATCACGCTCGCATTTCCATATGGAGAGCGTCTTAACGGGGGGCTTAGCTCTCCCGGCATCTATGCTTTTCTTCCTACAGAGATGTTCACAAATTTTTCATTTATAATTCAAGCTGATTTCATGTTGTCATCTTCGAGGGAAGCCATTCTTTTAGATGACAAATGGAACCAGGGAATATTCAACTGTGTTCCACTGGCCTTCTTAGGGGCTTTCACCTCATTAGTCAAAGACAACCAAGACGTACCGGTCAGGACCCTGGTTAATATGTTCGGCTTTTTACCTGTCAGCAGCTCTTCTTATTCAAGCCTTAATGCCATAAGTTGTTCAATCAAAGAAAAACTGCTTCACGAGGATATAATTCCTTGTCAGTCTTACACAGAACAAAGGATTTTCCGGAAACCATCTCAAGTGGGTAGGCTAAAACCTGTCTTTTGGAGCTTGCTGAGCAAGGCAAGGAAGCAAGGTGTTGCTTTGCACAACATATCTTCCCACGGGATACACATTCTGAATTCTGCATTTGATTGTGAGGAGTACAACCACATTTTGAACTTTTTGGAAGTGAAGCGTGTTGATAATGAGTGGTATTCAAGGTGCATTCAGAGTTCTGATCTTGTTTTGGGAGTGTCTGAAGATCTTTACATGGAGCTTTTGTTGTTTGTTGCTAAAAACTGGACGCAGTCTTTCTCAATGACTAATATGGTGAATATACCATTACTGAAGTATGTTGACATGAATGGGCATGAAGCGCTGTGTAGCACAAACGATGCCTCCAAGGGTAATCCCACATTGCTTCTCTCCACTGAATCGAATCAAATATCTTGGCTTATTAGTTGGAACAAAGAATTTCGATGTGTCAATGGATATTTCTTTGTTGAACCAACACAAGAAGCATTTCATAGTGGTTCTAAGTGGCAGAGTGTGTTTGAGTGGCTTCTCAGTGAGGTAAATGCTCACTCTGTTGACGTGCATGACTATGCAATTCTCATCCGTGACTCATTGGTTCATGAATCAAAGCTTGTCCTTGCATATGCTCATTTCCTGTATCACTCATTTGTGAAGCTTTATCTCACAGCTACACAAGTTGGTTCGCTATGCAGTGAAATGCCTCTGGTTGATAGCTATGGACGGGTGGTCTATGGAAAAAGAGGTGGTGTTATTGTACCTGCAAATGGAAGTAAATGGATTCAACTGGTCGGTTCAAATCCATTGATAAGTAAGGGTTACATTGAGCTTGGAGGAGACTATTTACATTCTCGAAGATATGCTGATATATTTACCAAGAAAGAGGAGCTGCTCGAATTTTTAAAAGTTCATGCTCATGCTTCAGATATTCCCAACTTGCCTCCTCCAGATCATGCACTATCCAGTTTGTCTTCCCCGCTAACAAGGGAAAATGTGTTCCTGCTCCTAGATTGGATTCGTAATATACGAATGAATCGAATGTCAATGCCAGAGAGGTTCTCTGCATCCATGCAACAAGGACGTTGGCTTAGAGTCTGTCTATGCGGTGGTCATGGATATAGGCCTCCATCACAATCCTTCTTCCATTCCTCTTCATGGGGACATCATTTGCAGAATGGATCTGTACGTGTGGATATCCCATTAGTTGACAAGGATTTTTATGGTGATGCAATAGACAAGTATCAGGATGAACTGAGAACTGTTGGTGTCATGTTTGAATTTAAGGAAGCTTGTCAATTTATGGGGAAGCACTTTATGTCTCTGGTCGCTTCTTCTAGTTTGACAAAATCTGATGTATTTTCCATGCTTAATTTCATTAGGCACTTGAGGAATAAGTATTTATCGCCAGATGACTTCATCATCAGTATTAAAGATGGAATTTGGTTGCAGACGGTGCTAGGTAAGAGAAGCCCAGGGCAATCAGTTTTCTTTGATAACGATTGGGATGCTGCTGTACAGCGACATCCCATTTGTTGATCAAAATTATTATGGTCAGGATATTCAAGCTTTCAAGGAAGAATTCAAGTTGCTGGGTGTTGTCTTTGGTTTAAAACAGAATTATCAGCTAGTTGTCGCCAACTTGAAACCCTCAGAAAAGTTGATTTCACTTGGTGCTGAAGCCGCACTCATGGCACTAGAGTGTATATGTCACCTAAATTTAAATCCTTCTAACAGGCTATGCACTGCACTAAAGGGAAATAGATGTCTAAAAACGGTGAATCATGGGTACAAATCTCCTGCTGAATGTTTCCTGCCCGATCCAACCTGGGCTTGCCTTCTCCAGGTCTTCGACAGCTTCCCCCTCATCGATGAAAAGTTCTATGGAAGCAAAATCTTGCAGTTTAAGAATGAACTACTCAATTTAGGGGTAACAGTTACATTTGAGAAAGTTATTGAATCATTTCGTCATGCTTTTTGGCAGCATGTGTCTAAATGTGCTTTGAGTAAGAGCAATGCCCTCTCTTTTCTTGAATGCTATAGGAATTTTGAAAAAGAAGGTTTCGACTTGTTAGGCTGTATTGGGAAATGCATTCTTGAAGCCAAGTTGCTGAAAACTAGGCTTGGAGTTGCCAGCACACCGGAAGAGTGCATCTTGATAGGTGATAGGGACCTACCTATTAGTTTAATAATAGAAATAATAATAATAATAATAATAATAATAATAATAATAGTAATAAGGGCTTATATAGTATTTTAGTATAAATAGATGTAATGAGGGGTTAGTAGGGAAGGCTTTTAGACATTTGGTCTTGGGACTGGGAAGGATACGAGACTGAACATCTCGATCTTTTGGGGCTTCGGCTTTGGGGGCTTCGGCCTTGTTCATTGTTTCTTTTCTGTAATCGATATCTTCTTGAATAAAATTCTTCATCTGATTTCTTGTTACTCTTCTTGTAACGGTTCTGGAATCTGGAGGTATCTATCATTGGTATCAGAGCCATACTTCAGACCAAGAATCTGAATCATGGAAGAATTTTGTACACCAGAAATGGAGAAGAGGATGGAGTCGCTGGAGAGGGAGCAGACATCGATGATGAAGAAATTAACAGATATGAGAAAAATGGCAGAAAAGATGACCCGACAGTTAGAGGCGATGAACGAATTTCAGGCGAGAAGACGTTCATCAACAACGACCAGTTCGCAGATGCGAATTAATTGCCCCAGGGTATCGCTAAGTGCGCAGACTGTGTCGCGCGAAGAAGCTCCCAGATCGCACCGATCTTCATCGCGAGAGGCTTCTAACAGTTCGCGGACTCGAACTTCCTCTCACAGTTCGAAGTCGCGAACGTCATCATCATCCAGCAGTTCACGACCAAGTCCAACGCGAGTGAGAGGAGAATCGTCAACTTCATCGACAGTTGAGCATCGTTGTTATCGTTGTTCGCAGAGTTCCTCACATAGCTCTTCTCTTAGCTCTTCGCCTCACCGTTCTCAGAATTCTTCACCTGCTATCAGTTCGCGTCCAAGAAAGACGCGAGTGAGAGAAGAATTCCCATCTTCGTCGCAAGCTGTTTCCCTGAGTTCGCAGGTCTTTTCACCTTTATCGTTCGCAGATTCTGTCTCTTTCAGTTCTCAGTTGTCGACTCTAGCAGTTCCTTACCATGCGCACACTTCATCAATTTTAATAGCCGTAGACCAAGCTGTGTACCAAGCTGTATACGAAAATGGATCACAGGGAACTTTATCGCCAATGATGAATACTGAGTTGAAGTTGTCAGAATTGAAAGAGCAGGAGGAGGAAGTCACTAACGCAGATAAGTCAAAAAGGACAGGAGTGTTTGTTCGTGCTGAAACAGAATACTTATCATTTCCATGGAGGGAGAAGTGTGCTGCTTATACTCAAAGTCAGGACCAAAATCTGGTCGGTGAAGGCTTTGAGTTATTATGGGATGCCTTGGCAATGCGATTTGTGAATAATAAGCCACAAACTAGTGCAATTGAAGGATCAATTTTCACTCATTCAGAGGTCAATCCTGGGATGATAATAAAGGGTAAATTTAATATTGCTGACAGTTTTTGTATCATTGTACAATGTGCAAGTGGTGTGTCTGCTCGTTATCTAGAGCTATTGACTGAATTTTTTCCCAAAAACAAAGCTAAGGATGACAGGGAAATAGATACCTATGAGCAGTCATTTTGTATTTCAACTGATGTTTCATTTAGTCAAGAATGCTGTCTTTTTAAACGCCAGCTTGTCAAGCTTATATCTTGGAGCTCCGCAGAGTTTGGATTGGAATGGACAGATAAGTTTGCTCTTGGCAGCAATGTTGAGGGACAGGTTTATAACATAAAGGAGTTTGTTGTGGTCCCTGAAGTTCGTTCTTTAGCTGCAAGAGTTTTTGGCTCTCTTATGAGGAAAAGGGAAGAAGAGAACAGGCCAGACTGGGGTCCTTGGCAGTTAGAAAATCTGACATCGCATGGTAGCATTGTTGTGCACAACTTATGTTGGCTGTTGAAGTTGTATAAGACAAATCCTGCTATTACAAATGATTCTATCATTGATACTAACTGCCTGACAAAGTGGATTGTAAATGGAGAAATTTGCATGGGGCTTGTTGCAGACAATGAGTTGAGTAACTTGAATAACATCAAATATGCATCCAGCACATTGATAACTCCAGAATTGAGAATCCTTGAAGATGAAAACAAGGAAACAATTGCAGCTAGTGAATGCTTGGAGGCTACTGCAACAAATGAAATTGCAGTGATTTGGAAGGAACAAATACCAAAGCTTCTGGTCCAGCAAGCAGTTATGTACTGGGAAGGGAGAGGAGCAAGGAAGAGGAAGAAGCAGAAGATTCTGGCTGTCTCCTACCGCCCACCTTGAGGGCAAGGTGGATGTTTAGGGGGGGAGTATTGATAGGGACCTACCTATTAGTTTAATAATAGAAATAATAATAATAATAATAATAATAATAGTAATAAGGGCTTATATAGTATTTTAGTATAAATAGATGTAATGAGGGGTTAGTAGGGAAGGCTTTTAGACATTTGGTCTTGGGACTGGGAAGGATACGAGACTGAACATCTCGATCTTTTGGGGCTTCGGCTTTGGGGGCTTCGGCCTTGTTCATTGTTTCTGTTTCTTTTCTGTAATCGATATCTTCTTGAATAAAATTCTTCATCTGATTTCTTGTTACTCTTCTTGTAACGGTTCTGGAATCTGGAGGTATCTATCAATAGGCAAAGGTTGGGAACCAATTACGTCCATCACTCTATTACCATTTCTTGATGATGCTTACTATGGCCAGGACATTTTTCAGTACAAAGACGAGCTTAAGAGAATGGGTGTAGCTACCACTTTCAAAAAATGCTCAAAGTTCATTCCAGAAAGCCTTCGTTTACCTCAAAATCCCAGTCATATATCATCTCCCGCTGCATTTTCACTTCTGAAGTGCATGAAGAATTTACAAATGGATGTTGATGAGAAGCGGATCTCCGTTCTCCGGGAAAAGCTTGATCAGAAATGGATCAAGACACAAGCAGGCTACCGATGTCCAAAAGAGTGTCTGCTATTTGATTCAAATTGGAATGAAACCTTGAAGCAAGAGGATGGACCCTTCATTGATGAAAAGTTTTATGGTCCAGTTATTTCGTCATACACAAGAGAACTTGAAGCTCTGGGGTTAGTGGTTGAGGTGGAAAATGGATGCTCATTGATCGCCGACTACCTTGATGTTCACTCTAATCGCACCACAATCAATCGAGTATACACATACTTGAATGATCAAGGGTGGCCTACTACTAGCCGCAATAAAGATGTGAATTCAACTATCAAGATATGGATTCCCACCGGGGAGAATAGTGGAAACTGGGTGAAACCTCAAAGCTGCGTTCTTCATGACAAAACTGGTCTTTTTGGTTCACAAATGTTCGTTTTAGAAAAGTATTACAGTGGCAAATTGCTGCTTTTCTTCAGCAAATTGGGAGTTAAAGAGAATCCTTCTCTGGTTGACTATTTCATACTTTGGAAAGTGTGGGAGTCGGCAAAGAGGGGACTGTTGCCTGCTGAATGCTGTGCTTTTTGGGAGTTTGTAGTTGAACACTGGAACTCAAGGACACAAAAAGCTATTGAAGAGAATTTATCAAAATTTCCGGTTTGTTCAGGTTCAGACGGGATCCTGTTGTTTGACAAAGGTGATGTTTTTATTGCCGATAATCTCTGCATGAAGGAGCTTTTCGAACAGAGTTCTGCTCACCCGCTGTTTGTTTGGTACCCACAGCCAAGCCAGTCGTCTTTGCCAAGAACCAAGCTTCTCAATATCTACAGGGAAGTTGGAGTTCAGGCTTTGTCAGACACAGTCCGTTGCAAAGAACTTTTTCCAATAGACTCTACTGGACTGGAAAAGGCCAATCCAGAAATGTTCTATGTCGCGAAAAATATGTCCCGTCTGATTCTTGGATTTCTAGCTCAGCCTCACATCGAGATGGAAGTGGAGAAGAGGCACGTCTTTCTGAGGCGCCTTGTGAATGCCACCTTTCTGAAAATGGAAGAACCCATCCCCGTTTTGTATAAGCTGTCACTTTCATCAGGCGAAATACTGACCGCTAAAACAAGCAGAATGATGCGGTGGGAGAGAGAGAGCTCGGAGTTCTTCATCACAGAAGTGAATAAATCAAATGGTCATAGAGGTGTCCTAGAGTTTGCTACAAATTTCTCACAAGAAGTTTCTGAGGGAATTTTGTGTGAGAATGAAGATGAGGTGTGGGAGCTTGCTGAACTAATCAAGTTGGGCTACATGGTGGAGTTTGACGAGGATTCTATAAATTTCTTGATGAAGATAAATAATCTGCAAATTTTCATGGAAGATGAGCATTTCCTTCTATCTCTCTTTCCTGCTATATAGGTATGAATTGTTCTTTTTCTATTTCCCTGCTCAATTCTGTGTTATTCTTTTCATTAATAAATATAAATACAAAAGTTTTGCTATTTTTCACATAATTTATGTTGAGCAGTAGACCCTTCTTTAAGACAAATCAAACGCTATGTGCAAGGACTTCCTAGACTAGCAAGATTTCACTGTCACAGTGTCACCTTCTTCATAGTACTTCCTTGTTACCCTGACTGCCTTTAAACAAAATGGAGCCAAAGAGCTTCGTTAGCAGTTTCTGACCCTTAAATCACATGCTCAAACTGAACTCTGCTATAACTTCAAATCCAGGAAATCTAGTTTCTTCTTTGTGCATGCTCATGCTCTGATCATTCAGAGCTCACTAGACTGAATTTGAATCATCACTCAAAGTAATCTGAGTGATTACCCGAGTATTTTAAATTAGAAATCTCCCTCTTACTTCCACTGCCAGTAACTTTCTATCTCTCTCTGCTGCAATGCTGGCAAATTTGTTTTATTATTATTATAATCATTATTATTATTATTGTTGTTATTATTATTATTGCTATTATTATGACTAAAGTTTTAAACTTTCTAACCAATTACTGAGACTTTGCAAATGATTGAATAGCAGGGCACAAGGGAGATGCACAGCTGCAAGGTTATTGAAGCGTGTATCAGTATTGTTTTGAGATCCATCCAATATATTGCTGATCTTTGTCTGCATATATTTTGTTTTGCTTATAACACTTAAATAGGTTATCAGATCAGAATAGAATTTAAGATGATATAATGATTAGTTTTTCTTTGAAATAACATTATGGTAAATGATAATGAATCTATAAGCCTTTTTGGTGATGTATAAAATGATTGAAGTAGGTGGATCTATAAATTTGTTTTCGGTTGAACATAGTGTTCATTATGAATCCTACTTGTTGAAAGTTTAGTCTTGTAGGTAATTTTATTTCATACAGCAATGAACTTATCTATGGCATATAAACTGCAATAGTAATAATCCTATGAACCTACTAAATGTGGAAGAAAAATCATGTGATCTATATGAATGTGATGGGTCACACGACGACTTCAATATGACTCAGATGATAATAGAATTCTTATTATATTATTTGAAGATCAAGTACAAAGTGTGCTTATTGTGCAAATGTTTGTACGATGCACCTTGACGTTATTTACATTGCATATTGAGGTTCAAAGTGTTGCATATTATATACTCATAAAATAGCAGTTGCACATTAACATTCAACGAGTTGCACCCTAGAAAAGTTAGGTTTTATTACAAAAATGCCACCTTGGTATTTAGTAGACCAATGGTGGAGATTTATGTAGGACTGTAGGTAGTGTCAGTTCATAAGTGCGCTGTTAGGGCACGTGCACATATGTGGTGCTCAATGTATTTTATCTAGTGGTGCAATAAGTTTATTTTGGTTACATTTCAATGATGAAAGTAAAAAACACAATACCGAAAAAAGCAACCACAACCAAAACTGTGAGCTTGTTTGAGATTTAGAGGTCGTTTGACAACACTGTTTTTCGGCTTATTTGGCTTATCAACCAACTTTTTTATCAAACACGTAACTTTTGCTTTCATGTGCTGAATTGTGTAATAAGCAGAAAAAGTAAGGTTGTAGTTACTTTTCTGGCTGTATTGGCTGAAGTTACTGTAGATGACCATTTTAGTTATTTTTACATATATTTTTTTCTTTATTCTATTAATAAAATATATTTTAAAAATAATTTTATCTTAAATTAGCAGAATCAGCCACTTCAGCCAGAACTTCGTAAATTTCAGCAGAATCATTCAAATCAGCTGATTTTCGTGTTACCAAACGAGCTCTTAAAGATGCACATATATACCACGAAAGGAAAAAATGCAAATGTTGCCATGTTGGGGAAGTAAAAAATATGGAATATCAGCGAAAAGGAAAATAAAACATTAATAATGGGGAATGCATGATATGAAATATCAGCGAAAAGGAAAATAAAACATTAAAAAATATGGAATATCAACATATCAGTATTATAGCAATAGACTTAAGTGTATATCCAAATGTTTCACTTAATTAACCATAAATACTAAATGTCAATATCTTGTAAATCATAATAAATCCAGTATCAAACATTAATTTTCTAGAATTAAGAACTAAACAATATACTTACTTCGTTATTTAAAAGTTGTAATATTGAGATTTTTACATGACTCACACACCTTACTTTGACTATGATTTTTTAATAATATATATAAGAATATATACTTTTACAATAAAATATACTTTTACATGACTCACTTATCTCTCTTCAATTTCGCTCTCTCCAATCTCTAGCATCTTTCTGGTCCTCCGTTTCTTCTTCTCCCCCTCCATGGGGGAGCCACCGCCACAACAAAAAACCTGGGCTTCCGTGGTTTCCGATTCCAGGAAACAGCCTAGCCCCAAGGATGACCCATCGCTGAAGCTGGTGGTCGGAAAACATAATGGCTGCTTCTCGGTCAAGATACCAAAAGCTCGGTCGGACCTACTAGCGGCGGACCTTCAGTACTCTCTGGTGGGATCCTTCATAAACGGCCGACCACCATTATCTTCTATCCGTAAGGTCTTTGAGGCTCTTAATTTCAAATCCGTTACTATTGGTCTGTTGTATAAAAGTGAGATTCTTATCTCCTTTTCGGACAAAAACGAGTATATTCGTTGCCGCTCCAGGCATCCATGGATTATACACGGGTTTACGATGCGGATCTCTAGGTGGTATCCTGGATACCACCCCGATAGAGAATCCTCATTCGTCCCTGTTTGGATTCATTTCCCCCATCTCCCTTTTCACTTATTTGATGAGGATTTCCTTTTTGAACTTTGTTCTAATTTCTGTCAACCCCTCCGATGCGATAAGCCTACGCTGAACAAAAATCGGCCGTCGTTAGCCAGAATACAGGTGGAAATTGACCTGCTCAAACCAATACCTGAGAAATTCTGGCTCGTTGACGACGGCTACGAGGGATTTTGGCAGTACATCACTATAGAAGAGCAGCTTCCTGATTACTGTAGATGTTGCTTTCATATCGGCCACAATGAAGGAAGCTGCCCAAAAAAGTCCCAATCCCTTAAAGAGGGTGTAAAGGATAACCCTAAAGACCCTAACCTGTCTAGAGACAAAGGTAAAATGGTGATTCATAGCTCTGTCAGTACCATTACTAACCCGGTGACTAAATGGAAAAGAAAAGAGCCTTTCTTTGAAGCAGGTCAACCCTCAGGTGTGGATAAAGGAAAAAATGATGACATTCCAACAGAGATCTTTGAAGATGCTTTACAACATTTAGATGGATCCACAACAAAGGAGTTTGTCACTGAGATATGTGAAGAAGAAATCAATATAAATGTAGAGGGAAGTCTTATCTCTGAACCCTTAAATATTGATAATCAGCCTAATTTGAACTCCCCGATCCCTACTGAAATGCAAACCCATCCCATGCTCCCCCCTGATATAATCCCTCAAACTGAACCCCCTGATACTATTCCTCATCTGATGGATACTACAATTGAGATTAATGACCTTACTTTGTATCAGGACTTAGAAGAGGGAGAAATAGAAGAATTGGAATTGGATAAGGTTAACAGAACATACCATTCGGATGTTGACCTTCCCAAAAAAACCAAACATCAAAAAGTTACCTTTGCCTCTGCCCCTAATAAAAGTAATGGTTCTCTTCATAGAGAACCCTATCAATTGAGGCCCAAGAAATCTGCCCAAACTACCATTTTTTATGATTAATGCACTCTTTTGGAATATTTTTGGGATTGGTAATCGACAATCTCAGGACAGACTGAAAACTCTTTGTAAACTGCATTCCATAAACTTTGTGGCCATTATTGAGCCTAAAATCAGGCATAATAAGATCCACTCTATCAAGTATGCTCTTCATTTTCAGAATTCCTATGCTCATAATTATAATAAGATTTGGTTATTCTGGAACAACACTTCTGACATCCAAATTATTTCTGATTTACAACAATCTGTTAATATCTCCTTTAAGGATAAAAATAACAATACTACCTTTTTTCTTTCCATTATCTATGCTAGCAATGACAGGATGAAAAGGCAAGACCTCTGGACCAACTTGTCTGACTTTAAGGCTTCTATTGGCAATCAACCTTGGCTCTTAGCTGGAGATTTCAATGTGATCAGTAATCTGCATGAGTATAAGGGTAATTGTATCCCTTGCAAGTATGACATTCTGGATTTCAATGAGTTCATTAACAATAATTATCTCAGAGATCTTGACTTCCAGGGCAGCCCCTATACCTGGATTGGTAAAAGAAAAAAAGGCCTTGTTCTTAAAAAATTAGATAGAGTTATGGCCTCTCCTGAATTTGATAATCTAAATCTCAATTTGTCTATTCAAAAACTTAATAGGTGTGTGTCAGATCACAATCCTATTTTAGTGAAGGAGAATATTTTATCTAAAGATGGCCCCAGGTCTTTCAGATTTCAGCATATGTGGACCAAACACACTGATTTTCTTAATAAAGTTCAGACATCCTGGAATCTTCCTTGTGAGGGTTTTGGGATGAGAAAATTCTCTCTTAAGCTCAAAAGACTGAAAAATGATCTTAAAATTTGGAATAAATCTACTTTTGGAAACATTTTCAACAAACTTTCTGAAGCCGAATCTGATCTGTCCTTTTGGGAGGATAAGGTGGCCTCCACTATGTCCGAAAATGACAAACTTATGCTAAATCAATCTCAGGCTAACTACATCCACTATAACTCTTACCTTGAAATTTTTTACAAACAAAAGGCTAAAGTAAAATGGCTCAAAGATGGGGATGGAAACTCAAAATTTTTCCATACCTCTATGAAAGCCAAACACAACAGGTTACATATTGATAGTATTCAAAGGGATGATGGCACTTGCATTGAGGATAATGCATCTATTTGTGTTGAAGCAGTCAATTACTTTTCTAATCTCCTTACTGCTGAACCCAATCTCCCTAACCTCTACCCTGATCCTTTTCTTAATATTATACAACCTGTGATTAATAACACTGATAATCAGGCTCTGCTTCAACCTGTTAGTAGGGCTGAAGTTAGGAATGCTGTTTTCAGCCTTAATAAAGAGAGCTCTGCAGGTATTGATGGTTTTGATGGTACCTTTTATCACCACTGCTATGATATTATCAAAGATGACTTATTCAATGCTGTCTGTGAATTTATGTGTGGTGTTCCTATACCTCGTGCTGTGGGTCATACTCTGATCTGCCTCATTCCTAAAGAAAACAATGCAAAACATTTTTCTAATTTTAGACCTATAAGCCTTAGTAACTTTCTAAACAAAATCTTCACTAAAATCTTGACTCTTAGGCTTAATCCTCTTCTTCCTAAAATCATCTCCAATGAACAATCTGCTTTTCAAAAGGGTAAAGACATCTCTGATAATATTCTTATGCTTAAAGAGCTGGTTCATCATATTGATCATAAAATCAGAGGTCATAATATTCTTTTTAAATTTGATATGCAAAAAGCTTTTGATAGGATGTCTTGGCACTTCATTAAAAGCACCCTCAAACAATTTGGCTTTCATGACCTCTTTATATCTCTCATTATGAACAACCTTAGCGGAGCCTATTTCTCTATCCTTATTAATGGCATCCCCCAAGGTTTTTTTAAACCTTCTAGAGGTGTGAAACAGGGAGATCCCCTCTCCCCGATTCTATTTATTATGGTTACTGAGGCTCTTACTAGGCATCTTAACAGTGCTTTCGGCACTAAAGAAGATCATATTTTCCATACTAAACCTGGTTTACCTATTATCACTCACCTCTCTTATGCTGACGATCTGATTGTTTTTACCAAAGCTAGCAAAAGACCTTTAAATACTCTCAAAAAGGTGATTCATGATTATGAAACCTCCTCTGGGCAGCTTATCAATGCTAAGAAAAGTTTTTTCATCATTTCTAACAAGGCCCCTAGATCTGCTTGTAATATGGTGAAAAGTGTTTTAAAAATAAATCAAGGCTCCTACCCCTTTACGTATCTTGGTTCTTCCATTCATAAAGGTAGAGTGAAGGCTTGCTATTTTGATCATATTGTTTACAACATTGATAATAAACTGGCTGGTTGGAAGCATAATCTGCTCTCTGTCGGGGGTCGTATGATCCTCATTAAACACGTTCTTACTACTGTCCCTCTTTATCATATGGTCGTGGCCAAAATTCCTAGCTCCATCATCTCCCTTATTGAAAAAAGGTGTGCTCATTTCCTTTGGGACAGGAATCCGGATAATAAAAAACACATTTGGCGTGCCTGGAAAAAGATTTGTTACCCCACCAGTGAGAATGGTCTGGGATTTAGGGATCTTAAAACCATCCAAAATGCTTTTTTCCTTAAACTTTGGTGGAAAATCAAAACGGGAAACACACTCTGGGCTAACTGGATGAATGCCTTGAAAAGTATTACTCAGTCGGTCCAGTGGAATTCCCTACATTCTGTCCAGGAAGAATTCAATAATAATAGTGCTCTTCATATTAACAATGGCACTTCTTCCTTCTGGTACTCCAACTGGTGTGACTGTGGGCCCCTTGTGAATACCATTGAGGACATTCCCGTTAGTCTTAATAATATTTCTATTGTCGATGCCTTTGTGAATGGTAATCTGATTAACAATGTTGCCCAGTTGCTGCCCCTTCATGTTACTACTACCATATGTGCCAAACACATAACCTTTTCTGATAATAAGGATCAGCTCCTTTGGCAACCGAATAGTAATGGTAATTTTAGTTTTAGCAGTGCCTATGATGTCATGAGAAAGAATAATGATCTTAATAGTGCTGCCAAGTACATCTGGAATGCTGATACTCCCAAAAAGATCTCCTTCTTCATGTGGAGATTAATCAACAATATTCTGCCTTTTGAATATAATTTAAAAAAAATCGGGATCATTGGTCCCTTTAAATGCCCTTTTTGTAATCATGAGGACACTATTGATCACTATTTTATGCAATGTCACACCAGCTCCCGAGTCTGGTTACACTTTGGTAATATTCTAAATTTCCAAATCAACCTGTCCTCCTCTCTCATCCCTTTTCTTCACTCGTGGTATAATGATTATAAAGGCAGTGTTCGGGAGCTTAGTTTTATCATTCCTAATCTTATCTGTTGGCAATTATGGAAGATTCGTAACAACCTTCTGTATGATGATAACACCACCTCATATGCTGAGGCTGTTGCTGCTATAACTAATGAACTATTCCAGCTTTCGGTTGCCAAACCTTTCAGCCGCCTTAATAATCACCTCCCTGCTATTAATATATGTACTGTTCCTCGTACCAATAAACCCCCCATTAAAGGACAGTGGATCAAGCCTCCTGCCTCCTTTATCAAGATCAACCTTGCCACTAGACCTCTCTCTGGCTCCATCCTTCGTACCGGCATTTTGATTCGTAATGCAAAAGGGGTCTATATTGCACACTCCACCTGCATCATGAGGACTGATGATTATACAGAAGCCCTCTACAATGCTTTGACTAATATCTTTACCTTATCTCCGATCTCTACCACAACTAACATTGTGATAAAGACTGAAAATTTGCAGGTACAACAGGCAATCCAAGGGATCATCACTCACCATTGGAGATATTGGGCTCATGTAAAACAAATCAGGCGCAATTTGAAAAATTTTTGTTGGAGAATGGACACCAACAATTCCAAATGTAATAGAGCGGCAGAATTTGTTGCGTATAAGAATGTCTCCCTTAAATTAAACCCCGTGCTTTTTAATCAATTTGTAGGGATTCTTAAATTTGATGCCATTAGTTACCCTTATCTTTACTAATCTTTGGGGTAGGCATTGGCTCTATGTCCTCCTACCTTGTACTTTCACTCCATTTCAATAAACAGGTAGGATGTTCCCCAGCTCCTACGCCAACCTCTTTTGGTCGGTCAACTCTGGGTCTAAAAAAAAAAAAAAAAAATATATAATAGCATATGATTACGGCTTAAAAAAAAAAAAAAAAATATATATACTTTTACAATATATATAACCAAACTATTATGTATAAAATATTATTAAATTTCCATTAATGTAAATTTTCAAAATATAATACAGAGTATATATAATCAAACTATTATGTATAAAATACTCCCTCTGTCCCCTTTTAAAAGTCCCGGAAGAGGGTGCCACGAGTTTTAAGAAAAGTGAGTTCGTTTGGTTGATATTAATTGATAAAGTAGGAATAAAGTAAGAATAAAGTAAGAATGATTTTGAGCCACACAAACTTTACCAAATGAGGTATGGGACATTTAAATAGGGACATCCCAATATGGTAAAATGGGACATTTAATTGGAGACGGAGGGAGTATTATTTAATTTCCATTAATGTAAACTTTCAAATTATTAACTTTTTTAATGTTTACTAAAACATAATTAAATATAATTACAATCAAAGTTATGCGTTATGATGGAGTATATGGCCCAGGGACCCCCGGCCCATAGACTCTCGCTTCTCCTGCATAGGCCCAATGAGCCCAGGACACACCAGGGTCCAAATGCGGCGGGCCAAATCTCAAAGAAGCCCGCAATACACACGGGGGTGCCTTCGGCCTCCTTGGCCGAAGGCACCAACATACACATGGCAGCCAAGTTTAAGTGCACTAAGCTGCTGGGAGAAAACGGCGTAAAACGGTAGCCCTCGGCCACCAGGAGCCTTCGGCACACACATGGTGCCTTCGGCATTAGGGGAGCCTTCGGCTATACAGCGTCCCCAGCTACACAAAATCCTCAGCCCAAGGGGGCCCTCGACCAACAACTCAATCATCGAAGATTCCCTTTGGAGACAAGCAACCACCGCATTTAATGCAACGTCACATCCATCCACCGCATTCAATGCGGTGCACATGCGAATGCCAGTGCCACCCGATTGAGGTGACCCCTCGGCCGTTAGATTATCGCCACGTGTACTCTCATCGCATTTATTACTACTATAAATAGCACCCCCTTTTCCCATTGTAAAGGACCAGAACATCTCGAGTTCATAAATATAATCGCCTCTCCCTCCTACTTGTTTGCTCTGACTTCTCTCTAGATTATTCCCGCAATAACCTCTCGGATAAGCTACCCCCGGGTACTAGGGGTGGGCAAAAATACCGAACCGGCATGATACCGAACCGGACCGGTATGGTACCGGACCGATAAATGGGGTTTGAAACGGATCTCAAATTTTTTTGTCCCGAACCGGACCGAACCGGTTCCAAACAATGCCATGACCGGTTCTCATAAAATGAGAACCGGTACCGGACCGAACCGGACCGAAGTATGGTTTATTAAATTTGTACTACTATAGTTTATCTAAAATATATTAATTACCTCATCCGTCCAAAATTGATTTGCAAAGCCAACATTTTTTTGCCAAAGTTAATGTTAAGTTCTTGATAATTAATACAATTTTTAATAATTAAAAGTTACATATTTAGAAACCACATTAAAATCTCTCTAAAGTTGCAAAATCAAAATTAAAATATACGAAGCGGAGTAGTTTTTTGAAAGGCCAAATTAGAATATAATTAAAAAGTGAAATTCTAATTAAGTGAATAAAAAGAAATTGTTTGACCAAAAAAGATTGACTTTGCAAATCAATTTGGAACGAAGGTAGTATGATATAGGAAAATTGATAAATTGTGTGGATATTTTGGAGGATGGCTAAACTTTAATTTTTTTTAAAGACCTAGAAAAAGTGGCATTGTTTGGTATTGGTATGGCATGGTACCGTCCCGTTTGAAAATGGACTGTACCGAACGGGTTTGGGTCTAAGACCAAACCGTACCGAACCGTTTCAATAGTAACGGTACGGGTACGGGTTCGGCCAAATATTGGACCGGACCGGACCCTACCGGGTACACTGTCCATCACGTTGGTAAACGTGAAAGTCAAATCGTTACAATTTTATAAAATGAAGGATAATAGTAAGAAAATCTGATAATTTTATCAGAAAAAAGGAGTATCTAATTAAGGTCGTAACGATGAAACTCAATTTTTTTTTAAAACAGATAACTTAAATATTAATGAAACTGAGGATCAGATACAAAGTTGTCATAACGAAGGCTACACTGAGGTGAGACTCTGAGCTGGAATCGCGCATACAAGCGGACCGTCTCGCTAATCTCGCAATGTGTTAGGCTCCATACACAGCAATGCTGCACTTGCTACTAAAAGGGGAATGAGAAGACAAAACAATGTTTTGAACTGAATGAACGATAGAAAAATAACATAATCAAGTTTGACCAGTCATTGGTAAGGGAATATCGGTTTGACCAGCCCCCGCTAAAGGAACATCCTTCAAGACTTCGCCATATCCCGCTACTGGTGGTGCTGTCCGGTCAGCACCGCCGTCTCCAAGTTTTTTGAAGACGCGTCATCAACATCCATGTTCACCTGTGTCCCCACCTCTTGGTAAGTCTCAGTAACCCGACGCTTTCTAGGTGCATTTCCAGATGTAGCAGTCTCCTTACCCTTTGACAAGAGGCCCTCCACCAAATAGCTTTCTTGTTCCCTAATCTCTTTGTCAACCTCCACAAATTTTCCTTGCCTATCGCTCTATTTGTTATTGTTGGGGATGAGCCATCTGTTCCCCGGATGCACTCCTCCCCGTCTCATATCAGCCCTCAGCCATGGCCCATACAATTTTTCTCCAATTCCCAATCCTCTATGTAGATTGGAAAGCAAAAAACAATCTTTGCCTAAACTATCCACACATGGATATCATGTGGAAGGGCGCGTAAGAAACCAATCCTCCCTTTAAGATGTTCTTAGAGATGCCCGTTGTCAGTCTCGATTAGACACGGACCCGGGCCACCCGAAACCAGCCTGGCCCGGGTGGCCCGACCCGGAACCGGCCAGGCCCGGCCTGACACTATTTGGAACCGTCCCAAACCGGTGGCCCGGCCAGGGAACGATCCGGGTAGGCCCGGCCCGGGGGCTTTACGGTGCGGGCTCGGGTCACCCAAAAGATGAACCGGCCCGGCCGGGCCCGGTTCCAAGTTTTTTTTTTTGAATTTTTTTTTTTTGTTTATTCTGGGTTGGGGCTGGGTGTTTTGAGGGGGTGGGGGTGAGGGGGGGGGGGTCGTGGGTTAAGTAGAAAAGCCAAAAAAAACTAAGTAGCCCGGTGGCAACCCGGGCCGGTTCCAGGCCTTCCCCCATTCCTCAAAAGCCCGACCGGGCCTAGGCCCGGCCCGGGTCCATGCATAGTCTCGATCCCGAAATAACAGTTTAGATTCCAATAAAAAACAGCCTGGTTCCAGTCGAATTGCGGTCCTATCAAAACCATGTCCACCCTAATGATGATTATAAACTCATTTTTTTCTCTACAAATATGATGAAACCATGAAAAACCCACAACATCAAAACATGGAATTGATTGTCGTTCACATACCACAAGTGGCACTTCTGGGGCAAGTGCACATGCCACATGCCAAAACCTTTACTGCAAATTGTTGTCGTGCACTTCACCTTTAGTATTTTCCGTTCTTTTATCAGTTTTTTGTTTAGTTTTAGTGGGCTACTATGGGGTGAAAAAAAGGGAAGTTGAATACACACTGTTTTGAATCTACTAGTGGGATACAGAATTACAGATACACCCATTTCAGTAATCAATTGACTCAAACTTGAGTTTTTCCACACGTTCACCTTTTTGATTGCAAATAGTCCCCTGCAGGTACAAGCCTATGTAAATAAGCTAATGAAAATGGCAAGGTTTTTAAAATTGACAGAGGCCCTAGATGGTAGGATGAGTGCCTAACGAAGACGATCGAAGACTAGAGTCAGAAGAAAATGAATAATACTCCGTAGTGTATAAAGTTGATTTCGCGAGTAAAAACTTGAAAACAATTGCACATGCAGGCACAAACCAACACTTTTTCGACTACTTGATGTTCTCACTTTCTATCTTGTTAGTTCATGGACTGGAAACGCTTAACAATCAAGCCAGTCATATCAAGATAGCGTTGGGCACAGTTGGATAGACAATTCGTTTCGCTGGAGCTGAACTTGCTTCCTGGAGTGCTAGTAATGCATTTGTCCCAACATGAACTTGTGACCTTAGCAATCAACTCATTCACCACTGCCTTTTGCTTTTCCTCCTACCAACAGTATGTTATGGGTGTATTAATGAAGGCACAGTTATTAAAATCTTTAAACCATGAAGGTTAACATCACATGGTATAGATGGAATAAAAAATATATTGACTAGCTAAGATGGTAGATTAGTGCAGTCTTGAGAGGTTAATCTTATTGGAGGAATACAACAACCTACAAAACTGATCTATGGAAAACTAGATCGTTTCTAATTGAAAACACAGGATATCTTAGTAAACTAATAAAGTAAAAACTAGATGTTTGCAAAAAAATATTACTCCTTTTGTCTTCCATCTCACTTTGTAAGATACTTTTTCCCTCTAAGGTTGTCCAAAAAATATGAACACTTCCCTAAATTTAACTACACTAAGGGCTT
This sequence comes from Cuscuta epithymum, assembly GCA_945859915.1. Taxonomy (NCBI): domain Eukaryota; kingdom Viridiplantae; phylum Streptophyta; class Magnoliopsida; order Solanales; family Convolvulaceae; genus Cuscuta; species Cuscuta epithymum. The sequence goes on along the minus strand of CAMAPF010000012.1, from coordinate 2,119,750 downwards.
GTTTGCAATCACTTAAGAAAAGTTATTTTGGTTTTTTTTAAGAAAAAACACTAATTTTATCAAACACTACGAACTTTTATTTTCTCGGCTTCCGTGTAGAATCTACTTTTTAATTTTTCTATTACACAAAAAATACTTATTTTACCAAACACTACCAACTTTTACTACTAATCATTTTTTCCCAAAAAGTGCTTTTTTTAAGCACAAGTGGTTGCAAGCAAAACCTAACTTTTTACACAATTACATCTAACCTTTTCCGTCCGTCTAACTTTTTGCGTTCTACTGGTACTTCTATTACAATTACATCAATGGATTCAGCAAGGGCATCTTAAAAGGGAAAACATAAACTAAAAGTCTAAAATTAGACGATTGGAATATAAACAGAGGCGTGTAAATGAAGATGCATAAACGCTTACTTGGAGTGATCTTAGAACAGCAGGATCAACGGTGGAAGGGTCCATGGCGTAATCGGCGGCTGAGTGACTGCAACTTGTGGAAACTGGAAAGGGGGTTTTGTGTGCGAAGGAGACGGGCGTAGATAAACCCTTGGTCAAGTAACAGACTCAGAGGAAACAGACACTCAACGGGCTTGCTGGATTAAGTGAAGGAAACCCAACCGTCAACAAACCCAAGCCCATTACATACTTGACAAGTCGCTAAGATCATCTCCTCCCATGCAACGTGTTGCATACGTGGTACGAGAGATTACACAAAATATTTAAAATATGGTATATTTTATGATACTCAAAAGGTACCATACCTTTGTCCACTTGAACCAATCAAAATGTTGCAGTTGAATTATTTAAATCTAAATTAAAAATGATTTAATGATTTAGACCAATCATGTGAGTGGTAAGTACCGTACCCCATTTTTTAAATGAGTACCGGAGTTGTCACCTTAAAATATTAAGGTGATATTTATGAAGTTTTGGCTGAAGCACCCGCATCGGTTGATTCTGTTGATTTAAGAAAAAATATTTTTACAATATATTTTATTAATAGAATAAAAATAAAAATTATATGTAAAAATAGTTAAAATGATCATCTACAATAACTTCAGTCAATATAGTCAGAAAAGTAATTTCAACATTATTTTTTTTTGCTTCTTACACTATTCAGCGCGTGAAAGCAAAAGTTACGTGTTTGGTGAAAAAGTTGGGTGCCAAACCTGATGAGCCAAAAAATAGTGTTGCCAAACGACCTCTAATTTAATGACATGTCTATTTTTTTTTGTCATGATCTTCTATATTCTTATCAACAATCAGTTCCCAAACATTGCCAATCAAGATGCACTCTTTCATATAAATAACTATTCTGTGCAATACAAATTGACATTATCTGCCTTCAGTGCCGATCCTACCAAAACTCGGGCCTGAGTCGAACTTAATAAAAGGCCCTATACATTATTTATTTTTTTACTATAATTTTCTTTGAAATTGAAGATTATACATCATAAAAACGACTAATTAAATACAAAAATACATTAATGTCAAAGTATTCAAATGACTAATTAAGTACAACTTGCCAGAGAGTTTTAGCTAGCAAAAGTATTAATTAACTCGACATTCTAGATGTTCAATAAATTCCTTCTAAACGGATATTTGGTAGGCTATAAATCCTTTTATGGCTTTAAATAGAAAAATATTAGAAATTTAGAAGCTAAGCAAACAGGATGAAAGATTAACCTTGATGTTGATTGATTAAGTCTATAGATTGGAACAAGGGAATCGCAAATTAACCTTAGCTAAGGCCCTGTTGTCGATCGATTAGTCTATGCCAGAACAAAGGAATCGCAAATCGCCTTAAACCCCTTTTCCATTTGTATGCTGATGGCTATTCCGCTTCTAAACTGGTCGAACAAAAGTAATTGAGGGACTTTTGGGTTTTCCTTTTTGAAGTACAACAGCGGAGTCAGCGGACAAAGGTTGGGCAATGTTGGGAAATGGTTTTAATTCAAATAAATGTGGGAAACTAAAGAGTTTCTGAAATACATGAAAAGACTTTCCAAAAAGTTGTATCTTTAATGTTCTAATTAAATGATGTTTCAATGCCTACTATATATAAAGGCATCCTCCGGTAATTCAAAAGCAGAGTTCCTGGATAGAATATGATTCCCTTCTCATATATCGGCACATAGTGTGTGTGAGTGTGATCTGATATCTCCAGGTTCTTTCTAACTGGTGCTCTAACAGGCAAAAAGGAAGCCCAATATGTAAATTTAATACATATATATAATAAAAAAATATCTAAAATTGTGGGCCCTAAAATTTTAACAATTTTTTGGACCCTGAGGCAATAGCCTCATCTGCCTCAAGCACCGCACGGCTCTGTCTGCCTTATGGCAGAGTACCTTACTTACATGGAGGGCAACAAATAAAATTTTGGCCTCCAAATTTGTGTAAAAATGAACCAAATATCTTATATCATTCATTTTTTTATCTGATGGCTTCAAATTGCCAGTCACCCTCCTTGCCTACCAAAGCAAGGCAGAAGAGCTGTATCCATATAATACAATGTAAAAGTATTAGTACTGGTATTAATGAACTGAAACTCGTAAATATTTTATCTTGGTGTTATAATTATCGGTTGAAGTATTTACATTAATGTTGATTTTGGAGGAGTGTCTTCTAGAGACATTTTGATTTATGAAGTATATACTATGAAAATGAGACAAAAGGGCAAGGTATCCATTATAAATTTAATTACTTTGATAAAATTGACAATTCGAATACAAAGAACGAAGCGAGTATGAATACACTACGAGTAAAGCAAAATTCTATCATTAAATGAATACTAAATACTACCTCCGTTCTTAAATAAATGCAACATACAAATTTTACACTATTCACATGTTCTACTTTGACTACATTTTATTTTTTGATGTATTAATATATATTAATACATATTTTTTAGACAAATATTACTAAATTTGTCTCATTGTAAAATTTCAAAATCTGATTTTTTTTTAAATTTTTTTTACTAATAGAGAGTTATGTATATTAATGGTCAAAGTAGTGCCTCGGCAAATGTGAAATGTTGACTGTTGCACTTATTTAAGAACGGCAGAAGTATTAGGTAACTTGTGCGAATATGAAGAGTAATGTCAAATATTCATCTCAGCTTTGCTTACAACCCCAATCTCCCTTGTATGACTATAGACCCATATATAAAAATAAAATGCTAAAGGGTCAAATATGTACATGAACTAACTTAAAGTGTTCAATTAGCCCCTTATATAGGAGGTTCTGCCCGGCCGTCGCATATTGGGGCGGTTCCCGGTAGAATTTTTTGATGAAATTTTTTGAGCATGTTCTTCATTAAGTCTAGTTTACCCATACCAAATTTTAGCTAAAAATTAAATCAAGAAGGCAGTCAAATGATTTTCCGAAATGTACTGCGCTGTTTAACTGCACAGTTATCTTCAAAAAATCATTTGACTGCCTTCTTGATTTAATTTTTAGCTAAAATTTGGTATGGGTAAACTAGACTTAATGAAGAACATGCTCAAAAAATTTCATCAAAAAATTCTACCGGGAACCGCCCCAATATGCGACGGCCGGGCAGAACCTCCTATATAAGGGGCTAATTGAACACTTTAAGTTAGTTCATGTACATATTTGACCCTTTAGCCAAAATAAAATAGACACTTTCAACTATTCTGCCTCATAAGCAGCAATGCTTTATTTTCATATGAATAGGAGATGAATTTAGTGTAATCGTTTGAGGTAGGAAATTATTCGCATTAGCATTACAATAACATACAATTATATTCATTACAAGTAAATGCAAGGTATCATGTTTCTTTTCGTTGAATTTGAGTACAGAAGTATAATAAAATAATAATGATAAAATCCTACTTGTATCTTAATAGGCATTGCTTGTTGGACATTTATTGTTTGGCATGTTTTTACTTGGCGTTTCGGTCAAAGAAGAAAACATTATAAAAAACGATCATTCCTGTACCTAACGACCACAGAGCAGAAGATAAATTTCATTTTAGTGCGTATTAATATCATATATGCCTCATAAATGCTCTTTATTGTTGCATTCAGCATTTCCATTAATTTTCTCACAAAAAAATCATCAGGCGATATTATTCTCGTTGTCATGCTGCCTGGAATAAAAAAAGTCATTACTGACATACAAAGCCAGGAAATCTCAATCTAATGGACACCAAGTTGGGCACCCAACTGGGTACCAAAAAACAAACAATAGTCAAGATAGCCAGCCATACAGCACTGGATCAAAGTAAAAGGTTCACCCTTTCAGTCTTTCACTAGGGCTTGGAAACGGTCCCAGTTTTCTACCAAGCTGTTTTTTGGGGTCCAGAACCAATTCTCCGGCTGTGGTTATCCGGTCTGAACCAGAACAGATGCCACAAACAAGTCCATATCCAGTTCAGTTTCGGTACCGTTTTTATAAGTTACAAAATCGGGTAGGAATCCAACAAATCCGGAATGGTCTGTTTACCTGAGCTTGAACAGAACTAGTATTACCAATTCCAGTTACAATTCCTACACCTTAAACATCACATCTCATTGGAATCATCATAGTTCATAAAACTAAATAAAATGAAACTATAAAAGATCATCATAATCACAATTGACCGAATTAATTTTATTAAATCACACAAAAGTGACAAAACTTGCAATGGAGCCAAAGATTCATTATTTTTTGGCTTGAGAATATGATGGAATAAAGCAAAATGGCTCACTAAACTGTCTGCGCTTCTTTGTTATGAAGCAACAGTCAGTCCATGCAATTTTGGACGCGATTTTCACTATGGGTCATCCGGAAACAGTCTCTCTCTGCTTTAGTACAGGGGTAAGACTGCGTACATCCGACCCCCCTTACCCCACCGTAGGTGGGAGCCTTTGCGGCACTGGGGTAAATGAAAATGAATGAATGACACAAAAGTGACAAAACAAACACAACTTTATTGGGGCATAGTAAAAATCCTCCATTCTGTATAGGAAAGTTCTACAATTATACTCTGTATGATTTGATATATGAGAAACTAGACAAAATGAGTATAATAGCAAGAATATAGATATTGAGAAAACATTACAGTATAAACTCGTATACATTTGATGTTAAAAATGCAGTCAGTAAGAATACATATTGATTTACCAAGACTAATCACACTTCGAGGATTATAGATTCTGTCATAGAAAATAAATAAATAAAATAAGATTTACACACCATATAACATTTGAAAATTACCTCAGCAAATTGTAAGCGGTTGTGACTCAATTCTTCATATTTCTTTTTGCTCTCAAAAGCTCATTATGTTGTTAGCAGTTTCCCAGTTGACAGAGCATGTCCACCATTGCTGTAATTTGAGCACCCAATTTCAGTTGCCAACGCAACAATGTCAGGCGGAAGATCCATGCTCCGGCTTTTCCGCCCCCAAGTAGAGTTCATAGGATTTACTATGCTCCGGCTAAGCTCTCCTGATGGAGGAGATGAATGTGTGTTGTTCATTTTATCTAGAAGATTGTCATTTCTACTTGGCAGCCCTTCCCATTCAGAGCTGCTTCTCATAGGATCATCATCATAAACCGGTTTCCTTCCCATTTCTAGTTCCGTTTTATCCAAATTTGGACTGTAACTATCACCAGCCCCTACTATTCGAGGTTGTATCTCAGGCTCTCTTTGAACCTTTGCTCTGAAATTGTTCTTTGAAGGAGGAATACTCTTGCAGAATATCTCCGTTACGTTTTGAATTATCCCCTTGTTGAATGGGTTGACTCGTTGATCGTACCGATACCTAAAGTTCTCGTATGTTGACTGCAGTCATATATATGGCTCAAATGTCATCAAACATGCCATAAGGCTCATTAACATTAACAAAGAAATCAAAAGATGCTTTTAGACCACAACACTCAGCTTTAGACTGCTGTGGTTTTTAAGTTGCTACTTGCTAATAGTATCTAATCGTGGTTTTAAGCTGCTACTAGAATCTAACTATGGCTTTCAATTGAAACTACAAGACTCTTATTTTACCAAGAGTATTTAAGAGCTAAAGAATACCAGACTCTAGGTCACATAGTTAAAACACAAGAGAGGGAAAAAATCAAACCTGGTTTGTGCTGATGAGGTAAATATGGAAGACTGAAAGGCCACCAACAAACCAGGTTGATAAGAAAGTATAAATAATGAGCGCAATTGAGGCTGGAGTCTTGCACATTGCTTTCCAAATGGTAGTCTCCTCACTATCCATAATCCTTCTAATATAGACCCAGCAAAATGCATGCACATACAAGCAGAGGAGCGTTGACGAGAAAATAAACATAAAGAAGAAGCGATAGTTCCTCTGCAATGTGCACCAGAACTTAATCAAGTCAAGAGGTGAAGGGCATTAAGCATGTAAATTATAAAAGCTTCAAAGCTTCATCATAAAATCAAGTCACTCACTTCTTCCACGCATGTGTAACCATTAAACTTGAGCCATGAATTGGTTTTGAAGCTTTATTAATGTTTCTTTTCACATAAAAAACCAGTGCAACATTTAAATGTCCAATTGTGGCATCTAACATTCAAATGTTTTGGGATGAGTTAGACCGAACTTGTCATGATATAAAAAATCTGGTCAAGTAGTGGTTTGAAGGTCATTCGTCCATTCGATGATTTGGACAGCCCATTTTATGGTCAACTTGTGCCCAATTGACCATCCTGTCACTTGTTCAGCTCAAGCATCTTGGGCTAAGAGGACGTATTTAGTGGGGTGAATTGAGCATCCACATTAGTTTTCTACTCAGTTTGAGTCTAGTATAAAAGTGTGAGGTAAAATCTACCTCTTGAGGCACATCTAATCTGTGCCCAGCCATATGCGCATAAGGCGTAAGCCCTGTACAGGGCGCACGCGTTTCACAACAATTTACACAACTCAAAGATATACTTACCACACCAATACATTGTCCAACCCAAGGGCAATGATGATCGAACCGTTCCACACAGTTATTGCAAATTGAGCAGTGGGAGCAGCGTGGAGGTCTATAGAGCATGCAAGTGTCACAGTATTTGACTTTCACTGTTATTCCATTGACATCAACATCCTTCACACGTGGCAGACGTAATTGCGGGGTCTGTCCAGGCCCAGCTTGTGCATTCCCTTCAAAGTTTTCTGGTTCAGGGGGGTTGAGATTGCGAGGAACAATGCCAGGGTCTCTTGCAGAAGTCAACAGGAGGAGGACCAAGTCCTTGAACAAAACCAAATAAATCGAAAGCTTAGCTTTTACTTTTGAAGATATGAGCTTAGTTCCGCTTTACAATTAGCAGCGGATAACAAACAATATGGGTTGTATTACCAATGTTCTATTTGTTTTCAGCAAGAGTTCAGAAGCAGTAATTAGTCTTTGTAATGTTCTTGAAAATTGTAGAAAAAACATAATTAAACTCCATCTAACAATGTAACTATGTAAGTAGATTTTAATGAAGAACATTAATGAAACAAAAGAAAGGCATGAAAGAACCATGGCGCTATTTGAAAGGTGAACAACTATGTGGTAATTTGTAATGTGACTTTAGGTTTCTTCTTCACACTACATATAATTTAAGTAAGGTCCAACGTGGGCTAGCTGAATCAACTCAGCAAGTTTGGGGCAGAGTTAGAAGAAAATTGCTATCCTTTTCAGCAGTTCCATAGCTGTGAAACTTGTACTTCCATGAGCAATATTTCTGAGGAGGTAATAGACAAATCCACTTGAGTTAGTTGGATTTGCAATTTCTATGATGATCATGATGCATCACCAGAGAAATAAGTCTTGTGAATTGTGATGATTATGGATTTGATCTCTTGTACAGTTGTACTACATAGTGATCATAGAGTCTTAAGTATCACCATAATTGCCCACTGGTTGCCGGAACTAAAGTTGAATAGTTTGGTTGAAAATCATGTAGACTATGCCAATTTAACCTACTTCAAAATTTAAATTTCAGTATGAGACCTTCCAGAATGCGATTTATCTCTTTTCCTCAGATAGAGGTTTCTCACTAAATATTGATCTACTAAAAAAGTGAAGTATAATAGTAACTTAAGTTCAAATCTGTATCATAATAGCAGAGGTCAGTTAAGTGAAGGAGTCATAAAAATAATTGACAGTTAGTTCAATTATCTACCAAAGCTTTGTGGTTGTCATTTGGTTAGTGATGATAAGCATTAAGCAGTAAGTTTTGTGATAGGGAAATGTGCCACCAAGTCCATTTATTTTAGTTAGCAGAAGAAAATTAGGTACTTACATAGACTGTGAAGAGAACAGCCACAACTGTAATGGATACCCCCCAGTGATCAGGAAAGTCATCCATCAACTTTCTGCCTATATAGATACAGAATACTGCAACAGGTGCAACTATGAGGAATATGGTAAAAAAAAGCGATCTACCATCCGGTCCAAAGATGAGCCTCCCTTCAAGGCAAAATTTCTGCATATATATCCATTGAAAATGAAACGCGTATATGTAAATAATAACAGCAGCATCAAGAGAAAAATGAATTGTAAATTTTTCTTAGAAAAATAACTCTTAGAAGTACCACCATTAAATTACTTTCTGTTAGGCTAAAACATTGGTCAAATATAAAAATACAACTCATATATAAAGCATAGAGCTACTCCTCCTACAGGTTAGACATTTTAAGCTTGAACTTCAAATATTAGTACTTTGTATATTAAGCATACTTCTCCTTTCAGGTTAAACATTTTTAAATGAAACATCAAGTCTTGGGTAAGTAAAGGTAAAGAACTATGAGAAATCAGAGCCAATCACAAATTCCTTGAGATAACACTATTCAACAAAAGGAATTCAGTATGAGAATAAAACCAGTTGGGCAAAAAAAGAAACTTCATTAACACATGACTCTAGTTATCACTATCCTACTATTATACTGTTAATTGCAAAGCCAAATACACTTAACATATACGTTTATCAAAATTAACTACCAATAGATGGTGAGTGACATCAAGTCATCAATATTCAATCATAAGATTGTAAAGGATAACTTTTTCAAAGTCATGATAGATGCCCTACTCAAACTAGCTAACAATAATGATCATTCACGATAACATCAAGAAAAACACGAGAACTAAGCAAATCGGAAACTTACGTTGCTGCCTTTCCAGGCCTGGTAGGTCCGGATCACATCGGGAGCACCGCCAGCAGAAACAGAATTCATCGGCGGAGCAACCGCATACAATTTCAATTTCTTTAAGGGAATAGGTAGAATTCAGGAGTTGATTGAATGGCGGGGATTCAAATGGGAAGACTTCAACAAGTAGAAACTGGAAAGGTCAAACGGTGATTAGAACTCGAATGGGGAAAAGGCGGCTGCCTCATTACCATTTACTACTGCGGAGTATTCCCGTTACTCTCTCTCCCCTTGTTCCTGTGAAAATTTCTTTATTATGCTTGTTTTCGGTCAAGGCCATGTTTGGAAAAGGAATCGTTTTTACGGAGCAAGAAGAATGTTTTTTTTTTAAATTATTGAACTTTAGAGAAAAAGAATAGAAAAATATCAATTATCAATTTTCTCAAAATAATCCTCATTATTGAAAAAAATCTCAAAATATTTCAGTGACTTATATGAACTCGTAAATGACGTATAACATTTATGAATCATTAGGACATTTTGAGATTTGTTTCAATAATTAGGATTATTTAGATATAATTGATATTTTGGATTATTTTAAGCGCATCACCAATAGTTGAGATTATTATTAATTTGTTATCCATTTTCCTTAACTTTATTAACTTTATTACTACCCTGAATCAGAAGGTCTCTGATTCAAAGTGGTGGCATATCATATCAAAAGCAATCAAGCTCTAAAATAGCTTGCGTAGCTAACACGCGAGAAATCTTATTAGTGATACGACATCTAATATGATGGTGGGGAAAACTGTCAAATAGGTCCTCGAACTTTCATAAAAAAGTTAATTAAGTCCTTCTATAGGAGATTCTGTCCGATTATCGTGATTTGGGGTGGTTCCCGGTGGAATTTTTTGATAAAATTTTTTGAGCATCTTATTCATCAAGTCTAGTTTACTCATACAAGATTTCAGCTAAAAATTTAATCGAGAGCGCATTCAAATTAATTCGAGAACGCAAAAATGCGCAGTTATCTTCAAGAATGAAGAAGGCGAAAAGAAAGAAAAGGGAAAGAAGATGGGGGCTGAACTACTGGGCAAGAATGAAGGGAGGAGGATGTTGGGTAAGGATGTGGGTTAGAAGCAGTAGGGAAGAAGAAGAGAGGATAAGTTGCAGGGAGAAGAAGGGGAAAAAGGAAAAAAAAGGAATGAAGAAGGGGGAGTTGCAGAGCCTAGAGTCGGTAGGGACGAACAGGAGAAAAAAATGAAGAAGACAGAAATAAAAAAGAAAAGGAAAAAAGAAAAAAAAACAGTACTCCGTACAAAATAGCCAAGTGGAATCTGCATCGGCAAATATAAGGGCCACCGGTCGTTTACCGGTTAAATGGTAAAATTGGTGAAAATTTGACATTTAATGGACTTAATTGATTGAAAAAATAGTAGATGAACTCAATTGACTTTTTCATAATAGTACGTAGACTGATTTGACAATTTTCCCTAATTATTATGATCAAGTCCATGTATTTATGTGTTTTTAAAGATAATCGCCTATATGGTAAAAAAAAATAATCGCCTATATTGACATCATTATAATTAAGATCGTTACATCAAACACATAAAAGCCATAACTAAATGATCAGGTTAAACTTGCAAGTATACAAATGCCGATATAGTAATAAAATACCGGTAAATACCGGGTCGATCCACGTGGAAATGGTTGATATTATAAAGTTTGAGTATTGAATACAAAGTGTAGAAATGATGTAATTTTCAGGATTTGTGCCTTTGATATTGGTTTAATCAAGAATGAAAATTACTAAGACAATCGGGATTTACCTAAATGCTTTAATGCATTAATAGGGTTTAGTACTAGTTTCTTTCCCAATAATTATGAATACGATGCCGCGATGCCGCTAATATATTCCCAATAATTACGATGACTTACATTCATCAACCGAAAACCCAGTTAAATATCAAGAGATCACACTTGTATCATCTAAGACCGGGTATATTTCTATTCTCGGTGCTATATATGTTTATCCTTTAATGTTCATAGTTTAGACCTCAACGTTAATTGCAAGCATAAACTAAATTTAACATAGTTCAGTGTTGTACGTCATAGTAAAAAAAATCAAAGTATAAAGGATAAATCACAATTTATTTGTTTAAAACTTTTATCAAACACCTAGTCGGCATAGAGATTCATCCATAGCCGTAGCTAATAAATTAGCCTCTAATGCTCATATTAATCACAATACAGCAATTAAATATAATGAAATATGAAATTACAAAGGAAATAAACCTAAACACCAATGATTTAGAAGGACAATCTTCCCTCCTCAAGAACTTGAAGAAAATACCAAGAACAAAAATATAACAACTATGAATTGAGCTTATGGAATGGGTGATGATTAAGGGATGTAAGTGGGGTTTATATAGGCTAAAGATTGACATCCTTTAGTCTATTCACTTTAAAAGATCGGATCAAATGAAATTTTTTAACTCTCAATGCAACCTCCAAATTTTCACATCTTTTCTCAAATTTTTAGCATATTCTGTTTTTTTTTTTGCAGTAACCAGGCTGACCGCCACCGGTTAGTCAGCTGACCGATGCCGGTTGTATGGGGAAAACTGTCAAATAGGTCCTCGAACTTTCATAAAAAAGTCAATTAAGTCCTATAAGAGACTCTGTCCGGTCATCGCGATTTGGGGCGGTTTCCGGTGGAATTTTTTGATGAAATTTTTTGAGCATCTTATTCATCAAGTCTAGTTTACTCATACCAAATTTCAGCTAAAAATTTAATCGGAAGCGCATTCAAATTAATTCGAGAACGCAAAAATGCGCAGTTATTTTCAAGAATTAATTTGAATGTGTTCCGGATTGAATTTTTAGCTGAAATTTGGTATGAGTAAACTAGCCTTGGTGAATAAGATGCTCAAAAAATGTCATCAAAAAATTCCACCGGGAACTGCCCCAAATCGCGACGGCCGTACTGAACCTCCTATAAAAGGACTTAATTGATCTTTTTATGAAAGTTCGAGGACCTATTTGACAGTTTCCCCCAGTTGTATGTATTGTTAGCCGGTTACTTCAAACAACCGCCCCCAGGTGATTACAGACACTTTTTTTTTTTGCAAAATTCACATCCGACCGGCGCCGGTTGTAGATTGACCGGTTCCAGCCAACATATCTTTTTTTTTCGTTACGAATTGGACATGACACCTTCACTGAAGTTTTCTATCCACTAAAACTTGAATGAAGTGAATTGAATCGTCCAATAAAAAGTTATGGATAAAACAATGAGAGCTATGCATCGTGAAATCCCACCAGCAACATCTGACTTCATTGGTTGATTAGATCTTGATCCTTTCAAATTCTGGCGACGTCTTCACATCATTTGTAGATTATTGAGTTTTAATTCATATGAAATTTTAATCGAGTCGTTTGGAATTCTCTACAATAAGTTATACTCGAATCATGAGAAGATCATTATCGTCTTGGTCCAAAAAGTCGTTTCATCACAATGTTTTATGCTCTAGCTCTCATTCTGAAGGCATGCAGGCCCAATTTCCCTTCTTCTCTTCAACAAATACTTATAAATACTTATGTAAACATAAGTAAATATAATGACGACTATCACTAACTCCAACTATCCTTCTTCAGTTACGATTGTTAGCATTTCAATTAAACATAGGGCCAGTCCTTCTTCAAGTCTAGAGAGGCTTGGGCCTCAGGACCCTAAAATATGAAAATATTAGGGGCCCAAAATTTTATATACATTTTCTTATACATATGTATTTGCTGGCATAAATTGTTCCCAACCCACTAAACCTCATGCGATGATTTGACGAAAGAACTCGAGCAATGCGATCTGTGAAGGAGTGAAGGACGACTAAGCCATCAGAAGGGTCATAGAGGTGTGACCATGTGAGTCCTTGTTCGTCAATCTAGCCGTTTGCCATCCTGCTCTCTGGCTTCTATGGCTCTGTGGCCTAGCCTTTGCTCACCAACGAACTGAACGAAGGAGGAAGTTTAGGCTTCTCGATTCTCTAGCTTCGTACGTAACCTTTTTTTATCCTTCTAGGTTATAGACTTCTAGCATCTATTTTTTGTTTTTTAAAATTTTTTATTGCTTCTTTAATTATTTATTTGTATTTTCATAAATTTTCAAACTTCATAAATACGCTTAACGAGAGCTGCCACATTAAAAACCTTGCTGAGAAAAAGTGTACAACACGTATTTACTCCCCCCTTGATGCATACATCATTCGAGATCCTTGCGCCGACGTAATCCAATTTGATGATATCCAGAAAGAGGGTAAGATTATTGTTCAACAAATTCATTCAAGTGACAATGTTGCAGACCTATTTACCAAAGCTTTGCTAACGATAACCTTCACAGCGCACCAAATTGGATTACGTCGATGCAAGGATCTCGAATGATGCATTTATCGGGGGGAGTAAATACACATTGTACTCTTTTCCCTTGCTAAGGTTTTATCCCATTGTATTCCACAAGGTTTTTCTCAACAAGGTTTTTAATGAGACAGTCAGACAACACTCATTAAGCGTATTTAAAGAGATATGTGCTCTTTTTCCTTCACTAGGTTTTTCTCCCACTAGGTTTTATATAGTGAGGTTTTAAAGAGGCAAATTCCTCAGTAGTGTACAATTAAGAAGGGGGAGTGTTATGTAATTTATAAATATGCACTACCCTATCTTAGTCCAAGCACATAATTATTAGGATCAAGTACATGTGTGTGTGTATATACATACCTACATACATACATACATACACACACACGCATGCACGCACGCATGCATGCATACATACATACATCCATACACGCACGCACGCATGCATGCATGCATACATACATACATACATACATACATGCATGCATGCATGCATGCATACATACATACATACATACATGCATACATACATGCATGCATACATACATACATGCATACATACATACATGCTTACATACATGCATAGATACATGCATACACACATGTTTTGGTTCAAATAAGAACATGATCTTAGGAGAGAAATGACAATGAATCTGAACCGTTAGATTAACTTTGAGTAAAATTCAATGTGCATTAGATGAAACTGTAATGTGCATTATGTGAAATTGAAATGTGCAGCACAAAGGGTATGACATTATGTGAAGCTGAATTATGCATTAGGTGGAATTGAAATTTGCACTAGGTGAAACTGAAATGTGCATGATAAAAGGTACAATGTGATGTTATTTTTGTACCTTTTATTTCGCACATTTTAGATTCACATATTGCACACTTGAGTTTAAATTTTTATTCTGCACATTCCAATATCATCTATTGCACATTCCAGTTTTACAAAATGCACAATTAAGTTATACATGATACAATTCAACGGTCCAGATTCATTCTCATTTCATTCTTGGGAGTCCGTTCTTACCGGAACCGCTCCTTATATATATAGAAATGTTCAGGTCTGAACATTTTTGGTCCGAACACCGTCCGAACTTGCCCATTTGGGAACCTTCTCGATGTAATTGTTTGATGAATTTTTTTTACCATGTTCCTCATCAAGTCTTGTTTGTCCATACCAAATTTCAACTCAAAATTCGATCGGGAAGGAATTCAAAGTATTTTTTGAAGTTGACTACGTTTTTTATATGTATATTTTGACGCAGTCAATTTCAAAAAATGATTTGAATGCCTTCCGGATAGAATTTTGAGCTGAAATTTGGTATGGACAAACTAGACTTGATGAGGAACGTGCTCAAAAACGTTCATCAAAAAATTCAACCGGGAAGGGTCCCAAATGGGCAAGTTCGTACGGTGTTCGGACCAGAAATGTTCGGACCTGAACATTTCTCTCTCTCTCTCTCTCTCTCTCCCTATATATATATATATATATATTGTGCGGGTCTGGTGAGAACACTCCTTAACGTGAGAAATGAGAACGTTCCAAAATGATGCACTTTATCGTTCACGAAAATGCACATTTATAGTTAAAGTAATGCAAAATTCAAATGTGCACATTTACGTTGAAACTTTTGCACAGTTGAAATGCACATTTTCCAAATTGTTATATGCACATTTCTGTTTTACATGATGCACGATAGTCAAATCCGACGCTCTAGAATCATTCTCATTTCTCTCCTAAGATGGTATTCTTATATGATCCTTAGTCTATGTGTGTGTGCGCGCTCTACCTCCTCATTTGTAATTATTGCTCTAACTCAAATACATTTTATAAATATTTTTCTTGGATAATTTAATTCGTGTAGACCAATCCGAGAGAATTTAATCGATATCAACAACCCATTAACTATTATTTGACGTTGAATGTTAAACATAGCCTAATTTTTGGACAAAAAAGCCTAAATACGTATAGGTTTGTGCACACAACCTACTTTTTTAAAAGGTCAAGATTCGATATGTTAAAGATAAACTTTTGAATATTTGAAAAATGACTCAAAAAGGTATGTTGTTAAAACAATGTGGGCCCTGATGATTGTCTTTGATTTGGTCTAAGTCTAATTGCAAATTATAACGTAGGATCGCCGCACTACACACATGACGTGTTTATCCCAATTCAATGTCATTTTGTATTAAAAGACTACAACTACTTATTCTTCTTCACCAGTCATCCAATCATTTTTTTAAACCAATTTGTAAGGCCGTCCATCAATTTACATATTTGACACATAAATTTTACATGTTGTACCATGTGATTTGCATATTTGACGCACACATTATACATTTTGTATAGCATGACTTATACATTTGACACGAGGAGTCACATTTAATTTATATAAAGCCATTTACGCCAAACATTTAACTTTTGTATCAATAAATAATACGTAGTATTACATTTTCAAGTTTTCACATGTTTTTAAAACATTCATAATATCATTTACAATGTAATGTATCACATTTATACCAAACATGCACTATTTATATTAAAATCTTTTACGCGTTGTTCATATGTATTTACATCTTTTATAAAGCCATTTATATAAAAATATATTATAAGTTACATGTTGGCATCAGATAAAAAACATCACATGAGAACGAGATCTCAAGCACATATAGAGTTCTGATTACTTTTTGGAACTCAATCTTTATGGGGAGGGTCCATCCAATGCGTTTGGGGTTGAGTTTTTAGCTTTATTTTTCCTTTCTCTTTTTTCCCTTTCTTTGTACTCATTTTTCTTGAACCATCAATAAAAACTTCCTTTTCCTAAAAAAAGCATATAGTATAAGTGACACAAAATTATAACATGAGTTTTTTAACACAAGGCAAAACACAGACATACAAGCCCAATACAAATATAATTTACAAAATATTTTATCCACTAGCATTTGTAAGTAACATTTATAATAGAATTCAGAAGCACAAATTAAGTCTTCACCCGAGCACACTCTTTGAAAAAGCGCAGGTATCAAGGACAAGCTCCACCCTAAAAATAATGGTAGGAAGTTGTGATATGGTCCCATCTCAACCAAACCTTGGTTAACTCTGGTCAACACCACGGCCAACTCCGATCAAGATCTAGTCAACAGTCTGGTTAAAGTGTATAATTGTAGAGAGCCTAACAATTTGACCTATCCTAGAAGTTCAATCGTCCTAAACTTAGCTCGATCACCCTCCAGCCCAAGTGAAACAGTTCAATCTAAAAGAGAAACTTAGCCCCCAAAAAAAAAAATTCTGCCATCAAAGAGTTTGGCCCAACTAGATGTCCAGTCCAAAATTTGGTTCAACCAAGAAGTCCATATATATCAAGTACTTTTGTACCAGAAAGTTACACAAGATTTAGCTATATTTACATTGTACCCGTGCGCTGCACGGGCTATATACAATTTATAAATAAGTAATTAATAAAATACGATAATTGAAGCAATAATAATAAAAATAACTTCATTATTAGTAAAAATTATCAAACAAAATCAAATAAACTCACATTATTAAATAATTTATGTGTGTGTGTGTGTTCTCATCTATAGTTAAGATATATATTTGTTCTATCTACTTCACATTTTGTGTATTTAATTGTTCCTAGGAAGAGTTGAAGAGTATAATTTTGGTGTGAGTTACAAATCAAGGGTATATGATAGATTGTGTATACACATTTTTTTTTAAAAATCAAATCATAGCAAATTAATGAGAAATATTAACATGGTCTACTTAAAGCGATGGTAACCATGAACCTAATTAATAAATGTAATAATATTCCCTTTGTCCATAAAACTTTGGAGGTCTTTCCTTAAACATTACTACTAAAAAGTCTATGGGCAAAAATTTGACCATAAGTTAGTACGAGTAAGTTGTATAGTCACTATGATATAACATTTGAATACAATCATACTCACTAAAGTTATCACAGTCATATCTATGTCCACTACATTTGTATTTATTATATATTTGGAATTATTTCAAAACTTCGTCGTATTGACTTTCTTAGTCAATGATAGTCAAGTTTGACTAATGATATTTTTTAATACGAAATTATTTCAAATATGAAAATTATATGAAAATGTTTTTTATTCAAAGTACGTTCATAAGAGTATACAAATTATAAGTTTCATATAGATATAATAAATAAAATCATTGTTCAAAGTTTATTATCATAATTAACTAAAAAAATCAAATTAACCAAGTTTATGGGACTGAGAGAATAATATAATAGAAAACTTAACCATATGCTACTAATATATAACACAAAACAAATATGAAGCAATTCTTCATTTTGAGCGATTGTTTTCTTATTAGGAGGTTGAAGTCTCACAATAACATTTGCCCTTTGGCAGAGACTTTGAGGAATTAGGGCTATACAATATGATAGAAGGGCTATATATAACATTTTCTCTTTGGTGTGTTATTGTTTGTTATGTACTCCTTTTCTCTCGCTAAGATTAATTTTTCTATATTTTATTTTCGATTCGTCCCATTAAAATTGTCGCATACCAAATCCGGTACTACATACTACCTCCGTTCTTAAATAAGTGCAACATACCAAATTTTACACTATTCACATGTTCTACTTTGATTACATTTTATTTATTAATGTATTAATATATATTTTTAAAAAAAGTATTACTAAATTTGTCTCATTGTAAATTTTCAAAATCTGATTTTTTATATTTTTTTACTAATAGAGATTTATATATATTAATGGTCAAAGTTCTGTCTCGGCAAATGTGAAATGTTGATCGTTGCACTTATTTAAGAACGGAGGAAGTATAATTTATGGGTTTCTAAATCATTAAAAAATTACTCCCTCCGTCCCCCTAAGTTTGTCCCGTTTTACCTTTTTCGTCCGTCCCACTAAGTTTGTCCCATACCATATTTGATAATATTTGAGTGGTTAGAATTCATTCTTACTTTATTCACACTTTATCAAATCAATACCAACCACATAATTCTACTTTTTCTTAAAAACCACACCACACCCCTTTGTCCCAAACTTAGGGGGACGGAGGTAGTATATTTTTCTTACTTTATCAGTTTAGTGTCAATCATATAAACCTATTTTTTTTAATAATTGTATCATTTCGATCAATTCATCTTGTTCTAATGTTAATAAAAAAGATTTTAGAATGTAAAAGTCAATGCACACACAACACAACTTAGGTAGATCGACTTCTAAGGAGTTTCTCTTAGCGTGGATTAGTAAAAATTTCATCTCAATGACTTTAACTTAAAACATAAGTCAAATTTCTCACTCAAATGACATGGATGAAAAATTAGAATCACCAATCCAAATGGATCGAGTTTCGAGATCGTATGATTCATTTAAGTTTAAATGTATGATCCACTCTTTCATGTATTGGTATTTGATACGTCGAGCTGGTGGGTGTAGCTCAATGGTAGATAAGGATCGATGTCAAAAAGGGGTTAAGTTTCAAGTTCGTGACAACTGCGATTAGGGAGATTCCCAAAATAGGAGTAAATAAAGTTTGAAATTCCAAAATATGACTACTATGTTTTTATTCCCGAAATAAGACTAATATGACAGCCTTTACTGCCATCTTGTAGGTGTGACTGTCAAATAATTGCAGTACAGTGCATTTAACATGACATTATTTATTATAATTAATGGCAGTATTTTTCAATCATGACAGCATTTTCCATATATGGCAGTAACAACTCCTATTTTGGGAAGAAAAATATAATAGTCCTATTTTGAAATTTCAAACCTCATTTACTCCTGTTTAGGGCAATTTCCACTGCGATAAGTGATTACTATATAAAAGTACATATGAGTTCTATAAGTACCCGAGTCAGAGCCCGCTTGCAATCTACCAATTTGTAATTAAAGTCCAATTCATATTTTCCCGGTTGACTGCCTGGTCGATACGAGGGCCTTAAGGATGAGTATGAACCTTTTTTTTTTGCAGTGATACCCCAAAGTTTCGAATATGCATTATTACTTCCATCATGCGGTCACAACTACCATCTCTATGTGATGGATTACAATTTATCTACAAGTGATAATGAAATAATTAGAGTTTGAAACTCCAAATTACCCGTGGATTATGCATCTGCATTATTCGATCGATCGGTATCCACTATTATAAAATTTAAGTTTAAAACGTTTTGTCTGCAATCATATATAAATATATAATAGTGCATTTTGTTGTACGTCCTTCTAATTGTTCTACATAGTACGTACTACTATTTTTCATACTTATAATTTTTGTTGATTTTATTTTGTAATTCATCCAAATAATAATAACCTCAATTTGACAACAAAACAATCCAACTAATAGGTTTCCACTAATTTCTTATGATATTATTCAAAAAGTATTTATTTTTTAGATAGAAGGTTATTAATACATATTCTAAAAATATGAATAGTTAGTTTTACATTGTTTTAACTCTCATATTAGACTCAAAAAATTATAAAATGATATATCTAAACGACTAAAAGTTTATAGTAATATTATGCAACCGGCAATAACACGTGTTCTAAGTAGATCAAAGTGGTCTCAGACTCTCAGAGTCATGCATGAATTAAAAACAAAATAGTACATATTAGAAGGATGCAAAAAATACGTTGACCTAGCTAGCTAATACAAAATATGTCATATTTGGAGGAACTTTAAATTCAACTTTTACTTTCTACTATAAAAACTAGATTCTTAACCCGTGCGTTGCACGGGACGTGTAGTTTATATGTTTAATTATATCAAAGTAAACATTTATGTTTGATTTAAAATATGATTGATAAGGGTAATAAGTTAGAGACATGATCGAGCTATCAAAAGGGATGATAATACCGTGAATAAGAGAACAAAATATTATTGGGAAAAATAATTAAAATACTACAAACTTTGTAGGGGTGTGAGATGAACACCTCAAACTTGCATATGTATTTTAAATAGCTCAAACATTATATGAAAAGTTATTTTGGTACCATAGTCTAGGGTTGTAAACGAATCAAATAATTTGTGCTCGATTCGCGGTTCGAATTCGTATAAGAAAATTCGAATTCGGAAAAATCAAATACAAATACAAATATGAATATTAAATTTGATTCGAGTTGTTATCAAATAAGAATATCAGTGTATTCGATTCGAATATTAATCAAATATATTCGATTAATAACAGTGATAATAATAATAATAATAATAATAATAATAATAATAATAATAATAATAATAATAATAATAATAATAATAATAATAATAACTTTTAAAAGATAGCAATACCCTCAAAGGTCCATATATACATTTATGCATACAGATTCTAAGTCCATCTGTAATAAATCAGAGTATAAATACAAATACAAATGAGATTTTTGGCTCAAATGTCTTTCAAATACAATACAAATAATTATGCAAAAGAATAAAATTAGAGTCGTTTGACTTTGATATATACAATTACCAACTTATTTCACACATTATAAGTATAATTTCTAATATGTGTGTGTTAATGTTTATTTCAAAAAGTTTGAAATAGATTTATATTTATTAATTATAAAATTGATTCACTTTAGTATATCGTGCACAATCTAAAAATGCATTGATCAATTAAATTTAAATTCTAAAAACACATATTAAGTCATAGCATGCATTTACAACATAAATTTTAAAGTAATATTTGACTAATATTTAACCTATGCTCAAATATATTCGATATTCGTATAAGATTCGTTGACTATTCATATTATTAAACAAATACAAATCGAAATTAATATTCGTTTCATATTTGAATTTGAATTCGTATTCGAAAAAATTAAGCAAATAAAAATACAAAATCTCACTATTCGACTCGATTCGTTTACAACCCTATCATAGTCAAGTATTATTTTTGTCATATTTGGAGGAACTTTAAATTCAACTTTTACTTTCTACTATAAAAATGCAATGTCGATCATTTCTTTTCAACATCAAGGGTATACTTCCTCTTCAAGTAACACATCGTTTATTTTTAATTCAAAGTGTGTCCATAAATACATGATATGAATCAATTAATGAGTAATTGTTTGGGTCCTCCTTATATGAGCATGCATATCTTTTCAACATCAAGGATATACTTCCTCCAGAACATTTTGAATATATCTATAATGTAACTCTCTATCAACTTGCAGGAGACTAGGAGTATGTAGAATAATCTCTCTATAACCGTGTGAATCCTCTATAGGCTTCCAATTTCTAATGAGAAAGACTTTAAGAGGGACAGTGAGAGCTTGAGAGTAGTGAAACTCCTTTTGTAAGAGGAGAAAAATTCATGATGAGGGTGAGTGAAAAGTTTTCTTGTAAGAGAAAAGTTAATTAATTGAAGAAGACATTTTGGAAATGGAATTGTATAAATAATGAGATATTTATATACTCTCTCCTTATTGAAATGTATATTATTTTAGCTTTGATACAATATTTAAGGGAAAATAGTAAGAGCAATGAATGGTGTTGAATAAAGTAGGAGAACTGTGTTGAATAAAGTAGGAGAACGTGCGGAAAAAGTATAAAAGAAAAGATAAAAAATAGAAATAGTAAAGACAATTGAATGTTTAGAAACAGAAAACTTATCTAAAAGGGAAAGTGTAGTAAAAATTATAATAAATCTAAAAAAGAAAAGTGTATCAAATATAATCTACAATACAAGCTTATAAGCACCAATGAGAGTAAGCCTCTTTTGGGTATAAAAAATTTGTTGGTGTAATCCCACAGTTTTAACGATTTGTACTACATGTTTGACTCATTATACCAGCTCCCCTTCTTTCCTCCAATTAACAAATATTCCGTTAACAGATGTTCTTTCCTCCCCAACTCAACCTGCCTGTCTCTTCTTCTCCCTTTACCTTCATCGTGTACACCTATGCGCTTTGGCATCATAATATTATATGCCTTCTTGCCCTGTTGATCTTTGGGAAATTTTGACACTGCAATATGCTCTTTCACTCTTTAGAAAAGAATTCTTGTCAAACTGGCTATGCAGGTCAAAGTTCAGGAGGGTGGAAAGGATTGGAGTTGGGGTGTTGTTGTCAATGTTGTTAGGAGACCCCCTATAACATCAAGTTCTTTGCCTGCTGCACTTTTTGCTTCACGGGGTGGAACCTATATTGTGGATACATTACTTGATTTACTTCATTGATCTATTGGTTCCAATGAAAGTGGTTCTCGCCCCAAACCATGCCCTCCTGTAGAGAAAATGGGTGAAATGCATGTGGTAAGCTATTATAAGTTATAACAAAAAGGATGTACTGTACTACTGTGCATTATTTCAGTTTGAGTACAATTTGGTAACCATGACATTTCTTGGATTGTTAAATCGATGCCCTAGTCTGACCCAATTTCAACTCTCAGATTCCTATCCAATTGCCATTGATATATGCAATTAGCGAATTGAGAGAAATTGTTCCGCTGACCTCCGGCCTCTTGAAGCAAGGGAAACCATCTTGCTTGCAATATGGGCCCTTGAAAAATGTTTCCCTTACGACTTCCCAAAGCTTAACCCCGTGAAGGTAGGTTTGTTTACTCATTATATAATCTGAACTGACGAATCTTATCCTAAACATTTGTGCTACATGTGACATCAAACGTTTTTTGTCTTTACTTTCATGGGGAATTCTTCAGTGTTTTATTCTTGACCCTTTGAGACTTAGCTTCAATATTGGGTCTATGCAATGACCATAGGTTTATGCGTATAGAAGAAAATGACCCATCCTAATATTTAATCTCTCTTTTCCCCAGGATATGGAGATAGAAGATCCTGAATTTGTGAATATGAGGAACCAAACAGAGGAACTGGAGAAAAAGTTGTTTGCTCATCCTTTGCACAAGGTTTTTTAAAATAAGTAAATGATTTTAGATAAGTAAATAAATAATTATGGATATATTTATGTATGCATGTATGAAAGATAATAAAAGAACTGCATTTGATTCCGATGCTCAGTTGGCTACTACTTGCCCTACCTGCCAATTCCTCTCCGCCACACAAGAATGCCCCCTGAGAAATGTATTAAGCATGCCACACTCTGGATCGAGAACTCCACATAGCCTATTGGGCCCGACTTGAATGCTCAGATGCTCAGTTGCCTATTAATTGATTTGTCTCAAAGTGTATACTTCAATCATTTAGAGAAATGCTTGTCTAATAAATTCCATTTTCTGTTTTACTTCAGGGTTTTTTGCCTGTAATAGATAATGCTCCTTTCATCAACACTCAATTAGTGGGCAGTTTGTTTTTTCCAGTTAATTCTTTTTTTTATATTTATTTTCATTCTATTGGGTTTTCTTAAAATTTTCAGCGCCTGTTTGTAGCAGGGTTCTTTTATTTTGTATTCACTCTTCGTATTGAAAAAATGATGCTTCTTGGCTAACATCGAGAGATCTAAGTTGAGATAGTTTCTACAATTTGATTCTTGAATAAGTGAAAAATCCCTTAATATAAGGCCTAAACCTCTTGTTATACTGAGTTTTTGAAAATAATTATTTTTTTAAATTAACATACTATATTACATTATTATTACAAAATCCATTTTCTAACCAAATAAAACAAAACATTCTGACATTCTACAATTTGATTTTTGAAAAAATGATGTTTCATGGCTAACTATGATGATATTATGGTCTCCTTAACTTACCTACCTAATGGCTGCCCCCTTAATAAGAAGTTGAATATTTTAAAATCCTCCTTTTAAAAAGCATGGTGGACTTCTCAGAATATAATGATTATCTTTTTTGTGAGTTTTTTTTCAATCCTGAATTGTGATACTTGATGTTGAACTCAAAAGCACCATTGATTCTTTATTGAGTTTTTTGAATAGGAACAATAAAGGGTAAAACTTAGTACATTCCAAATGTGCGATAATCTGATGCTTTTTTGTATTCTTTTTTTTTTATTATCAATGTGCGATGGCTTGAAAGATAATCATTCAACAGATAATTTTTTTCACCATTTCTTTTAATTTAAGCAAAACAAAAATTATGTTTAATTAAAAAATTGAAATAGAAGAAGAGGAGGCTCAGTAGGACATTGCAGATTCTTGTGGTGATGGGGTCGATGGGCAGTCAGTTGCCCAAGTGTGTTGGCAGCAAACTATCTGGGTGTGGGGATGGAGGCTAGGAATTTTCTCGTAGCCCCTAATCGAAATCCCCTCCTTAGCAACTTTCCTTCCTCACTCTCTTATCCCCAAGGTTCAATGTTAGATTTGCCAGGTTGGGTTAGTATTTTTTTAAGTGTGTTTCTTAAAAGTTTAAATGCAAAGTAGCCAACTTGATTTTAAATGAAGATCAATTGGTGTCCAGAATGGTTTCTTTTATTGCTTTAAAGTCTCCCTGGGATTGTTGTTCAATAGAATCAGCATTAAGATATGCTTAACATAGTGAAGGGATACTTTTATTAGTTATTTTCTCATTTTTCCTTTATTCTTAAATAGCAGCATCTAAGTTGTTAAGTTAGGTGTGGCCTAAAGTCTGTGATAATAGACTACATAAAAGTCACATAAACATGCTTAAATGCAGGTAAAGATGCCATTCAGTAAATATCTCGAAATCGATCATACCCCTCTGCTCTTTCCATTTCATGTGAAGTGAAAGTTATGACAATTGAAGATACTCTCTATTAATTCCAATCGTTCCACACTCTTCCCTATATAAAATATATATAAAAACTCCGTATGTTTTAGTTACTTGATAGAGGTCTTTTTCATATTCTCAACACTCTTCTCCAGGGAGGACTTTTCTTCCTTACCATGTGTATTTAGTGACTGAGAAAGTATTAGTGTTAGTAACTTATGTCTCTGAATAAGATAATCTAGGTAACTTATATTTTATTGTGGCTCATTCTAGATATATATTGTCCGACCTATACCAATTGGACGGTTGCAAAATTATATACCAGACTATGAATTTTTTTTACTATGGATTTCCTTTTATGGTTGTTTTACACAATATGCATTATGGTATTTTTGGGCAACTTTCTTTTGGTATTCTTCCAAATTATTTTCTCATCTTCATTTGAATTGAACATCATTATAACATTAGATGGTGGTCAAGGTATTCTAACTTTGTCTTGAGATTTTACTATTCTGTTTGCATTTAAGACTCAATACATTGGACTAACATCCATCCTTTTTCATTTGTGCGTAGGTGAGTGATTTTACATGACCAGTTAGTTCAACTACTTGAAGCAACACATTATCAAAGCTGCGAGTTCTCACTTAAGACAACTTGAGAGTATATATGTGTTACTCTCAAATTGAGAGTATTTATGTGTTCTCACATTTAACTAATTAAAGCAATGCATAATCAAAGCTGTGGGGTTCTCAATTAAGTTGTGTTTAACATAATCCTCACATTTATTTGCCTTTGTTTTTTGTTTGCACCCTTTTTCTTTTCTGCAAATACTATATAAATTTTAACAAAATAACTACGTATTTATGTTATACAAAATACATTGAACATTATCTCAATCGCGCATCGCGCGTTACAAAAACTAGGAAGTGGGAGACTGTTGATTAAGCGCGTCAACAAAGGAACTCCAGTCTTCCCTACACATTAAACGTGTCAACAAAGGAACTTCAGTCTTTAAGAACCTTTTGCATTTCACTACAATTTCTTTTTTTGCTTGGCATTATGATATGGTATAATTTAAGATACTTTATGAGGTGCAAACATACATAACTAAAGATTTAAGTTACTGAAAATACATTGGGCATTATCTCCATTGCGCATCGCGCGTTACGAGAACTAGTATTTAAATATAGATCAGAGAAACAAGTAGGGGTGGGCATAAAAACCGAATTGAACCGGTACCGAATCAGACCGTAATGATACCAAACCGAATATCAGGTATTATAACGATTTTATAGAATTTTATCCCGAACCGAAACCGTACCGTTTCAAATGGGTATGGGACTGGTTCTTGATTTTGAGAACCGAAAATTACAGAACCGAACCGTTGAAAAAATGCATTTGATATTTTTATATTTTCCCCCTACCAATAAATCTCTTTTATACACCAATAATTCTAGTCGAGGTATGTATTCATGCATCCCTAAAATAGCTAAATGGTGTGTTTATATAAATATTGTTATTTTTTCCTTTTAGATAATTTATGTTATATTTGGTATAATTGAAAAAATGCTAAATTTTTAAAAATCATTTATAACTATTAATTTCTAGTAATTTAGTGTATATCACTTTTTCTTGTATCCTATTTGTATAGTTTTACAACTTAATTAATATAATATAGTTTGAATTTAACTCTTGCGATTCAACATTTCAACTATGAATTAAATTGAAACTAATATTCATACTAGAACAAAGAAGAAGAACGTTAAATTTCTATTACATTCAACAATTATATGATATTCTTTTTATTTTTTCACGTGAATATATAACGATTATATGTACTTGGTGTACAGTATTGTCATTTTGTTATATTTATCTTTATTTATATTGTGTTGCACTATTTGAGTATTTGTGAATTTAAATTCAAATTTTTTTGCCTCTTGAATCTTTCCTAGTATTTACTATACACTTTGTTGTATTTTTATCAACATTTCATGTGAATTGGACGGTGTGACGATATCTGCTAATTGCAATATTTGTTCAAATGCATGTTTGGCATTTGTACCGAACCGTTTTGTATCGTTCCGAAACGACATGGTACCGAATGGTTCCATCCCTAGAACCGGACCATAAAGTACCGTTAGAAACCTCATTGTACTTTATGGCCGGATTTTACTAATTTACCGGACCGTTCCGGACCGCACCCACCCTTCCAAGTGCATACCTTTGACCACATGGGCCAATCAGAATGTTGCAGTTGAATAATTTAAATCTAAATAAAAAATGATATAATGATTTGGGCAAATCTTGTGAATGATAGATACGGTAACCCATTTTTTAAATGAGTAGCAGAGTTGTCAACATGTCACAATTTCAATCCAGATGTATCTTTGAAATGCCAAGAGCGGAAGACCCATATATACATAGTCGTCCATGATTCTTTTGAGACTTGAGAGCTCTGTTTCAACCGCGTAATCCGCGTATAGTACAGATAGACACTGTTGGCGGCTTCAGTTCAGGAGAGTGCGTGGGATAATATGCAACGTTGAGTGCATGCCCATGTATTACACTTTCCATCCAGCGTGTTTATTCTCAGCATATTCCAGCCACTATCTCACACGAATTGTATTCCACGGAGTATACACTATACACAGGGACGAAATCGGGGCACTAGGTTATCGGATTGAATCGGTACAAATAATTTTTCGAAAAATATTTTACACGAATTAGTTTATATTTAAAATGTAGACATTTTTTGAATTTGAGTGAGCCTGGCCCCCAAGCTACACCACTGAGGCACTGATCGAGTATATCACGGACATTTTTTCAAAATAGAAGTGTTAGGGCCTGTTTACTAACAGAAATATTTTCCAGAAAACTGGAAAATTAGAAAACAGAAAACAGGAAACGTGTTTACCAAAGAAATTCCTGGAAAACTGGAGAAAGGAAAAACGAAAAACGCGTTTACCAAATCGTTTTCCAAAACGAAAAAAATGAAACATGTCTCCCTTTTCCTTAATGATTTGGAGAAGTGACTTTTACTAGTTTTCCAAATTTGGAAAACGCAGATGCTACAGTGCCTTTGCAATGAATTTGCATACTTACACCTAGTGGTGGGTCCGGTCCCGCTCCGATGTCGATTCCATTCCGGTACCTCCATCCTCGTACCTTACCCCTTACCCCTATTCTACCCACCCAACCCCCACCTCGCGTACCCATTTTTCCCTATAATGACCTTACCCCCACCCCCCCACCACATGCCCCGACCTCGGCCCCACCCCGATCCACCCTACCCTACCGCCACCCCCCTACCACCTCGACCCCACCTTGATCCACCCTACCGCCACCCCCCTACAACCTCGAACCCACCCCGACCCACCCTACCCTACCCCCACCCCTCGTATATTACCACTTACCCCTACCTTACCCCTTACCACATGCCTCCTACCTCGGCCCCACCCCACCGCCGTCCTACCCCCCAACACTGTACCACCACCCTACCCCCCACCCTACCCTACCTCGGCCCTACCCGGATCCCGGGCCCACCCTACCGCCATCCTATCCCAACTCCCTACCCTACCCCTACCTTACCCCAACCCTACCCACTACCGCCATCCTACCCCTTCCCTACCCCAGCCCCACCCTATCGCCATCCTATCCCAACTCCCTACCCTACCCCTACCTTACCTCACCCACTACCCCCACCCTACCCCTTCCCTACCCCGGCCCCACCCTGGTCCCGACCCCACCCTACCGCCATCCTATCCCAACTCCCTACCCTACCCCTACCCCTACCTTACCCCAACCCTACCCACCACCCCACCCTTAACCCTAACCACGACCCTAACCCACCCACTACCCCCCACCCCCTACCCCTAGACCTTACCACCCCACCTCGACCATACCCCTTACCCTACCCCCACCCATAACTTCCCTACCCGACCCCTACGAGTAGGTATGGGTGGGTATGAAGGGTTGTGGTGGAGTATGGGTAGAGTGTAAGATCGTGGTAAGGGTAGAGGTAGGGGTCAAGGGTGTGGAATTGGAGAACTGTGTGAAAAAATTGATGAACATGTTTTCAAATTTGAAAATGGAAAACTAAAAAATAGAAACAGAAAATTGGAGATAGAAAAACTGAAAAATAAAAACAGAAAATTGGAGAACGAAAAACAGAAGTAGAAAACAGGAAAATATCTCTGTTAGTAAACAGGCCCTTATTGTTTTATTCTAATGGAGTGTTTAATAACCGGTGCATATGTGGCATGAAAGATAGCCACATAAATATCAGTAAATAAATTCGTTCTCTCCTTATTTGAATGGTTTTATAAAGTTTTGGTAATATTTATGTGCTAAAATCAGTGTTCTAAAAAGCGTCAAAAGGCGCCGCGAAGGCGTGCCTAGGCGTGAGGCGCCAAGCAAACGCAACGCATGGCCACTAGGCGTGACAAAAGGCGTAAAAGTTGTTCTAGCCTCTACTTTGACCCGCACGTTAGGCGTCTTCGAAGTAGGAAGGCGTTTTCTAATGATACGATTCAACGGATGGGGAGGAGTAATTTATAGGGTCCGCTGATGAGAACTCGTTCTTTTGCAACCGGTGTGGGACAATTGTATCATAAAGGAAAGAAACGAAATTTACATACTCCGTAAAACACTAAAACTTACTGAGGTGGGCTTTCTTGCTGAAGGGATAGCCATTGAGCCACCAAGTCCAATTGTCATTTATGTACATATTGAATTTTGGATAGTACTCCGTATTATATTAGGAGTATAACTTTAAATTGAAAGTGCTAAATCACTACTATTAAATAAATTTTATTTACACAGATTTGATTAATAGTTACTACAATGTAGTGTCGTGGTAATTTAAGTTTAAAAATTGAACATAAATTACTATGCTTTCATTACCACTATAGTCACTAGTCACATTTTTTTAAACAATCTTTATTTTAATCATAAATATGTAATTATTTCATAAAAAGTGTGTCTAATCACGGTAAGTATATTTTTGTCTAGCAGAGTTGCTAAGATACATTTTTGTTCAGTATTTTTATTTTAGTCATATATTAGATATGGAGTATTAGATACTTGCATTATTCTTTTTATTGTTATTAATTAGTATTACCATGAAACTATTTTTTCCAGTTCTGATTTTTGTGTAATTAGTCAATATATTTTTCAGATTACGACTCGACCGATCCTTTTTCGTTGAATTTTTTAATACAATGACGTTATTGAATGACAATATTTAATTATTAAACTTAAATATTAAAATATAGCTCTAGAAAAATTAAAATAAAGTATAAAAAATCAAAACGCCTTTTCACGCCTTCACCCGCCTACACCCGCCTAGGCTTCAAAGGCTTAAGGCTTGAGCGTGCCGCCTCGACACGCCTTACGCCTTTTAGAACATTGGCTAAAATCAATCAAATAAGGAGAGAGATAATTTATTTGCTACTACGTAATATTTATGTGGTTATCTCTCATGCCACATGTACACCGTGCACATTCTAGCATTGGAGATGCTTTAGATAAATAGATACTTTAATTGTAATCGTCTAAATGGGAGAGTAGGAAGATGTGTATAACACTTCCCACAAAGTGGTATTGGTCGACCAAATAGTGGGATGAGAGTGTGTATGGACATGAAGCCGACATAGAAACAAAATCCGGCCATGCACACGTTTCGGGCTCACACGTACGTATCACAATTAAATCGTCCACTTATTCATTTGATTTAAATTAAGAAAAGATATCATTAATATGACTTTGAGAAAGTAATGAAGAAAGATGTGACTTGCTAACTTTTAATGATTATAATCGTATTCAATGTTTATGATAATCACTATATAATCCAGAGTAATAATTTTGAATACAATTATAGTCAGTAAAAGTTATCAAGTCACATTTTTGTCCATCACAATTTTTAGTTATATTTAGAAAACAACTCATAAATTTAAATATTATGTTATATTAATTTTTTAAAAAATCTCATTTGATCTAAACATTTTTTATTTTATCTGAACCTTTCAAATAAGATCAAAAAAATTAATTTCAATCTTTTGTAATATCATATTATTATAAGAAATTATCACAAATGGAAGTAAATATTAATACGAAGTATACGTTTCAAAATATGAGCACTACATTTTTATTCCCTAAATATTTATAATTAGGTTCATGCTCAGACAACCGTGCCAATTATTATTTAATCTTGGAAATGTCAAAAACTGAGATTAAAATTTCAGAGTGACTGTAAATTATTTATTTATGCCTCATAAGTAAGATTATTCAGTTCTTCAAGCGGAGGGTTTGTAAATTGTCTGTTTGAATTCTTTCCGTGGTCTATTTGTCGGGGCGGTACTCTGGGGTCCAAATAGTTGTACTGGAGAAAAAAATTAATGGGAGCGAACAACAAGTTAATGACTGCTTGAGTTGAGATTAAACGGATGGATAACATTTAACGGAAGGTAGCAGCAATGATGACATTAACGTGTACAATATTTAAAACAAAAAATATTTGAACTTGATCAAATAACCGCACAATCTAGATGATAGTTTCTTTATCAGCTCTTCAATTTCTTTGGCTGATAGTTTCTTCTGCAAAACTCTTTCCATTAAAATGCACTTGATACCAACCAAAAACAAAAAATACAATGCTATTTCTATACAGAGGAATGATCCTGTCCAGTCGGAGGGACAAGATCTTCCGTCCGGCCGCCGCCGTTTGGAGCGGTTCCCGGTGGAGTTTTTTGATGACATGTTTTTGGAATGGTCCTCATCAAGTCTAGTTTATCCACAAAAAAATTCAGCTAAAAATTCGATCGGGAAGGCAGTCAAATAATTTTTTGAAGATAACTGCTCCAACTTAAACATATAAAACGCAGTTATGTTTCAAAAAATTATTTGACTGCCTTCCCGATCGAATTTTTAGCTGAAATTTTTTGTGGATAAACTAGACTTGATGAAGAACATTCCATAAAAATTTCATCAAAAAACTCCACCGAGAACCGCCCTAAACGGCGGCGGCCGGCCGGAGGATCCTGTCCCTCCGGCTGGACAGGATCTTTTCCGTTTCTATACATACCACAACGAAATCTTCCTTGACGTATTTCTCCAATAGCGGTCGGAAGATTGATTTCCTTGATCTTGATAGTAATGGAGAATGTCCAATTGCAAAAGAGCTCCACGAATTCCATTCAAGAGTCTTTGGGAGGAAATAAATTTGGGGTTTTGAACATAATGGAGAACGAGACATGACAAACATTAAAAATGATGATCGAGTAAAAGAGACGGAAGTAAGAAGGGTTAATTAAACTGAACTAAATAATTAGAGGGACGTTAATTACACAATCACTAAGAAGCTGTTCTCTTCACCTGATCTGAATGTTTCTGATCTGATCTGAATAAAATAAGAATAAGCAATAAGTAATAAGATTAAGACGAACAGAACAACTTCTAAGACCCTAAAACTCGAGAAATAAAAGGCATAAAGCTAAACTTAATAAAATACGTAAGAAAAATAAACTGAAAGTAAAATACATACCTGAAAAATCTGAAGACCACTGGCTCAGCGAGCAGGCTGTGTGAGGAACCTTTGTTGATTTCAAGGTCCGGGGTTGAGAGAGTGGAAACTGCTTAAAGTGCCATGGCTGTGAGGAATTGCTGAAGTTTTGACAAAATTACAATCGACATCCATTGTCGACTCAGAAGAATTTGAAAGACGAAGCCTGAGATCAATGACAAGCTTATTAAAATTGGGAATGGGAGGAGATCTTAATTGAAACCATTAAGCTTAGTACGCAGGGAGAAAAGCCATTTGCGCCAAACGAAATAGACCGAAATAATGGGTGCGGTAAACGAAATGGAAAGACAACCGTTAAGGGGTAATTTGAGTTTGCACCCCATATTTTTGTGTAAATTGGACTTTGCATCCCGTTTTTAAAAAACTTTGTTTTTGCAGCTCAATCCCATATGAAAAGACAAATTTAATTGTGTCTCCATTAAAAAAATTGTTGGCCTTCAACATATTCCTGATCGAGGACATTTTTGTCTTTTCATATGGGGTTGTGGTGCAAAAACAAAGAGTTTTAAAAATGGGGTGCAAAGTCCAATTTGGACGATAAAATGAGGCGCAAACTCAAATTACCCCTATAACTAAAGAGTACAAAAAATAAAGCCCAACGTGCAATTGTATTGAGCAACATGATTACATCAACATTTTTTTCCTACATAAACTTCCCTAACATTGATTGATGATTATAAGATTGTAAGATATACGGAGTATTCATTAAATTTTTATGAGTTCATTTATTTTTGTATTCCAAACCTAGTTAAGTAACTAATAAGTTCAATATTCACCAAATGAAATTCAAACAGTTTGCTGCATTAAAAATAGTTAAGTACTTAAGTGGCTCTTTCAAAAAAAAAAGTACTTAAGTGGCTCTTTCAAAAAAAAAAGTACTTAAGTGGCTATACATAGTGCCTACTAAACACTACTGCGTATCATGGTTTCAAGTTGATGAAGATTACTGTAAACAACCCCATAAACAGTAGCTAACAAATCACTCTGCATATATGTTTCGTTCGTGGGCAGCGTGGCGCACTTTAAATTTATTATAGTCAACTTAACGATTGTGACGGACTTCAGGACTTGGTTCGAGTTCCCACATTGGAATGGTTCCGGTTACACTAAAATGGGACCGTACCCATTCCGATTTGAAGTTCAATTTTTTAATTAAGGTAGTTGGACGGGTTGGTAGTTGGTACTGGAATTGGGATTCACCTGAGAGTTTTGGTTCCTATTATGGGCGGGTTACGTTGGACAGATTTGGGAGTGAGGATCGGCCGTTTCCGTAATCCGTACCAGCACCCGGGTCAATCCATGCCGGTTACCTTATACACGTTTGACTCGAGCATATGCATATGATGTTTTTATTTGGACTGTAATTTGCTGGTCTGGTCCGTTCTGACCTGTTTAAGTTTGGTATGATTTGGTTTGATTTGGTCTGGTGTGAACTAGTCTGGTCTGGTGAACGCCTGGGCTCTGTGAATTTTATAACTACTGAAGTCAAATCTGGTCTGGTCTGGTTTGTTTAAGTCTGGTATGGTCTGATTTGGTTTGTTTAAGTCTGATCTGGTCTGGTTTGGGACTGAAAATAGTGCAAGTAAAAACATATGCATCCATAGTGCATACAACTAAAATGCAATGATAATATAATGAATAAAAAGATATTTAGGGCTTGTTGGTAATATGAAATTGTTGAATCGAAGCGATTGAATTAGTATTTTTAGCATAACCGTTGAATTAGTTGTATCTACTAAATTATGAAAAATTATTTAAATTAAAATATATTTACTAATGAAATAAAAATGAAATTATATGTAAAATAGCATTATATTGAAGTAATTACACAAATATGACTAAAATAAATGTTGTTTACAAAATGTGACCTCCTAAGTATAATGACTATTATAGTAACTTAGTCATATATATTAACTTTTTTGGGCAAAAGATTATTTAATTCTTATTAATAATGAGAACCGACCACATACGAAGTCATCATATTAAATGCTACACTGGGATAAGACTCAGAGTTGGAATCACGCTTAAGAGCGATCCGACTCGCTAATCCCGCCGAATAGTAGACTCCATTATTAACAGTAATGTTGTACCTGCTACTAGAATGAAAATATGAAATAACTGAAGATTTCTAAAAAGACAGAGAAAAAATACAAAGACAATATCCAATTTCTCCAGGTAAGGAACAAGCGGCTTGACCATCCTCCGCCAAAGGTCCCACTTTCTCATCACATAGGACCACGATCACTGGCGGTGCAATCTAGACAGCATCGCCACCTACAAGTTTTTTGAATCCACATCATCAACATCTATCCATGTTTGAAAATTCCAAAATAGGACTGCCATGTTTTTTATTCCCAAAATAGGAGCAATTACTGCCAAGTTTGGAAAATACTGCCATGTTTGAAGTCTGGTACTGCCAAAACATGACAGTAATTAGCTCTATTTGGGGAATAAAAACATGGCAGTCCTATTTTGAAATTTTCAAACCTTTTTAGTCCTATTTCGGGTAATATCCCTAGTAATTATTAGTCATATTTTTGTAAATAAATTTCATTTCTATTGGAGTTGAATATTATTATTGGTACATATTATTATTGTTACAATTTATTCGAACCATACATACATATGAATGGTAGTATATACTATCCCCCGTATCGCATTAGTTGCAACATTGCAAATTACACATTATTCATGTACTCTACTTTGATTACATTTTATTTATTGATGTATATGAATTATTATTTTTGAAATTTTTTGTTGAATTCGTCTCATTAAATATAAGTACTATTTTTGAAACTTTTATTCATTAATTTTTGTTGAATTACTATTCGTCTCAACAAATTATTTTTGAAATATTTGTTGAATATTTTTACTAATACAAAATTTAATATAATGACAGTCAAAGTTGTGTGTTGGCAAACGTGAAAAAGTGAATGTTGCAACTAAAAAAACGGAGGAAGCTAAGTATGTCGAAGGAGTTCAAGTATATTCCGTTGTTATAGACAATTAGTAAAGCCTTGTAAATATCCTACTCTGTAGCAGGTACACAAGTTTGTAGCGGTCGATACTAGTTAAACGCAATTGTATATATTTGCACGGATATTAGATTGGGTGACCACGTGAAAATTGAATAAACATATTTTCCATACTTGCTTTTCTTCATGGTATCAGAGTAGTGACCTGGGACATACAAAATATTCATCAACGACGACAACATGACTGGCAACACGGCAGGAAACAATGGTGACAGACATCGTAACCACCTCGACCATGAACGACGGAAAATCAATGACCCATCTTCCCCATATTTTCTGCCAAATTCGGACTTTCCAAGTTTAAACATTTGTGCAGTTGTTCTCAAAAGAGAGAGCAATTATCGGGAATGAGTGACAACGATGAACAACGCTTTCCGTGCAAAACGGAAAGTGGGTTTCCTTGATGGAACTATTAAACAACCAACGACCCGTGAAAAAGATCTTGAGGATTCGATGAGCGTCAACTTTATGTCGGTAAGATGGCTCATGATCGACCTCAATAGATCCCTCTCTTACAACCAATATTGCTTACATCGAAAGCGTATGTGATCTTTGGGAAGACTTGAAGCAACATTTGCGATCAATGATGCAATGTAGATTCATGAACGTAACCCAAGGAACTGATTCAGAGATTGATGTTGGCAAGACAGACAACCAATAACAATCTATTTTGGTCGTCTTACAACATTGTGTGACGATTATGATGGGTTTGGAAATGTTCCTCAATGCACTTGTGGTGGATGTACCTGTGATCTAAAGAAATTGTTTCGCAAACATGTGGAAATCGAAAAAACACATGAGTTCCTGCGTGGACTCAATCATGAAACTCTTGGTACAATGCGCTCCAATATACTAAGTTAAGATGTTTTGTTGTCGCTTACCATGGTGTATTATATGGTGATACAAGAAGAGAGACATCAAAAAATGGCTCGGGTGTGAAGGAAAATAGGAGGTGGTGACCTTTGTTACCTGAACAGAAACTGCTGGCGGAGAAATAGACGCAAAGATTAAATGCATTGTTTGTAAGAAAACCGGTCATGCAACAGAAAATTGCTTCCTCCGGACTGGCAAGTATCCGGAGCGTTGGTTTGATAATCCAGGTAGAGGACGCGGAGGAAGAGGCCGCATCGGACCTGGGAGGGGATGTGGACGTGCAAGACCTCATGCAATGCATGTAGGTGAATTCCATGACGATCTAGCAACACCGCGAGAAGTCAAAGATGGATCCATGCCTAAGCCTGGGTTTACTGATGAGTAGTACGTGGCAGAGTTTTCTCAAATTGATGGAGAATTGTAAGGCAACCTCTTCGGAGCAAAAACTCACATGTATGAAAATCAATAATGAATGGCTCCTAATTAAATTCTAGAGCATCCTATCATATGACCGGAGATGCTAAATTTCTGAAGAAGACATAAACATAGCTCCTTTTCTAGTTATGTTGCCAAATGTTATTGCTCAAGCCACTCATGTTGGGGTTGTTTGGATGAGTGCACGACTACAATTGAAACATCTTTTGTAGTATCCAGATTATAATGAAATCTAACTTATGTGGCACATTAATTGATAATCGAAAATGTGATATATTTTTACTAATAATTTGTGTGTGATACAGGACCTACTTACGAGGATGCCGAATGGAGTGGGTGATCGTCGAGGGAAAGTTTATTATTTTCGGAGTCTGGATCATGCTCAAGAGCACACAGGGGCATCATCAGACTCAGGTGACTTGGGGCACTCTCAATTGGCGCATCCATCAGTCAAAGTTTTACGTTTGGTTAAATGTTTGATTAAAAATGTGATATCGTCTATTTTGATATCACATTTTTAATCAAACATTTAACCAAACGTAAAACTTTGACTGATGGATTCCCCAACCGAGAGTGCCAGAAGTAACCTGATTCTGATGTTACCATTGAGTGCACTTGAGGAGGATTCAGACTCCGAAAAAATATATTCCTCCTCCTCGATCAACCACTCCAATCGGCATACTTGCATAGGTCCTGTATCTCACACAATTCATTAGTAAAAAATATCACATTTCATTGCAATCAATCGTGCCAAGGAAATTAGATTGCATTGCAATCAAGGTACTAGCAAAACACGTTTCAATTGCAGTCGTGCACTCATCCAAACATTCCCAGCATGAGTGGCTTGGGAAATATTGCCATTATGCAACATAATTGGAATGAGATCTATCTTTGCATTGATGTCTTCTTCAAAAATTTAGCATCTCCGATCATACATGTGAGTTTTCCCCCCAAAGAGGTTAGCTTTCAATTCTCTACCAATTTGATAAAACTCTGCCACTTCTCATCAGTAAACTAGGCTTAGGCATGGATTCGTCTTTGAGTGCTCACGGTGCTGCTACATCGTCACAGAATTCACCCACATGCATTGCATGAGATGCCGCACATCCACACCCCCTCCAAGGTCTGCCGTGACCTCTTCCTTTGCATCCTCTATCGGGATTGTTAAACAACCATTTCAGATACTTTCCTTTCCGGCGGAAGCAATTTTCTACCGCATGACCGGTTTTGTTACAAAAAGTGCATTTGATATTTTCGTCTCTTTCTCCGCCAACGGTTCCTGTTCGGGTAGAAAAGGCCACCACCTCCGATTTTCCTTCACGTTCTTGAGCCATGTTTTGATGTCTCTATTCCTGTATCACCATATGACACACCTTGGTAAGCGACGTCAAATCATCCAAACTTAGTATATTGGAGCGCATTGTAGCACATGTTTCATGATCGAGTCCAAGCAAGACCTCATTTTTTTCGATTTCCACGCGTTTGATAAATAATTTCATTAGATCATAGGTACATCCACCACAAGTGCATTGAGGAACATTACAGAACCCATCATTATCGTCCCACAATGCTTTAATGCGACCAAAATGGGTTGTTATTGGCTGTCCATCTCGCTTGCATCCCCAAATCAATTCCTTGAGTTACATTCATGAATCTGCATTGCACCACTGATAGCAAATGTTGCTTCAAGTCTTCCCAAAGATCACATACGATGTACCTGTAAGCAATATTGGTTCTTAGAGAGGGATCTATTGAGGTCATG
This sequence comes from Cuscuta epithymum, assembly GCA_945859915.1. Lineage (NCBI taxonomy): Eukaryota > Viridiplantae > Streptophyta > Magnoliopsida > Solanales > Convolvulaceae > Cuscuta > Cuscuta epithymum. Next base: position 2,080,958 of record CAMAPF010000012.1, on the reverse strand, counting down.
ATCCATCCTACCAACATAGAGTTGATGCTCATCCAATCCGTAAGATCTTGTTCCCTTGTTGTTGGTTGTTCGATGGTTCCATCAAGGAAACCCACTTTCCGTTTTGTATGGAAAGCGCGGTTTTTAATGAGTTTCATTGCTGCCGCCCATTCTCGATAAATGCTCTCTCCATTGAGAACAACTCCACAAATGTTTAAACTCGTAAAGTCAGAGTTTGGCAGTAAATATGGGATAAATGGGTCATTGATTTTCCGTCGTTCATAGTCGAGGTGGTTAGAATGTCCGTCACCACTGTTTCCTGTTGCGCCGCTGATCATGTTATTGTCGTTTATGCGTATATGGTATGTCCCAGGTCACTGCTCTTATAGCTTGAAAAAAAGCAAGCCTGAAAAAAATGTTTATCCAATTTTAGCATGGTCATCAATTTGTGATCCATGCAAATATATTCAATTGTGTTTAACTACTATCACCCGCTACAAACTTGTGTACGAGCTATAAAGTAGGATATTTACAAGGCTCTAATAATTATCTACCACAACCAAATAGACTACAACTCCTTCGGCAAATATTCTACGCTTCATACGTACGAACGGTTGGAATAATTTGTAACAATAATAATATGTACCAATGCGTAGTAATACTCAAGTCCAACAATTTTAGTAATATTCAAAAACTTCTCTATTTGAATTGAGTTCTTTGAATTTCAATTATAAAATTTAAAGGACGAAAATGTTAACCTCAATATAGTATAATCCGTATATCATAAAATCAGGTATGAGAGTTAGTAACTGCTCTAGCAGTGCAAAAAATATTTAAACTCAAAAGTATATGTAATAACTAACATAAATTAATACGGTTGTATACTAAAGGATTATGAATTGAGATAATTTTTAGGTGATCTCGATCGACAATCTATTGGTGAGTGGTGACATGAATTTAATGACTTGCAAGAAGAAGCTAGGTGGTAAAATACTTATACAGTAAAATGAAATGAAAAACAAACCAATACCCAAATTGGTAGCTAGCTATCTATTGAACCAACCTTCCATAATAAAAAAGAAAAATCATCAAATATAACTAAAACATACACGAAGTGCACAAATCAAACTTTCATTGTTTTTTCCTAAAATATGGCTCATTCGCTCTTAATTGAGGGAATCTTATACTTTATAGAATTAAATAATAAGTATTATTTTGAGAATAAAACATAATTACTCCTATTATACATTTTGTCTATATTTTATTATTCAAAACCTTTTTCCAGCAATTTGTTTAATAAAACTATTAAAAGGAAACATCACATATATACCTTAAGTAAAACTAAAACATATATACGAAGTATACTCTAAAAAAGGACCACTATGATTTTCCTCCTAAAATAGGACGCCTAATTGGAGAAGTTTTAGGGGAATTGTCCCAAATTAGGAGTAAAAATGTCAATGTATTTCAAAATGAGAAAATTGTCCAACAAAGGACTAAAACTCAACCTTTTTCCCAAAATAGGACCACATGCATGTTTTTCCCTAAATAGGACTAACCTTACCTTTTTTACCCCTAATTCTATTTAATTAATTAATTGATCTAAATAATTGCCTCCCCTAGTTTCCTTGCACAACCAAGACAGTCCATCAGTGGCGGGGCAGTCCGTGGTGGCTGCAGCACTCCGGTAGCCGGTTGGCGGCAAATTCCGGCGGCGACGAACTCCGGCAATTAATTAACCCAATTAATTGCCCCCCTAGTTCTCTTGCACAACCAAGGCAGTCTGTTGGTAGCGGGGCAGTTTGGTGGCGGCGGCAGCTTGGCAGCGGCGGCAGAAGTGTTGGTAGAACTCCAGAAAAAATTCTGGAAATTTTTCCGGCGGTGGTCCCCGGAGCTTCGGCGGCCGGTGGCCGGTGGCGGAGGCAATCCGGCGGCGGTTGCAGGTGGTCGTCAGTAGGCAGTAGACAGCACTCCAGGGGCACTAGTGGGGATATTATTGTCCAATCACACATAAAAAAATCCTATTTAAGAATGTTTAAACTTATTGGTCCTATTTTGGGAAAAATGTCATGTTTTGCTCCGATTAAGATAAATCTCCAATTTCAAAATAGGACTAATATGTTTTCTCTCTAAATATATATGAGTAATTAGTGTTATGTTTTTCAAACTTTATACGGAGTAGTGTTATGTTTTTCAAACGTTTTTACTCATATTTCATTAAATTTTTCCAAAATTTATACTCCGTAATTTTAATAAGATACCTAATTCCTATTTAATTTATAATAAACAACATGAAAACCGTCAACTTCTATTTATACACTTATAGTTTGGACCCATTTCTTAAAAGCAAACACGCACTTTCCACATTCTACTTCCTATATAAAGGTCTCCTGACCACTCCGTCTCACTCATTAATTAATCAAAATTGAGAAGATAGCTCTAAGCACATCAGTTCTATTCGATCATCATTAGATAGAAGTTAGTTTAACACATATAACTAACCACATTCTGAGCTAACTTTAATATACATAAATTAGATCAACTTTATATTACTATAGCACCTAGCTATGCCTTTCTCTGCAGCTCATTTGACTTTCCTGTTTGGAGTCCTAGGAAACATAATCTCATTCATAGTCTTCCTCTCCCCACTGTGAGTAGTAGTACTAGTTAATTTCTCTTCCTATAAATATACATTTATTTGTTTAATGGCTTATACATGGGTGGATTCTAGATTTGAGGGTGTTTGAGCTGAACAACTATTATACTAGACTTAAACATTAGCAGAGTGAGCTAAATATAAAACAATAAAAAATACACTAAGATTTTGGAAAAAATTGAATTGTCTTGAGCTTCAGCTCATCGTAGACCATACGTAGATCCTCCTATATATATATATATATATATATATATATATATATATATATATATATATATATATATATATATTACATTTTGTGAATTATTACAATTATTAATTACATTCATATATAATATATGCAGGCCGACATTCTATAAGATTTACAAGAAGAAATCAGGAGAAGGGTATCAGTCAATACCATATGTGGTGGCACTGTTTAGCTCAATGCTATGGATATACTACGCCTTCCTCAAAGCGAACACCACCCTTCTAATTACCATAAACACCTTCGGCTGTTTCATAGAAACCATATATGTCAGCTTCTTCATGTTCTACGCCACCAAGAAGGTGAGGGTTCAAACCCTAAAGATGCTTGGTCTAATGGTGGTTGGGGGTTTCGGCGCTGTCGTCCTCGTCTCTCAGTTTTTCTTCAAGGGGGCGGTTCGTGCCCAAGTCGTCGGTTGGGTTTGCCTTGTTTTCTCCTTGTGTGTTTTTGTTGCCCCTTTATGCATTCTGGTAAGTTTTTACTTTTTATTATGGTTTAATTCTCTCCATTGGTGGAGCCAGAAATGTATTCTTAAGAGGCTGGAGCTTAGAAATTTTAAATTTATGAGGCCACTAATATTGGAACATTGAGAAGTAACACGATTATTAAGAAAAGCGAAGTTAAGTGATTGATATTAACTTAATAAAGTAAGAATAAAGTAAAATAATTTACAACTGCACAAGTTTTACCAAATTCGGTAGAAAACAATCTTAGTGAGACAAACCAAAAAGGAAAGATATCACAATCTTAACACGACGGAGGGATGCACTCTACAAGTTATAAATATTTATACATAGATAGATATATATGTAAAAAAAATTGGAAGGGCTGAGGCCCCTGTTGCCCTTCCGCGTCTCAATTCTAGATCTAAAACGTTTATTAAAACATTCCCTAGTTTGATTTCCAAATAAATATCACTGTTATTAGTGTTATACATATACTCCGTATTTCGACTGAAATGTTTCATTGTTTTTTAATGTTAGCTAGTCTCAAACTGTGCAGTTTTCACATTCTTATTGTTCAATTATGTACTATAAAGTTTAATTGGCCAAACTTCAACTTCTTCCAGTCAAATAAAATTAAAGGGTATAGAAAAAGTAGAAATCAACCTATAAATTTTGAGTTCCTTCTATTTTAGGTTCAAGGCGAACCCTAACCGGTTGTGAAGCATTTCCGATTTCTTATTATATACTCGTATCATCTATTTTAGGATCTACTATATACGATAGTATTCAAGATTCATAGTTTGCCCATGCTTTGATATATGTCACACTACTTTTATAATCCAGTAACGAAATGCTCCGAAACTCTTTATTTCGCATAAAATAACAGTGAGACCTTTCAAAAAACAACAGAAAGACATAAATAGAAAGATGCACCTTTTACATTTCTAGATTAACCTGATTAGATTGACCTTTTAAAATAGAAGTCTCAATTTTAAATTACATGGTATAGAGGCAAGTGATAAGGACAAAGAGCGTGGAGCACATGCCAATCCTCCTCTCAGTGTTCTTAACGCTGAGTGCAGTCATATGGTTCTGCTATGGTTTGCTCCTTAAGGACATAAACATTGCGGTAAGTACCTCGATCATCAATTAATTATACGGAATCCCTTCTACTACATATATACTTTTTTTTGTTCTTTTTTAGTTGACCGTCATTACATTAAATTTTTATTAGTAAAAAAACATTAAAAATCAAATTATGATAATTTGTAATGAGACGAATTCCACAATATTTTTCAAAAACTAAATTTTCGTACATTATTAATAAATAAAGTTTAATCAAAGTAGAGTATATGAATAGTATAAAAGTTTTCATGTTGCCACTAAGGAAAAAGAGGAAAGTACATACTCCGTATATACATACATACAAACACTCATGCACATATAGTTGGAATTCAATATGTGTTGAATTGATTAAATCGTAATTAGTATATATCATTATGAAATTAATTAGAAAATTCTATAAATAAGATTAAAACCTGAATGAATTAAGTTCATAAGGACTACCACGTTGTTTTGTTTCTAAAATAAGATTCATCGTGTTTTGGGAATTTCTAACTTATTCTTTTAATAGAACTATAAATAGGGAATAAAACATATTTAATCTTATTTTAAAACTTTGTGTATGTTTTGATCCTAAGCAACTTCTAATTTAATAACATTCACATAATATTTATATATATACGTCAATGTAGATTCCGAATGTGCTGGGATTTTTCTTCAGCATTCTACAAATGGTGCTTTACATGATGTACAAAGACAAGAATATTAAGAAGGACAAGAAGCCGTTTTCTGCCGCCGCCGAGCAAGTACTAGTCGTACCACAGGCGCCGCCGGTAGTATTAGTCATTTTGACGGATGAAACACAAAAGCACAAGCTGCCGGGGTTGTCGTCGGAGCTCACCACCGAACACCTCATCGACCTCGTCAGGCGCGGCTCGCTCATCTGCCCGGACAAGATTCAGTTCCCTCCGGCGGCGGCGACAGCGGTGGCAGATGTGCACATTCCAGTGTTGTAATTAATTAATTTAATTAGCTGCATGCCATTCCGGGCAGCAAATTAATTAATTAATTAATGATGAAGAAAATCATACGCACTGCACACATATATATTATTTATATAGAAATATACGGAGTATATATCTAGCTAATTAATAAGTCTATAAGTCAACTTCAACTGCATGCATGCACGCAGATTTCTATATACATAATATTTACGTTTGTGTTACGTTTGTTTAATTTGATGTAACATTTTTATTCTCTCCTAAAGGCTGTGTGTAATTACTTGTTGTTTCTATACACTATTTCCAGCAATAAAAACAGTGTGTTATTCTTTTTCTCTGTATAATTAAAGTGCGCGTTCCTTTCAAAAAAAGGAATTAAAGTGCGCGTCTTGTTCCTAATTCCTCATTTACTTGTCACAAAGATACATCGTACTTTTTGTACTGTATTCCTGTCCCACCATTAATGACGGTAGAAGCTGAATTTTACTTGGAACCGTTGATTTTATTACATAGAAGTCACCGCAACTCGGCGTGGACCGTGCAAGAGAACGTATATTACCTCCCTCGGTTGATGAATTTGATGGATGCTTTTTTGGAGGTATTTATGACGGTATACAGTATACTACGGAGTATATTACTCCTTAATATAACATTCACAAAATTTGACTATATTGATTTTTCTTTGATGAGTAATGGTCATGTTTATTAAAATTATTTGAAAATATAAAAGAGAGAATTCTTTAAATAAAAACGTTTTGAAATTTCAAAATAAGACTTTCATGTTTTTTTTATTCTTTGAATAAAAGTAAATTTCTGTCAAGTTTGACATTACTAGGCTTTAAACATAGTTTTTTTTCAAACTTGGCAGATTACTAATCCTATTCAAGGGATAAAAAACATGATAGTTCTATTTTGGAATTTCAAAACGTTTTTACTTCTATTTAGGGAAATTTCTGAATATAAAATTATATAAAAATAATAATGATTCAAAATATTTTCATAAAAATATAGAATTTAAAAATTCACGCAAATGTAAAACTAAAATATATTAATCATTATTATCTAAAGTTCACTATCATTAATAAAGAAAAGTGAATTTAGTTAAGTTTTGTCCGGAAAAGTGAGTACATTCTTACAATGACATTCACTCTCAATAACTTATATTTTTTGTATCATAATATTATTTCATGGTTTGACTTGAATGAATATTAAGAAAGTTCAAATTGTATGACTAAAAATTGTGGAGATAAGAGAAATGACATGATCCCCAATTCTTTTTCATTTTTTACCTTGCAAGGTCAACCACAAAAATCAGTGAGGTAGATGCGGGAGGACATTTGACAGGTTTTATTCATAAAGGCAAAGGGTACAAAATTTGGAGGGGACCAAACCTAACCCGAAATAACACAAATAAGATTATTTTTGGAATACCAAAATAATCCATCCAAAAAGCTCTTCTAGCAAAAATAGAAAGCAAATCTGTTCTTTTTCATAAAAGGACATAATTGAAGTTTATTTAGGGACTGACTAAAAAGGAAGGAACAAGTATAATTTTAGGATGGAATATATTTATTTTAAGAAGACAAACAAAAAAAACTCTTATGCAAATAAGCTAAGTCACTTGAGGATATATGCACATTTAACATTGTTTTTTTGTTTTATTCCTAAATATATTATATACGGAGTACTAATTAATGAATAAATAATAAAAGAAGTTAATTATTTAATTCATTTGGTAATAATAAACAAGTTTTATTTTTTGAATCAGTACAACAACAATCATCCTATGCTTGATGGAGTATATGAGCAGGAATCCATGGCCAATCCACATACTCACAAGGCATCATGACCTGGCCCAACAGACAGAATCATGATCTGGCCCAACAGACACCAGAGAACACCCTTTTTATTTTTCGTTGTTTATGTACTTTTTGGTTCATTTAAGTATATAAAAATACGTGTAGCATTAATTTGTGCAGTCTTATTAATTTATGTGAGATACTGAGATCTACAATAGTGAAAAAGTAAGTTGGTCTATTGGTGCAAGCTATGAAATGATTGTTAAATAATACGGAGTAATTATATTATCTTTTATAAACTACTTTGTTCTTAGACCTTTTTTGGACAAAGCATTTGTTATAATAACATTTCTTTTGCCCAAGTACTACTTGCCCCGTCATTAGTAAAATAATCTTCCAAGTCCATTAAATAAAAGTTTTATTTATCCAAAAGAAAGTCCCCATTCAATAAATTATTTAAGATTTTTTTGGACCTAATTATTAGTGTATATTTTAAAGATATGGGATGAGAATGTCTCAACAAATCAGGATCTTATCTGAAAATTGCTAAAGAAAAGGGACCTCCATTTTAGGATGTTTAAATTTACTGGTCTGGTCTGGTCTGATCTGGTAAACGTCTGGTCTCTATGTATTTTATAACTACGAAAGTCTGGTCTGGTCTGGTCTGATCTAGTCTATTCTGGTCTGATCTGGTCTGGTCTGATCTGGTCTGGGACTGAAAACAGTCCAAAAGAAAACATCCTTAGTCCCCATGGGCCAATGCAAATCCAATCTCAATGATTTTTTGACATTATTTTCTAATTTTGTTGAATTATCTGTTATAGAGCAGGAGGAAGTCATGCTTTGGAATTGGAACCATGACACTTCGTGACTCTCAAGAAATCACCATTTCCAAACTCGTTTTTAACTATGAAGTTCAGAGAGCCTTTGGCGAGACACAACAACTACTCTCTTTTGACAAACAACCACAAATCCCACTCCTCCAGGCGTATTCTGATGCCTCAGACATGCAGCTATTATCATTCTGATGACTCTTTCTTTTCAGATGACTTTCTAGGAGATGCAATCGAAAGTGATCGTCGCCCCCCTTTATCAAAGAAGGAAGAACTTAAGAACTCCAAAATCCAAATTCAATAGAATGATATGCCGTAAATCACAGTAGGTTACACTCGAAAACTGTCTGGCGACAGAAAATCTACGCACGCAACTCAAAATCTATAGGAAATCTCAAAAGAACAAAAGACGTCATAGCATGACGACTAGATCAAAAGTTAGAGATTTCCCTTGGATCTAGTCTTTGTTTTTCTCTTCATTTCTTTTTTGTATCTTTTTCTCTTTTTTTTTCGCACTCTAATTTTCTTATTTTATGAATAGTCACCGTGCACCTTATTAGCTCGCCAACACCCTGATCGCCGACTCCTAAGCCCTTTGTGAATAAGGCCTTATAATAGGATAGGGAGAACTCTTCTTGTCAGGCCGGTCTGACGGGATGCTCCGTCCAGCCGAGCCCGTTTGGGCACCTTCCCGGTGGAATTTTTTGATGAATTTTTTTAAGCATGTTACTCATCAAGTCTAGTTTGTCCATACCAAATTTCAGGTCAAAATTCGATCGGGAAGACATTCAAATCTTTTTTTGAAGTTGACTGCGTCAAAATATACATATAAAAACGCAGTCAACTTCAAAAAAAGATTTGAATGTCTTCCCGATCGAATTTTGAGCTGAAATTTGGTATGGACAAACTAGACTTGATGAGAAACATGTTTTAAAAATTTCATCAAAACATTCCTCCGGGAAGGTCGCCAAAAGGGCTCGGCCGGACGGCTCTCCCGATCAGGCTGGCCTGACATGATGATTTCTTCTCTTTTTTTCAGTCCACGTCCCATTTAAGTCCTACGACCCTTTCATAATGTTCAAACGTCGCTGCTTAATAGAATTATGAATATATCTGGTGTTAAGGTCTTCTTATTACTCCAGCAAAAACTCCCTAGCACATAGCTTCCTAGAACCGTCGTTTTCCTTCAGTAAAGATTTTTCAAACTTAAACTTTTTTTGTTGCCATCTGCTAGCCTCTACCTCATATTTCAAATATAATTCCATATGATCACTATTACCTCCATTTATAGAGGTACCCCATGAATTTTCCATTGTTAAAATACCTTTTTCTAGTAATGCTCATACTTATTTTAGTCGCATTGTACTCCTAGTTAACTATTTAGTACTACCTTTGTGTCGCCTTAGCTTGAGATTTTCATTGCAAAATGACACAATTACTAATAAAATAATTAAATAAGGTAATTCGAGTATATTTTGAGAAATAACTTTAACTTATAAAATAATGAGGTCATTGATAATAATTGTGATGTTATAAAAATCTATTGTTTTTAATAGGGAAAGTTCCCGAAATAGGATTAAAAAAGTTTCGAAATTCCAAAATAGGACTTTCATGTTTTTATTCCCAAAATAGGACTATTTACTGCCAAGTTTGGAAAATATTGTCATGTTTGAAGTCTGGTACTGCCAAAACATGGCAGTATTTAGTCCTATTTTGGGAATAAAAATATGACAGTCCTATTTTGGAATTTTCAAACTTTTTTAGTCCTATTTTGGGTAATATCTCTTTTTAATATTGATGATTAAATTGTGATTTTAGAGTTCTAATTCTTTCTTAAAATAGAAATGAGAATCTTCAATTGAGACATCCAAAATATGAAAGTGAGAACCTTAAACTGGCCCAGGGGTTCTGATTCTTTTTTAAAACACATTGATTATTTAAGTTATTCCGGATAGAGTTTATTTGATATATTTATGGGGGTTTTCCTTAAATATTACTAATAAAAAGGACGTGGACAAAATTTTTACGGAGTACTAAGTAACTATATTAGTGACTACAATTGTATTCAAAGTTTACACCATAGTACCTACTGTAAGTGACTATGGTGTAAATTTTGAACACAATTATAATCACTAAAGGTTACTAAGTAATACGTAGTATTTCTGTCCACCACATCTTAAAAGTAATGTGATAGTATTAATATAATGGAATTTTTTATATATTTATCTCAGGCCACTAATAAAATTGTTAGGGCCAATTATAAAATATTAAAATGATTACGAATCTAGAATACTCTTGATGTTAATTAGGAACCACTTTAACAATACCAAGGATAGAATGAGGAAGCCGTCTCGATCAGCTCGTCGTTGACTTACTCTCCCTCATGGGAGGTATCAGTTCAATACTTAATTGAGTGAGTTTGATCTCAGTTGACTCAAGCTCCCTCAATGCCCTCACCCCAACCGCATGAGGTAAAAAAAACAAATAATGCCAAGGATAGAGTTGGTACTATTTACTTATAATAAACACCTCGAAGTCAACAACAATAAATAATACTCATATTCCATTGGTTTGATATTTTGAATATCCTTAAAATCTATTCGTCTTTTAAAATCTGAATCTCCATACTTTGATGGGATTTGAAAATCTCTTTGTCAAATTCGAATGGAATGCATCTAGATTCCCATTAACTTTTAATTATTTGGAGTACACCATATTTTCTTAATCACATGTACTTCACTCCTGGAAAATAGCATTGGCTGCCCTCTCAACAACAAAATATCATTGGTTTCCCATACAAATACAGAGAGTACTACAATACGGTCAACGAATTTCAACGGAGGGAGTTTCCCGGACCAAATATGATCACCAAAAGCGGGCAGCATGCGCTTCAGCCTTCGGGCTCGAACTGATAAATGTCCAACTAAACCCGCTAGCCCAATCCCTAAACACGTGTTTGAATGAATTTGTTAATAAAAGGAGTCACAAATTAATTGATTAAAAAAAGTGATAATGTTTTTGGGAAAATAAAAAAACAGAAAATTGACAAAGTTGTAATAGACCTAGGGAGTATGTACTACTCCGTATTATTTAGGGTATTATTTAGAGTAACTCTCATTTTCCAGTCCATGGCTTTGCTAATTGTATATAGACTTCGTATGAATTGAAATGATATGTGAAATTTTACAAGTACAAATGTACAATCATCATTCATCAATGTATACAAATCAAATTTCGTTCTACGGATGAGTGTGGAATTCTTTTAATTCTTATATCACTACAAAAAAAACACGGGATTGGCAAGGATTTTGGCACGGATTTGACACGGATTTTGGCAGGGATACGCCAAATCCGTGCCAAAAACACTTTGGCACGAGCTATTTGGCACGGAAAATTGATAAGTCCGTGCCAAATTCCGTGCCAATCCCGCCTTTTTTTTGTAGTGTATAATTCGTATATCTCATGTCAAAGTAATTGTTTTATTGAACTTCTTCTAATGCAATAAACGTTCTTCACGATATTTCAGGAATCAAATAAAACGTGTGAAGTGTTTATAGTCAGACACTTCAGACTGGAATTATAAATATCACACATGTGACATGTATGTGAATTCGATCGATTCAATAGAATTATGTGTAGATTTTTTAATGAAAACTTATAAGCACGTGATCTATGAAGTGTGGATTATATTTATAAAATTTTAATTTAAATTTCAATCTTGAAGTTAGTTAAAAAATTATTGAAAAACGCTGCATTTTATGCATATTTTGGCGCAATATTTTTCAATAATTTATTAAATTGTATTGACTTCTCAATTGATTTTTAAATTAAAATTTTGTGTATATAAAAAAAAAATCTCACAAAACATGTTATATACTAAACTTGATGAAAAACATGCTCACAAATTTCATAAAAAGGATTCCAATTAGAAATCTAGTAGTGTGATATGCTTATTATTTGATTAGTTTATTAATTGATTTCATTCATAGTTGATTGTTTGATTTCTTAATTGTTGATTTTTATCTAGAGTGTTAGTGTTATAATTTGTTGATTTTGTTAGACAAAAATATTCAATTATAAATAAATTTATAATTTTAATTAATTTCAAGGTGTAATAAAAATGAATGAATCTAGATATGATAAAGAACAAAAGAGAAGAATATTATAGGAAGAGGCGCTAAGTAAAAAAAGGTTTAATGTAATAGTTTGTTTGTGTAAAGAATCAAGTTTTGAATGTCCTCCTCAAGATGAGAACTCATAGAAGATGAATGATTTAGCTATTGAAAATGAAACAATTTAGTTGAGGAAGCGCTCCAGTCCAGCTTGTCGCTGACTCACCTCACTTACGGGAGGTCTCGGGTTCGAAAATGGAGTGAGTTTCAACCCTGATTAATCCAGGTCCCCCAACCCTCCTCCCCCAGACACCCCCTGGAGTTAAAAAAAATGAAACGATTTAGAATGATCATATCATTGGAGGGGGGGGGGGGGGCATTTAGGAGTTAATAATAATAGAGTTAATTTCTTAAATATGACTGAAACATTGATACTTGAACCACCGCCTCGCTTCAGGAAATTGAAAGCGCTCAACTGGATTTCCTTTTCTTTGGATTGTCTAACTGATGATTCAGACAGTTTCGGCTCAATAGAGTATCTTTGTTAGTTGCAAGTCAAATCAATTATCAGTTTTCAATTCGGTGGCTGCAGGTGAAGCCGAATTTTTTATTTGTAATTTTTTTTATTTGGAGTAGCAAGTGCAACAAGACTGTTAGAATAGACTATACGATTCATGGGATATTTTCCAGTCGAATTATCATCCCATTGTAGTTTTGGGCTATTCATTTACATGTTTCTTTGCTATTATTTGATTTTGATATGAATAAATTTTTTATTTGATTTAAAAAAAAAAAGGACGGAGGGAGAACAATATTTTTGAAAAATAAGAAATGACGGGTGTAAATATTAAGAAGATTTCAAAATAGAGTGACATAAGAAAATACAGTATTGTATTGCAAAAGTGTACCAATATCATATCCACATCAAAAGATTAACAAAAGACTTATGTACTTTATAGAAAAACGATGAATTTCTATGAATTTAAAATAGAAATTATGCAAACAACAAATATAAAGTAGAGCTCCAATGATGACTCATCGCAATCCTAAATAAAAAACATGGATTTTATTGAATTTAAAATATAAATTATGTGAACAATAAATACTCCGTTTAAAGTAGAGCTCCAATGATGACTCGTCACAATCACAAATAGAAAAACGTGAATTTCATTAAATTTAAAACACAAATTATGTGAACACCAAATACAAAGTAGAGCTCCAATGATGACTCGTCTCAATCCCAAATGAAAAACCTCATTAAAGAAGTCAAGTACAAAGAATGATCCTATTAAATTGGACCACGCACCACGGGTCGTCTAAGAACCTAACTTCTTTTATACGAAGAGTGCAGTTGGTGATCGATAATGTTCAAATCCCAACTGACGTAAACCACGACGACAAGATAAACCAAGCAAAGCAAAGCAAAATCTCCACGATTGTCCGGCCATTAACCTGTGCCACGGCTCGACCCGCAGCGGGACCCACCTCCATTATTGTCCCCAATTGGTCCTCACTTATTGGCCCTTCCATCCTCTTTTTTACCTTGAGTAATCAGGGATGAAACTCACTTCATTGAGTTTTGAACCCTTATGTGCCTAGCGGATTCAAACTCGAGACCTCTCACTAGGCACGGTAACGGGTAACCTCACAATCAGCTGGACTGGAATGCTTGATTATTGACCCTTTTATCCTTTTATGAACTCAACTGGATTCATGAGCTCATTCATTCTGTGCAATTCAATTCTCTATAGAGAAAATTACAAAATTTGGGAATGCAAATAGATAGGAAAGGCACAACTGGGAAAAAGAAGGGTCGAATTTGATGAGCCACTATAAATGAAAACGTGTACAGAAAAGCGTTAGATTTTTAAGTGGCCCGGTTTGGGCATGGCCTGGATGACATTGGAAAAAAGCGTCATGGGACCCGACGTAGAAACAGGTCGACCTGATATTTTATCATTGGATGGATGGCCGACGACGCATATTCTAATGACCATATATGCACATTGACCAATGAATATATCTAGCTCAATGGATTAACGATTGCTATAACCTCTCGGGTTAATGTCTCAAATCCAATCCTTCGCACAAGTAGCATGAGAGTTTCAATCTGCACAAGTCTTGAATCACCTCATTCATGAGAATATTGGATTTACATATTCACTATTCTGTCATGGTGTGTGAGCCTTCAGTATAAGCGATTTCACGTTTCTTGAATCGATAAATGTATTTAATCTAACTCATACAAAGTACAAATAATTAATGAAATAATGCAATAGCGACACATCACTATTACACATGGCGTACATATTTTAGGTACCTTATTTTTACTAATTAATTATATTGGGTGTTGTAGTACTCAATATGTGTATTTGTGGTTGATCAAGAACCGGATGTAGAGACGGCAAGAATCTAAATTAAAGAGTGAACTTCCAAACTTTATCTTTAAATATAGTAAAAATATTATAAATTTCAAAATAAGACCATTAATTTTTTATTCTCTAATCAAGACTAATTAGTGTCATATTTTATCATTATTAGACTTTAAATGTGATAATGTTTTTAGAAATTACTCTAAAAATAGAACTACTAGTATTTTATTCTTGAAATAGGACTTGTTAAAAGTAAAACTTCCCCTATTAGGAGTGAATACGTCCTGTTTTAGGAACAAAACCATGATAGTCATATTTATGCACTTTATTTTTGTTTTAGTCGTATATAAGGAATTTTCTCTAATATTTTCCAAATTTGGCAGTCGTCACTTCAATTTAAAGAATAAAATTATATTAGTCCTGTTTTGAAAGTCTAATACGTTTTAACCCTTTTTCGTGAATTCTCCTTCATCTTTTATATAAAAGTGGGGAAACAAACACATATATGATAAAATAATAACTATTGTATAATACTTTCATTCGTTCTTTTTTAGTTGCACGTTTCCATTTCCATGTTTGCCAATGTGCAACTTTGATCATTGATATTTTCATTCCTTATTAATTAGTAAGAAAACAACAACAAACCCTTTTAAATATTAAATACTAGTAATATTTAATTTTTCAAAACCTAAATTTGTAATAAATTAATTAAAAAATATAGCTAGATTAGAGGCTGTAGAGCAATGTCAAATTAAGCATGTTATTTATATACGTAGTATATTTCAAGACACTACTATCATATGTACTTGCGTAGCATAAAGGAGAACCACCAATACGATGTAGCTGGGAATAACAATATTAACACCTGTACAATCAATAAATAAAGTGTACGTACGTCATGAACATCACACGACATATGAGAGAGATATTATACAAACGAAATGAAATACAGGTGGAGTAGCAAAATAAAATTACTTGAATTGCACGTACAATCACAATAACAATACAAAAGTTGGCGGCTAGTGAACAAATTTTCCACATTTCCTCCCTATATAAAGACCTCCCAACCTTTCTTTCCTTTCATCATTCAGTTCATTCATTCTGAACTAACTTAGCTTCATCGGTTCATTTCATACTATAAAGCCGACCCGACAGATCATCATCAGATATAGAGTTAGTCAGTTAGCATATACATAACTCTATTCTGATCAGATCTTGGTGGCCTGCTTATTAATTTACCCACAACTTAAAGAGTATATCATCAGTTCAATGGCTCTCTTGGGTGGTCACTTGGTTTTTACTTTTGGACTGCTTGGGAACATAATCTCTTTCATTGTTTTCCTCTCTCCTTTGTAAGTTCTAGTATTAGTTTGATTTCTCTTTCTTTAACTAATTCATTTACTTATTGTACGTATTTGGTCAACTAATCTATGTGGCTTGACCACACAGGTCAAGCCACACAGATTTGTTTTAGGACATGCACCTTCTAACGGCCTCATACTAATAGGTCTAGGACCTAATTGGACTTAGATTTTTATTGATTCCATCTTATATATTTGGAACTAATTGTTCGTGTGACGGAATTTATATAGGCCTACATTCTATAAGATTTACAAGAAGAAATCAGCAGACGGGTATCAATCGATACCATATGTGATCGCGCTCTTCAGCTCAATGTTATGGATATACTACGCCTTCCTCAAGGCGAACACCACCCTTCTCATTACCATAAACTCCTTTGGGTGTTTCATCGAAACCATTTACGTTAGCTTCTACATCTACTATGCGAGCAAGGAGGCGAGGATGCAAACACTGAAGATGATTGTTATGATGGAGCTCCTAGGTTTTGGGGCGGTCGTCCTCGTCTCTCAGTTTCTGTTCCAAGGGGCGGTTCGTGCCCAAGTTGTCGGTTGGGTTTGCCTCGTTTTCTCCTTGTGTGTTTTCGTCGCCCCTTTGTGTATTGTGGTATGTGTTCTGTTACTCCCTGAAGTTTTTCCATCTTTCTTAGCTAATTCATATACTTGAACATAAATACGTACGAATTACTAATTACATAGTACTTCGTACGTATTTATGTTCAAGTATATGAATTAGCATGCTTTTATTTGAAATTGGGACTAAAAGCATGTTAATTTCTTGTACTTAATCATATGCAGAGGCAAGTCCCAAAGTTGTTGTGCGCTTTAATAGTATTTTGGGTACTTACATACGTAGTATATGCGTAATTATTTCAATAATTAAACTTCTTGCTAACTAATTTCTATTAATCATGCAGAGGCAAGTAATCAAGACAAAGAGCGTTGAGCATATGCCAATTCTTTTATCAGTTTTCTTAACATTCAGCGCTGTCGTGTGGTTCTTCTATGGTTTGCTTCTAAAAGACATAAACATAGCGGTAAGTACATCAAATAATGATTCCTAAACATACATACATACATAAGATAATGATATTATAAGATAAAAATTATTTTATCTTCTACTCACACATGCCTGTATTTATATATGTAGGTTCCAAATGTGTTGGGATTTTTCTTTAGCATTCTCCAAATGGTTCTTTACATGATTTACAAAGGGAAGAATGAGGACATGAAGAAGCTTCCCCTGCAAATATCAGTCCCGCCGAAGTCGCCGGTGGTGCTAGTGCTGGAACCGGAGGAGAAGAAGCTGCAACGGCCGGAGCTGACGGAGGAGCAACTCGTCGATATTGTGAAGCTCGGAACTTTCCTTTGCTCCGAAAAGATTCATTTTGGGAAGAGTAACCCGGCCGAGGTGGAGATTTCCAAGCTGGACATAGACCCGAGACAGACCGTCAACTAAGTAAATACGGATCAAGTAGTTAAATTAAAGTCGAGAATCCGATCCACTTTATGAGTATGAATTGGGTCATTCGCGTGCATGCATGCAGATTCCGGCGGCATGTTTAATTTATGTTATCTGGAAACTGGCTAGCTAGCTGGTTCAAGTAGTTTGCGTAAATTAAAAAATTTTACCTTTAGATTTGTATATGTAACTCAGTAACTTAATTACGTGCTTTTTCTACTTCTATATTTTTCCCTGCAAACAAATGGTAATTTGTTCTTGACTTTTGAATATACGTACACCAATTTCCACTTTATATATGAACTCATTTTGATTTTGTAACATTTGTTTATCACTCACTATATATTACGAAGTATACGGAGTAAATTTTAGTGACTAGCTAGTACAGTAGTACTTGTTCATAAAATTGCTAAAAATACTGAAATACGACTAAAACATACGGAGTACATAAAGTACACAAATATGAGTAATTATATTTTATTTTGACTTAATTGATCTTATTAAAAGTGTATGTCTTCCTGAATTAAGAGTAAAAGAGACCGAACTTCAGGAAAGATCATTGATAATGCAATTTATGCGCTTTATTTACTCCCTCCGTCCCTGAAACAACTTCTCATTTTCCTTATTTGGATGTCCCTAATTTAACTTCTTATTTCCACAAATGGCAAATTATCTACATCAAAACAGTGTCAAACAGTGTCAAACAGTGTCAAATAGTGCCAAACAGTGTCAAAACAGTAAAATTTACTCTCTGGTAAGTTTATTTCCTTAATATGTGTGTAGGTCAAACCGGGAAGTTGTTTCCGGGATGGAGTGAGTATATTTTAATACTCCCTCCGTCCTCCTAACTTTGTCCCGCTTTATCTTTTTTGTCCATCCCATTAAGTTTGTCTCGTACCATATTTGGTAATATTTGGGTGGTTATAATTCATTCTTACTTTATTCATACTTTATCAATTCAATATCGGTCACACAATTCCACTTTTTCTTAAAAGTTGTGCCACACCTACCCCTTTGTCCCAAACATAGTGGGATAGAGGTAGTACGTCTTATTTAAAGTATTTATCTACTTTATGCTTTTTGTTGAAGAAGTTTCTATGCGGGAGATTTCAATAAGTAGGACCAAATCATACTAATTTTTCAAAATGAAGACTAGAGTACATATTAGCCTAAGACTTAAATCACTTGCTTTGACCAAGTTGCCCTTCCTTCAAAATCCCCCTGCGCACAAACAAACTCAATCGATGCCATACTCGATCGATTCCTTCGATTCCTCTACGCACAAACTCCATCGGATGCACCAGCTCCATCGGACGCCGACGCCAGAGGCTTCTCCTCCTCCTCCTCCTCCCCCTCTTCTTCTTCTTTTCTGATTTTGGACATTGAGTTTGTCAATTTCAAACTTCTATTTCATATTTTCACAAGGCCACTAGGTACTCTGCAAAACTTGTGAAGAAACCAGATCCAAAATCAAACTTGCAAACACCAAACAATACGTAGACAGTAAGTAGTCAGTAAACAAACAATAAGTTCTCATTAAACAGATAATAAGTTATGATAATAGCTTAATAGCAGAGCAGGTATTGTAAAACAATATATATATATATATATATATATATATATATATGTATGTATATATATGTATATATGTGTATATATGTATGTATGTATGTATATACAATTCACTATATCTAATCATGAAATTACTTCGAGAGGTTGTCGAAAACACTGCAATGAAGCAATATAGGTAATCTAGCCCTCTGTAAAATCGTTGACAGCCATTAATGGTTCCTAGAATACTTCTATTTGGAATCTGGAAATTAGAGTCTCGATGGAGCTATAATTGTTGATTCCCAAGCATTACACTCCGGTGTTGAGGTCCGACAAGAGGTAGCCGATGTGAAGCGCGTGGCTGTGATCGCGCACCTTCGGCAATACCGTGTCGATGCCAAGCCAGTTGATATGAGGGCAAAGAGACGGAAAAATTGGGGATGCTATTAAAATGAAATAGAAGGGTAAAGTTGGAAAGTCACAATAAGAGTTTTCTGAAATAGTACTAAATAAATCTACAGATGACAAAAACATGAAGGAGTCTTACTTTGGTAAAATGTCTATGATTTAGTCTCCCATAATGCAATTTTCTCGTTTCTATGCCCCATTTGTATAGACTCTACCCGTACTATCATCATCAAGTATATAATCAGATTCGTTGTAAAAAAAAAGTACATAATCAGATTCAAATCATAGAGTATCCTACAAAATAAACGATATTGAGTGTGGTTGTGTTTTTGTAAGGGAGTAACGTGGGAACCGGGAACCATGGATTATATGCCAAACACATTCAAATTGGCCGAGTTTGGAATACTTAGGTGAATTGGTGCTATATACCAAACCTATTATCGGATCTGCAAAAGGGGGAAAGAACACATAACCCCACCTGGAGATTTCTCCTGAACTAAGTCGAGAGAGTGAGTTATTCTTCAAATCTGCTAGTAACGGCTCTCGATCGGACATGAGTTTATGGAGTGTGATTGTGGTAAAAAGGTTTCTCTTCTAACTTCTTGGACTGATAACAATCCTGGAAGAAGGTTTCATGTGTGCGCTAGAAGCAGAGTAAGAAGTTCAACTTTTAAATTTAGTTTGTTTGCTTCTATTTTTACTAAACAAACTAGAAATTTAAGAATAACATTCGTATAATAAATATGTTTGAAAATCAAAATGTATTTAATTTTTAGCTAGGTTCTACTAATAAAATTACCATCTTCTATTTGTTGGGGGCATTTGATCATGTATTTTTGTGTTCAAAGCAGTAAAAAGTAAGGTAAGCTTCATGTTATATTGATACAGACAAAAGGTTGCAGATTTTTTGAATGGGCGGACCCACCTATGTATCATCGTTTAACAATAATAATTCCGGGATTGCTTAAAAGACTCAATTTCTAAAGAGGAAGAGGTTGTAATTTAAAGTTGAAGGCTAAAAATAAAAGGCTCCTCATAGTTGTTGTGGGGATAGTGTTTTTGCTCCTGGTCTTTCTCATGTTAAAAATGTGACAAGTGAAGATGATGTAACATTTCAAGAGTGCTAGGTAGCTTAGGTTGTTAATTAGTACCACATTATGAAGGCGCAATAAGACATTATTATTGTTAGTGGCCGTAAGCTTTCCCTAAACTTTTAAAAAATCATCTTTTATTTTGAATTGACAATGCTATGTACTTTCAAGTTTATGTTTATGAGTGAGTGATTTATGTGGTCTGAAGTTTTAAGAAGAGTTGGAGATAAAATGCTTTATTCTTAAAACATGAATCCAGAAAGCTTGAAACTTCATCCAAAATGCTCCTGCTGCAACGAAGAAGAAATAATAAAGCTTCTCTGAATGAAAAAAGCTAGTTTTTGAGTACTTTTAGCTGCAATTCCTGGAGCAATGTTCATTTATTTGTACCCCAAATGTTAGTCTACAGATTTAAAAAGTGTGAAGGTTAAACCATATTTGGTTTTCCTTGGTAAAACCGAATTTTATAACCACCTCCTTCATAGTTTTCACATTCTAAACCGTGAAAACTTGATGAACATTTGAGCAACTTCTTTCTTGTTAGCTTCATAATTGTAAAAGCCATTTATAATTGGTGATGTGCCAAATAATATACCATCTGGTAGGTGATGTGTCTTTTTCCGGTGAAATTGATAAGTTCCGGTAGAGAAGGACCAAAATTGCACCAACTTATTAGTTATGGGATGTAATCTGCAGGTACTAAAATTACAGGGCCGATATCGGGTATAGCTATAAGTTACGGGATTGAATCAACAAATTTCTCGGCGATAGAAGAGATTGAGAACAGCGACTCGTTAAAGACTATCACATCGACCAAATCAAATCATTAGACTAAACAAACTCGATAAGATCACATCAGTCTTAAACACATCAAACCATATTTGGACAGTTATAAATTAAATATATAGAGATCAGATATTTATCAGATCTAACCTGAACGGTTCAGACCAGATTAGATCAAAACATACTCAAAAAGATCGACCAAACCAGGCCCGACCAAGTCAGATTAGAACAACAAATTTCAGTCCAAAAGAAAACATAGTAGCTGGGGTGGGATCTCAGGAAGACAATTCACGTAGTGTTAGGCACTCCAGAATTAACAATTTTGTTATTATATTAAAAGAATGACAAAGTTTTAAAAATCATTAATGACTATTAATTTTTAGTAATTTAGTGTATATCACTTTTTGTTGTATCATATTTGTGAAGTTTTACAACTTATTTTTTTTAAGCTGAAAACCAAATTTTATTAAAAAAAAAGATTGATAGCAATACATGCGCTAATGAAGGAATTGAAGAAAGCTAAAGCAACAAAGAAAATAAGCCAAACAAAGAAAGCAAACTAAAGGTTAAGCTTTCAAGCACAATTGTGACCTAGTTTGCATAGAGGAAGCCCGAATAGCAAATTTTTTCTTGTTACGCTGAGAAATAACTGGAGTGAAAGCACAAGTGAGTATATCTTTCCTATTGAATATATTGTTAGAAGAAAATAAATATTAATTAGATTAAATAATATTTAATTCATAATATTAAAAAATGAGATGAATTAAATATTAATTAAATTAAACACATTTAACTCATGGTGTTGAAGAATTGCTCTATTTGATAGATTTAATATAGTGTGATAAATTATACTAGGTATTCATTATACTCAATTAAGATGTATCCATAATTATATAAAGCAGTGACAGTTTTGGTAACTAAATAAAGTGAACAAATTAAGAAAACTAAAATTAGTAAAATAAATATACAGGTGATGGAATGCCCTAATTATTTATTTCATAAGTTTATAGTTAATTCTTGTCCATTTTATTTGCAATAATCACAATGAGTATTTATCCTGATAAGACTAGATTCATTAATGAGAAAGACTTTCATTGTGATTGAGAAATTAATTTAAAAGTAGTTTCAGAAAACGAGATACTGATGACGAAAAGGAAAGGGGTGTGTTTTAGCCATGTCTTGAGAGAAGGAAATTGGGTCGCCCATCTTTATGGTAGATCATTCCGTGGCCCAGCTTCTAATTTTATATCGGGCCTCTGTTTTACCTAGTCCAGCCCAAAAAGCCTATTAATTGGATTTATTTGGTATTCCCTCACTTGGATATTTTTCTTAATGTTTATCATTGGGTCAGGCCTATACTCCCAATGTTTTAGTAATTCTTTGTTTTTTTTTTATGTATTTAAGGAGGAATGCCTCCCCTCTATTTGTTTTCCTATTTTTTTTATTAATAAAACACTGTAAATGTGTTTTGGCATTTACGTATCCCACCAACTTAGGTTGTTTGCCTACCGGGTTAACATAAAAAAATAGTACTAATACATCATCTTCATAATTCATACACCAGATTCAATATTACCAATAACTTCCCGAGGAAAGAGATTTCCCATGTCCTTGAGGGAAATATAACTGTTTATTCAAGAAATTACGTCAATATCAAGGAGCAAGAATTATGTGCCTGCTAAACTAGATGATCTATTAGTTTTAGTTTATAATTAAATTGTTATTATTGTTTACGATTCGTTATCTTTTAGAATCTGAAGATCTGGTTTGAAAAAGTTTAAACATCTTTACTTTCAAGGTACATTATTTAAAATTTCCTAACATTGTTATGTTACTTATGTGCGCGCGACACATCACATGTGAATAATAAAATTATGATTAAAGAATTGTGTATCTAACCGCATGTGAAATTCCACATATATACTTATTTTAGTAATTAAATTGTGCATTATTTGGGAGGAAGTTTCATTATGTTGATATTTTAGTATCTACGTAAGGCATGATCTGTGCGCACGCACTAAAGCTCCACTGAATCACTGATTGAGGGGGAGGACAATATATCTTAATCCATCGAATGCCAAACACGGTTTATTTTAAACCACACTATTTGTACACGCTAAATTACGCGTCAACTTACACGCCTAAGTTTAATTGTCTAAACGGGGTATTTGTGACCCCGAATTGCATAGACGGTTCATTTTTTGAGGGTCACAAACATTATCATTTACTAAAGTTAAAATCAAGGGAAAATTCTCGAAATAGGAGTAAATATATTTGAAAATTCCAAAATAAGACTGACATGTTTGTATTCCCAAAGTTGGAGTAATTAATGTCAAGTTTGGAAAATACTGCCATATTTAAAGTCTGGTACTGCCAAAACATGATATTAATTAGTCTTATTTGAAAATAAAAACATGGCAGTCATATTTTGAAATTTTCAAAAGTGTTTAGTCATATTTAGGGTAATTTCCCTAAAATCAATTGTCTTTTAGGAAAATGGAAACTAATAATCCAACCTTTTAGCGGTCTTCTTACAATAATCCAACCTTTTGGTTATTCATGAATAATCCAACCTTTGCACCTCATCTTCATTCGCTGGTCCCTGACCGGTTGATGACCTGCTATTCCAAGCTATTTTTTTATCTTTGCAAATCATTATACCATAAATCTCATCTTTCACAAAGATAATATTTTGCAAAGATAAGAAAATAACTTGGAATAGTAGGTCATTAACCGACCAGAGACCAATGAATGAAGATGAGGTGCAAAGGTTGGATTATACATGAATAATCAAAAGGTGGGATTATTGAAAGAAGACCGCTAAAAGGTTGGATTATTAGTTTCCATTTTCCCTTGTCTTTTCATAAACAACTACACTTAAGCAATTACACTTGGGCGTGTAACCCTTGCCAGCATGTCCAAGTAGCATTTTTCATTTATTTTTCATCTTAATCTTTCTAAGTTGTTTTTCTTTATGTACTTTTCTCCCCCAAAAATAAAAAATATTACTACGTATAGTATGGACTGTAGATCCGGCCGCTGCACGATACGTTTGTTGTTGCAGATAGTATCAAATTAAAGTGCATCAACAGAAAAACGGTAGAAAAAGAAGGGGAGCTAACAGGAATTGATAGTTACTTAAACTTTCACAAGGGTTTGTCTCTAATAATGTGTATTGTTAGTTTACATCCTCATGTGGGTTCTGTTAAATGGTTTGTTGCATTTCCCTGAATAACCCATTTTTGTTTGGTTCCAACGTCCGAAATGAACACTTTATCACTATTGCGGAAAAAGGAGCCGATGAACTTTCATCTTGTTTTCAATTCATTCTTATTCTGTTTTAATTTGTTAGAGTGCATAGAATCATGTATCATACTTCTGGTAAAATAATAAATGAGGGAGTCCCACTTTTGGTTCGTCATTTATTTCGCATATTGAAATGTAATTCTTGTTGTTTTTTAAGGGCATCTCCATCCATGGGATTATTTAGAGATTATTTTGATGACGTGGATGATATTTTTTTAGATTACGGTTGAGATGTTGGAATTATTTGAGGAGATTATTTGATATCACAATCTGGTATCAAATTCTAAAGCTGGATTATTTTGAGATTATTTCCAACTTTTAGGCTCCACTACAAAAAAACACTCGTTTAGTCACGGACCGTAGTCACGGATTTTGTCCGTGACTAGCCTAGTCACGGACTAGTCACGGATTATTCACGAAAATTCAAAAAAAAAATTAGTCACGGATTTGACCGTGACTACAGCCGTGACTACGCGTAGTCACGGAAATTTGTCCGTGACTAACATCCTCCGATTGCCCGTTTGTTTTTCCGACCTGGCTTGTTTTACTCCGGCGACATAGTCACGGCCAAAGCCGTGACTACATAAATCCTCCCTCAACGGTATTATGTACGGATAAATTTAGTCACGGACATGGCCGTGACTATGTCCGTGACTACTTTGATTAACACGTCATTTACATGTCATTAACACGGATCGGACGCGTAATGGACACGGTTTTGCTTAGTGACGGACAAATCCGTGACTAAGTCCGTGACTACATTTTTTATATATGCAGGAGCACCTCATTCATTCATTCCCAGTATATACAGTATCTGTTTGAAAGATCAAAGGATGTAGTCTGTCTTCTATCATTTTCCCCATTTATTCAGTTAAGGTATGTTATTTGAATTATTATTTTTATTTAGAATTAGCTGGTTCAATTTAAATTATTAAAATTATTAAATTAGTGATGTTGTTAATTAATTAACAACATATTCAACTGTAAGCGTAGTAATGTCATAAAATTAGTTAAACTGTTAGGTTTATAAAATAATTTAATTAAAATTAGTTAGATAAACGTAGTTTTAAACGTAGTTAGTTAAACTTTATGTTAAGTGAAATTAGTTAGTTAAACGTACGTTAGTAATGTGTTAATTAAGTGTATTGTGAATTGTTATTGTAATTGTGTATTATTTATTAATTGAAATGACCTTATATACATGTTCAAATTATTGGGTTTAATTTGGTCATATTATTTAATTTAGTGAATTGGAATTGTTAATTGTGTAGTACTAATAACATTAAATGTCATTAACGTAATAATTTAGTGTAGGTTTAAATGTAGGTTTACAAAAATAATTTAATTAAAATTCGTTAGCTAAACGTAGGTTTAAACGTAGCTAGTGATGTGTTAATTATGTTATATTAGTTAGCTAAACGTGGGTTTAAACGTAGTGATGCATTAAAAGAGGACGGAATGAACTAGTTAAATTTAGTTAAATTTAACTAAATGAATTAGTTAAATTTAGTTAAACGTATGTACAGATTTGAAAGGTTAGTCACAATTTCATTTAAAAAAAGAGTATTTATTTCACAATAACTATTAACATGTGTATTATTGCATTATTGCAGATTTCTAGGAGAGCTGAAAAAGAAAGTGACCAACAAGGCACACGTTGAGGCTTCAATTTGTCAAGCGTATCTTCAACAAGAAATCTCAACGTTCTCGTCTTTTTACTTCGAGCGTGACGTCATCACCAGAAGGAAGAGACCTGCCCGGAACGATGACATTGGCGAGGATTTATATGAAAATGTAGTTTCCATCTTCAATTACCCAGGCAGAGGTAAAGGTGCTGCGACACAACGATACATCGTGGGTGGGGAATTGCAAATTGCACATACTTATATCCTCATGAATTGTCCAGAAATCTCACCGTTTTATCAGTAAGTTAAATTTGTAGTTATAATTGTAATACTTATCAATTAAATTTGTAGTTAATTTATAATTTTTTTATTTTTGAATTCACAGTGAATTCAGAGCTTCTTTATCAGCCTTTCCTGAGAATCAAATTGATGCATTGGTAGACTCTGATTTTGTAAATTGGTACAAGTATCAGGTATATATATACACACACATTAATTATATATATATATTATTAAGTAAGATTTTTCAATATTTACCTAATGTTATTATCATGTTTATATTTACAGATCAATAGTCGTGGGATTGTCGACCCTTTGTTAGTATCATTAGCGTGGGGCCCTAGTGCCAGTGCCAAAGTGTGGCGGCAATATGTGATAAACGGTTACACATATCACACAGCCGATTACGGAGAGGGCCGACCAACAACGAACAGCGGGTTATGTGTCCCGACCATCGGTTATGATAACTCCGAAACCAATTTTTTTGGTGTCCTGCAGGAGATTCTGGAACTTGAGATGCCTTCTGGTGCGAAAAAATTGACATGCGTTCTGTTCCGTTGCACATGGGTCGACCCCACACGTGGCGTGCGCAAAAATCCGAAGTATAATATGATTGACGTCAACCAGTCTCGTGTGTACCCGAAAAATGAGCCTTTCATACTCGCCCAACAAGCAGCGCAGATTTATTATGCAGAATATCCTTCAACAAGGCGGACACAGAATCCTTGGGTGTGTGCATGTCCTGTCCGTCCGAACAAAATAAAATCACAAACTCAACACAAGGACGTTGATCTAGATGCTTTTCAGCAACAATTTTTCCAACCTCCGCCTATTGTTGAGACGGTCAACTATGACATCCAATTAAGTGATCCAAATGGCGGACGTGTTGAAGTCATGCCAGAAACGCACCTTCCGGACCCAACCATTCCATCTGAGCGCGAAATTGAGGAAATGTATGTAGCACAACAAAACGCTCAATATCAGGAAGAAGGTGAATGGATAGACGGTTCAGATACAGAAGAAGATACTGTATATGTAGAAAATGACGATTCTGATAGCGAATAATTGTGCTGTTGTAATTTCAATTTTATTGACTTCTAATATTTGTGCAGATTCCTTCATCATTATATTACTCCAACAATATTTGAATTTTTTTCTATCTTTATCATTATTATTTATGAACAAAAAATTACTCCATATTAATTCAACCACAACAAGTTTTTTATATCCATATTATAAATTCAAAATAAAATTTTTCACAATTCGAAGTTTGAAAATTTAAATTTACCCAATACCAAATATGAAATTACTCTATATTATATTCTTTTATTTTCAAATTCGAAAATTCAAATATTATTTTTGATTTTTCTAAATTCGAAAATTTATTTTAATAATTTTTAATAATTCGAAATTCGAAAATTAATTTTAATAATTCTAAGTCTATTCGAAAATTAACAAAATTCGAAAATTAAAAAAAAAGTAATTTACTTTTACTAATCTGAATATTATAATAAATTTAGATATTAATAAACAACTAACAGAGATTTATTTATCAAATTTCAAAGATAAATACAAAACACACAATGAAATTGTCACATATTATTTATCAAACAACTAACATAGATTTATTTATCACATTAACCTAACTAACATTATTCATTCCTCAATCGGAAACTTTCAAGAGGCCTAGCCCACAACTCCTGAATTTTCATTCGAGCTTCTTCGTTGATCGGGTCCATATACTCTGAAACTTCTTGTGCACGTTGAAGCATCCGACACAAATTTCTTGCTTTTGACTTGCCCAACGAGTCGGATTCTTCATCTTTATAATCGTCAAAACTTTCAAGGGGTCTAGACATCAACTCCTTGATTCTCTCGTATGCTTCCACGGTTTTCGGCTCCATAAGCTCTGTAATCAGCTTAAGTCGTTTCATATCTCTACACATCGAATCCCAGTCAATTGGACCTCTATTAGCCATTTTTTTTACAGTTCACTCTTGGGCCGGAGAAAGATGATTTATACAAAAAAATTTCAAGTTGTCACGGTCTTAGTCACGGATAATGCCGTGACCAACCTGTCAGTCTGGCAGCCGGAGAAGTGTCAGCGCCGCCGGTCTAGTCACGGTTTTATCCGTGACTAGAACCGTGACTAAATTCAAAATTTGAATTAGTCACGGTCTTAGTCACGGATAAAACCGTGACTAAACCGGTCAAAGGCGGCTAATGCCGCGTGGCTGATTTCGCTGAATACGAAGGGTTTAGTCACGGCTATATCCGTGACTAAGACCGTGACTACTTCGTCATATAAAACTAACACTTAGCGATTTTTTTCAAACCTACGCTTCCAAACCCTATTTTCCTCTCAAACTCTTACCCTTCTAACTTCCCCTTCCACCGCCGCCGTCCTGAGTGCAGCGCCGCCGCCGTCCTGAGTGCAGCGCCGCCGCCGTCCTCCGTGCACTGCCGTTGTCCGCCGCTGGTTGCCGCCGTTCACCGCCACCGTCCACCACTCCTTTTTTTTCGCACCTCTCTCTCCACATCAAGGTTATGTTTTCTCAATTAATTTTTTACACACAAATGCATGTTTATGTACTCAAATGCATGTTTATAATTGAATGCCCTAATGATGTATTCTACAATTACATATTTATGTGTATATACATTTAATATGATTATGTGTATATGTGTTTACGTTTATACACACAAATGCATGTTATTATTATGTTCGCATTACAATATTAATTTAGTAATATTGTAATATTAATTTCACATTACAATATTAATTTGCATGCTCAATATTAATCTCTCCACGATTATTAGTTTTGTTTTAATTTCGAATTACAATATTAATTTGCATGCTCAAAGTTGATAAAATTTATTTTTTCTTTTTTGTTTGATTTCTAATACGCATGCTTTAGATATAGTTTGATTCAATTTGATTTTTTGTGTATAAGTTTAATATGCATGCCTAAATATGATTTAATTTTAGGTTAAACAACATGCATGTTTTTTCGATCAAATGCATGATTTAATTTCGGACTTATGCATGAATTATTTAGACATTGTTAGGATTATTATTATTTTATCATCAATCAAATTTATTATTTCCGAATTATTTAAAAAATACCCCCTCATGTCAAAGTTCCAAAAAAGTTTAACATGTTAATTATAAAATATTAATTTAGACATTAAAAACTATTTTCCGAAATAAAATATAAAATATATATTATAAAAAACAGTTTAATAATATACTGTTTTTTATTAAACAGTTTAATGAAAAACAGTTTGACAAAAAAAACAGTTTAAAAAAAAACAGTTTGATAAAAAACAATTTAATAAAAAACAGTTTAAAAAACAGTATAATATTAACAGATTGCAATCAAATAAAATCAGATTTTAATAAAAAACAATAAAAACTGCTTTCCAAAATAAAATATAAAATATAGATTATAAAAACAGTTTAATAGATAACTTATTTTTAAACCGTTTAATAAAAACTTTTTTTTATTAAAAAGTGAAATATTAATCATTTTTGAAGTTTAAAACAATCTGTTTTTCATTTTTTATGAAAAACAGATTTTTTATTCAACAATTTTTATTAAAAAGTGAAATAATAAAAAAACAGTTTTTAATAAAACTGTTTATATAAAACTGTTTTTATATAAAACTGTTTTTATAAAACTTTTTTATATAAAACTTTTTTTGTTTAATTTTTTTTTTATATACACTGTTTTTTTATAAAACTTTTTTTAAATAAAACAGTTTTATATAAAAACAGTTTTGTATAAAAACGGTTTTGTATATAAACGGTTTTATAAAACATAGTACGAAAAGTTAAAAAATAGTACGAAAATTCAAAAAAATATATTTTTTAACATGTACGAAAATAAATGTTTTACACATTTTTAATTGATAAAACTTGTATAAAAATTTGATCTTCTATTATGATCATACTAACATTCAAAAATATCCCCTCATGTTAAACTTCCAAAAAAGTTTAACATGTTAATTATAAAATATTAATTAAGACAATCGAAACTGTTTTTCGAAGTTAAATATAAAATATAGATTATTAAAAACACATTAACAATATACTGTTTTTTTATTAAACAGTTTAATGAAAAACAGTTTGATAAAAAACAGTTTAATAAAAAAAAAATTAAACTTGCCTAAAGTTTAACATGTTACATTTTATAACAATTTATAAAATTACCACCCCTCATATTAAACTTACACACAGTTTAATATGTTTTACACATTTTCAATTGATAAATGTATAAAAATTTGATCTTCTATAATGATTAGACTAATATTTAAAAATATAAATTATTATATTTTAGATGAGCAATGAACAATCAACCTCGCGTACCCGCCCAAACTATGTGCCCTTAACCGAAGCTGAGCGCAACAATGAAAACGCGCTTTGGGTGACGCCCCACATGGTTGCGAAGTAAGTAACTATGAATTTTATCTAACGTGAAATAATTTTTTCAATGTATCATAATGTAATCAAAACTTTAATAAATAAATAATCTTAATTTTCTGAAGCGATCAAGAAGTGTTGGACCAAATCAAAGTCATAATTGGAGGACACTTTCTTGGAAACTGGGCAGCATACACAGAAGTAGACCCCAAGGTTCGTGAACTTTGGTGGAACCTTTTCAAGGTAAAAAAATGAATTTTCTCTGCGTAATTGTATTAACGTAACATTTAATAAAAGATAAATTAATTTAATTGTTTTTTATAAAGGGTCGGTTTCGATGGACTGAAGCCCAAGGTCCAGCTATTCTTAGAGCGTATAACGCTAGGATTTCAAATTGGCTTCGTCCTACTTTTAGGCGTGCCCGAACGAGCGGGGTAAAGCCTGGATGGTGTTCGGATGAGGTGTGGGCTAACCTCGTCCGTCACTGGTCTTCTGATCCAAACTTCTTGGCAAGAAGTCAATCCGGTAAGAAAAACCGGATGTCCGAGAAAGCCTTAGAAACCCAATGGCATGGGGGCCGCAAACCTCAGAGTAGACATAAGGAAGATCTTGTAAGTATTTTTCAAAAAACTTTACACAATTACAACCCTTTATTTTAACAATTAATTATGGATCTTAAGCCTTTTTTCCAAATTGTAGTCGGGGCCTGAGAAGAAGAAGGTCTCAATTCTCAAGGTCATCAAGCACTGCTGGACAAAGCACGGCGATGAGTCCGATGCCGATCTGCCACCCCGCCTCGCTGAAATCGAAGTAAGTAACACTATTTTGTTACTTATTTCCATTCAAAATCAAATTGAGTAACATTAAATTAACAATTTTTGTACATGTAGTCAAAGTATAACACAAATGTTGAGAAGAGGCGGGCAGAATTAGGCTTGACTCAGGAGGATGAGATTGATTCTGATGTGGAGGATGATGCCATCTTTGAGGCAGTTGGGGTGTACAAGGGCCGGGTCCCGTGCATGGGGGCTGAGGGGCAACGGATCTTGTACGACCGCAGCGGTGCTTCATCTTCCCGATCAAGGCGCGGAGAGGATCCGCGTATCGCTCAAATGCAGCGGGAGATGGAGGAGCAGCAGCGGGCCTTGGCTGAGCAGCAGCGCGCCTTGGAGGAGCAACGCAAAAAAGATGAAGAAACAAGGGCCCGGCTGGAAGAGATGGAACGGATCCTCAGCGCCGGAATTCGGAATCAGCCTCAGCCTCAGCCGTATGTACTGCACCCCGAGCAGACACCTCAAGTTCCGCACATGGGCGGTTATTTCCGTACCAACTCTGCTACCGGGTTGCCTTCATTTGGTTCTATTCAGGATATCAATTTTCACAACCTGTTTCAAACATCTGGAGGCAGCCAAGCAGGTGGTAGTCGCGGAGGTGGCAGTCGCGGAGGAGGCAGTCGCGGTGGCAATCGAGAAGGCCAAGCTGGAGACAACCGAGAAGATGAGACCGAAGAAGATTACCTATATGATGATTCTAGATATTATCATAATGGTAACCGGAGGAGCTTGTAAATGATATACATTTTTATTTGAACATTGTTTATTTACTATAATTCTATTGTGCTTATTATTACTTTTATTTCAGTCTGTTTGGTTATGAAATGTGTGTTCTAGTAGTCGTTTATTACTTTTATTCTACAAATATTTTTTAAAATAAACTTTTCTAAAGAATAATTAAAAAAAAAATTATTTTTTTTATAAAACAAAAAAACTTTTTTTTTAAAAAAAAAAAACTTTAGTCACGGATCCGAGCCGTGACTAAATTCTAGACCGATTTTAAAAAAGTTATATAAAATTTCAAATTTAATTTTTTTTTTTAAAAATAAAAAAGTAGTCACGGATCAAGTCCGTGACTAAAATTTGAAATTTGAAAATTTAAACCGTAACATTTGGCGGTTCATTTTTTTAAATTTGAAAGTTTAGTCACGGATTTGTCCGTGACTATATTAGTCACGGAAAAGGCCCGTGACTAAGTCGCCGGTGTGGTTATTCCGGTGACAAGTTAGTCACGGAAACGGTCCGTGACTAAGCCGTGACTACGCTAAGTCACGGATAAAATGACCGTGACTAGAATTAGTCACGCCCAAACAGTCACGGTGTTAGTCACGGACAAAGTCCGTGACTAGCGGAGTTAGTCACGGATTTTTTATACTACGGTCCGTGACTAAATCCGTGACTAACTCCGTGTTTTTTGGTAGTGCTCCTCTCCCCATTTTCTAGGCATATACTCATAATTAAGGTGATGACTAGCTTTGTAGTTCGTGCATGTCTCATAAAAAAACCTAGGTAAATTAAGATCATAGATGAGAAGAAATTGATATGTTTGGAGATTATTTGAGATTTTTTTATATGCAAGTGACATGACAATAATAAGTCATAAAAACCGTAAAATTGAGTGTCATGAATAAAGATGCTCTAATTGGATATGCAAGTGTTGTTCATTAAATGTATAGCAAATTGTAATCACCTTTAGAGCCCGTTTGGAGAACTCTGTTTTCGGCTTATCAGGCTTATCAGCCAGCTTTTTCACCAAACACGTAACTTTTACTTTCGCGCGCTGAATTGTGTAATAAGCCGAAAAAGTAAGGTTGGAGTTACTTTTCTGGCTGTATTGGCTGAAGTTACTGTAGAGGACCATTTTAACTATTTTTACATATAATTTTTTCTTTAATTTATTAATAAAATATATTTTTAAAATATTTTTTTCTTAAATCAGCAGAATCAGCCAAAACAGCCACTCCAGCCAGAATATCATAAATTTCAGCAGAATCAGCCAAAACAGCCGATTTTGGTGCTACCAAACGGGCTCTTAATTAATGATATACGGAGTAACAAATTCCAGTCTTACATTATTCACGGCAAAGGTTGTAACTTTATTGCATAACACTGCCTCCATATCATAATTAATAAGTGCCCGGTAAAGTTTTGACATAGTTTAAGATAGTTTATAGTATCGTACAATATTTAAAACCGTAGAATCTTTTTTATACTCTAGTAGTATAGTTTACTTTACTAAAGCGTCATGTAGCTGCTTTTGAGTTAGATTTTCTTTTATAAATGGAAGTGTGATACTTATTTTACATACGTGTCAAAACTAAAATGAAATTGTGATACTTATTTTAATACGTGTCAAAACTGAAATGGTAGTGTGATACTTATTTTAATGCATGCCAAAACTGAAATGGGAGTGTGATACTTATTTAAATACCTGCCAAATTACTGAAAGTGTGACATTTATTTCAATTAGGAAGGATCATAAGCAACGAAATTTTCACATGTTTTTAATGGAGCTTGCTACATTATTTTACCGGAAAACTGTCAATGACTAAATTTTCAATTTATTGCACAACTAAGGGATGAAACAAGAATTAAAAGGGAAAAGACTACATTTCAATATCCGATACAATAAAGGCAATTTTGTAAGAAATGTGTTAAACTAAAATTGTCTTTTTTTGTCAAATTAATGCAGAAAAGAAACTTCAAAATTATTTTTTGCTATTATTACATACAAGTAATTTATACACGGAAGTAAAGTTTTGGTATATATGGCTGGTGGGTAAAAACATGTAGTGAGATGTTTTTAGTTTGACTTATTTCAGTCGCAATCAATTAGACTTGACTTAAATAGATTACAATAGATCAAACTAATCAAGGGTAAAGTGCACCTACTTATCAACTAGACTAGATCAAATTAAACAGGTGATCGAACCCTGTCAAACTAGAAAAATTTAGTATAAACATCCTTGCTACGTGTTGTGCCTTTTTCATAAGTGTCTTTTAAGTTTTAATGTAACTTTTGATGAAAAGTTATGAGAAAGCAAAAATTGTAAGCCATTCAGAAATCGGAAAAGGGTGAAGAACATTCTGAGGGGCCATTACAAAAAACATTCTGAGGGGCCCGAGTGTATTACATTTGAATATCCAAATAGGAATAAATGATTGGATTTTTCAAAATAAGATCATTATATATATTTTATTTAGCCAAATACTCCCTCCGTCCCAATTTGTTTTGCAAAGTCAACATTTTTTGGTCAACCAATAATAAAAGTCAATGTTCCGTATGTCTATTTAATTCAATTTTTAATAATTAAAATTTACATATTCATAAACTACATTAAAATCTCTTCAAAGTTGTAAACTCCAAATTAGAATATGATTAAAAATTGACATCCTAATTAAGTGAACAAAACGAAACTGTTTGACCAAGAAAAGTCAAATTTGCAAATCAATTTGGGACGGAGGTAGTATGAGAAATGATTGTCATGGATCGAAATAGGCAATTATGAATGTATAATGTCAAATTCAAAGGCTGGTAACATCAAAATATGATAGCAAATTTTTAGGATGGTAGTAAGCAAAAGTACTTCTATTTAGGTAATAAAAAGTGCTCTTTTTTCGAAATCTTACATTACTTTTACTTCTATTTCATAAATTTCCCCAAAAAGTACACATTAATTCTGTCCTAAATTGAAAATCAAGACAAAAAGAGGTTTGCCAATTTGCGCAAACTGACATCAAGTAAAAAAAGGGAAAACCCGGCCAGCTGGTCCATCAAGTAAACTGACATTTATTAAGGAGCATATATATAAGCACTCTATTATACGAAGTATTAAAGAGAAAGTTACAAAAAAAAGTCTGAAACTCCAACTTTTTGTATTTCCAACCAAAAAGCACAAAAATTCTACATGAATATCGCAAATAAACCTCTAAGACGTGAGGACAATTCAATGATTAGAAAGCGTACAAAATGATACGGAATATCATTAGAGTTGGAAGTGTTTCAAAAGACTATCTTCTACTTTTATTTGGTAATCGATTGGTTACTTGGACGATTAAGACAGAGTACGTATGTTGTGTGAACGTATAATTGTTTATTTGCCACTAACGTATCCCATGGTGAGTCATGACTCATGAGTGAGCTGGCCTATGACCATATATGACATGTGCTTTTGTATTTCCTAATTCAATATAAATGGCCTATGACCATATATATGACATCATTTAAGGATGAAAAATAAGGGTTGTAATGAATAGCGTATAAAAAGTATGAGAGAGTGCTAAAAATTTAAGAGGATGGTCGAAAAAAGGAAAAAGGAATGGTAATTATACTCAACATTTTTTTAGGAAACTTGCTAAAAAGAGAAAGTAGAGCAAAAATTTAAATACTTTCTAAATAGGAAATTAAAGTGTAGTAAACTTTAAAATAAGAAGTATAGAACTACTCCGTATTATATTCTGTATTATTGGAATTTCTTTGTAAACACATGCGGAGTATAATTATTCATTTAAGGTATTTATTATTACATGAGTAATCCTAATAATTAAAAATATAAGGAAATAATAAGGCTACTTTCAAAATTTTCGAATGTAAAACTCCATTCATGCGGTATATTATTTTCTATATTATTTATAATAGTATCTTTACCCGTGCCGTGCACGGGATAAAATGACTTTATTTTTTATTTTACTATATATGTGTACACGCATATTTTAAATAAAATGACTATATTATTTACTATATTTTATTTTTTATTTTTATAAAATGACTTTATTTTTTATTTTACTATGTATGAGTTATATATCATAAGTCCATAACTAATGGAAAGTCGGTTATTTAGTTGATTATAAGATTGGTTGATAATACATACTCTTGTTTATTGAGCATATCTTGTTTTTGAACTAATTATCTCAACATGTTTTCAGCTTATATTTTTCAATTAAAAGAGACAATTTTGTTTATAACTCTCAGTTGCATCCAAATGCAATTAGTCTTTTCAACCATTTTTACCTAAAAAAAGGTAATTGATCAATGCCTATTTTTATCAATTATGTTTCATATATGACTGTTTTTTCAAAACTAACTACACATTTTCATAATTTATATATTTAATTTAATAATGGTGTAATCATTTTTATAAGATAATAGATTTTCTAAAATTTTGAATTTGGCAAATTAGTCATTCGATCTCTTTCTTTAAAAAAATATTTCAAACCTATATAGTTCGTGACAGTCTAGTTTTTATGAATTTGAGAACATGCTACATAACATGATTGATAGTGAATGATTTATTTTTTGTTTGATTGGTTTGTTAAGGGTATTATGATTTTATATTAAGTAAAATAAGTGTTCTTGAACGAAGAAATGTTGCATATTGTACACTTTTAGTAGACAATTTTTACCTAGATGATGAGATGAATTTAAACAATAAAAAGAATCTCACATCAAGTGGTAGCTACTAAAAAAACATAACATGTCACATCAAGTGGTATCTACTAATCAAGACATAACATGTCAAACTATGCAACGAAAAATAAAAAAGACAAATGTCCTCAATTTCCATAACCAAATAGTACTATATTATAGTAACATCCACAAGGAAAAGAATTGTCATTATACACAACCTAGCTTACTTATCGAGCTCTTAAGCACCACTTTTAATGTGAGGATATGATTGATGTATGCAATTAATAAAACTTTCAGAGATTGAAATGAAAGATGACAAATTCTTTGTCTAAAGACTTCATAGTATAATAAATCTCATATGTTTACCTAATATCTGTTTGTAAATCTCTGAAAGCTGACAAATTTTTTGTTAGGTTATCTAAATGTAGAAGAAATGTTTACTAATAGTTTAGTTTAATAGCTAGTAGATATTATAGTAGGCCATTATACACTATTATTCTTATTCAATAGGTTTCTCTTTTACCAATGTCTTCTTATATTTTATAAACTTTCTACTCTGGTAACATTTTATTAATTACATATATAACAATTATATCTTGACATTAAAAGTGTTGTTTAAGAGCTAGATAAATAAGCTAGATTGTGTATTAAGGGTAATTCTTTTACTCATGGATGTAACTTTAATATAAGACTTTAGATCATGAAAATTGAGATCGTTTTTCATTTCTGAATATGAGAGGTGTAGTTTAAAAATAGATATCATTGTTTGGGATGTCATTTAAATAAATCTCTTAAGTTTTACGGTTCATGATATGAACGAACTATAAGCAGTAATTCCATTGAAAGAGCAATCCAGGAACCATAAACGAATTATTTTTAAAATAGTTGTCCAGATTTCTTTCCTAGACCATAGTGCATTTAAGAACATGGGGGTGCCATAAAAGTGAATTCGAAAAAAGAATGTTAAGGGTGTGTAGCTGTGGGCTTTAGACTTTTAATAAACAGTTTTTACCTATAAGGCCAGATGAATAAAACCTATGAAAAGATTCTCATGACATCAAGAGGTAGCTATAATCGTAATATAAACATGTCAAACTATGCAATGATAAATAAAAATAAAACACGTCACATAGTCAATAACGAAAAATGATCTCAATTTTCATGATCAAATATTGCTATATTAAAGTTACACCCATGAGTAAAAGAGTTATCATTTATGAGAGCTGAAACTCTCGGCCAAAATATATCAAGATTCCATTACTTTCATAAATGAGATAAAAAAATCGATTCCATTTGAAAATTTTCTCATTTAGGAAGGTGATCGAACATAAATTTGAGATAGCATTAAGAAAAATGTGTATTTAGTAAATTTTCATACATGCAGTCTTGTTATTTTAGTTTTTTCCACTTTCATTTTATGATGTTTCAATCTTTTTCCCGCTATTAGGAATGATTTCGAAGTTATTTAAAAAAACATTAAACAATTATATTGAAATGATTTGGGGGTGCTTAAAACATTTTTGTTCTCCTATATTCCACTTTGGTTTTTGTACTTGTAGTTATTAGATTGAATTAAACAATTTTTAAAGGGTTATTTTTTTCCTAGTCATACTATTATGCCGTCCTCTCATTTCACCTTCTACATCAGGACCAAGTACTAATTCCTTTAATTCATTCTACTTACTACAACATTTTATTCTTATTATATTGGGTATTTTTTTTATTTCCTTTCCACTTTAGTTTCAAGTTTTTCATTTCATTTACACATTCTTATAGGGAAATTATATTAGAATCTTCACGTCCTTATTTAGGGATTGTGTCAACTTTTGAGGGTTCACCATTGATTGATTTGAGGTATAATAAGGTTGTATTATTATTACTACCTCTGTCCCGCTAAGATGTTCCTAGTTTGACCTACATGCATATTAAGGAACTAAACCTACCAGGGGGTAAAATTTACTGTTTTGACATCGTTTCGACACTGTTTGACACTGTTTTGCACTGTTTTAATGTATGATAACTTTCCATGTAGGGAAAGGAGAACTTAATTTTGGAACTGCTAAAAAAAGAAAACAGGAAGATCTTAGTGGGACGGAGGGAGTATTTGATTTTGTTTGTGGTGAGTATCGGTATATATATTGTTCATCTAATTCAAATATTAAATTTTGAATTAGATATTGTTTGATCTAATTCAAATATTATTATTGAATTAAATTTTGAATTAGATATTGTTTGATTTAATTCAAATATTTTAGTTTGATCTAATTCAAATATTATTATTAAATAATGATATATTGTTCATCTAATTCAAATATTATTATTTGATTACATTTGTGGTGAGTATCGGTATATATATTGTTCATCTCATTCCTTTTTTATCCTTACTTTTTCTTATTGTTAATAAATTCAGCCCATAAAACCAAACGTTACGTGTTTGGAGAAAAAGATGGCTTATAAGTCTGAAAAGCCAAAAATCATGGCTACCAAACGGACACTCAATTGGGTCGTTTCGTTGACTCAATTTCAATTATTGTTTTTAAGTAAATATTTTAGAGCTTAATATGCTTTTATTAACACTTTCAGTCAATAAATAAAACGTCCCCTGTTTGCAGCATGAAATTACGCTATACAATAATGAGATCTTAATTTTAAAACGTGGATCTATTTCAAAAAAGATTTTAGCCTAAAAACTTCCATTTTCCTATGTTCAAAATTCTTTTTATTTTTATATATGCTTTATTGGTGTCATATGAAAGATAATAAAAAACCATGAATTTTGATATACTTCTTGTAAAAATTGAATTACAAATGAAAAAGTTATATCAATTCAAAAAATAGTGAGATTTTTATAAGACAATTTTTCATAGAATTCCAATAGCTTACTACTAAACTAACTACAATTCTAATTAACGGAAATTCTAATCTAACATATAAATCCTAAAGTAACGAAGTATAATAAATTAATATACTAAATTGGAAAGAGAATCTAGAAAATTATAATAGATGTTTGCTTAGAAGATGACACATGACAAAACTTTCCACAATTATATGTTTGAAATGTATTATTTATATTATATTTATATTATACCCTTTAAGTGCTTAAAAAATTATTACTAAAAGCAAAACAATTACAATCACATGCATCTTCTCATAGTGACACCGGCGCCACCAATAAAAGTAGAGCTATCGTAGAATCTTTGGCCACTAGGAGGAGGAGAAGGACACTACAAAAAAACATGGGATTGACACAGAATTTGGCACGGATGTACCGATTTTTCGTGCCAAATAGCTCGGGATTCGGCATATCCCTGTCAAATTCTTCTTTCTTTTTTCAAATCTCTACTAATCCTGTGTTTTTTGTAGTGGGAGGGGAAAAGAAGATATGGAATGGTTATGAGAAGAAGTGTTGACCTTATATTCTGCCCTTGTGAGTTACAACTTCAATTCTTCTTGAAAATCATTGCAACTAGCATGTAACCTCTTGTCATTGGAGCACCAGATGAGCTTGCCTCCTTTCATTATTGTAAAGAGGTGTAGTCGGGCATTAGACTGGGCTATGCTGGTATTAAAAAAATGTATAGATTTTTAGACGATTTTTTCATTTAGTTAAGAGAAAATTTAAATTTAGGGGGACTGGGGCCTAGGTTGGCTCCCTACCTCCGCCCCTATTGTTGTACAAGCACATAGTTGTCACTAGCTACTTCCGCCATATTCATTTGTGCTTTTTGGTTGACAATACAAAAAAGGTGGAATTCGATTTTTTTCTTATAACTTTTCCCTTTTTTGTTAGCAGTAATTAGATGATCTCGACTTTGATCGATGGACTAATCATGGCTAACAAGAACCTATATGAAAAACCCCTGAGAAAAGTAAATTTAAGTGGCTCGACCAATTTGAGTAATTAGATTCTCACTTCTACCTGTAAATCACCGAGTACAAGAAATCATTACACATAACTGAATAATTGTCTATGTCTTCAAATTCCTAACATAGCACATGAGAGAGCTGAGATTCAAACAATATCATATTTCCGACAAATATGTAAGGTTCCCACTTCATAGTACCACTTGAAACACTTAGTTATTGTTAGACATATATCTTTGTAATAGACTAGAAGTTCTGAGTTGTTATAGTCTATTATATACTACCAGCTAGTGTTCAGGTTGTTAAGAAGTCTGTTGACTTAACAACCCTATAAATACTTATAGCCGTACACTGTTATGAATAAGATATCATTCTGTTAGCTTCTATCTCTCTTTCTAAACTCTGTCATGGTATCAAAGCTTTAGCTCGGTCCATCCATGGCGATCTCAGATTCCGCCTCTGACTCTGCAACCTCCACAAAATCCACGACACTGGTGACTTTCGCACATCCGCTTCCAATCAAACTCGATGCTAACAACTTTATCTTCTGGAAACACCACGTAGAATCCATGGTGCGCGCACATAAACTTTTGAAGTTCATTATCAAACCAGTAATTCCTTGGCAATTTCTCAATAACGAAGATGAAGCAGCAGGAATTGTGAACGAGGAGTACTCTACCTGGGAACAACAAGATCAGATGTTGTTTTCGTGGTTGCTTGCATCACTTTCGGAAGCGCTTCATGCTCATGTCATACATTGCAGATATTCGCATGAATTATGGAGCGAAATCACCATGTTCTTCAGATCGAGTATTGTTGTGAAGGCTAGGCAACTCAAATCCGAGTTGTATAACACAGCGAAAGGTGATAGATCTATCTCTGAATACCTTTTTCGTATTCAAACAATTGCCAACAATCTTCTCTTGATTGGTGAACTGATATCATCCAAAGAACATATCAATGTGATTCTCGAAGGCCTACCTGAGGAATATGAGTCGCTGGCTTCATCAATCTCCTCACGCAGCATTCTCGATCCACCAACTCTCTCTGAAGTTGAATCTCTTCTCTCTGCCAAAGAGATATGACTTCAGAAGCTTCGTGAATCATCTAAGCAAAGTCTTCTATCTGCAAATGTTGCTCGCCTAGAGATCTCTACTCCAAATACTCCTTGAGTCAATGAAAATGTTTCTGCCAATGCTTCAACACAGGTTGCTCAGTTCAATAATAACAATGGTAATAATTCTTACAGAGGAAGAGGCCGTGGAGGTTATACACGAGGAAGAGGTGGCAGATATGGAGGACAAAATCCTATCATATGCCAAGTATGTGGAAAAACAGGTCATCATGCTCTCATTTGCTACCACCGCTACAATCCATCCTATACATCTCCTAATCCTTCACCTACAAATTCTTATTCTCAAAGACCTCCTGCTGCTTATCTTTCACCTATGTCACCACAACATTTTGATTGGAATCAGAATCTGCAACAACAATATCAGTACACACCACAACATCAGTATTATCACTCTGCATCATCTCCTGCTCAATACCAACCTACAGCTGCCTGGGCCAATGCAAACACCTCCATCTTAGGACCTCCTCCTCAAGCTCAAACTCAAGTTTGGTTTCCTGATTCTGGAGCTACTCACCATGTCACTGCAGACCCTCTCAATCTCCATCCCAGTGAGCATGTCACCACAACTGATAAGCTGTTTATGGGAAACGGTCAAGGTTTGGATATAAAGTCCATTGGTTTTACTTCCTTTCCCTCCCCCTATCAGTCCTCTATCTCTCTTTCCCTCAAAAATATTCTTCATGTTCCTTCAATTCTTAAAAATCTTGTCAGTGTTAGTCAATTTGCAAAGGATAACAATGTCTTTTTTTTTTAAGTGAAATTTATTGAAAAATAACGGAAGTAGTACAATGAAGAAATAAAAGAAAGAAAATAAAAAAAGTACAATGAAAGAAAAACCTAAGACTAGATCCAAGGAAAATCTCTGGACTGTGACCTAGTCCTCATGCTGTGGCGCCTTTTATTCTTTTGAGATTTCCGGTATATTTTTAGTTGGGTGTTCAGGTTGTCTGTTGGCAGACAATTATCTGAGGTAACAAACTGAGATTTGCTGCAAATCGCTCTGTTGAATTTAGATTTCTTAATTTCTGCCTGAGTTGAGATAGGAGGGCGACGATCGCTTTCGGTTGCATGTCCCAGAAAGTCGTCTGTGTAGAAAGAGTCATCAGAGTGATAAAAACTATCTGAGGCGTCTGAGTAAGCCTGAATTAGCCTGTGTTGTTCTCTTGGAGACAAAGGTTGTTGTATCTCTGAGAAGGCTTTCCGTATTTGGGATTCAAAAATAAGCTTAGAAATTGATATGGGCTCCTCTGAGATTAATGTGGTTTCTTGTAGCATGTGCATGTGTTCCTCCTCTGCTAAATCAGACATTCCCACCATATTAGAGAAAATTGCCAGAAATTCAATCAATCTCTTTGCCAGAAAAGTCTAGTGTATTGGATAACAATGTCTTTTTTGAGTTTCATCCTTATGAATGCTTTGTGAAATCTCAGGTTTCTAATCAAGTTCTATTACATGGTACTCTGGGAGAGGATGGACTCTATAGGTTCAAGTCTTTTCCTGCTATTGGTCTTCATCAATCTGCAACAAACACAAGTCCATCATCAAATAAGTCTAGTGTATTGTTATCTACATGAAATAATTCCAAAGTGTCTAGTCCTTCACAGTTATGTAATCTTTGGCATCTTAGGCTTGGTGACCCTCATTTTAAGGCTCTTAAACTTGTACTTCAACAATGTAATGTTTCCTTTATCAATAAAAGTGTTCATGATTTCTGTTCTGCATGTTGTATTGGTAAAGCTCACAGGTTACCCTCCTACACTTCTACTGCCATCTATAACAAACCATTTGAACTTATCTTCACATATCTCTTGGGACCAGCTCCCATGCCCTCCTTTGATGGCTATTCCTATTATATAGCCTTCATTGATGCCTTTTCTAAATACACATGGATATATTTGCTCAAAAGAAAATATGATGCACTTACTGCCTTTACTAATTTCTCCCAGTATGTCCTTACTCAATTCTCTGCAACAATCAAGTCCCTTCAGTCTGACTGGGGAGGAGAATTCAGACCTTTCACAAAACTTCTAACTGAAAAAGGCATAATTCATAGAGTCATTTGTCCACACACACACCATCAAAATGGTGTTGTGGAAAGAAACCATCGCACAATTGTTGAAAATGGTCTATCTCTTCTCTCTCACTCTTCATTACCTCTAAAGTTCTGGGATGCAGCTTTTGCCACATCTGTACATCTTACTAACCGAACTCCTTCAAAATCCATCTCCAATTCTAGTCCATACTTCAAATTGTATAACTCTTTTCCTGATTACACCTTCCTAAAAGTGTTT
The DNA here is from genome assembly GCA_945859915.1 of Cuscuta epithymum. Classification (NCBI taxonomy): domain Eukaryota; kingdom Viridiplantae; phylum Streptophyta; class Magnoliopsida; order Solanales; family Convolvulaceae; genus Cuscuta; species Cuscuta epithymum. The sequence continues at coordinate 2,036,635 of CAMAPF010000012.1, read as the reverse complement.
GGGTGTGCCTGTTACCCTTTTATTAGACCATATAATAAACATAAACTGGACATCCATTCTGAGGAATGTGTTTTTATAGGGTATTCACGCAGTCACAAAGGCTACAAGTGTCTCTCACCATCTGGAAAGGTCTATATCTCTAGGGATGTTGTTTTCCAAGAATCAAAATTTCCCTATCCCACTCTATTTTCATCCAAATCATCCTCTTCCCCTACTAACTCCTATCCTCTTTCTGTTCCCATAAGTATTCCATCTTCTTCTCACTCTTCCAATAATTCTTCCTTCTCCTCTTATGAGTCAGTTCCCTCTCACCATCAATCTCAAAATTCTTCCCAAGAACAATCTTCATCTTCCTCCAATAAACAATATCAGTCTAATCAACTTGATTCTACTGATACTTCATCTCCAACTCAACCCAATTATGACCTTCCTCATAATTCCCTTTCTCAATCTCAGTCTAGTAATCATGAACAATCTTCTCCTCCACATCTTCAGTTCCTCTTGTTCCTTTGACTAACACACATCCTATGAGGACAAGGGCTAAGTCAGGAATAGTAAAACCAAGACTTCATCCTACCTTACTGTTAACTCATATTGAGCCTAAGTCAGTTAAACAAGCTCTCTCTTCTCCTCAGTGGCTTGAGGCTATGCAAACTGAATACAATGCTTTACTTGCTAACAGAACCTGGTCTCTTGTTTTTTTGCCTCCAGGAAAACAAGCCATTGGGTGCAAATGGGTTTTCAGGGTCAAAGAAAATCATGATGGAACCCTTAACAAATATAAAGTTAGGTTGGTGGCTAAGGGTTTCCATCAGAGGTTTGGATTTGATTTTGGAGAAACCTTTTCTCCAGTGGTGAAGCTTGTGACTATCAGAATCCTGCTAACTCTTGTTGTTTCAAACAATTGGCCCATCCAACAATTCGATGTCAACAATGCCTTTTTGAATGGGGAACTGGATGAGGAGGTTTACATGGTGCAGCCGCCAGGATTTCAAGCTGAGGATACTTCTCTAGTTTGCAAACTTCACAAGTCATTATGTGGTCTCAAACAAGCCCCCAAGGCTTGGTTTCACAAGCTCACCTCAGTTCTCTACATTGCTGGCTTCAAACAAAGCAAATCTGATCCCTCTCTACTCATTTATCTCACTCCTGAGGTCAAGATATACATCCTTATCTATGTTGATGATATATTTGTCATTGGAAACAGCTCCACTGCTATCAAGCAACTATATCAGAAACTTCACTCAACCTTTTCTTTGAAGAATTTGGGAGACCTTGATTTCTTTTTAGGAATTGAGGCACATAAACTTCCTGATGGAAGTATTCATCTTTCTCAGAGTAAGTACATTAGAGATGTACTAAATCAAGCTGGTATGCTTGACTCTAAAGGAGTTAAGACACCTATGGTAAGCACCTGTAAACTTCAGAAGCAAGGCAGTGATACTCTTCCAAATCCCTCTTAGTACAGATCTATTGTCGGTGCTTTGCAGTATGCCACTTTAACAAGATCAGACGTTTGTTATGCTGTCAACAAAGTCTGCCAATTTATGGCTGAACCATTGGCAAGCAGTGAAGCATATTCTTAGATATCTCTCTGGCACTGTCAATCATGGTATCATCATCAGACCAATTCCTTTATCTGCAATGCCTTTGCCTATCCTAGCCTACTGTGATGCTGACTGGGCATCTGATCCAAATGATAGAAAATCCACTTTTGGTTCTTGTATATTTCTTGGAACCAATATTGTTTCATGGTGGTCAAGAAAACAGCTCAGAGTGGCAAGATCATCTACTGAAGCAGAATATAGGAGTCTTGCAGACACTGCAGCAGAACTCCTATGGATTCAGTTTCTTCTAAGAAAACTTCAAGCGTCTTTTGCTATTCCCAAAGTATACTGTGATAACCTCAGCACAGTTCAGGTAGCCCACAATCCTGTTTTGCACTCAAGAATCAAACATATGGAAATTGACCTTTTCTTTGTCAGGGAGAAAGTTCTTCTGAAGCAACTTGAAGCAACTTGAAGTCTGCCACATTCCTTCTCCTTATCAGATTGCTGACACTCTAACCAAGCCACTTTCAAGCTCCAGATTCCTTGAATTAAAACCAAAACTTAGTATGATGAGCTTTTAAACCAATCACCCTAGTTTTGAGGGGGGAATGTTAGGCATATATCTTTGTAATACACTAGAAGTTCTGAGTTGTTATAGTCTATTATATACTAACAGCTAGTGTTCAGGTTGTTAAGAAGTCTGTTGACTTAACAACCCTATAAATACTTGTACTCGTACACTGTTATGAATAAGATATCATTCTGTTAGCTTCTATCTCTCTTTCTAAACTCTGTCAGTTATACCACCACTTGAACTAACCCCGGGACAATAGGATAATTTGAGAAAAGGCTCCCTATACAAATTCACTTGGGTAACTTTTACTACTCCGTAATATATAATGGATGTGGCGTTTCATTAATGTTTGTTCAGCTGATAGGCCATTTTGTCCTTAGCTTGAGCAAGTTCAGCATATTGATTTGGATAAAATGCTTGAGCAAGTAAGCATTTTGTCCTTAGCTTACTACTTCTTTATTCTATTTCTGATTTCATTAAATTTTATCCAAAATATTCCCCTTTAAAGACTCACATAGTGTTAAAACACGGGATTCCATCCTAAAAGGTCAACCTGATAGGAGGAGTAATTCAGATCTTAATATAGCACTTAATTCCTTCACACATTTCCGGTGTGGGAATTTAACACCCCTCTTCACAATCAGACACTTCATCTGGATTGTGTCATCATTCATTTTTTCATTGATTCGTTATTGTCATTTTTTATAATCACGTCATCATATTTCATAAGGGGGCCCATACCATGAATCGGTTTCTCTCTGATACCATGTTAAGACTCAGGTTCGATCTAAAATGTCAACTTGATAGGAGGAGTAATCCAGATCTTAATATAGCACTTAATTCATTCACACATTGCTCATTAAGAATCAGTACACAATCAAATGGCGAGTCATGTTTGTACCATACTAAAATCTTAATTCTCCATGCAAAATTTTGTAATAATATAAATAAAGTTACTTTTTGACAGAATTAATTGAAAACAATAATTTTAATATTACTCCGTATTATTTTGTGGAAAGATGCTCTTTTTGTATCTCATTTATATTGGAACTTTTGTAGTCTCAAAAGCATTATAACTACTTATGTTTTACATGAAAATTATATATAGTGAAGAAAAGAAGAGAAATCAGACAAATTTCTTCAGTTTTGCACATACAACAACTATATAATCAAAAGTGACGAAAGATATGTCACAATTCAAAGGAAACTTGGGCCCCACACTTCTAGGTCATTCACGGGGATCAAAAGATGATGAAAAGGGAAGAGTGTTCAAAAAATAAAACTCTGAAGTCGGGCCTAGGTCAAAACTGGCACATGACTTTGATCATCCGAAGAGAGAAATAAACTAGTCGAAAAATCGCCGGAAGGAATCAGCATATGGTCCACCCCAACTCTGGCGCCAGAGATGCAATTTTCATGATTTGTATGTCCAAAGTTGACTCTTCCGCTGACCTTGCCCCATAATCAGCGTCGAAGTTGGGAAATCTACTAAAAAATAGCATAACGTGCAAGGTATTCTTGAACTGAAATGAAGATATTTGGAGGGTATGACTCAAAAATTTTGCCCCAGTCTGATCTGGGATCATGAATAGACTCAAAAAGTATGTTCTAACCTTTATAAACCCTCCAATCCATCCAAATGCACCATTCAATTCATCAGTGCATATCAATTTTTATAGTTGTTGCATGTTTTTCATGGTGCTCTTGAAGTGTGTGGGCTCATTTCTTCCATCCATTCATGTTTAGGTAACAAAGTAGTAATTCACGTTTTAATCTCCTTAGAGCTGAAACTATAAACTATGTTGCATAACATCTAGAGGTTTATATGGTCAACCAAAGTTGTAATATAGATCGTTCTCTAGAAGAATAAACATACAAATTAAAGTATTAAGGATGGAAATGTACTCGATCTTGTATGGTACGTGTGTGGTATCTTAATATTTAACAAGGTTTTCTCTATATGAATATGAGTCGTAACGGGACTCACACGTAGAGAATTGAAAACCATGCTTTCACTGCCTTAACCGAAGTCGGAAATATAGTAGTGATACCGCATTCATAAGTATTGATAAAGAACTTATATATATTAAACTCTAGTTAAAGTTTAGTTGAATTTTGATGGTTTGTTCGTTTTATCATAAATTCATATATATATATATATATATATAATAACAACAAAATATCTGAACTTTATACATATTCTCTACTTTAATTCTTAAACCCGAACTTTATAAAGCAATGTTTCCATGTGGATAGACCCAGTACCTTGCTTGTATATACTACCTCTGTCCCCCTATTATTGTCTCATTACGGTTTACGATGCTTAACCGACGATAAAGCAAACGGATCCTTGTCCGCATTCAAATTAAAAAATTACATATTCAGAAACTACATTAAAAGCTTTACAAAGTCGCAAAAACCAGAATCAAATTTCATAAAAAATTCATATATAAAGTAAGAGATTAAGAATGATTTGTGTTGACCAAGTGAATAAAAAATGGGACCATAATTGGGGGACGGAGGGAGTATTTTCTTACTACATCGACACTTGTACACTTGTCATTAAATTAAGCCCGACCATAGTCCTTTTCTCTTAATTTTTGTAAGTAATTTCGGATCTTAATTAGTTTTGAAGTAACTTACACATTTAGTCTTTGGTGTTTTCTATTAATAACATATCAATGTAATTAAAAATGGGAAAATAACCCTAAATAGGACTAAACCAATTCCTAAATGCACATATATAATTATGTTATGTATCTTCCCAATATAGAATTAAAGTATACCATATCTTTCTATTCTACCATTACCATAATTAACCGCACATGATAATCATATTTTAATTTTTAATAATTAAAAAAACAAAAAAAGTATTTTAACTTATACAAAGAATTATAAGAAATACCAAAATTGTTAAACTAATAAAAAATACAAAATTTAAAAAGAAATAAAAATATATTAAAAAAACACATCAAAAATAAAAAATAAAAAATATTAAGGTATTTCCTGCAACCCTCGGCCACCTCCCAGCGATGTCACACTCGATCAATGAAAAGAATGACATTTCACATAAAAATTGTCATTTTTCTCTAAAAATGCCACGAATACGTCATTTTACTATTTGAAAATGTAAAAAATGATCTCAAAAATTGCCATCAAGATGTCATTTCTGACACATGTTGGCATTATGTTTTTGGTGGTTGGGGTTGCTGGTGCTGGGGGGTTGTTCAGGCGGCAACAGAGACCTACATATATATATATATGTGTGTGTGTGTGTGTGTGTGTGTGTGTGTGTGTGTGTGTGTGTGTGTGTGCACACACACACATCCATCCATCCATCCATACATACATACATACATACATACATACATACATACATGCATGCATGCATACATCCATCCATCCATACATACATACATACATACATACATACATACATACATACATACATACATACATACATACATACATACATACATACATACATACATACATACATACATACATACATACATACATACATGCATACATACATACATACATACATACATACATACATACATACATACAACATACATGCATGCATGCATGCATACATACATACATACATACATACATACATACATACATACATACATACATACATACATACATACATACATACATACATACATACATACATACATACATACATACATACATACATACATACATACATACATACATACATACATACATACATACATACATACATACATACATACATACATACATACATACATACATACATACATACATACATACATACATACATACATACATACATACATACATACATACATACATACATACATACATACATACATACATACATACATACATACATACATACATACATACATACATACATACATACATACATACATACATACATACATACATACATACATACATACATACATACATACATACATACATACATACATACGTACGTACATGCATGCATATTGGTTCAAGTGAGAAATGCATCTGATGTGAGAAATGAGAATGAATCCCAGTCATTGGATTTCCGATTTTGCATTGAAAATAGCTTGATGTTGCAGTAAGATTTAATTTTTTGCAATGTTATACTAAAACTGTTTCATATTGCACTAAAATTTGACGACGTTGCACCAAAATAGCTTCATGTTGCACTAGATTGTTGTAATACGGATTTTTCAGAAAATGCCACCAAAGTGAGTTGCATATTTTAGTGCAATATAAAATGTTTTTACTGCAAAATAGTTGAATCCAACGGTTGAGATTCATTCCCACTTCTCACCTAAAGGGTTCTTCTCACTTGAACAGTTGAACCTTACCCTATGTGTGTGTGTGTGTTATGTTTTTATTTTTTTTATTGTCATTTTTTAAGTTTTTTATTTTACGTAGATATTTTTATATTTTTCTATTTTTTTTATTTAATATTTATTTTTTGTTTATGTTTTTTTTTAATTTTTATTACAATAAGTTATGTTATTAATTTTATTTTTTAATTATTAATGAAATATGAATTGTATGAAAAAATAAGGATATATAGAATTGAAAAGCTATTCGTATTCGGAGAAATTTAAAGTTGTACTCCTATTCTTGTAATTAAAGTTTCATTTAGTCTTATTTGGAAAAAAAAATCCATTAAAAACTTGTGAAAACTTTGCCCCTTTTTGTGCAATATGTCACACATGTCGTCTCTCAATTTTGCGACATTTCGTAAATACATACAATCATTGCCCTTAATAATATTAAAGTGAACTTTGTTAGATTACTACAGGCGAGGACAATAATTACAACTTGTTATACATTTAGACATTTGCAAATTAAATCAAACACAAGAAATACATTTCACTATGCCAAAAATGACAATTCTAATTGCGATTTTCCATTATTTCTGTATATATATTATTAATAACAAATAAATTAATTTATATTTACTATTATATATGTTGTTGCTACCAATTCGCAGACTAAGTAAAGAATAAAAGAAATGTATACTAACAAATTGAAACATAATTAGAAAATAAATCTTTAATTAGACCATAATTATCGTGTTTGATATGATTTGATAGATGTCTAATAATATATACTACGCATTTATTTTACAATTATCAAAGTTTGGACGGTTGAACTAAGGTTAATAACACAGTGAAAGTCCCTCTTATCCTTTTCCGGATTACATTGTACTTAAGTGGTCATTTTGGACATTTTGGAGTCAATTGAGCAAAGGAATGTAAAAAATACCAGAATATAATGAGTTAAATAAAGAAAACATTTTTGTACGTATATTAGAACTCAAAAACAAATTACGATTCTTATTGCATGACATGGGAAAATCAATATAAAAGTACAAAAAGCACGCAAGTTACATATATATAAAGCTACATATATAAACTTTACGCAAACAAACTAGTTGAACCAGCTAGCAGCCAGTTTGCAGATAACATAAACAGGCCAAAATCTGCATGCATCCATGCACGCAAATGACCTACTCATAAAGTTGACCGGAGATACGACTTTACTTCTTTTAGTTGACCGCCGTCAGCCTCGGCTCTACATCCAGCTTTGAAATCTCCACCTCCGCCGGGTTACTCTTGCCGAAATGGATCTTTTCGGAGCAAAGGAAAGCTCCGAGCTTCACAATGTCGACGAGCTGTTCCTCCGTCAGCTCCGGCGGTTGCTGCTTCTTCTCCTCCGGTTCCAGCACTAGCACCACCGGCGACTTCGGCGGGACAGATACTTGCTGCAGGGGAAGTTTCTTCATGTCCTCATTTTTTCCTTTGTAAATCATGTAAAGAACCATTTGGAGAATGCTAAAGAAGAATCCCAATACATTCGGCACCTAAATATGTAAATACATGCATGTGTTAGATAAAATACACTTATTACCTTAAAATATTTGTGTCTTAAAAGTTTGTGATCTTTTAATTTTTTCGTCAATCATGTTTAACTTTGACAAATTATATTTTTTTATACTACATGTGTAGGAAACTATTTATAATAAAATGATGTGAAAATGTTTTTTGTTCGAAGTATTTTCATAGAAGTTAAAAATTTATAAATCACACACTATTATAACTTATAAGTAATACGGACTACTAATTAAAATCATGGTCCAAATTTTACCACCATTGATTTGAAAAATCAAAGATTGATAAATTTTTGAAGGGTAGAGACAGTATTAATTGTATCTATGTTTAGGCATCATTTTTTGATCTACTATACTTACCGCTATGTTTATGTCTTTTAAGAGCAAACCATAGAAGAACCACATGACAGCGCTGAATGTTAAGAAAACTGATAAAAGAATTGGCATATGCTCAACGCTCTTTGTCTTGATTACTTGCCTCTGCATGATTAATAGAAATTAATTAGTAAGAAGATTAATTATTGCAATAATTACGCATGTACCCAAAATACTATTAAACCACAACAACTTTCGGACTTCTCCCAAGTACAAGTAACATGTTTTTATTCCCAATTTGAAATCAAAGCATGCTAATTTAATTTATACGATCGTACTTCAACATATTACTAGCTAACATGCTTAGTTTTTTATTTTTTCAACTAACATGCTTAGTAATTAACTAAGAAAGATGAAAAAATAATATATAGGGAGTAGCAAAACACTTACCACAATACACAAGGGGGCGACAAAAACACACAAGGAGAAAACGAGGCAAACCCAACCGACAACTTGGGCACGAACCGCCCCTTGAAAGAGAAATTGAGAGACGAGGACGACGGCCCCGAAACCTACGAGCTCCATCAATACAATCATCTTCACTGTCTGCATCCTCGCTTCCTTGGTCGCGTAGTAGATGTAGAAGCTAACGTAAATGGTTTCGATGAAACACCCGAAGGAGTTTATGGTAATGAGAAGGGTGGTGTTCGACTTCAGGAAGGCGTAGTATATCCATAGCATTGAGCTGAAGAGCGCAACCACATACGGAATCGATTGATACCCCTCAGCTGATTTCTTCTTGTAAATCTTATAGAATGTAGGCCTATATAAATCCCGTCATACAAATAGTTAACTTCAACAAAAATAAGAAGGAATCACTATGATTTTAAGTCCGATGTGAACCTAAATCTATTAATAGTATGAGACCCTAAGAGGTGTCTTAAAACAAATCTATTTGTGGCTTGACCATTCTGGTCAAGCCACCAAAATAACAAATATAAGATATTAATATCTTGTTAAGGTGATCTCGCCTTTTTGGTCCTCATAAAGTTGACCAAATACCATATGTAAATTAATTTGTTAAAGAAAGAGAAATCAACCTAATTTAATACTAGAACTTACAAAGGAGAGAGGAAAACAATGAAGGAGACTATGTTCCCAAGCACTCCAAAAGTAAAAGCCAAGTGACCACCCAAGAGAGCCATTGATATATGATGATACTCTTTAATTTGTGTGTAAATTAATAACCAGGCCACCAAGATCTGATCAGAATAGAGTTATTATGAGCTAACTCTATATCTGATGATGATCCGTCGGGTCGGCGTTATAGTGTGTTCTGAACCGATCAAGTTAGTTCACAGCGAATGATCTGAATGAAAGGAAATGAAGGTTGGGAGGTCTTTATATAGAGGGAAAGTGGAAAATTTTGTTCTCTAGCGACCAACTTTTATATTGTTATGTTTGTACGTGCAATTCAAGTATTTTGAATTTCATTTGATACGAAATCTATTTTTTATTCTTATTAATTATATTCATTTTATTTGTTTTCATTGTGTAAACTTGAAATTAAAGTGCAGTACGTACTTTTGAATATCCTGTTATTGCTCATAGTGAAAATCATTTCACCTCTTGGTTGCGAGTTCTGGATCCTTCAAATTAGTGAATCAAATCATTTATATGTATCATTATCCGGAATATAAAATAAGATAGCTCAAAAATACATTTAAAAAAATCTACAACGTATTATATTTGAACATCACAAATAAACCATTTAGACGTCAGGGCAATGATTAAAAGGTGTACAAAATCACACGGAATATCATTAGAGTTGGAAGTCTTTCAAAATACTCTCTACTTCTACGTATGTTGTGTGAACGTATGGTTGTTTATTTGCCACTAAGATATCTATGGTTAGCCCACTTAGCCGATGGCCGTATATATGACATTGTTTTTCTTTTTCGGTTTTTCCTAAAACAATATATATGCACATATATAACTACGACGTAGTATTATATTATATTACAAATACTACGTATTATATATGTATTTGGTCTATAATATAATTGTTTTAAGGATATAATTATTACATAGAGAAAAATTATGAAATACGTAGTAAGAGTAAAACATAGATGCTGTACAAATAAGATCGTCGTGGTTTTCTTCATAAACAGGACTCATTGCGTCTTTTTTGACAAGTTTTGTGATTTCATTAGAATCAAATAAACCCTCTTTTGAGAATAAAACATGGCTACTCTCATTTGTATAACTTATCTATATTTTGCTCCTATTTGGACAAATTTCTTTTACATACTAATATTTAGTAGTAGGTCTTAGGGTTTGTTTGGAAACACTAAAAAACATTTTCCAACTTTTTGTTTAAAAAAGCTAAAAAGGGTGACAACTTCTACTTATATTAACACTTAAAAATTAGCTAAAAGCTAGAATCTTCTATTTACTTTTTGTATTACACAAAAAACACTTATTTTACCAAATACTACCAACTTTTACTTTTCAAAATCACATTTTTTTCAAACACTGCCAACTTTTACTATAAATCACTTTTTCTCAAATCACTTAAAAAAGTTCAAAAGTGATTGTGAGTAGTGTTTGCAAACAAACCCTTATATTGTTATATTAAAAATATTAGCTAATACATTGCACATTAGCTATGCTACATTTTTTAATATTCTAACATAAAGAAAAAAATATCCAATTAAATTGAATTGCAAGTATAGAGCACCACTAGTTCAGATAAATCAACTCAAATAATGAAATTTGTAACGACCCGAAAACTTCAAGTTTCTTAGGGTGCGCAAGAGTGAGGACAAAGCGTGCGGTAAAAGGCTAGTGTTGGATTGTGAGCACAATATTGAGTCTGAAAGGCAATCAGGAGTAATTACCTCGGGCCCTGCGAGGCGGGGTGTTACAAGTGGTATTCGAGTAACCCTGCGACAGTGTGTTGATCCAGTGGATATCGAACATGGACATAGCACATGAGAATTCTTGTAACACCGTCCCCAAGTACGGTAGTTGTTCACGAGCTCGGATGTGGTCTGGGGTGTGACAACTCTCGAGATTGATTGGGGTTGACTTACAGGCGCAACGAGGATGCCCCCCCATTGGGGGTGATTGTAATACTCGAGATTAATATAAAAGCATTAATGGTACTATCCATATGAACAATGTGCATCTCATTTACGAAGCTCATTTCCTAAGAACTTCAAGTTAAGCGCACAGGAGTAGTTTTGGGATGTGTGGTCCTCTGGAAAGTTTATCGGGGTGCACACGAGTGAGGAAAAAGTGTGTGGTAAAAGGCTCATACATGTTAGTTTGTGAGGACGAGTATTGCGTCTGGCACACGGGGCGGGTGTTACAAAATTGCTTGATACCTTCTTAATGGTACGGTGTCTGAGTTAACCTGATTTGACTAATGTTTTATCATTTGAGGAATCGATGTGTTTTAAATAAAGTATTCATTTCATTTAGCTTTGTGCATTCATGGTATAAAGGTTTAGAAGCCCAAAATCAAATATTCATGGTGCCTTGGAAAGAAGCTAGTGGCTGTTTTGGGATGGATAGACGTCTCGAAGGACTAAGGAAGCATGGGAGATTGATTTCTTAGTTTGGGGCTTAATCCAAATTAATTATGTCCAAAATTACTTCTTAAATTTGTCCCTATTAGTATCAATTGTAGGAAACAAGCATTACTCATGTTAGGTGTTCACTTCACCGACTCAGACCACACTCAACGATTACACAAAGCACAAACCAAGCTCTTGAAAGGGTAACACACTCATTATATTCCATCCCTAACCGTCCCAACGCTCACCAGACACACAAAGGAAATAGAGTAGAATAAGAGTTCGAACGGAGGAATGATGAGGAGCAGCGGTTCAGAGAGAACCCTAGATCTCTCTCTCTCCTATCACTCTATCTCTCTCTTGGTCGAACAAAACAAAAGTATCTCACACAAAATAGGTTATGCATTATATATAATAGGGTTAAAAGAAACCATAGGCAACAGTTCCAGAAGCGGGCGAATGGGGCGGAGGAGCTGGGATGGACGCATGTAAGGGCCAAACACTGTTGGTTTGAACAAATAGGAGATGGGCTGACTTAGCCCATAGGCCAATACCTCCACATTCTCCACTTTATTGGCTTATGGTTGATGCTAAGTAACACAAAGAATGAGTATGTGGTTCATCATTTTCGGGTCATCATCAGTGACATCCCAACGGACATGGATTGGTGAACAAGTTGAAGATGCACAGAGACACTCTAGGGTCACAAGGATCCAAAAACCAAATTGGAGAAATACACAGACTCTCTGAGTCATAAAGACTCAAAACAAAAACAAAACACAAAACAATCCTCCATAATCCTAAATCACAATTTGCTTACAAGCTAATAGCTTATCTGCTGTTAGGCACTTCGTCCCCATATCTGTATATTCAGCTCAGAAGGGATTTTGGACATCTTTATCTTACTTGCATCAACAACATCAAAATTAAAGTGGAATCTAATATCAATATGTTTAGTCCTATCATGAAAACCAAGATTTTTGCACAATTGTATGGCAGATTGGTTGTCCTAGAAAAATAGTAACATCCTTTTTAAGGTAACCAATCTAAAAAACAAATTGTTTAAGTTAAATAGCCTCCTTGAAGGCCTCCCTAGCAGCAACATATTCAGCCTCTGTGGTAGAGAATCCAACAATGGGTTGCAACTGAGACTTCCAGCTAACACATAATCCACAAAATTAAATGTGAAAATGTAGAATGTATAGTTTGGAGGGAAAAGTACGGAAAAGGTACTTGTGGTTGAGCCCGTTTTCAAATAAGATCATGTGTTTCATTCTTTATCAAAGTGGTTCATGTGTTTGAATTCTGTTACCACAAGAGGGTCACGCCATTAAAAAAGTCTGAAAAAGACCGTTAAAAGTAACTACGATTTTCAAAAGTGCCCAGAAAATTAAAACAAAAATACCGAAAGGTGCGCCTCGTCAAAATGACCTTCAAACCACCTTCGCCTTTGGATTTTTCAGATCTGTTTAAATTATTTTTAAAAAATGATTTCGTTGATATTCCGGTGGACTTTCCAGTGACAAGGGTGGCGGAAAACAAAAAAGAAAGATGGCGTAGCGTTCGTTTTATTGAGGCGCACCTTCCGGTATTTTTCTTTTAATTTTTCGGACACTTTTGAAAATCGGAGTTACTTTTAATGGTCTTGTTCAGACGTTTTTAACGGTGTGACCCTATTTTGATAACGGAATTCAAACACATGAACCACTTTGATAAAGAATGAACCACATGACCTTATTTTAGAACGGGTCCAACCACAAGTACATTTTCCGTGCTTTTCCCTAGTTTGAATCTACATAGCCACACAGTTTGACTCTTTCAGAACGTTTAGCAAAAACTAACTCATGATTAACATATGCCTTAAGGTACCTTAACAATCATTTCAAAGCATTCAAGTTCATAGTACTAGGATTAGACACATATCTACTTAAACAACTAACAGCATAAGCAATATCAAGTCTAGAACTAACCATCAGATACATCTCATAACCAATGGCGATAGAGTAAAGCACAAACTTCATCTTCTCAATTTAAGGACCAGTCTTTGAGGACTCTTCCTTACTTAACACAAAGTGGGATGTAAGGGGAACATTCATTGGATTAGCATTGAGCATATTGAATTTACCAAAACCCTTTTTAACATATGGAATCTGGTCAAAACGAGTGTGGATGCATTTCTATCTCTAACAATATTAAAACCAAGGATCCTCTTGGCATCACCAACGTCCTTCATTGCAAAATTTTCACATAAGCATCTTTGCGTAGAAGCAATGGACTTTAGACATGGATTAATAATGAGCTCATCATCCACATAGGATCAGCAAATAAATAAGCACAGGAGAAATACTCTTATAGTACGGGCAGTGATCACAAGCATATTTGGAAAATTTCATGGATCTCGTGCATTGATCAAACATAATAGTCCACTGTCTATGGGATTACTTCAGGTAATACAAGGCTTTTGTAAGCAGAAAAAAGTGACGTGATTACTCCTATTGGGATCCACAAACCCTCAGGTTGGGTCATGTAAATTTTCTTATCCAAGCTAAGTCACTGTGCAAAAAGGCAGCAGTAGTACCATCTATTTGCTTTATCTCCCAGTCATAGTAAGCAATCAGAGCAAGCATAATACGAACATTAGTAAACTTAACCACATGAGCAAAGATTTTAGCATAATTTACCACCTCTGTTTTAGTAAACCTCTTAGACATTAGCCTACCCTTAAACCTAACAGAATTAGACTCCTCTTTGACTTTGTAAAGCCACTTACACTCAACAACCGAGTAGTTTTGGGGTCTAAGGACAAGGGACCAGGTCTGGTTCATATGCAAAGAGTTCATCTTACTTTGGACAGCCTTAACCCAACGTTGGGACTCATTTGAGTCTAAGGATTCCTTATATGTATTGGGTTCATTAAGATCAAAGGACTCAAACACAGTAAAAGCAAAGTCAGAAATATCACACACGGTAAAAGCATAATCAGACATAGAATTAGCCTTCTTCTTATTAGATTGAACACAGGTCGAAATGAGTGTGTTACCTGGTGGAGACAAAGTTACTCAATGTTCGTTGTCAGTGAACAGAGGAAACAAAATAGAAGAAGAGTTCGCACGGAGGAATGATAAGGACTATCGGTTCAGAGAGAACCCTAGCTCTCTCTCTCTCTCCCTCACTCTCTTTCTCTAGGTCAAACAAAATAGAAGGCTCTCGCACAAAAGAAGACAAAGGATATGCCTTATACATCATGGGTTTAAAAGAACTCCTACCCGATGGTTTTAGAAGCGGGCAAATGGGCGGAGGAGCTGGGCTGGACGCAAGCAAGGGCCAAACACTGTTGGGCCGAACGGATGGGAGATGGACTTCCTAAGCCCATAGGACAATACCTCCATATTATTCACCTTATTGTCTTATGGGTGATGCTAAGTAACACAAAGAATGAGTATGTGGTTCATCATTGTCGAGTTACTAGTGACATCCCAATGGACATGGACATGGACATGGACATGGACATGGACATGTGAATCGTGATATTATTAGGTCGAAATTATGGGCTTCCTTAGCCCATAGGCCGAACTGAGTGTGTTACCCATTTGAGAGCTTGGGTGGTGTTTTGTGTGATCGTTGAGTCTGGTCTGAGCCGGAGAAGTGAACACCAATCAACTCATGGTAAAATACTTCTCTACTTATTTCCTTTTAGGATATTAATTAAGTTCCTACCTGATTTGGGATTTTCCTTATTTCATTTTAGGAAACTTTAGGGTACTATAGGTTGATCTAATCACCTATAAATATGTGATCTCTTACTTTGAAAGATTTTACATCGTAATACAAAAGATATCTCTTGGGGTTAGGTCATGAATAATACTAACTAAAATGATTTGGATAAAAATAAGACCTCTTTTAGTTATTACCAACAAAGTGACTGTGCGTGTATGTGAATGCCAAATATGCCATGCCCAGCCTAGTTACCAACCAAATACGCATTATCATCTCTCCACGCATGTGTTCCTACGCAATGATCAGAAAAATATTTATTTGATTCTTATATTATTCCTCGATTATAATTACAAGTTGACCATTTATAATTATTTGATCGGATAATTTACAATTACACATCCAATCAGTTACAATTATTCATATGATCAATTATAGTTACCTGACGCATCAGTTACAGTTATTTGATTCAACCAGTTACAATTATCCATTTCGATTAGTTATAGTGATCTAATCCGATCAGTTACAATTACTCTATCCGACTACTTACCTAGCCCGGTCAGTTACAATTACCCTTTTTGACAAGTTACAATTACCCGATCCGTCTAGTTACAGTTACACGATCCAACCGATTACAGTTACCCGATTCGACTGGTTACAATTACTCAATCCGACAAGTTATAATTGCTAGTTGTGACCAGTTACAGTTACCCGACCCATTCAGTTACCGTTACCCGATTCAACCTTACCCGATTGAACCAATTATATTTATTCGATTCACCCGGATTATCCGGTCTTATAGTGACTACCGCCCCCGACCACCACCGCCAACCACCACCTCCGATGACTAGCAACGCTCCACCACTGGCCGCCGCAGACGCTAATCAAGCCCTCCGGTCACCACTGGACCATTGTCCCAGCTCCCCAACCCCCTCTTCAGGTCCCAGACAACTCTCTAGCCCCTCTCTAGTCCGTCACCACCCGGATCTAGCCGTCTGTCACCCCTTCACCACAGCACCACTTCCGACCATGTCTACTCCCCAACCTCCCAACCCCCTACCCAACCCCCAACCCCCTCCCTACACCTACAACCGCTGCATCTCACCTGACAAACCCGACAAGTCACCACCACCACAAACCCTAGACACGAGAACAGAAAGAAGAAAGAAGATCGGTGAACAAGACGGCTATATCGGCGGAGATTTTACATTCGAACGGAGAAGATAACGGCGAGAGCGTACAAAGGCTATCTTCATCTTCGCAAAGCTCCATAGCTATGTTCCTGATCTTCGTCTTCAAAAAGCTCCGTCTCTTACATCGGTGAAGAAGAGTTGCATCTCCGTCGTCATAGCTACTGAAGGTGGATGATTTCTTCAAAGAATTTTTTGTCATCGTCATGCGCCACTCTCCTATGCGCAAGAAGAGCTTGAAGTTTGATGAGGATGGAAGCTGGGAGTCGGGCATAATTGGATTTTAGGGATTTAGAGGCATTTGGGGAATTTCATATCATTTTAGTCACTTTTTTTTTGTCTTAAACGAAAATCGGTCCTGTTTTTTTCTAATCAAAACCTATAAGTCTTAGTTTTGTCATTAATACTAATTTCTTTGCTCTTAATTGAGGGTATTTATCAAAAGTTGTCTTGCTCTCTAAAACTAGAACCTTGTGGAAGCTTTGCTCGTTCCTGCAAAACCTAGCGTGATTTCGTGGGAAACTAGGGTAATTTCAACAAGGGTGTAGATATTCATGGTAGGTCGTGTGAAATCTCCCATCACTTCGATCTACCTTTCAGCAGCGCACACAGTCACTGCCTAGACCGCTACAAGGTTTGACAGTCAAACACTATCCACTATAGAAAAGTACTGGACTGAAGTCGACAATTGAAAAGTTGAATTGTCAAACTTCGACAAACTAAATGAAGAACCCTCGAAGTCACGAACTGACGAAGTCGACGAAGTAAATGAAGAAACACTATGGGCATATTACAATTGATCGATTAGTCATTAATAGAAGAGAGATTGAGAGCTTGAAAAAGGAAACTAACTCAGGCCTATGTAAAATTCAAGAAAACATTACCGTTTCAATTGGAAACCAGATTGAGCGATAAAGCGCGCTTTAATTTTTCTGATTCTCGGGGCGATACATCCAAATCTCTGGGGCGATTTAATTAATTAGAAGAGAAGATGAATAGATGCAAAATATGGATGAGGAGCCGGTGAAAGGACGAAATCGGGAATAACATAGGCTCTCCGCCCTTCTAGAGTCGACGAATATAAAAAAAATTATAAAACAACGCCTATTAGTGTGTGTATATATAATATATAAAATACTCCCGACGTCTCATAACATTCTTCCCAGTTTAACTTCTATTAGAGTTTAAGAAAGTGAAAATAAAGTGAAAATGAATGGTTGTGGTTAATTAAGTAAAAAAAAAGTAAATGAATGTTAGCCACACAAAACTTCCAAAAAAGGGAAATGAGAAGAATTTTTTGGGACATCCCAAAAAGGTTAGTGGGAAGAATTTTATGGGAAATAGGGAATATAATATTAATATTACATACTCGTATAAAACTATGGACCCCATACGAAAGATAAACCCTGTGGTCTGGTTCTCTTAAGCCTGGTCATGAACGATATACTGATCTGGTCTCGTCAAAAACTGAAATGAATTCAATTAAAAACATTTTTAATGGTGTTATGTTGTACTTTTTTGTTTTTAGTGTAGTGGAAGTAGTGAGTTTAAAATAAGAGAATGTAAAAATTTCCTCCAAAAATGCCCTTATCCTAAAAAAATGGATACTATAACGGGAACGTACAGGAATATGATCCATCACATAAACATGCACCATTGAAATCACATATGAAGTGACAATTGTTTATTGTGTGCAATAAATACGATATTATTATACGCTTAGCTCATGGTAGGTATAACAATGCACTTGATATATATTTTGGCATAGTATAATAATGCACTTGGAATAATATTGATGCACGTAAAGTAATGTGATAAACTCGCAAGATTTCAATCATAAGGTTGCATAAAGCATAAGAAAAGGGGTTTGAAAAGCATACATGACACGTAAATATCAGTTCAAATATGTGTAAATGGGTGGGGCCAGTGAGGTCGGACATTTGGCTGTTGGAGCCCAAAGCGCATGCTGCCAGCTTTTCGTGATCGCATTTGCTTGGAGATACACAACACGTATTTTGACCCTTCGTTGACACTCATTCCTGTATCGTATTTTTGTATTTCTATATATAATAAATACTACATCCGTTCTCTTTTAGTTGCAACGTAGGACTTTTTTTACTATTCACAGATTCTACTTTGACTACATTTTATTTATTAATATATTATGAATTAAATTTTTAAAAAATATTTTCAAATTCCTCTCATAATAAATTTTCAAAATCTGATTTTTTTGATTTTTTTACTAATAAGGAATGAAAGATATTAACGGTCAAACTTCTACGTTGGCAAGCGTAAAAAGTTGACTGTTGCAATTAAAAAAGAACGGAGGAAGTATATAATATAATAATGTTTGAAACCAATTCGATTTTTACAAGTACAAAGACATATTTTCAAATACCACTCATTATATAGGGAGAGATTTTAAAAGAAGAATAGATTTCAAGGCACGTTTAAAATATCGAACCTGTGGAAATCAAGTACTATTAATTGATTCTTGACGATTATGAAATGTTTCTAAAAACTTATGAGCACCAATGATGGTTAGGTCATTTTAGTAATGACAAAAATGTTAGTGTAACATTTAAGCAAAACCTAATTGTACCATATATTTCAGATATTGTACTAATTGTTTTGATATCCTCGGTGGTTATCGACTTCCGTTAAAAGTAAAGCTTTGAGCCTCCGACGACGTCAGTGTAGCCTTTCTATATTCCATTCTTTTTTTGAGAGAAAATTATACTCCCATTCATCATGAATAACAAGCCGCATACCGATCAGTTTTCAGCCTTCCCATTAATGTAAAGTTTAAAGGAAAACAATTATCTGTCCGCATGAAGACCATGAATGTTTATATAAAAAAGACTGGGATGTACGGCTTATTCTTCATCTCATGTGATCCATATCTCAAAGGAATGAAAGTAATTGGAAAATTTATAAATCTGGTTTTGTTGGTCTGCTACAAATTTGCTGAAGGATCCTTTGCTTTGTCATGTTTTGTTATGATATAAGTCATGCTATCCGAATGGATGAACGATTAAGAGACTGTTTGTTAATACTTTTTGTCGGCTTATTAGGCTTATCAGTCAACTTTTTCACCAAACACGTAATTTTTGCTTTCGCGCGCTGGATTGTGTTATAAGCAGAAAAAGAAAGATTGTAATTACTTTTCTGGCTGTAATGGCTGAAACTACTGTAAATGACCAATTTAGCTATTTTTACATATCATTTTTTCTTTATTTTATTATTAAAATATATTTTAAAAATAATTTTGCTTAAATCAGCAGAATTAGCCAATGCAATAACTTCAGCCAGAACTTCATAAATTTCAAAAGAATCAGCCAAATAAGCTGATTTTCGTACTACCAAATAACGGGGAGGACTAACTTTTACTCCGTAATAGTTAATTGGGATTAATGGGAGTTGTTTGGGTTTTGGGGGAGAGATGCTTTAAAAGGTTTAATATATATCTTGAGTAATAAATTATTTTTTTCAAATGAAAATGGGTGATTAAATGTCCAATCATCACCTATTTTGGTTCTTGAAGTATTAAGAAATTAGACACACATATCAAGATACTCCGTATATACTTATCCCTTTAAAACATGACATCTAAACTGGTTCTACGAACCCTTGTAATCAATAAACTACTACTCCGTATAAGGAGAGAAGTGGTTTCACGTGCTTTTAGAGTGTGATAAACTGATAAAGTTTCACAATGTGAGTAAAGTTTTTTTTCTCAATATTGAGCATTCAAAAAATTGAGCAGTGGTTTGTGTCTCGCATATTGAGCAGTGGTTTTTTGCTCTTATATTATTGTGTCTTTTCCATTTATCTAATTGGGCTATCTTTTGCTTTTAGCATATATTCTTGATGATTGTAAGTGCTTCCTTCACTAGCATGTGCCATGAATGACGAATCTAATTGTTAAGTCATCTATCTAATAAATATACCGAAATGTTTCTTAATTCTTATCAAATCAAGCAATGAGTGTTTAAGTTTTACATTTCAGTATGCATTCTAAATAAAATTATACCCTGATATTGTGCGTCTCATGATAATATCTTCATGTGCTCTAATTTATTCACTACTTCCATACTTCATTTTTATGTGTTTAGTCATACGGTTATTACTCCCTCAGTATCACAATAAGTGTCTCAGTGTCTTTTCACGTAGTTTAAGATAATTTATAGGTTTATTGTACACTTTTTTAAAAAGTATGAGAGTTTTGGTAATGTAGTAGTATTGTTTACTTTATTACCATACATTTAACATACTGATTTTGGTGGTTGACCTTCTAGGTTAAAGAAAATATTTACTTTATTAAGTATAATATAGCTGCTTTTAGGGTGGATTTATTTTGTAAAATGGAAGTGAGACATTTATTTTGATGGCAAAAAACGGAACGTGAATCACTTGTTGTGATGCAAAGGAGTAAATGTTAATCGTCTACCTTTGCTCTGAGGTAAGTATGTTTTTTTGTATCAAACATGATCAGCCAATGATCTTCATTTTGTATCAACAAACAATATATTCCGTATATATTTATATTATTGGGCATTAATCGAGTCGCACAAAGTGCGTATAAAAAACTAGTAGTTAATATAAATACTAATTCCGTCTTTATCAAAGTGGTTACTGACGAGTATCACTCCTTCCGTTTCAATTTGATTTGTAATCTTAATATTTTTTATTCAATCAATGTTATATCCTCCTATGTTAATAATTAAATAAATTTTCAATAATTAAAATTTACATATTCAGAAATAACATCAAAAGTATAGAAGCAGAAGTTGGAGTGTTTGGGTGAAAGTGCAAAAGCGATTCTGGTGCTCAAATTTACTCCTAAAATCGATTTTTTTTAGCAGCTAGGGGAGACCAACTTCTAAAAACTGATTCTGTTTCTACTTTAAAAGAGAAGCAGAAGCGCAATCAGTTCCAAACACCCCTAAATATTGAACACCCCTAAATATTGATGTCCTAATTAAATAAATAAAGTTGAACTATTGGAATTGACTAAAATATTGAGTTTGCAAATCAGTTTCGGACCGAGATAGTACCAAATAAATTTTACATACTATCTTGATCTTAATCATATACGAAGTACTTCGTATTAAGCATTATATTATTTACCTACTGTGTGTATATATATATATATATATATATATATATATATATATATATATATATAATAGAAATAATTCCTAAATTATGGCTGAAATAAATAAAGATAAGGGATATTTAAAAATGTGAGCAAGTAACTTTAAGTGTTCAAAGTTACATCATAGTGACTATAAATTATGTCTTAGCTTGGTAATTTTATTCACATTTTTTGTGCATAATTATTTATTAGTACGTAATATTTTAAGATAAACCTCTATAATAGAACATGAGATTACAAGCCCGTTTGGTAATTCATCATTTTAGCTTATCAGCTAACTTTTTATCAAACATGTATTTTTTTACTTTACATTTTGAATTGAACAATAATCAAAATAAGTTAGGTTGAAGTTATTTTTCAGGCTTAATTGATGGAAGTTATTGTAGAGCGAAACTTAAGGTATTATTCATATATGTAATTTTTTCCTAATTTTAATAATAGAATCTAATTTGTCCATAATCAACATATTCATCCAATTCAACCTGCATTTCATAACACTACAAAAAAACACGGGCGTAGTCACGGATTTAGTCACGGACTACAGTGTAAATTTTCCGTGACTAAAAAGGTTAGTCACGGTCATTTGCCGTGACTAAATCCGTGACTTAATGGGCGTGACTAAATGTAGTCACCGCCACATTAACCGTGACTACATGTAGTCACGGAATAGTCATGGACATCAGTCATGACTATTCTTATGCCGGAAACCCTACTCCGACGTCTTATTCACGGCTGTTGACCGTGACTATTACAATTTTTTTATATATATTAGTCACGGTTATGGACCATGACTAAGTTTTCAAATTTTGACAATTTGAAAAAGACCGCCCGCGGTTGCATTGATCCCTATTTTGAAATTTTAATTAGTCACGGACATTTATCCGTGACTACTGTTTTTTTCAAAAAAAAAAATCGGATTAACTTTAGTCACGGATTAAGGGCCGTGACTAAATTTTTTGTTTTTTAAAAAATTCGGGAATATTTTTTAAATAATTGGGAAAACAGTATACTTTTTTATGTTTATTTTAAAATTTGTAATATTATAATTAAACATGTTAAGTTTGTGAAAGCTTAACATGAGGGGGGAATTTTTTTAAATATTTCGGGTTAAAACATGAAAGGCGTAAACATTGTATAACTATAGAGAGGGATGCATATGAAACACTAAACATATATATTTAACATTAAACTAATTGTATAAACATATTTCATCTTAAACATATTTATTTAACTATAGAGAGGCATGCATATCAAACACTAAACATATATATTTGGAAATTAAATTTTTTAAGTAGTTACCATTTTCGGAAATTAAATTTTCGGAAATACCATTTTCCGAAATTACATTTTTGTTTAAATATTTTCATAAATTAAATTCGGAAATTGAATTTTTTAAAGTTACCATTTTGAAAAACAGTTTATTAAGTAGTTTAATCATGCGTATGAACATATATTAAACATATAATAATCTAAATCATTTAAACATAATTATCAGGCATACAAAACATATAAATCATGCATATTAAACATACAAAACGAAATTATCATGCAAAACTAAAAATCATGCATATAATAAATCATACATACAACTTTTGAACATTACAAAATGATATGAAACTAAAAATCATGTATCTTATCACATTTGAGTATAGTATCATGCATTTTTGGAATTTTAATCAAATATTAGAAAATAAGATGAAAAGAACACATAACCTTGACTGAGAAAAGAAAGGGCGGCGACGGAAGGCGGCGGACGGCTGCTTGTGGACGACGACGAAGACTAGACCGGCGGCGGTGACTGCGGTGGCGGTGGTGGTGGTTCGGGATGCTAGGCGGCGACGGCGGTGGCACTAACCGAACTGGAAGAGAAGGAAGAGAGCAGGGAGAGGTAGTTTAGGGTTTGAGAATTTGGGGTGCGTAGGAATGATAAAAAAAATGCTAAATGTTTGTTTTATATAATTGTGTAGTCACGGTCATAGTCACGGTCAGTGCCGTGACTAAACCCTTCGTAAATGCCGAAGTCAGGCCTGACGGTCAGAGCCGCCACTGACCAGCATAGTCACGGTCTGGTCCGTGACTTTGACCGTGACTATTTTCAGTAATTTATTTCACTAAATAATCAACTAACTAATTTTGACTAAATTAAATGAAATGCACACAATTCACAATAATAATGCACAAAATATAACTAATTATCTAATACTTAAATTTAACTAATATTATAAAAAATTTAAGTAATTTAACACTACATCTAAATTAAACCTACGTTTAACTAAATTTAACTAATTCATTTCGTTATTTAATTAACAACCTTTTTTTAAACACATTTCAATTAACTAATATTTAAATTTAATTAATATTATCAAAAGTTTAACGAATCTAACTTAATTAATTAGTTAAAACCTACGTTTAACTAATTCATTTTACTTAATGCATCACTATGTTTAGACTTACGTTTAGCTAACTAATTTAACTTAATTAACGCATGGGTGCTCTGCATTTGGATTATGTTGGCTGTTCGAACCTTAGGGTTTCCTAATTTGGGAATCCTCTTTACTCTTTAGTTACGCAAACTTATTTCTTATGTTGTCAATTATTTCATGTATTTCATTTTGGGTCAGGTCTAGTCCCCCAAAATTTCTTGTACTCATCATCAGTTTTAATAAAATAACGGCAACTGACTCCCGGCACTTGCCTCACTGATTTTGGTGGTTTGCCTTCCGGGATAAAAAAAAAACTTAATTAACACATAACTACGTTTAAACCTACGTTTAACTAATTTTAATTAAATTATTTTGTAAACCTAAAAATTTAACTAATGTTATGACATCAACACGTTTCTAGTTAAATATGTTGCTAATTAATTTAAATTAGCAACATATTTAAATAACCTCACTAATTTAATAGTTTTAATAATTTAAATTGAACCAACTAATTCTAAATAAAAGTAATAATTCAAATAACATACTTTATCTGCATAAACAGGGAAAATGACATAAGATAGACTACATCCTTCGATATTTGAAACAGATACTGTATTATATAGTACTGGGAATGAATTGGTGTGGTTCTGTTGAATGAGTTGGTCCTGCATATATAAAAAATTTAGTCACGGACTTAGTCACGGATTTGTCCGTCACTAAGCAAAACCGTGTACATTACGCGTCCAAACCGTGTGAAGAAAATTTTTTTTCAGGTTAGTGACGGAAGTAGTCACGGACATGTCCGTGACTATTTTTATCCGTACAGAATGCCGTTGTGAAAATTAAATTTTTTTTTAGTCACGGACCGTAGTCACGGATTTCTCCGTGACTACATCGCCGGAATAAAATAAGGCACGCCGGAAACGCAATCGGGGGCTGTCGGAGGATTTTAGTCACGGATCGGACCGTGACTAGTAGTCACGGCTTTGTCCGTGACTATTTTTTTTTTTAAAAGTCCGTGACTAGTCCGTGACTACGACCGTGACAAACTAGTCACGGACCAAATCCGTGACTAGTGTCCGTGACTACACGCGTTTTTTTTGTAGTGTAAATTACAACATATTTAATCGATTTGGCCAATTTGAGTGTTATTAAAGTGCTTTACATCTTAAAAAGTTAGAGAAAAGTTCATTATCTCATGCAATATTAGTTTAATACTTCGTATAATATTTTAAACTTCACTTTGATCTTGTATAACACCTCTAGTTTTGGTTTTAAGAAGTTGTTTATTACGGAGTATGATATTGGATGTTATAACGGTAACGTGCTATCCATGGTCTTATTCATACGAGTGATATTGTGACACAAGATATAAGCCAAGTCATTTTTGTATTACTAATAATGCTTAATTATTTAATTCATTTCTCCATAATCATGCTACTTACATTAAATGATTTTAAAGATGAAGTCTGAATTGTTATTAAGATTGATGTCGACAACAAAGTATTATTGGATTTGCATATCAAAAAATTATACGTAGTACTAGTTTTGTACCCGGGCATTGCCCCGGGTGCAACTCCCATATGAAACATTTAGTTTATAATTTTGTATATGTGTGAAATATATCTTTCTTATGAATTTTCTGATTCTCATTACCAAAAGCACTGAAACATTTATAATTTGATATAATACTATATAAGAATAAAGAAGTTAATTAGGATCCGTAACACATTAGAATGACTAAAACACATTAAAAATTGAAAGGTTGTGTTTCTAAATTATGGGAAATCTCTTTATACACAACAATTAAAATCTTCAATTCATCTTTGCTCTTGACCCTTGTAATTGGTCGTGAATGAAGATATTTATCTCGAGATATAGTCTGATTTGGGATAGAGACTGACTTTTGCTCTTGTTGATGCTCGTCGTAAAGCATAAGATACTCGGGAATTGCTTCATCTGAAATTCAACAGTGTAAATGACTGCATAATCAATGAAGGATATTAGTATGTACTTATATTTATATTTATTTAAATCAAGACACCATTGGAGAGAACTTACGTGCTTTAGGTACTCTGAATAGTTTTCTATCTTTAATTTCTTCTATGAGACGATTGAGCTTGATCTTAAAGATTCTGACAACAATATCGGGTATGTGTTTAAATTTGAAGTTTATAAAATAATTATAAAAAAATATTTTATCTAAATTGTAAATTATAAATAATTTGTTATTCATATTTATTTAATATTGTTATCTAACATCTATCTAGTAACGGTGTCTGACTTTCATGCTTATAAGACATGGTAAGCATACGATTATCTAAAAATTAGCTGCCTAAACCTTTCTATGTTGTAATGTTATGGTAAACAAATATTTTTCACTATAATAAAATAACTAAAACATTCAAGTATGCCATCTTTGTTATACATATCCAATGATATTATTTGATAATTTTTTCAGTCAAAATAATTTTAAATTTCATTATAGGTGTTAAATATGAATACTTTTTTTTAATATTTAATATTGAAACATACACACTACTCTTAGTCTTATTTGAATCAATAATGTCATTTTATATTTATTTTAAATCTCTATAAAGTAAATGTGACGTGATATATAGTTTTTCTCACTTAATTATATTTCAAATGTTGCATATACGTATACTTAAAGTTAGAAGTAATAGCATGTTTTACATATATTTTTTTGTTCATTTTAGTTTAACGCTTGTATGAAGAAAAGCATGATTTTTTTTATACTCGGTATGTTCTAAGGTTGATATAAACAATTAGGTTTATTATTTTATTAAAGATAACAAAACGAAAATGGAAAATACGTATACTTAAAGTTAGAAGTAATAGCATGTTTTACGTATATTTTTTGTTCATTTTAGTTTAACGCTTGTATGAAGAAAAGCATGAATTTTTTTATACTCGGTATGTTCTAAGGTTGATATAAACAATTAGGTTTATTATTTTATTAAAGATAACAAAACGAAAATGGAAAATTGATAAAAATGTATTGCCCTTTTACTTTACAAAAATTACTTTAAAGAAAATACAATTAAACAAATATACAATACGATGGTGTTCATGAAGTGCGTTTCTTAGATTGTCTAAAGATTGTATTAGTCTTTCTAGGGTTATCGGCCGATAACCCTACGTTTAGCTTTGTCCGCCTTCGAGTCGAAGTGCGCGTCGTTGTTTGGTTAGGATTGGAGGTGAGGGGCGGTTAAGGGGATTGGGTAGTTAGACGGTTGGGGTGGTAGAGGCGATTGGCAGGTTTTGTCGGTGGTGGTCGTTGATTGGAAAAGGAGACGGTGGGGTTCGGCTATATTAACGAAGCAGGGCGTATCGAGTTGAAGCATAGCAGTTGGCTTCATGGAAAATGTGGTTGATAGATACAAACGCATGGCGATCGGCGAAGAGGAGGAAGAAATCAATCTGGATGATGGAGGGGCCAAGGATCTTCCAATGGAGAAGATGGCGGTGGGTTTTCCAGTGCTTGGGCAGGTGCTGACCGATCGTCAGGTTCGTTTTGTGGAGCTCAAGGAAAAGATGACTGCCCTTTGGAGGCCTGGGAAAGGTATGACGGTTAAGGAAATGGAGAAAAAAGGTATCTATTTTCCTTTAATCATCGTTTTGATATGAAAAGGGTTCTGGATGGGGGCCCTTGGCAGTTTGAACGTAGTTTGATTTTGTTTAAAGAGATTATGCCTGATGATATACCTCATAAAATCACTCTGAATAAGACAGAATTTTGGGTCCAGATTCATAATGTCCCATACAGCTTGGTTAATCTAGGCACTGCTAGAAGGGTTGGGAGGTTTCTAGGGGAATTTGTTAAATATGATGATCATCAGAAAAAAGAAAAATTAGACCCTTATATGCGGGTTAGGGTTATAATGGAGACGGATAGATCTTTGAAGAAGGGGACAAATCTGAAAAAAGAGGGCAAAAGTTTCTGGGTGGACTTTAAATATGAACGACTACCCACCTTTTGTCTAATCTGTGGTATGGTTGGCCACTTAGATAATTTTTGTCCCCTGAATTATGAAGAAGGTTTGGTTTTGGAAAAAAAATATGAATCTCATCTTAGAGCAGGTAGCGGGGTGAAGATCAGCCCCACAGAAGGTAAGATTCATTCCCTGAAGGGTTCATCGAGCTCAGGCAAATCGGGTGCCATTCCGGAAAAGGAGCCAGGGATGGATTCAGCTCAAAGCTTCACACAAGGAGATGGGATACATAAGGATGAAACCTCTAAAAGAAGGAAGATCTGGGAGGTCCGGTCAGAGGAAGATCAAGAGGAGAATACCAGGCTACTGACGGGGCAAAAAACGGGGAGGAGGCGGGCTTAGTTCCCTTAAGCCCACCGAATGCACTGGTTGAAGGTGTGAGGCCGACTGGGAGTGGCCTGGTTCTCGCTTTCTGGCATCTTGAAGGACGCTTTTTATTCTGTTTTATTTTCTGTTTTGTTAACCTTAGAGTTTGTTGTTGGTTTTGCTTCTGTTTTAATGTTCTGAATTGTAAGACACTGGTTTTGGATGTGGGGGATGAGAGGAATTTGGTAACCGAGTTAGGCTTAATGTTTCCCGGTTATGGATCAACGGATTATATTGCTGCGGCGATTAGTTCCGAGTCTGGTTCGAGGGATGACGGTTATCAATTTTCTTTTTGTCAGTTGACCCATAGTCAGAGCTTTTATTTGTTATTTATCTAAGCCGATTTCCATAAAAAAGTATTACTTTAAAGGAAAATTGAAAATAATAATCTCAACTCTTACCGTTCCGTTGTTAATAATTTCAACTCATAATTATTCCCGGTGATCCCAACTATAGGCCGGGGTCATCTTCCAATAGTAGTCCCCCGTAACCGGTCAACGGTTGTCCATGTTAAAAAAAATCTTTTTTTATTAACGGAAATTTAAAGGGGAAGTAAATTCCTTTAAAAGAGTCAAAGGGCAAAACACAATGTACCACATCCATGTTTAAAAAAAGGATATATATTTATAATAATTTGAACTGTGATTATTAAACTATATCATATGATTAACTATACCCTTATCATAAAAATTAAATGATAAACTATATTATATAATTTATAATATAAAATAAAGAAAATAGAAAGAAATTAAAAATATAAAAATAAAAAAATGGAAAGTTCAGAATTTTAGAATTACATACGATAGCATAAAACAATTCGTAAAAAAAAACTTGAATATAGCTCTTTATCCTAAAATGTTTAATCACTCAGTACACTTTTTATAAACAGAAAATGTAGATTTGAGAAATAAAAATAATACAAAATCACAAATTGGTTACACAACTCAGAAAAACAAAGAGGTTTTTCCTAAAATAAAACTAATAGAAAAGTCATGAACAAAAATGTGACTTAGAACTATTAGCGACTATAATTGTGTTTCAAAGTTTACATCATAGTCACTACATCATAATAATTTTGAATATAATTATAGTTACTAAAAACTATCAAGTCGATTCATAATTATAGTTACTAAAAACTATCAGTCATATTCTAGCTCGATTCGAGTTTGGTTCGACTCGATAGTAAAATAAGGAATAAAATGTTTGTGAAGGAGAGAAGAACTAAATATGAAAATGATCAAGTACAAATACTATACTTTCTCTTTGTATGTATAAATGTAATATTAATAATTTGAAAATAGAGTTTTTATACTTCGAATTGAAATTCGAGTTCGGGCATCTTATTCAGGCTCAAACCTATACAAAATCATTTAGCAAAACTTGAATCTAGCTCGAACTGAGCTCGAACAACCTATTTTATCTTTTATGGTCTTAATTTCACGTTAAGTTTGTTTATGTTGCTCTGTTTTTTCTTAACATCGGTGTTAAGTCTACAATAAAGATTGACAATTCTGCTAGATATTATGTCATTAAAAGGATATATATGGCCAGTGATTGTTGTGTCACACTCGTTTGGTAGTTAGCGATTCATATTGCTCTTCCAGGGGTGATCATTACTAAATATAGCATTAGGCTTGAATGCTTGATAGTGCTAGTTGGTTACGAATAGTTGTTGTCAGTATTGACCTCTTTGAATTTGTTATGTTGTACGATCCGAATTCTAATGATATTAATATAAGTGGTTTTTGACTTTCAAGAAAAAATAAGAACTTTATAGAAAAAATCTGAAAATATTAATTCAAATAATTGAACTAAATAGCAATTTAAGTAAAAACTCAATTTCAATTGAGAATATTTTACTACTTTAATATTACGGAGTAGTACTTAATATACAATCAATATTACTATGAATATTTTTGGTATATTAAAAAGTCTTCCAGATTGTTATCTAATACGAAGTACTCCGTAATAATGTTTATCTCTTGGAGATATTTTAGGATGCAGGTGTGATCTGTTATCTACTTGAAGTAGATAATACGGAGTAATTAGCTACGTGCGCTGGATGCAACCTAAGTTTAAATCATAAATAATTAGGGGCAAAATGTAAAAATTATCAATTCAAATAATTGGACTCAATTGCAATTTAGGTAGAAATCAATTTCAATTGAAATGACTCTACTTTATTAGTACTAAAGTAGATTATTACCTCTATCCCCTGAAGTTTGCCAATTTTCCCTTTTGTTTGTCCCAAAAAATTTTGTCAGTTTTCCTTTATAACAATGAATTTGTGTCTCTGTTCATTTTTTTCTCATTTGCACGAACGTCAGTTATACAGTTTTTACTTTTCATAACTCTCACTCAACATAAACTTGGTAAAGTTCAGAGGGACAGAGGTTCTATACGATTATGATATGTGAATGTTACTAATTATATATTTGTGTAACATTCACTTAACCGTGAGGTTACCGTGCCTAATGGGAGGTCTCGAGTTCGAAACCAGCTAGACACATAAGGGTTTGAAATTCAATGGAGAGAGTTTCAGCCATGATTATTCTAGGGGCCCCAGCCCCCAGCCCCGAGACCCCCTGGAGTATATATTTGTGTTTACAAAAATGATTGTGTTTGTGACCAAATTTGTGATTTTTATATAGTAAAACTGAATTATAAATCAATACAACAACAATATTCAAGCCTTAGTCCCAAACGATATTGGAGTCGGCTAGCATGAATTGACACATGATATCACCAAAAGGAAAAGAAAGAAAATAAAGATAAAAAAGATAAGCTATTATAAATAAATAAAAAAGATAATATAAAAGAGATGAATATACATATAAAAGATAAAATAAAAAGGATAAAGTAATATTTATGTATAAGGATAAAAATATAAAAAAAAAAAGGAAGAAAAAAAAGAGGGGAAAAGATGATGCAAGATCACTCCTCCACACGAATACTCGCCCTTCATTTTGCTCTCTCCAAAGCCATTAATGCATTATATGATGGGTTACTAAATTTTTTATTATCACTTCTATCAAAAAAAATTAATTAATTCTCTCGAGTTAACGGTGCATCACTACTCACTAGATATTCACATAGAGTTTTTTTTCATTTTCAGTCCCTTGACTATTGGGTCAGTAACATTTTGGGTATTTGACTTTCAATTTTTCCATTTTTAGTCTTTGACTGTTGTGTGAGAGACCCTTTTAGTTCTCGACTGTAATGTTTTTCACATTTAGTCACTTGAGTATTATAAAATTAACACTTCTAATCCTTCCACTACAGATTTGATACAATTAGTGAAGGACTAAAAATGTCACCATTATAATAGTTGAAGGACAAAAAGTGTCAATTTTATGAAAATCAGAAGACTAAATGTGGAAATTTTCAAATACGGGTATCAAAAGTGTCTGTCGCACAATAGTCAAAAGACTAAAGTGGGAAAAAACAAAATCGAGTACCAAAACGTCAATGACATAATTGTCGGGGTACTAAAAGTGGCTAATTTATTCTAGGACACTTTCATACACACTTAATCGTTCGCTAAGAGATTAGTAGCGATTAAGGGGTCGTAGTACGCTCGCTCGTTTTGGCAATAATTTTAGATACCTGTCGCATGAGAGATCAGCTTTGTCCCTTAAATTATTATACTCTACGCCGCTGAGAGCGGTAAGAACTTAGTAATGAATTGTGTTGCTCAATTAAATTAAATTCATGTAATTAAGCCTGATCGGGATTAGCCAGAAATCCGGTTACCCCGTATTCAATCCATGTTCCCTTCGTCGTTAATTCGTAGAATAGAAATTGTCCTAAATAGGAGTAAAAACGTTTTGAAATTCCATAATAGAACTATCATGTTTTTTATTCCCTGAATAAGAGTAATCTGCCAAGTTTTAAAAAAAATGCCATGTTTAAAGCCTAGTAATGCCAAACTTGGCAGAAATTTACTCCTATTCAGGGAATAAAAAACATGGTAGTCCTATTTTGGAATTTCAAAACGTTTTTACTCCTATTTAGGGAATTCTCTCTAATTAGAAAGAACTAAGCTATTTAATCGTTTTATTTGCATTTTTACTTTCCAATCAATTCAATCTCGCACGATTACTTTTATTTTTTTCTTTTTAATCGCTGAATTTGGTTAATTTCTAACTCCCCTTTGTACGTCCATGTGGAGATGATACTCGTACTTCAACCCTTTACTACAATCATTTTTAAGTGCGAGAAAACTCACATCAATACTTTAGTTTATTATAATACAATCGTATTATTGGAGTACCTTAAGCGAAGATGGTATTTAAATTTATATTGGAGTAATCTTGATGATGTACTCATCACAATTTTAGTCATTTAATTCACAAATTAAAATTTATCTCATTAGTGTTTAATTGATAAATACCTGGTAATACTACTCCGAGTGTACCCACTCAAGATGGACCTTCAATTGATCCACATCTTCCTATCATGAAAGTAGATATATATTAGCCTTACTTGCACAAACATGCATGGTACGCATGGAGCTAGGTTATTGCAGATTTGCATTTACATAATCAAGATAATCATGGTCTGTAAAAAATACCGAGTATAAAATTTAAACTCCAAAAGACAAAAACTATTACTCCGAATAAATTATGGACAAAAATATGACAAATCTCTTAAATTAAAGTATAATATTGAAATCATTATATCATGATCACTAAAGTTATTTCAAAAAATGATACTACTACGTATATGTAATATTAGTTGCAAAAGGAAATCTGGATCTCGACTCCACATAACATAGCTTTCATTAGAGGTGCTTAATTAGTTGCCTCTGAATGGATATGATCGCCTGTGAAAATCACGCATGCATGGCTCCGATCTCGACTGCACAATGCTTGATATGATGTAGGTGATTGCCTTCCAAATACTAGTGGCAGAAAAGTAGATATTTCCCCATGATATGCTATAAATAAACTGATTATTAATCAAGTACATACGTGCATATTTGATGAAGGTTGATAGTCAAGTGATGATAATTGATCCTTGGATAAGGCAAATTTATTGAAATTACACCACAGTCGTTTAGAGAACTTTCCCTTAGGAAGGGAATTGCTTTAAATAATAAGAGTAAAGAGTAAAGACGTTCTGAAATTCCAAATCGATCAGGACTATTATATTTTTCTTTCAAAAGTAGAAGTTGTTATCGTCATGATTGAAAAATATTGTTATTATTGATATTGAATGCTCTCATGTTAATGCATAGTATTGTAACTATTTTGGCAGTAATTACTGCAATTAATTGGTTGTGAATGATGTCATGTTATTCCTATTTCGAGAGAAAAAAATTACTCCTGTTTTGAAATTCCAAAACATATTTACTTTTAATTCAGTAACTTTCCCTTAAGTAATGGTTATGACAGAGATTTTTTATTGGATTTTTTCTTGAAATGTACTAAAACGAAATTTATGAACAAAAATGTGACTAAAGTTAATATGAGATCACTTTAGGCAGGGACGGAGCTATGCCCAGGGGTAGGGGGGCCATTGCCCCTCCCAACATTTTAAGTTTTTTATATTAGTATTATTTATTAGTAAAACTTTTGTACTAGCAACTAGCAAGCAATCAACGTTTGAGTATCACGTTTTGGACTAAAAAGCTGCGAACAATGTTTATAGTGATAATCAAAACTCCAAAAGGATAACAACACATCAACACCTAATTTGGACAAATGAAATTGTAATGACAGTTACAGTATGACTATAAAGAGTTCAATGAGCGTGTAAAATGTTATAAAATATTTCATTAAATTTTATCTTGTATAAATATTTTGACCCTCAAGTTTTGTTAATTTTGGTATGGTAGCAAAAACACTTTAATTATCTCCCAATTTCTTTATAGTTAATAAGAATATCCGCATTGTCCCGGTGTGCCCACACTAATTTAGAGGCGTATATATTTAATTATTTTATCACAAAAATATACTTCGTACTACATATTACATAGTATTAGATGTAATTGCGTCAACGAAGTGTATACCTAAATAAATTCAAGGGCAGGGGCGGATGCATTAGCAAAGTAATGGGGGCACATGCCCCCAATGATTTTCTACTTTTATTTTACTTTTATTGTTTAATTTGATTAAAATAGGTAGGAGCCCCCAATAAAAATAAAAGGTGCCCCCAATAATAATACCGAACATTACTATCTTTCAATTTCCTAATCCTCAACTCTCTACCCGTATCATTTAGACCTATTATACGTAGTGTTTTAATTAATTAATTATGAAAGAAGTCAACAAACAAAATAACTTAGGGAGCAATATAATTGGTTATTGTCAAGTGAGAATTCAGAAGGTCATTCATGAAGTACCAAATAAAATTTTCTTCTATATTCCAATAAAAAATTCCCAGGTCAATACCTTTCTACTACCCTTTGTTTTTACTATTTTGCTACTTCGTTGTGATTTTAATAACATATTTATAAATTGATAAATTAGTTCATATCTATTTCATTGTTAGATTAATTTAAAAATTTGAACATATTAATTTCAGTTTTATAAGGGTGCTAAATTATAATAGACTTTTATTGTGTTATATAGACTCAATATACTTATTTTTTTAGTTTATACCTAATTTAGTTTGGTTTTAAGAACATGCTTTCCAATTTAATATTCGTAAGTATAAAACAACTTTAACGAGATACTTAAAAAGAAAAACATTATCCAAATACTACATATTCATTTAAAATGAGTTGGAGAACGTTCAAATGTTAAATTGTAATGTTTCAAGTAGTAGATATTCACTCAAAGTATTTATAAGAAATTGATTTTATCAATGTGAGAGCTGATTGAAATGCCATATCGCAGAGTGCCTTGCGGCATCCGACGTCAGGGAAGCGATGAGGACGACCTTGAGATTGGCAGAGGGGTGAAGTCTAAGGTCTTTGACTGTCGAAATTCCGATCGAGCGGTCCGGAAGAGCCAGACACCTTGCCTTGCTTTAAAGCAAGGCAGAGGCTCCGAATCCGATTGAAATGTAGTCTAAAAGAGGACAAAGACACAAAGTATTCTGTTTGTATTTTATTTGTTATGTTGAAAAGGATTTGTTTGATATAGTTAGAAATAAAGTTGCGATGGTTTTTTTCACAAAATAAAACTCGTAGAGAGCCGATGTAACAAAATGTAATACTTTATAATGTTCTAATGTTGAATTAATTCATCATTTGGACTTAACTTATACTTAACTATTCAAAAAATATCTTATTTTCTCTTAACAGGTGCCCCCAACTACTAAACGTCCTGGATCCGCCCCTGTTCAAGGGCAGACATTATGGAAACTTTAAGGTAAATAACACACCAATACTTCGCCCCCCTTTCGTCACATCCTGGCTCCGCCCCTGACTTTAGGGCAACTACGACGTAAGGTTGAACATAATCTTAATAATTAAAAGTGATTTAAGTCCCATTTTTTATCATTATCTTCATTTTGGAAATATATTAAGTGATGGTAGCATGGGCTCGACCCATAACCCAATAAATTAACTCCGATAAAATCCGAGAAAAGAACATGGATTTGCCCAAGAATAGAGCGTTAATGAACAAAGCTAGTCTCGTTAGTTGAGGTCAGACTCCTCTAGAGCTTACGCAGTTACGCGGCATCCCATCCATAATTAAGTAATACGAAGTACTTACTCCGTTCTTTTTTAGTTGCAACGGTCAACATTTCACACTTGTCAACGCACATCTTTGACCGTAATCATATCTTAATCTCTATTAGTTAAAAATAATTAAAAATCAGATTTTAAAAATTTGTAATGAGATGAATTGAACAATATCTGTTTTAAAAATTAATTTTCGTAAAATAATACCGTAAAATGTAGTCAAAGTAGAACATGTGAATAGTGTAAAATTCAACATGTTGCGATTAAAAAGAAACGGAGGTAGTACTTCGTATTTCCTTTTTATTAGAGCAGTCTTTTTATCTATTATGCAACAGGGGGGTGAAATATTGAACACATAAATACGTAATATATCTAACAGAGACATAATATATCTCACATACTACGGAATATTGTTACGTTCTTAATAGAGAGGATTAACTCTTTATCAGTTTTCTTATTAATAAAAATAAAACTCATCAACCATCAATATCTATCTATGTCATCCTCTCTTATCTTGTGAGCCAAATAGAGGTTTAGAATGCCTTAATTTTCAATTGATTGTAATGGCTTGTATGTACTTGGTATCTGCTTGATGTGTTATTAGGCTAATCAAATTTGCTACGGGTACCCCATACTTACCCCATTTCCTACCCCATATAAATACCCTCCCAAAAATTTACCCCCACTCCCTCATCTTCCTTCCCCCTTATCTCCCTTTCATCTCCCTCTTTTCCAGCCAGCCCCTCTCCCTTTCATCTCCCTTTCATTTCCCTCAATTAATCCCCCATGCTTAGTTCCGGCGAACACCCAAGCACCTCCGGTGGGAAGTCGGAAAACCCAGCCGGACACCACCCAAACCCCCGTCAGGCGTCAGGCCCCGGCGACCCCCAGCGGCAGCGACAAGGTAGCAGGAGCGAAGATCTAACAGTAGTCGGACTACGTAACGGTAGGCGGAACTGATGCCCGGCAAGCCGGTCATCTTCTCCGGCGACACCTGACCGTTGTCCCAGTAATTTCAGTGTCGGCCGGATTTAAAACCTTCCACACCTTCTCCACCAACCTGTAATTTCAGTTCAAAACCTTCAAATTCCAGCGACCATAACTTTGAAACATACCTGTGAAATTGGTTTGGAGTTGTCTGTCAATTTATTTTGAATTGTTTAAAATTGTTTTATAGTTGTCTGTCATGTGAAAGTAGTTGTCTGGCAAGGCATATTAGTTGTCTGGTACGTTAAATCCAATTGTTTAAAATTGGTTTGTAGTTGTCTGTCATGTGAAAGTAGTTGTCTGGCAAGACATTTGAATTGTCTGTCAGTTTATTTTAAATTGTAGAAAATAGTTTTGTAGTTGTCTGTCAGGTAAAATTAGTTCTCAGGCAACCCATTTGAATTGTCTTGCACGTTGTTTGGAATTCATTAAAATTGGGTTGTAGTTTTCTGTCATGGGAATTGAATTCTTTATCAATGTATTGCAACAAATTGTTTGTAATGAGATATAAAATGTCTGGCCTTTCTTCTGAGTTGTCTGTCTACAAGTCGGGAGAATGTGGCCCAGACTACTAATGTCTGGCCAAGACAAAATTTGTTTGGCTATACGACAAAGAGTACTTAATTGGCCCAGACTACCAATGTCTGGCCAAGACAAAATTTGTCTGGTTGTAGGACAGAGAGTAGTTAATTGTCCCAGATTACTAATGTCTGGCCAAGACAAAATTTGTCTGGCTGTAAGACAGAGAGTAGTCCTTATTCTAACAAGAAATCCTACTCTTCTCCTTCTCTTTGTAAAGACTACATATGTAATTCATTCACGAGACAACCATGTTTCAAAAAAAGGCACACACATTTATATAAAAACTACATTACCAATACAACCATGTTTCCAAACAAAATCACATACATTTAAAGTTGTCTGACCACACACACATTTTATGTACGACTCTAACAACTATAAAACCACGTTCACTTCAAGCAACTATGAAACCACGTTCACTTTATGCTAGACAGACACTGCAGTTCCAAATTGTCTGTCCGCCAAACAAAATACAAACAAATGACAAAAACAACATACTCTTCTCCTAGACTAACAAATACAGACATTGCACCTACAAGTTGTCTGTCAGGAAAGACAACCTTTTTTTCAAAAACACACCAAAAATGAAAAAATCAAGAAAAGTAGATCTGCTCAAGTCATTCGAAGCTTCTTGATCTGCACTTTCGCCGTTGTCTCCCCACGTCACCGAGCTCTCCCCTTTGTCCGATTACTGTAGCTCTTCCATTTGAAACGAAAAAAAGGCAGCAGAGGAGAGAAGCAGGAGAAGAAGCTTGGAGGGAGAAAAGATCAGATTGTAAAAATGAGAAGACTTGATGGGGAGAGATCTTGAAATGGAGAAGAAATCAAGATTTGGAGAAAAGAGAAAGAAAGGGGAGGGGATGGAGGGGGCTGCGTGGAAAGAAAAGATGGAGGAGAGAGGGAGGGAAGGAGAAGAAAAGTGGGGGAGGGGGAGAGGGTTTTGGAAAGGGGTAAAAGGAATGGTAAAAAAGGAGAGTATTTATATGGGGTAGGGAATGAGGTAACTATGGGGTACCTATAGCAAATAAACCTGTTGTCCACTATTCATCATATGTTAATGATTGGCCTAATTAATGATATGCTTGCTCTATTTAGTAGGACCATGATGGTCACCACTCCACCCTCCTTTACATGTCATGAAGTATACGAGCTTAGGGTCAAGATGCATGTGTTGGCTTCAAGCCTTCATATTTGATCCAGGGATGGCGGTAAATTTTGATTGGATATAAATTTTAGGGAAAATACCACCACTATCACCATAGAGAGAAAAAATAGACTCATGGAAGAAGGAAATAAATGAAGGTCTATTCTCTTGTTTAGAGATTATTGTTTAGAGTTGGATCATATTTGCTGAAATTGAAATACTCGCAGTCTAGCATGATGAAATAGCTATAGACTCATTATGTTAAAAGGTGAAATAAATCAATAATCAATAATAACCGAAAATGTACAATTACCATGACTTTTTTTTCTCCACGGGTCTAGGAGGGGGGCTGGGGGGCCTGAAGTAATCAGAGCTGAAACTTACTCCATTGAATTTTGAACCTTTATGTGTCTAGCTAGCGGGTTTCGAACTTGAGACCCCCACTAGGCAAGGAGGATAGTTTGACATGAGCTTACGGCATCTATAATGCTATAATGTGCACAGTATACATGTGGCATGAGAGATAGTCACATAAATATTACGGAGTATGAAATAAATTATCTCTCTCCTTATTTGAATGGTGTTATACAATTTTGTTAAGTTTTATCTGCAATATCAACCACAATATCAACATCTAGACAATCTTCTTGATCATTGTAGAGAAAAACTAATCAAAATTATACGGAGTATAAAATCATTCAAATAAGGAGAGAAATAATTTATTTACTAATATTTATGTGGTTATACCATGTGTGCATCGTGCACATTGTAGCATTGAAGATGCTCTTATAATAAATTAAAACGTTGAACTGAAACGCATGGATTGATATATTTTCAAATCACTTGATGCTCAAACTCATGGATTTTAGATCTTGCCAAGCTCAACTCATCCTCCGAACAATTAATGCTACATATAGATTTATTTTGAGGAAAGGCTCAGTTTCATACTCAAAGTTGCATAAAAGGGGTCAAATGAGTCCTTATATAGGAGGCTCTGTCCGGCCATCGCCATTTGGGGTGGTTCCCGGTGCAATTTTTTGACGAAATCTTTTGAGCATCTTATTCATTAAGTCTAGTTTACTCATACCAAATTTCAGCTCAAACTTCAATCGGAAAGGCATTCAAATGAATTCTTGAAGATAACTGCGCAAAAATGGCGACGGCCAGACAGTAAGGACTTATTTAACCCTTTTTATGCAATTTCGAGGACCAATCTCACCATTTAGTTTTATACTTCCTCCGGCCTTTGGATATTGAATCTCGGCCTACTATCATTCCCGAATCCCAATACACTAGCTTGTATTGCGTCAAATAAATTACACCATTTTTACTCTTTCCGTTCCACATTAAAATCAAGTGATCATACATTATCATACATTAATATTTATTTATACAAATTCTTTTCCTTTAAAGCATCCCGAACTTATAATAAAACACACAAATCTAATGAATATATATCGTTGAATTACAAAACTGAGTAAACAACACTCAAATTTAAAAGGGAAAAGGGGCAAATAAGCCCTCGAACTAATCAAAAAAGTGGAAATAAGCCCTTTTGTAGGAGGTTCCATCCAGTCATCGTCATTTGGGAAGGTTCACGGTGGAATTTTTTGATGTATTTTTTTGAGCATCTTATTCATTAAGTCTAGTTTAGTCCTACTGAATTTCAGCTAAAAATTCAACCGGGAAGACAGTCAAATGAATTTTTGAAGATAACTGCGCAGTTAAACCACACAGTATATTTCCGAAAATCATTTGAGTGCTTTCCCGGTTGAATTTTTAGCTGAAATTCGGTATGGCTAAACTAGACTTAATGAACAAAATGCTCAAAAAAATTCATCAAAAAATTCCACCGAGAACCTCCCCAAATGACGATGATCGGACAGAACCTCCTACAAAAGGGCTTATTTGCACTTTTTTTATTAGTTCGAGGGCTTATTTGCCTCTTTTCCCAATTTAAAATTGCATGCATGTCAATGATATTGAACAAGTGTACAAAATTTGCCACATTGATCGGGCTTAAGAAAAAATGTGTCAGGTATCAGAAAATAATTAAAATTCAAAATAAAGTTATATTTCGAAGGTAGTTGAAAATTAGTGATGGCGATACCTTCAATTGGTGGAACTTATGAGCATCATGAAATTGATATTTTCCTATTACCGGATATCAATTAAGACCGAGCCCAAGATTGCGAAGGATCTTTAAAATATTTTCTTGATACGATGATGAAGTGCATCTTAAATTAATGATTCTCTGATTATTTGAGCTACAAGCACAGAACTACTACTAAAAAACTTGTAAAATGACATTCCAACATTAAGGTCGGAAGCTAGACACTATTCTTATAAAACGGTATTCATCTTCTTCAACATTTTTTATACTCCGGGTAATAGTTTTTCTAATAATTGAATTCACATTTCGGTTTTTATATATTATGTAATTAAATGCTTTTATAGTGAGTTCTAGATATAGTGATTATATTAATGACTTTAGTTATAATAATTTATATTCAATTACTTAAGTAATCGTGACATTATGTTCAACAACAGCGGAACCAGAAAAACAACTCATGCGATTGAAACTTAACTAAATACATAATTAAAAAAGGTGGATCGTTTTTAAACATTTCCTCAATTAAATTATTCATATGTAGCTTATTAGATAATGGAAATTTAAACGAGATTTACAAAATTATAGATTTAATATATACTTCGGTATGTCATATACATTATAGATTTAACGTGAGTAATGAGTGATTAGACGTTGTTTTTAAAATTTGATGAGAATTTAATCAATGTTACACGTCAAATTTTACTCATTTATGTGTAGATAGTCCTGATTTTTCATAAATCAAAACTTTTTACTCAGATCATAATGAGTTACCCGAGCCATATTATATCAAATTGAAGGTGTTACAATGCTTAATGTTCTCAAATTTTCAGTGGATCAGCTTACCACC
Organism: Cuscuta epithymum; assembly: GCA_945859915.1. NCBI lineage: Eukaryota > Viridiplantae > Streptophyta > Magnoliopsida > Solanales > Convolvulaceae > Cuscuta > Cuscuta epithymum. Next base: position 1,994,543 of record CAMAPF010000012.1, on the reverse strand, counting down.
CTGACTAGGGGTGGGACTTTGGAACCAAGAACCGGAAAACCTTTGGAACCGAACAGTTAAAATCCGGTTCGGTTCCTACACATGAATTATAAATTGCTATCGGTTCGGTTCTTATTCTTTATTTACGGTTCGATTCCTGGTTCCTACAAAAATTATGTCTATGGAACCATTATTAAAAAAATTATAATTATAACTAGTAATAATAATAATAATAATAATAACATTAATAACAATAATAATTATAACAATAATAATAACAATAATAATAACAATAATAATAACAATAATAATAATAATAATAATAATAATAATAATAATAATAATAATAATAATAATAATAATAATAAGAATAATAATAATAATAATAATAATAATAATAATAATAATAATAATAAAAAAAAAAAATAATAACAATAACAATAATTATATTAACAACAATAGCAAAAATAATATAATCGATGATATTTAATCACACAACAATTTAAATTTAATTGAAGGAAGCGGAAGAGGATGAATGCATTAACCTCATTTTTTAACAAATCATATTTTGTTCCATCACATAAATTTCATAATTATAAAAGTAAATCAAATTAGTTCGTTTTGGTTTGATATTTTTTTTATAATATTCAAGATGATTGAAATTGTCAGATTTAGTGTAAATAATGCTCCTAGGATTTGGAAAGTAATGATTTTTATATTTGTACTTGCGTATTCAACATGTTTTTTTACGTTTTGAGGAACTTGAACTAGACGGCTTATTCTAATATGATGACACAACTTTTATTGATGTCAAACAACAACGATTTTTCATATGTATTTACAAACAAAATTATTCAAAAGTTATTTTAATCTATTAAGTGTTGAATAAATAGTTTGGACTTGATGTTTGAAGCGATAAGAGCTTCAAAAAGCACTTATTGCTTGTGTTTTGAATTTTTGACATTTTTGCATTGAAGTAAATTGTGTCAATTTTTTAATGGAAAAAAAAAGTATGCTTAGGAACCGATAAAAGTAAGAACCGAACTGTTATCTATTAGTTCGGTTCCATAACGGTTCTTGAAAATTCATATAGGAACCGAACCAATTTCATTTGTTAAGTTTTTTGTAATGGTTCCACTAATTTCATATAAGAACTGAACCAGTCTCATGCCTAACCCTGACCCCTGGCTCCGCCCCTCGTCCTCAAAGAATTTGAGGCCCTATAGGCAAAATAGCACCGCAGAAATTATACAAATAAAAAGAATAAACAAAATAGTTTTATTGACTTGACGAAGATTATTAATGTTTCAATGTTATTATATACTCCCTCAATCCAAGAACACTTGTCCATGTTGAACTTCTTATCCAATGATGGTCAAGTTTGACCTATTATATTTTTAATTCCAAATTATTTAAAATATGAAAGGTATATGGTAAAGCTGTTTGTTAAAAACATTCTTAAAAGTATAAAACTTATAAATTTAATAACGAAATTCATTAGGGTTGTCCAAAATTTATCACCATTCTTAATTTGTTTGTAATCTAATCAAACCTCCATTTTTAAACAATCAGCACATGCATAAGAATAGAAATTTGAAGAAAAAATAAATCTGAAAACATAAGAAAAAATGTTACCTCAGGTGTAGTGATTGTAGTGATTGCAATATTGACTTTAGGTTGAGCATGTTATGTTCAATTTTTACACTTAGGTGTAGTGATTGTAAGTGACCATAACACCCGTTGCAACTTATGAGGTTTTTTCTCATAAGTTATTGTAGCTGTTGTACTTAAGAGATCAAATTTTTATAAACAACATTTATTATGGTCATAAGTATGCAATTATTTATTATATATAAGAACTTCATATTAAATTCATATGCTTTATGAGTTGTTCTTTTCAGTTGAACCTTATTTCTTATTGTTTAGTATTGCTTCCATCTCATTTTATTTGTCTTACTTTTTTAAAATTGTCTATAAAAAAGTGTCGCGTTTCTTTTTTGAAAAGAAATACGATAGTATATGATTCATAACATTTCACTTTATTATACTCAAATATTACCACAACTTTTACTTTTTCATGTACTTTATTTATAATTGTGTCAAACCAATAGAATACATCTAAAATAGCACGGGGGTAGTATTATTTTATTCCAATCAGGTCATAATTTTTTGAAGAGTGTGAGAGCCGAGATCTGAATGTTTCTAATTCGATATGATCTTATCTGAATTTTTCTCATATATGATCTAATCTTATTTGAATCTTTATGATTTCATCTAAAAAAGATATCTGATTTGATAATATAAAAAAAAATGATCCGATCTGAATAAAGCAATAATAAACAATAAGCAAGAGGGTTCAGGTTAAGAGGCTGTTTGGAGGACACAAAATAGGCTTATAAGCCTGAAAATGCAAAAAAAACATGCCAAACACTCATTAGATGGGTTGTTTTGGCTTATTCTTATTATCAGTCCAAAAGGCAAGTGTTTTGCTACTTTTTTGGCTGAAAACTATTATTTCACTGTTGATGAGTTAAATGACTTCTCTGTCCATCTTTTATACGGAGCATACCTGAGATGCATCATTTTTGGCTGCTCCATATTGCTCTCTCTTCTTCCTCTTCCTAGGTCTCATAGCTAAATATATGAAAATGATTATTGATGTTTTTGTTTAATATTGATTATTACTAATTGTTCATAAATAGATGTTGGGAGAAGGATTCTTAGATTGTTTTCAAATCTTTGTCAAATCAGCTCTAAGAGTTCTAAAAAAACAGAGTAGGATACGAACTTATAGGACGGAAAGGATTATAGGAATAAAGAGTATAATACAAAGTGATAAGAAGGTGTAAGAGTTGTTTGAGATGCTGGATAAACTCAAATTTATTATTCCTAGTTCTAATCCTACTGGACGATTATTAAATTGGTTGAATTCTTCTTAAATTTGGCAGCCTAGAGATTGTAGCTAGAATAATTAGGGTGTAATTATAATATTAATTATCAAGAGGTTTAGATATGTTCGTTAAAAAAGAGGTTTAATTATGTAATTATATTTGTTTAACTAGACCTATATATTTGACACAAGTAAATCAATACCATTTATGGTAATTCTACATTCAATCAGCCATTTCAGCCAGAATGTTACCAAACACTTTCACTTCAGCAGATTCAGCCTTTTAAGTCTTTTCAGCCTTTTCAGCCGTTCTAGTTGTTACCAAACTGACCCTAAAAGCGAAACTCCTAAGGCACATGAATTTAATATGAACTTCTTATGATAAATAATTACATGTTTATGATCATAATAAATGTTTTTTATAAAAATGTGACATCTTGAGTATAATGACTACAATATAACTACATCATACAATCAGTGATTTATGTTCAATTTTTACATTTAATGATCATGATATTTTTGTATTTTTAATGGAAATAGTCCAACTTCATTAATTTAAACAATTATTCGCCAAAAGTCTCAAAATACAACTCAGACTAACGTCAAAGTGACTATACCCACATGTGACAATGCTACCTTGGCAAACTTATGGGTTACACGGTTCGCAAATCGTTTACAAAATTGAACAACAAGTATAGCTGCAAGATCAAGTATTGTCTAATGTCTTCTATAATCATTTCAAGATAAGAATCGCATGCACATTCCTTGAGCCTTGTCCTAACATTTGGGGCACCAGTCACTATGATTATCCAATCCCATCATTGACTTTTTGCATAGCTGATTGATTCCTTAACTCCAATTGTCTTTGTGATTCTTGTCAACCAGTTCGTTGTACAAGCATCATGACCGCCGCTGATAAATTCGCCATTGCAATCTCTAGCAACCCATCCCCAAGCCCTTCTCTCCCGTCGATCGTGTGTAGCACCACCATCAACATTAATCTTGATAATCCTCTAACTTGTTTTACCCACCAAGCCTCCTTCTCCTTTGCATCTCCACACAGAATTATGGGATCCTGAGTTGCGCACCACTCTAATAGAACGGCCGTCGCAACATTAATCACTTAAAATGCATTAAAAACATGATTATTTCATACTACATCATTACACTCCTTCCAAAATACAGATATGAAGGTGCACAAATCCTCCTCTCTCATGGAATTTAATAAGCTCTCCACCCACTCCTACATAGATAACTTTGGATGCTAAAAATCTTTCCCTGCTTTCTCCAAACAGACTACAACCCGACAATTTTTGAATAGGTGAGTTGGTGTCTCCTCTTCCTCATTACCTAGATTTACCTGGCATATCCACCTTACGCTTCCTCAGTCGATCTGTCACCGTTAGTAGCACATTCGCCATGACTCGCCAAAAAAATGTTAACTTTTTGTTGCATAAAGAAGCCCCACATTTGGTCCAACCTAGCCAAATTTCCTCCTCAATGTCCCCAATCAATTGTGTGTAACCTGCATAAAACGTGTGTTGTGCCCGGGAGTCAATAATCCACCAATACTCATTCTTTACCTCCCTCCGACCGAGAGGAATACCCAATATAGCCGCTCTCTCAGGCGCATTAAATATAGCTTGTACTGTTTCCAACTTCTAATCGGACCAGTCCTCTTTAATAAGGGATCGACATTCATAATAGCAATGTAATTTGGTTGGACTAATGTAACTCGTCCATTCCATTCCCTTGGAAGCCATCTGTCCCACCAAAGGGAGATATTTATTTCATTGCCAACCCTCTTATGCGGCTATGCTACGCGGCCCTTCTCGTATCATATTTTGAGCCTCAAGAATGCTACTCCATATGAAAGTTGAGTTGCTTCCTAATTTCGCCTCCAGGAACAAAGAGTGAGGAAAGTAGCGAGGTTTGAAAACCTTGCCCACCAGCGATTTGTGGTCGATGGTAAGTCATCATACCTATATTCCCAACATGAAATATTGAACTCCCTAACTGATCTATATCCCAAACCACCTTTAGATTTTGGAATACATAAATCCTTCAAGGACTTCCAACGGATACCCCTTCCCTCTAGGCTTGTCCCCCGTCACCAGTAGCCATTCATTATATCTCTCAAATGTCGAGCAAAGGTTTAACTAGAGTAGAAAAACATTCATGACATATGAAGGCATTGCCTGAATGAAAGTTTTAAGGAGAACCTCCCTACTAGCTTTGGATAAATATCTATTATTCCAACTAGTTAAATATTCAGTTTAAAATTATCTCCCTCAAATATCCCAAAATATCTGACTTTCGTCTCCCAACTAGAGTAGGCAGAACCAGATAACGGTTACACATTTCTCCATTCCAAACACCTAATGACCTGCAGATACTGACCCTCACCCCGACCGACACATTAGGATTTCGCAAATAAATCTTTTCTCCCGAGCTTTGTGCATAACTTTGCAAGATGCCTTTGATCACATTGCACTCCTCCTCATTCACCTTAAAAAACAGAAAGCTATCATAGATAATAAATAAATGGGAGCCCCTGAAATCCCATGAATCCTCCCTAACTAGCCTCTCGTTCTTCCAAATTAGCAAGCCCAGACCTTCCGCAACAAAAATAAGCAAATATGCGGATAAAGGGTCCCGTTATCGAAGGCTCCATTGGGCTCTAATCGGACCAATCATCTCCCCATCTCTGAAAAGATTTTGTACTCTACACCTTCCACGCGGATTTAAACTAGTTTAATCCACCTGGCGCAAAATTCATAGCCCTCCTCACCTTAAAGAGAAAGTTTCACTTCACTCTGTCATAAACTTTACTTATATCCAACTTGAGTGTCACAAATCCTTCTTGATCTTGGGTTGTCCTTTTTAAGGTGTTTTCCATTTGCAAGACAGGATTGGTCAGACCCGCCTCAAATGCCTCGGGGCAGAGCGGGCCTCTACATGCCTTTTTTTACATGCCTACTCCTTTGTTTGACAACATTGTGAAAGAATTTGGTATTAGAGCCCATTTATTTATTTATTTATTTATATTTCTTTTTATCTATGATAGCTTTCTGTTTTTCAAGGTGATTAAAGAATTTCTTTAATCAATATCATCATGACACTATGGTGTAGTTACTTATAGTCATATTTTTATTGAATTAATTCCACTTTTGGTCCTACGAGTTTTGTGTCAATTCCACCTTTAGTTCACGTCTTTCACTTTGTCCTTTTTAGTACTTGACTAATGTTTTTTTAACCGTTGGTGGTCCATTTTCGGTGATTTAACCATTGAAAACCATGCCGGAAGGACCATATATGGGCGAAAACACAATAGTCATGTATCAAAAGTGGACAAAGTCAAAGATGTGAACTAAATGTGGAATTGACCTAAAACTCATAGGAATAAAAGTGGAATTTATTCTATTTTTATTTGTATAAATAATTTTTATTTCAGTAATATTTTTGATAAAAGTGATTTTTTATTGTTTTTTGGCAATGTCCATCGGCCTCGCCGGGCACGTTCAGATTGATTGGCAGGTCGCTACTCCGGCAGTACCAACTGGGTACGTGCTAAGCTCCATGTCCAATCCCTCAGCCGTTTGCAGCTTCGCCATGCTCCACCACCTCTCAGCTCTCACACTCTTCATCTTCGTCGTCACAGCCGGAGAACCATCAACATCTGCGGCGGGCCAGGATCACCAGCAGCTGCTGGACTACTCACCGGTGACCCACTTCCAGCAGTACCTTCGAATCAACACCGCCCACCCCAACCCTGACTACCCCTCCGCCGTCAATTTCCTCACCGCCTTGGCCAGCTCCATCCCCGGCCTCCGATCCCAGCTTCTGTATTTCACTTCTCCGCCGCCAAACAAACCCCTACTTCTACTCACCTGGCCCGGCTCCGACCCTTCGCTTCCCTCCATCCTCTTCAATTCGCATCTCGACTCCGTCCCCGCCGAGCCCGCCAAGTGGTCCCACCCGCCCTTCTCCGCCCACCGCTCCTCCGACGGGAAAATCTTCGCTCGCGGAGCCCAGGACGACAAGTGCATCGGCATCCAGTACTTGGAAGCTATCAGGGCCATCCAAATCAGATCCCCCGACTTCACTCCACTCCGGAATGTCCACATCTCTTTCGTTCCCGAAGAGGAAATCGGGGGCTTCGATGGCATGGCCAAGTTCGCAGCCTCCCAAGAGTTCAGAGACTTGAATGTGGGGTTCGTTTTGGATGAAGGCCAGGCCTCACCCACTGATGAGTTCAGGGTGTTTTACGCCGATAGAATCCCCTGGCACATGGTGATTAAGGCGGCCGGGATGCCTGGACACGGATCTCGGTTGTATGATAATACTGCCATGGAGAACTTGATGAAGTCTGTGGAGGTTATCACAAAATTCCGGGATGCACAGTTCGACAAAGTCAAGGCAGGGTTGGCAGCCAATTCAGAGGTCATTTCGGTCAACCCCGTTTACCTAAAGGCTGGGACTCCATCACCAACTGTGAGTGATTCTGGAAACTCAGATATTATATATTCTAAGAAATTAGACAAAATGTGATTTTTTTATATGCATGGAGCTACTGTAATTAGGGGTGAGCGGGGATGTGGGGTTTTGCCTCTCATATAGAACCATTTTGATCCAAACGAGTATCAAAGAACAAAAAAAAATAGCACGGCATTGGAGCATTGCGATTTTTATTGATTTGGTGCATTAGTGAGTGTTTAGTGGGAACCTTTTTAAACTGTCTTAGAATCATATTGAACTGAACAATCCCAAAGAGCCCATTGTATATGTGTGTGTATATATACATTATGCATATATATGTGAATGTATATAAACACAAAATAATACCTAATTTGGCTAATTATAATTATAAGATCACAGTCCTTACTACTTAATACACTAGACTCATTCCATTAGCTCAAAATACAAGGCTTTCTTGTAATAATTACTAAACATGCTCTAAAACTAAAATCACCATCCAACTTGCAATGAATTATCTGATATTTATGAGTTATTTACTTTCTTTAGAACCAAATGGTACTGAAAGTTGATATCGAACAAGATTGGTGTTGTTTGTTTTTGGGGCGACATTGGTTCCTTAATTTTGTAACAACCTCAATTTGGGACAAGACGTGTTTCTTAAATGACCTTCATGTACCTCTCACGTGCTCTACCCTAAGCCTCTAACAGTAATTATCATGTAGTCATCTTTGTACATGAGTTTTATTTTAGTGATATTGAAAGGGAGCTTTGGCGCACCAATTCTTTGGGAGCGACCTCTTGTCAAAAATTGACATGGGAAGGCTTCCTTATACGCCCTTGTGGTGAGACCCTTCCTCAGACATCGCCTTGTTGTGCACCAGGTTGTCCTTAATTTATAGGGGAAACTTCTTATGATATTATTTTGCCCTGTTGTTGTTGTTGCTGTTAGTATTATAATTATTGTTAATACCTAGTTTGCGATTAAAATGATCATGCAGGGGTTTGTGATGAATATGCAACCTTCAGAGGCAGAAGCTGGATTTGATATCAGAATGCCACCAACAGCTGATCCGGAGCAAATGAGGAAAACCATTGCCGAGGAATGGGCACCTTCTTGGAGAAACATGACATTTGAGGTCATCTCATATGAATTGTATCAGCAAATGTTTTTTGCATTAAAAAGTTCTTCTCCTTTTCATAAAGAAAGATGACTCACAATGTCATTATCAGTAATTCTACATTTGAGCATGTTTGACATCTCCAGTTCAGAAAGAGTCCTCAGAAACAGGACATATGGATTTATAAGACCTTCACTTTAAGTAGTTAATCAAGTGTCAATGTGCATAATGACCCACGTGAAATGTATCATATTCTCTTTCATGGACCACAATATGCTTTTTGTCTTCCTTGTCATAAAATTCCTATGCTCCTTCTGATGTTGCAGATTGTAGAGAAAGGGACGCTAAGAGACTTCATGGGTCGCCCTCTGCTAACTCCAACTTCAGATTCCAACCCCTGGTGGTCTGTTTTAAAGGAAGCCATTTCGAAAGCAGGTGGCAAACTTGCAAAGCCTGAAATTTTGTCTTCAACTACTGATGCTCGTTTCATGAGGGAAAAGGGGATTCCCACTTTTGGCTTCTCCCCTATGAAGAATACACCTATTTTACTTCACGACCATAATGAGGTTTGTGAAACTTGTCCACCCATATATTTAATCATTTTGTTGTTACTCATTTACTCCAATTATACTCCCATCTACTACCTTGGTTAACAATGTATATTATTTGGCAGTTTCTGAAGGACACTGTTTTCCTGGAGGGGATCAAGATCTATGAATCTATTATCAAAGAATTGAGCTCTTTTGAGGAATAATCTTTATGGAATCGACTAACAATAACCAACCCTTGAGAATCGAATACTATCGTATATTACACCGCATAGGTTGTTTGTTTTGCATAGGAAGTTTATGCATGTGAAATTCTTATCTTCGCCAAACAGATATCAAGGTTCACTGCGTAGAGCTTATGAGGAAACGCCTACTGCAGTTGATGTCCTCTATAGTTCATACTTCATAGGGCGAACCGCAAGTGTCACTTATTTCCTACCAACAGTGCCATTTACCATCAGATTGGTATAAAAAACTTATTTACTTGTTTTTTTATGAAAGGTGGCTTATATTGATATCACAACATTCAGATATGGGCTAAACAAACAAAATGACCATCGGCAACTGCCGACCCTCGAACCAGACTCAGAGTTAATCACTTCAATCGAAGCAATACAACTCGTTGATCCATTAATGGGCGCAACTGAGTCATAGACGATCACCGCAGACTTCTTGTCACCCAAATCCAAGCTTATAGTCTTACAGTACAAAACAATAAAAAATTGAAAATAAACATAGTCCTCAACAAAATAAAAAACCGACACTAACACCTCATGAACTGATGAACCCTAACACCTCATACAACCATTGGCGGTAGTTCAGGAGGAGGCCGGACCATCAATATGATTGTTGACATGAACAAGACACGGCTCCAAACCCTAGTGCAAAAGGCTCTGCTCCCAACTGTTGCACGGTCGGTTTCCTGCCGAGCAACCTTCATCTGTCCCACCTCATTGAAACGTCGATGAAGTCTTGTGCCAAGAAAGCACACAAGGACGATTGTCTCCTGTCAAGACCCTTTCATCTCTCCCATGCTAAATCTCCTTCCGCTCGCCCTTTGTTGTCTCGCACGGAATGAACTCGCACAGTCGAAGCGTAGAACTCGATGGGATAAGGCAACCCCTGCACAATCCTCTTAGCAAGCCCTTTGTCCTTCGTATGAACTGATAGAGTATTAATTCTAGAGAGAAGTGAGAGCTAGAGAGAGAAAGTGAGTAATTATATTTCTCAACCCCCTATAACTAGCCCCAAGGGGTCTTTTTATAGGAAAAAATGTGGATTTGGGCTCCTAGCCATGGGCTTAGGAGGCCCATTACAATAATCATGCCTTCTTTGGGCGAAATAGGACCACTAATGGGCTATGTACAACACTTAGTAAATAAAGTAGAGAGATGCATCCTGCCTGGCCGAAGTCTGGCCGATGCGGTGCCTTTTGGCCGATGCGGTCCCCTGGCCGATGCGGTCCATGGGCCGATGCGGCCCCGGGAGTCCAAGCGTGCTTCCTGGGCCGGTTTGGTTTCTGGCCGATGCGGGCCCACTGGCCGAAGGGGCCATGTGGGTGTTCTTCTGGTCGTCATTGACTTGAGTATGTGGGTCATGGGGTCCAGGCCCACATACTCTATCAGAAGTCCCCCACTCTCTGAGCTGAGGCGAAGCCGAAGCGAAAGGGAGTATTTGTTCCTTTCTGGCTGGCCGTTGCGTGAGCTCGAGGTGCTTGTTGGCCGAAGAGTTTCTGTTTTGATTTTGGGATGAAGCGGTTCCCTCTCTTGATGTAGACGGAGCGCGCTTGAGGATTCATAACTTTGGTGCGGGCCGATGCGCTCTTTGTGAAAAGTGTTTTTGAGGACGTTGCGGTGCGCTTTCTTTTTCCAGTAGATGTGAATTATGGAAAAACTGGCCTGTTTTATCACCATTTGTTGGGGCCGAAGAGGTCCCCATGTACTTCTTGCCGTTGTGGTGACATGGTTTCTATGAAGCAAAGATGTTTGATCTTGTTTACGAGGACGATGCGAACCGCACGCTTTTGACTTGTCATGTGGCTGAAGCGCTTTGACTTGTGTATTCTTGCTTTAGTGAGCCGACGCAGTCCCCCCAGTGTACGTAGCCGTTGCGAGCTGGGTTCTGTTCCTGGGTTTTAAATTTTTGGGCTCTTTAGCCGATGCGATCTGTAATGCTATTTGAGGTAGCTGATGCGACTCTCAATGCCTATTTGAGGTAAATTGTCCGTCTTTTGTTGGTGAGCCGTAGCGCACCTTTTTGCTTTTAGGCCGTTGCGCTCCGTTTTATGTTGTTTCCTTTCCTGTCGCCGATACAGTCCCCCAGTCCCCCACTCCTTTGGCCGAAGAGTATTTGAGGCACAAGGGAGTCATGATGTTCTCGAGCCGATACGGTACCCATGCGTTAGTCGTGAGTCCAACCCTTAGGCGAACCTGTCCAAGGTAACCCTGTGGGAGAACCCTTGGACGAAGGTCGCGATACCAGGGTCATCATCAAACGATGTGCGCGTGAATAGCCGTAGCAGTTCTTTGGGGTTGCTTTGGGGCCGTAGCGCAATTTGCTGATGCGGCGATTTCTTTGGTAGATTGGGCCGTAGCGAGTTTCTCTTTGCTTTTGAGTGAGTAGGCCAGCGCCTACCCCTAGTTTCGGGGCCTGTTGGGCCGTAGTGGTAGCCTTAGGGTGGAATTTGAAAAGACGGGCGCTGATTGGTCCTAGGAGAGGTGCCGTTGAGGTGGCCAATTGGAGGTTGCCACGTGTAGTGACCGTTGGAGGGGATGTCTATAAATTCCCCTTAACCCCGAGGCGGTACCCCATTTGCAATCTCGCTGAGTGCCGAATTGCTGCCCAACTTTCTAGAGAGAGAAAGCTCCCAGGTTTCTTTGAGTGTTCATCAACCTTCCTCCAGATCTTCAAATCTTCAAAGGTTAGATTCTTCCTTGTTCTTCGTTTTTTTTCCTTATACTTTGCTTCCTAGGGGGTTAGATCTAGTGTTTGTAGGGAAACCACTTTGATCCGAAAAACCGCCTTTAGGAATAGGTGTAGGTGTTATGCCGTTCTCTAACAGCCGTAGCGCTCCCTCCCCCCTTGACTTAACAGCTTCGTTGGACGAAAAGGACTGGCCCTTTGACGAGGACGATACGTCCCCTGGAGTTGATCTTCGGATAGTGGAAGCGTTCGAAGCCGAGATGGAGAATACAGCTGATTATCGCACCTCCGTAGATGAGGAGAGGATGAGTGCTGACGCGGGGGCCCATCGTTCTTGCGAAGACGAGGCGATATCTAGCTCGCCTCTGAGAGGTGACGAGGCGTCATCTTCCGCCCATATTCCTTGTTCGCCACCGGTATCGTCCGTGCCAGGGAAAGGCCCCCCGGCTCATGGGTCGAAGAAAGCGTATCGGCGGAAAAGGCGTGAGGGGGTGCCGCAGGGGTTTTCACAGTTGGATCTTAGCAATTTATATATTATTCGGCCGGAGGGGTCCCTCGGCGAGTACCATGTTGCACAGCTGTACGTTGGGCCCTACGGCCGTGTTAGGGCCCCCCTTCCGTCGGATCATGTTTTGAACCCGCCTCCCGGTTACTTCGGGGTTTATCCGATGAGTTTCGCCAAGGGTCTGAGGTTCCCTCTGCACCCGTTCATCAAGGAGTATTTGGATATGGTGGAGCTCCCCCCGGCATTGCTGACTCCCAATAGTTTTTCTATCATCATTGGCTTCTTAATCCGGTGCAACGAGTTGGGGTTCTCGCCGACGACTGCCCTTTTCATGAATCTTTTCCGGATTGGCCGAGGGAGCCACCAGAACTGTGCTGGTTACGCAACCCTGCAGCAGGTTAGCGGGAGGAGGTCGTTTAAGGATCTCCCTACGTCCATACATGGCTGGAAAGCCAAGTTCGTGTTTGTGACCCTGGGCCGAGGCGGGTTCTTTCCTTCCAATGGCCATAGCGGCATGTTCCAGTTGCATTCTCCCCCATGGGGTGCCGAAATAAGTAATCAAGTAGAGGCTTTCATCAAGGGGGGCCGAGGAGTATCAAGACATACGTTACGGAGTACAGGATGGCTGCCCTCGGTTTCGTGAGGTATTACTGCCTTGGTGATGTGGACGATGGCTTCTGGCCGAAGATGGAGGGGTCTTATGAACAGGCCGACGGTCCCTCACTTGGTGTCCCTGCTGAAGCCGAAGGTTGTCCTTCGTCTTCTTCATCTTTTCATAATGCTTCGTTCTTCCTTTGCTGACCTTGTGTTTTTTTCTTTTTGTGCAGGCTTTGAGATGGATCGTATGTCCTTTATGGCTAGGGCCGCTAGGAAGGCCGATGCGGAGCTCAAGGCCGCTCAGGCCGCTGAGGCAAAGAAGTCTGCCGGCGGTTCTCAAGGGGGTGCCGAGGCCGTTAAGAAGCCCGCGGCTAAGAAGAGCCGGAGGGCTACTGATGAAGGCCAAAAGACTCTGGCCGAAGCGGGGCTGAAACCGAGCCAAGCTTTGAAGAAGACGAAGAGGGCTACAACAGATGGCGAGGCCGGCGCTCCCTCCTCTCAGGCCGTCGTGGATGTTCACCCTACGGTGGTCCCTTCTGCGAATGATCCACCTTCATCGGCCGTTGTGGCCTCGGCTTCTCGAGTGGCTCCCTCCACCGCCGCTGCTGCCCGTTTAGAGGAGGCTCTTGCTAAGGGGTCATATGAAGTCACCGTACGATACCCTGTTAAAGGCGGTCTTTTCAACGAGACTGTTGGGGGTGATGACATGCTTGCTCAGGCTATGCCTGAGTATGACCGTCAGTGTCTCGGCCGACAAGGCCAACATGTTCAGCTGTACGACGGAGGGATGGATTATGTCGTCCAGGTAAGATATTTTCCTTTATGATTTTTCCTTTGCTTTTGTTTATCTCCTTTGATTCCACATTCTGCTTCGTCCAGGGTGCCCTGATGCTGCGGGAGCAGCACTGGAGACAGGAGGCCGAGATTGAGCGGCTCAAGAAAGTGGAGGCTAAGGCTGCTTCAGCCGATGAGGCCCTCCAGGATCTCAAGGACAAGGCTAAGGCTGCCGAGGATGAGATGAGGCTTCTTCAGATCCGGCTTGATGAGGCCGACGCAGCCCGGAAAAAGGCTGATGAGGCCATCGCTGCTGCCACCCAAAGAGCCGAGGAGGCGGAGCGGTTCAAGGCTGACGCCGAGAAGGCCGCAGAGAAGGCCGTAGCGGATTTTAAGGCCGAGGGGTGGAAGGCCGATGACCAGCTTCCCTTCTGCTATGAGGTGGTTGCTGAGAGGCTGAATGACTGGACGACGAAGGATCCCGCCGGTGAAGCTTTTTGGATGAACGAGATGCAAGCTTTCTATGACTGCGGCCAGTATAGGATGCAGAAGCTTATCTATAGGAAGCTGCGTCGTCGCTTCCGGAAGATGAGGCCGAGGGGTCTGAGTCTCCCTCGGCGAATGAAGAATCCCGATGAGGATTTGAAGCTTCCCCTATCGGAGAGGCAGCCTCCGATCCTAAGTTCGTCCGAAGGGGAAGAGCCGTGGAGCGATAGTGACGACTACCTGCTTGAGGGGCCTGCTGATTCCCAGGCCGATGAGGATGGTGGCGGTGACGATGATGCCGGTAGCGGCAAAGGGGACGATGCTGTTGATGGTGGAGCGTCAGCTGACGTGGTAGTTTAGTGTTTCTTCTTTTGTATCTAGTTTTTGTAGCTATAGCACTGAAGTGCATGTAATGGCCGAAGCGCCCACCTTTTGTATCTTTGCTTTCATCAATGACAGTCTTTTCATCATCATGATTCCTTCATTGTCTTCGTAGATTAAGTGTGCTTGTACTTGTAAATTTTCTTAAGTGTCAAGGCTGTATCTGGAGAGTGCTGACGACTTCTTAGTCGATACGTAGCGGTCCTCATCCCTTTATAGCCATTAGGGACGATGCGTCCATCATTAGTGAGTTTTGTTGTGTTTGAACAAAAATTCTCCAAAATCTTCAAGTGTCAGGGGTTTGATCTTGGAGTGTTGAAGCCGAAGCGATGCCCAGTGGTAGCGCAACGTCTTTGCGCCTGTGTGTCTTGGAAAATTCTTTAAGTGTCAGCTTACTATGATGTGGGTGTTATGATTTGGTTCATCGCTTGGGTTTTTGCTACTCGGAGACGATGCGACCCATCGTCCGAGCGCTTGAATGTAGTTTCGTATAACCGAAACGATTCCTTCTTATGAAGCTGTGGTTGAGGCCGAAGCGTGTACCCCGGATTCCTGTTAGGTGAAAACCTGATATGTACTTAGCCGATTTTGAGGCTTGATTTTTGTGGGGATTTTATTTTTTGCTCGAGGCCGGCGAGTGCGCGGTCCGTCGGCTTCCCTCTTTTTTCTTTTTCTTTTTTTTTTTTTGGATGGCCGAAGGGTTACTGTCCCTTCGTCCATGGGTGGTAGTTTGTCCGCTACGCTTTTCGCGTGGGTTAGTGCGAGGGAGTAAATACGCCCTCGGCTTGGTGTGTCAGTGGCACCTTTTTTGGCCTTTCCACGTCTATCGTCGACGAGGGACCGGACTAGGCATCGTCTTTTGACGGCCGCCCTTTGTGGTCCTTAGTGAAATTTTACTGACGGGTGGAGTTTTTGTAACCTCGGCCTTAATTCAGGCTTGTCGTCCTGCGGTTTCCGCGCGGACGACGCGGTATGCTTCTCCGTTTGAAGACGTCGGACCATGCACACAGGTCCTTCGTCCTGCATATCGCCGGCCGATTTGGGTGTTTCACCGCTTGTGCCGATACGATATTTAGGTGCGTTGTCTTATGCAACGGCTTTGTAGGCGCGTTGTGGATCGCAACGGCCTTAGGGGCGTTGTTTATTGCAACGGCTTTTAGGTGCGTCGTTTATTGCGACGGCTTTTGGTGCGTTGTGTATTGCAACGGCTTTGTGTATTGCAACGGCTTTAGGTGCGTCGTTTATTGCGACGGCTTTAGGTCGCATCGGTCCCGGGTGTTTGCACCGCTTAGGCCGATGCGGTTCCTTGGCTTTTCCTTTGAAAGAATGGATTGAAAACATGATCTTTATTCAAGAAGTGGCACTAGGCCGAGGGTGTTTCATTCAACCAATAAGTCGAGGGGTGGGGGACGTTGCCCGCTTCACCACATCTCGAGTCATTGGTAAAATTTCACCAGATGGTGTACATTCCACAATCGTGGTACATCTGACCCACTAGGGTTCTTTAGTCTATAGGTGCCGGCTTTGATGACGGCGCTGATGATGTAGGGTCCTTCATATTTGACGGCGAGCTTTCCTCCTTCCGTCGGCTTGCTTGCTTCCCTCCGGCGGAGGACGTAGTCCCCCACTTGGAATTCGCGGGAGCGTACCTTGGCGTCGTAGTAGGATTTGACTTGTCGTCTGTAGTTCTCTGCCCGAAGGTAAGCCATCTCTCGCCTTTCATCAATGAGGTGCAAGTCAATCTTCATGGCTTCTTCATTGGCTTCGGGGTCGTATTGAGTGACCCGTCGGCTGGGGAGGGTGACTTCAGTGGGAGCCTTGGCTTCAAAGCCGTAGCACAAGGAGAATGGCGTTTCCCCAGTGGCCCTCCTTGGAGTAGTTCGATAAGACCATAGGACGTTGGGGAGCTCGTCGACCCAACTTCCGCCTTCTTCTTCAAGCTTCTTCTTCAGCCCCTCCAAGATGGTTCTGTTGGCGTTCTCACTCTGCCCGTTGGCCTGAGGGTAGGCAATGGAGGAGAAGCGGTGTTTGATGCCCCATTCCTGGAGGAGGCTTTGGAACGGTTCGGCTTCAAATTGGGTGCCGTTGTCTGATATGATCTCCTGGGGCACGCCGAAGCGGGTGAGGATGTTCTTGTAGACGAACTTTCGACACCGTGCTCCGGTGATGCTTGCGAGTGGTTCGGCTTCGACCCATTTGGTGAAGTAGTCGATGGCGACGATGATGTATCTGTTGTTGCCCGCTGCTCTTGGTAGTGGGCCGACGAGGTCGATGCCCCATCTGGAGAATGGGATGGCAGTACTGACCGGGGCGTAGTTGACGGCCGGCCGGCCAGGTGCTCTTTGATAGTGTTGGCATGCACTGCATTTGCGGGCGACTTCGGCACAATCGCGTGCCATCGTCGGCCAGAAGTAGCCTTGGACGACGAGGCGGCGCGACATACTGAAGGGCCCCTGATGTGATGAGCATACGCCGCAGTGGACTTCTTCCATGGCCACTTCGGCCTCATTCTGGTGGAGGCACCGGAGGAGGGTGCCGTTGTATGATCTCTTGTAAAGCTTGTCACCCTCAATGACATAGCTACGAGCCCTGAGTTTGGCTAGTTTGGCCCTCTCCTCGTCTCCTAGTAGCGCGCCGGAGGTGATGTAGGTTGCGATGTCGGTGATCCAATCCTCCGGCTGGTGTTGTATGGAGAGTATGGGGCTGGCGTGAATGCTCGACATGCTCAACTCCTCCACCTTAGCTATCTTGGAGATGTGCTCAGGAGTGTCGGAGCTGAGTTTGGAGAGTATGTCGGCCTCGGCGTTCTCCGCCCTTGGGATCCGAGTGATCTCGTAGGTGTCGAATGCCTTGAGCAATTCCGCAGCGGCCTCCTTGTATTGCTTCATCCTCCCTTCTTTGGCCTCGTAGGAACCCCCCATCTGGTTCACCACGAGTTTGGAGTCGCATTTGATTCTGAGGTGGCGTGCTTTGAGGCCAGCGGCTAGTCTGAGCCCACTAAGGAGCGCTTCATACTCGGCCTCATTGTTGGATACCTTGAAGTTGAAGCGGATGGCGTAGTACGCTCTGAATCCTTCTGGGGAGATGAGGACGACGCCACCCCCACAAGCTTTGGTTGCCGAGGACCCGTCCGTGTAGAGGGTCCAGGCTTCATCTGGTTCAGCTCTTGTGGTGGTGACGGCCGTCTCCCTTGCCGTGCACTCGGTGACAAAGTCAGCCAAGGCCTGCCCTTTGATGGATGGCCTCGGCTTGATCTCAATCTGGTATTGGCTTAAGAATATGGCCCACTTGATCATCCTTGGAGAGCTGGTTGGGCTCCTCATGAGGGCGCCCAACGGCTGATGCGTGAGGACGTGGACGGGGTGAGCCTGGAAATAGTGCCCCAGCTTCTTTACCGTGTGGACGATGGCCAGCACCGTCTTCTCAATGGGGGAGTACCTGAGCTCGGCCTCCCGCAACGTCTTGCTGACGTAGAATATTGCCTTTTGGACCCCGTCATCCTCCCTGATGAGTACGGAGCTGACGGCCGACGTGCTCACTCCTAAGTAAAGGAAGAGAGTCTCGCCGGGCTGGGGCTTGGATAGGACGGGTGGGGAGGCGAGATATTGCTTCAGCTCCTCGAAAGCCTGTTGGCACTCCGCCGTCCATTTGAAATTGGTGGCCTTCCTCATTATCTGGAAGAAAGGGAGCGACTTTTCCGCGGATTTTGAAAGGAAGCGGTTCAGGGCCGCAAGGCGTCCCGTCAGCCGTTGTACTTCTTTGATGTTGCGGGGTGGCTCCATATTGATGATGGCTTGTATTTTCTCCGGGTTCACTTCGATGCCCCTTCGACTGACCAGGTACCCCAGGAATTTACCTCCCTGGACGCCGAAGGTGCATTTCTTTGGGTTGAGCCGGAGGTTGTACCTCTTCATGATCTCGAAGATGCCCCGGAGGTCGTCGGCATGAGTTGTGGATTGTTTGCTTTTAACGATCATGTCATCGACATATGCTTCCATCGTCCGGCCCAAGACTGCTCTAAAAACCCGGGCTACCATTCTTGTATAAGTGGCGCCGGAATTTTTGAGCCCAAAGGCCATGACGAGGTAGCAAAAGATTCCCTCCGGGGTCATGAAAGCAGTCTTCTCCGCGTCATCTTCATGCATGGATATCTGGTGGTACCCTCTGAACGCGTTGAGGAACGACATCAACTCGCACCCCGCTGTCTCGCCCACCAACTGATCGATGTTGGGGAGAGGAAATGGGTCCATCGGACACGCCTTGTTCAGGTCAGTGTAATCAACACACATTCTGAATGTGGGCGGCTTTGGTGCGAGGACGACGTTCGCCAACCATGTGGGGTATTTCACCTCTTTTATGTGCTTGATGGAGAGCAGCATGGCCACTTCGGCCTTGACGAATTCCCTTCTGTCAGCGGAGAGGTAGCGTTTCTTCTGTTTGATGGGGGAGGAGGCCGGGTTCACCGATAGCCGATGTGTGATTACTTTTGGGCTGATGCCCGGCATGTCCTCTGGTCCCCACGCGAAGACGATGGAGTACGCTCTTAGGACAGAGAGGATGTCCCTCCGGATTTGTTGGGGGAGCTGTGTCCCAATCTTCAGCGTGCGTTCCGACCGGGAGACGTCCAACGGAACATCTTCCACGTCTCCGACCGGTTCGGTCTTTGGTGTGTCTTCTTCGGCCGAGGCGGTGGTGATAGTGTCTATCCGCTCCTCGGCCTCATTAATCTTCCTTGTGAGTTTCAGGTAACAAGCCCTGGCTATCTTCTGGTTCCCTCTGGCGTAGCCGATGCCGTCCTTGGTGGGGAACTTGAGGCATAGATGTCTCATGGAGATGATGGCCTCCAGGTCCTCCAAGGCCGGTCGTCCCCAGATCATGTTGTGGGCGCTGTCCAGGTTGACAACCACGAACTCCATGTCAATCTTCGCCTGACAGGTACCGTCACCGACCACAACGGGAAGCACTATCGTGCCCTCGGCGTCGATAGAGTCCCCGGTGAAGCCGGATAACGGAGTCCGTATCGGCCGGAGCTCGGACTTCTTCAGTTTCAGTTGTCTGAAGGTGTCAACGTACATCACATTGACAGAGCTGCCAGTGTCGATGTAGTTGCGGTGGATGATGTTGTTGCCAATCTCGCATTTGACGACGAGGGCGTCCCTGTGGGGCAAGGGGCCGAAGGGGAGGTCCTTGTCGGTGAAGGTGATGGCCTCCACGTTCCGTCGCTTCGGCTGAGGGGGGGCGTGGGACACCTCACCAACGTATAGGGACTGAGCCCATTTTTTCCGTTGGGTAGCTGAGTCCCCCCCTGTGTTTCCGCCGACGATGATATGGATGTGATGCTTCTTCTGGCGGGGCTCTTCCTCGTCCTCATCTTCACTGAGGGCGCCGATCTCCCTCTTTTTCCCGGAGGATCCTTCCCCTCTTTTGCCAGGGTTAACCCAAGTGTTACTCTTGGGAGCACCCTTGACAAATTGGGAAAGTTCCCCCTGTCGGATGAGGCCGTCGATGTGCCTCTTCAAGGTAGTACAATCCTCGGTCTTGTGGGATGTCTGGCGATGATACTTGCAATACGTCCCTCCCTTGTGGACTGCAAATATCTCTTCCTCTGATCTGGGGTCCTTCACAATGAGGCCCTGGGCCTCAGCGTGGTCAAGGACGACGCTCACCGGGTGGGTGAGGGGGATGCGTTGTGCCTCCAACTTTGGACGCCATGAACGCTCCTCTCTTCGCTGTCCGCCCTGTTCCTGGTGCGCCTTCTTTGGCTGATTCTGTCCTTTGTTGGCCGGTGCGTGGTGGGGGTTGGACGAGGAGTCCTTCTTTTGTTGCTTCTCCCCACCCTTCTTCTGGTTCAGGAGCTCGTCGGCATCAGCGTGCCTATCTCCGCGTCGGAGCGCCGCGAGGTATGACCGCGGCGGCTCCGTGAACAGGCTCCGGGCGAAGTGGCTCGGCCGGAGTGCTCCGCGGAGGAAGGCCAGGAGGGTGCGTTCATCGGCTCCTTCGCAGTCGTCCGCCTCCCTCGTCCAGCGATCGAGGAAGGCTCGGAGCGTCTCCTCCAATTGTTGCTTGATGGTCAGGAGATGAGCGAAATGCTTCTTCGCGCGCTTCCTCCCGGCAAAGTGGGTGAGGAAGCGTTGAGCAAGGTCCTGCCATGAGTCGACGCTCCCCTCCGGAAGGTTGTTGAACCAATCGTACGCTGGTCCCTCCAAGGTGGAGAGAAACCAGCGACACATGTACTCCTCCGAAGCGTTGGTCATCATCATATTGTTCTGATAACGGGTGAAGTGCTCCTGGGGATCAGTGCGGCCGTCATATGGCTTGATCGGGTTCCCCTTATACTTCTCCGGGACGGGAGCGGAGAGCACCCTCGCAGAGAAGGGGGTTCTGGTTCGTATCTGGATGACGGGCTCATCGCGCCGGTCAGCCAACTCCCTTTCCAGAGCACTGACCTTGCTCAGGAGCGCGTCGTAGTTGGGATGCTGGGATGTGTGGGCCGATGC
This sequence comes from Cuscuta epithymum, assembly GCA_945859915.1. Lineage (NCBI taxonomy): Eukaryota > Viridiplantae > Streptophyta > Magnoliopsida > Solanales > Convolvulaceae > Cuscuta > Cuscuta epithymum. The sequence continues at coordinate 1,973,367 of CAMAPF010000012.1, read as the reverse complement.
GCGCCCTGCGGCCTCTCGGGCCTCCATGTCAGCGAGGCGCTTCTCCAAGCGGGCGATGATCTCATCTCTTGGGTCCGTGTTGGCCGCGGCGCCGCCCAGAGGGGTCTGGATCCGGGCCGCGTGGGCCAAGTTGATTTGGTGGCGCGCATCGTCATCATTCAGCTTTCCTTTGCCTTTGTCTGGTCGGGGCCAATCCGTCGTCCGGGAAACGGACCCGAAGCTTTCTTTAGGTGATCCTGGCTCGCGGCCACCCAACCGATCCGCCACCCTCCCCGTAGGTACCCGACGGCTCGCGATGTCACCCAGCCTGTTGAAGGCTGAGATTTTACCGCGAGGTTGGGCCGGTGTATCCCGGGTAGGCGAGGCAGTATGGGAATGGGTGTCCACGGCTAGGACGTCCTCGTTGTTGCCGAAGAAGGTGACGCCTTGTGGACGAGGTGGCGGCGGCGGCACCGTCGCGACCTCCCCCGTTACAGGAGTGTTGTTCTCCCCGGTCTTTGCGACAAGAGCGCTGACGACGTTGGGGTCTTGGAGGATGCTCGCAACAATGGCCGATAATGCGGCCGGGTTGATCTGGGGAGCAGCAGGGTTAGAGGCCTGCTGGCCCGAAGTGCGATCAGCATTGCGTCTGTCTTCAATTCCGATGCGAGCATCCGGGGCAGTCATGTTGAGCTGGACGCGAAGGTCAGCCGCTGCGAGCTCGACCTCCTGAGCGTTCTCATCCTGAACGATGGGGTCAATGGGGACGTTGTCAACAACGTTTCCCTGCCCTTCCTGGTTCGGAGGGGCGTTCCTACCGGTGTTCTTTGACCTAGTCCTTGTCATTCTAGTGGTAGTGTCTGGTAGCGACGAAGGGTACTCACTTGATCTGTCCTAGACTCTCAATGAAAGCACCAAATGATAGAGTATTAATTCTAGAGAGAAGTGAGAGCTAGAGAGAGAAAGTGAGTAATTATATTTCTCAACCCCCTATACTAGCCCCAAGGGGTCTATTTATAGGAAAAAATGTGGATTTGGGCTCCTAGCCATGGGCTTAGGAGGCCCATTACAATAATCATGCCTTCTTTGGGCGAAATAGGACCACTAATGGGCTATGTACAACACTTAGTAAATAAAGTAGAGAGATGCATCCTGCCTGGCCGAAGTCTGGCCGATGCGGTGCCTTTTGGCCGATGCGGTCCCCTGGCCGATGCGGTCCATGGGCCGATGCGGCCCCGGGAGTCCAAGCGTGCTTCCTGGGCCGGTTTGGTTTCTGGCCGATGCGGGCCCACTGGCCGAAGGGGCCATGTGGGTGTTCTTCTGGTCGTCATTGACTTGAGTATGTGGGTCATGGGGTCCAGGCCCATATACTCTATCATGAACCATCAGAAATCATCACTTTGAATTAACCGCTTCTCGATCGAAACCGATAATGGAGGAATAGAGCTCTAGCGGCAATGGAACGCCCTAGAGAGAAAAATAGATGAACCTCACAAAATTAGCACAAGCATATGCTCCGCCGTCATAACAGACTCTTGAAACCTAGCGTGAGTAATTAACATGAGAATTAGAAAAACAATTTACTTGTTGTAACATAGAACTCGTTTGACAACACTAAAATTAGCTAAATAAGGCTGAAGCACCTGAATCTGCTGAATTATGAGGCAAAAAAATATACTCCATATTTTATGAATTATGGTGCTTCAATTATGAATTATGCAAAACAGATTCAAATTACCTTATTTAAATCTGAATTAGCTTAACGTGTTGAATACGATTTAATAACTTATATACTACATTTCTTTTGAACGAAACTAGTCTCTATTCATATCATAAGTTTCAGGATCATTACATCAATGAAATGAAAAACAAATCTGACACCAACCAGACACCAACAACTACAACCGTAAACCCTATGGTGAGATTCAGAGACGGTCACCCCTAAAAGAGCAACACGAATCGCTAACCATGTAACGAGCTTGGCACAGTCATCCCTATCTCCAAAGATCCAAACATACCAAATGACCTGAACAAAGGCTAAAATCCCAAACAGACCGACACACCTAACAACATGGACAATAACGAGAAACCAAATGACGAAATAATAAAGTCTCATTGGAGGAGGACAAAACATGAGAAAAACTAAAAATGCAAAGTAAAAGTCTTGAACCCTAGCACCTCATGCAATTCCTGGCGGTGGTTCAGGAGGAGGCCGGACATTTGTCGTTTGATTGATTACCTCTCTCGTTGTTGCCCCGGAGTCGGATTCAGAAGCCCCATCATCATCTATTCGTAGATCACCCACCTGCTCTTCCTCTCGGTCACGGCCATCCTTGCGTCTGCCGTCTGAACCGTCCTCCATCGCCTTGCTACCGCAATTGACCAAGCCGCACACAAACGACGCCATAGCCGCGTCGATACCCAGCACCGCACGAAGACGACGAAGACTTCGCCGGCGAAATTCCAACCCCCCAGCTCTCGCTAGGGTAAAAACGTGTAACTTATATACTACATATATAAGTTACTAACTTATCAAGAAAATGATAATGTTGTTTTTCTCTATTCAAATCAATGTACTTGTGGGTTATTTTTTTTAAAGGATATTTGTTTTATTTATGCAAATGTATTACACAAATCTAATCATACTCATATAAAGTAAGATGTTTCAAATATTAACAAGAAATTTGCACTAAACCAAAGAATAAATAAATAGTTATGTTAAAATTCAAGCCGCTTACAAAAGTTTCTTGATAAACTACCGATAAAATGATATAGGTCAATGTTTGAAGGGAAAAAATAGTTAAATGTCATTTTTTACTATTATTGTACCAAACAGAAAATGCAACTAACATGTCAATGTTCGAAAAAGTAAAAAAAAAAAAGGAAAATGGAAACTAATAATCCAACCTTTTAGCGGTCTTCTTTTAATAGTCCCACCTTTTCGTTATTCATGAATAATCCAACCTTTGCACCTCATCTTCATTCATTGGTCCCCGAGCGGTTGATGACCTGCTATTCCGAGTTATTTTCTCATCTCTGCAAACTATTATACCATAAATTCCACCTTTCACAAAGATAATATTTTGCGAAGATAAGAAAATAACTTGGAATAGCAGGTCATCAACCGGTCAGGGTCCAGTGAATGAAGATGAGGTGCAAAGGTTGGATTATTCATGAATAACGAAAAGGTGGGATTATTAAAAGAAGACCGCTAAAAGGTTGGATTATTACTTTCCATTTTCCCAAGAAAAAATGAATTGAAAAAACTAAAAAGTCAAATAAAAGTGATATGGAGTGATAGGAAACATATTAAAGGTAGGTAAATGAAGTTTAATACGTAGTACGTAATCAGGGTGCCTACTCAAAGAAACAATGGTCTCTAACTCCAATGGAACAACACAGACTTGTTTAGTCTTACTCAGACACATCAAATAGCTTTTATCAATCAGATGACTCTTTTTACATGGACGACTATCTGGGACATGCAACTGAAAGCGATCGTCGTCCCCTTATCTCAACACCGATAGAAATTAGAAAATCAAAATTCAACAGAGCGATTTGTAGCAAATCCAAGTTTGTTACCTCAGAAAATTGCCTGCCAACGGAAAACTTGAACACACAACTCAAAATTTATAGGAAATCTCAAAAGAATAAAAGACGGCACAGCATGACGACTAGGTCTCAATCTAGAGAATTTCCTTGGGTCTAGTTTTTTAGGCTTTTCTTTCATTGTACTGATTTATTTTCTTTCTTTTATTTCCTTTTCACATTGTAATTTTTACGTCTTCCAATAAAATTATCTTTTTTCCTAAAACAAATGTATGGGTGATAAAAACGTGGACTGGTAGAGAGCAATAATAACCCTTTCATAAACATAATAGCTCAATAGTTAAGAACCCTTACATAGGGTGACATGTATATAAATATGCTCTATAATTGTTTGTCATATTTTAAAATTGTTGTCTAATATGCATGTGTATTTCTTTATAAAAACATTTTAATGATTTCATGTTATAGAAAATGGTCATACACTCATATGGAATACTATACATGCATTTACAATAGATTTACATTTAAAATATAATAAGGGTAACATACATCCATTTTTATCTTTTATGCATGTACCATAATTGGTTGATCAAACACTCAAAAATTCTACTTGTAATTATTGAGTAGCTCCACGTTATAAAAATTGAAGTTGTGCTCAATTGACCTATCTCTTATGACTTATAGGGAGAGAGATATTGGTACAACTAATTGTACATGAGATCCTCCAATAATGTACTTAAATTAGATGGACACTCAATATGAATAAACCCTTATTAAAAAACTTAAAATGTTATATAAGTACTTTCACTTATAAAAAGTATATTTAATTATTATTATGATTATGTTTACTAATTCTGAGTAATAATTAATAAGTAGTTATTAAAGTAAAATAAAAAAGTTACATATGTAGTATAATACTAGCTTAAGAGCATAATGTACAAACTCGTCTAAATAGCTTGGTGAAATGAATATTGTGGTTTCATCTCACGCATTAGGGGGTTTAGGGTCTATCCTTTAGATTCCGGGTTTTGTCCATTTCTTGGGTTTGGGTTGTCCACTTGTCCCGGTTACGGACCTGGTTAACACGGGTTATCGAGTAATTCCAGTTACTGATGAGTTAGCATTTAATAACTTACCGGATTGGATTGATGCTCGGGTCACTGGGTTTCCGGTTGACCCGCCCGATCTCATGTGGTTCTTACAGCATAGCTTCCAATCCATCTGTTTATTAGTACCCAAATTAAAATGTCATTCTCATGTTATTAATTATTATTGTTGTAAATGTGACAAAAATAATATTAGATTCTTAGAAATATTAAATGTGACAAATTGAAATGTCCCTCTCACTACAAAAAAACACGCGTTTAGTCACGGACGGTAGTCACGGATTTAGTCCGTGACTAGTCTAGTCACGGGCTAGTCACGGACTAGTCACGGAAATTTAAAAAAAAAATTAGTCACGGCTTTGACCGTGACTACGGCCGTGACTACACTTAGTCACGGTTGTGGTCCGTGACTAACATCCTCCGATTGGCCCGTTACATTTTCCGGCCTGGCTTGTTTTACTCCGGCGACTTAGTCACGGCCATATCCGTGACTAAAACCGTGACTACGATTAAAAATTTAATTTTTATCTCCCATAAATTAATTCTCAACGGTATTATGTACGGACAAATTTAGTCACGGCCATGGCCGTGACTATTTCCGTGACAACTTTGATTAACACGTCATTTACACGTCATTAACACGGGTTGGACGCGTAATGGACACGGTTTTGCTTAGTGACGGACAAATCCGTGACTAAGTCCGTGACTAATTTTTTTATATATGCAGGAGCAGTTCATTCAACAGAACCACACCAATTCATTCCCAGTATATACAGTATCTGTTTGACAGATCGAAGGATGTAGTCTATCTTCTATCATTTTCCCCGTTTATGCAGTTAAGGTATGTTATTTGAATTATTATTTTTATTTAGAATTAGTTGGTTCAATTTAAATTATTAAAACTATTAAATTATTGAGGTTGTTAATTAATTAACAACATATTCAACTGTAAGCGTAGTAATGTCATAAAATTAGTTAAACTGTTAGGTTTATAAAATAATTTAATTAAAATTAGTTAGCTAAACGTAGTTTTAATCGTAATGATGTTTATGTTAAGTGAAATTAGTTAGTTAAACGTACGTTAGTAATGCGTTAATTAAGTGTATCGTGAATTGTTATTGTAATTGTGTATTATTTATTAATTCAAATGACTTTATATACATGTTCAAATTATTGGGTTAATTTGGTCATATTATTTAATTTAGTGATTGTTAATTGTGTAGTACTAATAAGATTAAATGTCATTAACGTAATAATTTTGTGTAGGTTTAAATGTAGGTTTACAAAAATAATTTAATTAAAATTCGTTAGCTAAACGTAGGTTTAAACGTAGCTAGTGATGTGTTAATTATGTTAAATTAGTTAGCTAAACGTAGGTTTAAACGTAGTGATGCATTAAAAGGGGACGGAATGAACTAGTTAAATTTAGTTAAATTTAACTAAATGAATTAGTTAAATTTAGTTAAACATATGTTTAATTTAAATGTAGTGTTAAATTACTTAAATTTTTTGTAATATTAGTTAAATTTAAGTATTAGGTAATTACTTATATTTTGTTTTTAAAATATAAAAATATAAATTTTTTTTTCAAAATAAAAAACTTTAGTCACGGATCTGAGCCGTGACTAAATTCTAGACCGATTTTTTTAAAAGTTATTTTACAAATTTAAAAACTTTTTTTTTAAAAAAATGAAAAAGTAGTCACGGATCAAGTCCGTGACTAAATTTTAAATTTTGAAAATTTAAACCGTAACATTTTGGCGGTTCATTTTTAAAATTTGAATATTTAGTCACGGATTGGTCCGTGACTAAATATAGTCACGGAAAAGGGCCGTGACTAAGTCTCCGGTGAGGTTATTCCGGTGATAAGTTAGTCACAGATACGGTCCGTGACTAAGCCGTGACTACGCTTAGTCACGGATAAAATGTCTGTGACTAAAATTAGTCACGCCCAAACAGTCACGGATTTAGTCACGGACAAAGTCCGTGACTAGCAGAGTTAGTCACGGATTTTTTATACTACGGTCTGTGACTAAATCCGTGACTAACTCCGTGTTTTTTTGTAGTGTCTGTTAATCCACGTACACACATGTATTCATTGATTCTTAGAAATATTATATTAATATTACTTTAAGTATTATTTTTTACATGTTTTTATAATGATAAATAAGACAGTAGTTATAATATCCATAATGATACTCCTTATTTTGCTATTAGATTGTTAATGTTATCTTTGTTCTATTCTATTTCAGTTATAATTTTTATTTTGAATATTTATCAAATAATTAATGAAATAGACAGAATTAGAGGACAAGTTAGACTCTTGAGACATTAAATAAAAAGTTGTTCGTTATGAAAAAAACACTCAAAGCGGCTTTATCATTTTTAGTTATTGCGCATAAAACCTCAAATGAAATGTCATTTACCAAACACACCTTTATTTGCCTATTTGTGATAAAAATATCCTTCTTTGTCCAAATGACTTTGTAGTGTCACAATAATATTATGTTTTCGTTTGCCATTCAACTGTGTTTTTCATAAAAGTTGCATGAGTGATCCACTTTGGTTTTAGTCTTTTTATTTCATCATTAACCTTAAACAAAAAATATATAATTATCCAAAATAATTTAGAGCTCATGCAACGTTTTTCACATTTTATTCCATATATATGTGATATATCTTACTCCGTAATAAAAAGGTTTATATATTTTGTCAATCCTATTCTATACTAACAAATTGATTTAGATCATGAATCCCCATAAAGACACATCACTCATCATGATTAAAGTGGTGAATAAGTTAAGGATCCTTCTATTTATATTAGCCAAAACCTCCATTGCTCTCTTGACCTTCCTTTTCTCATTTCCCTTTTTTTTTCTCATCTCTCTTCCTCTATTTCTTTCTCTCTTTCTAGTTCACTCATGTTTTTTTTCTTAAAACAAGTTGAGAAAGAAGGTGAAAAGTGCCCTTTTCATATGATTATTCCAACAACATCATTGTTTTTGTTGGTGGTGATTATAAAATAAATAGTGGGTCCCGTTCCCATGTGAAGATCATGGTGTGCCATTGGGGTTTGCCCCTTTGGTGGGTGGAAATGAAATGGTCTAGGTGAAAGATAGACATCTCATTTACTTTCCTTACTGTCATGATTGGTTCACCTTAACTGATTGTCTTGAAATAAAGAGTATAATATTAAGCTTTATCTTGTCCAAAAGCTTAAAGGTATCCAAAGTATTGAAAATACTATTCATGTTTTTTTTAATACTATTCATGTTTTTTTAAATATTGATTGCTTTATGATTAATTGAACGCATACATCCAAAAGTAGTCTTATATAATGTTATGATGCAAAATTAAAATTTTGATATATCAATTGTTTGTATACTTTTATTATCTCTCTCCTTTTCCTTTTTGTTCTACAAATAAATTTAGGAAGGAGTAAAGTATATTTTATCTTAAGTGTGTAACTTCATCATTGTTGGTATTATTGTGTTGTAGTTGGTTGGTTGGTTGGTTGGTATTATTATGAAAGGGTATTAAATGAGAGTGGTATCATTCCCATGTGAAAAGGCATGGTGTGCCATGTGTACATGTGTTTGCCCCTTGAGTGGTTGGAAATCAAATCATTTATGTGGGAGGGAGATATCCCATAAAAACCATTCATATTCCTTGCTCTTGTAACTAGTCCACCATAATTGAATGACTTGAAATCTTACAATATCACTTTAGAGTCTACCTAAACCTTTTACGAATCTCATATTTACTTAGAGATCTATCCAAAACATTGTAAAATGTATATATTCATGTATGTTTTTTCTTAATTGGTTGTTTCAAAATTAACCGCTTGCATACAGCTGAGAGAAGCCTTATGATATGTACTCCTTCCGTCTTATTTTAAGATTCTCACTTTCCTTTTCTAGACGTCCAATATAAATGTTCTCATTTCTATTTTAGTAAACAATCAACAGTATTTCTCAAAATATACTCAAATTGCCTATAAATAATCGTGTCATTTTGCAATGAGAACCTTTGAACGGGACGGAGATAGTTAAATTTTCAAAACTGACGGGAATATTTCTTTTTTTTACAAGAAACTGGAAAAAGGGAAAACTGTCAAGCGTGTTTACATGTTTATTCTCCAAAATTTAAAAAACGAGAAATGGATTTGATTTCTTCTTAAGTTGGAGAGCCACATTTTCGTGTTTTCCAAAAAGATAATACGCAACACTACAATGCATTGAATGTGCTAATGCTTTCAACATGTGTTCAAATTTAGAAAGTTGAAACAAAAACCGAAGAATGGATAAAAAATAGAAACTGGAGAAATAAATAAACAGGCCCCAAGTGTCTATCTATTTCTATTTTTATTATTTAGTTTTCTATTTTACATTTTTATGTGGTTTTACCTTAAATATGACTAAATTGAAGACCATTTTTTTTAAAAAAAAAAGTGCCTACTTTTATATATGGACAAAAATGTGACTAAAAATGTAATAATTTTGAAAAGGCATAATGTCGCTATTAGATTTTCAAGTGATGTATCACGTCTAGGGTTATGTAGACGATGTCATCTCATGCCTTTTAAAACATTATTTTATATATTAAAATAGGGAAAATAACTTTTTGATCGTAGGGGAAAATAACTTTAAATAACTATACACATTACACTATCTTCCATGGACAAAAAATAATATGTACTTTGGAAATAAGTTTTAACAGTACCAACTATATACATATAGACCAAAAGTGATATAAAGCAATTGTTTTACTAAAAATATAGTTAATTAATTCATCAAAATCTTGTATCAAAATATCTAATAAGTGAATGTATTTTCAAATATCCGTTATTTAATGTGTTGCCATTAGTTTTTGATGTATTAAATGACATGATTTCTTTGTGATTCTATATTATTTTTGTTTTACATTCAAATAGTCGGTATTATTACAAATCATTTTCAAAGTATTATTATTATTGATTTATGGCTGACAGTTGATATTATTTAAAGTTATTTTCCATTAAAATATACTCACTTGAGAACGTAAATGGGTGCTCGCGATTATACATGTCATCTCTTAAGGACGTTATGATTTAGATAAAAATTACATGTTGGGTAATAAGGTGGTTATGGAGCAAGGATGTTACCCTTCGGACGGGTACGATTATATGCATGATCCCCCTGACTCATCGCATTGTCATCTTAAGCTTGTGTCCTTCATTACAAAAGATTTGCTTCAACTTATATATGACGATTTTATATTAAAAATTGTAATTGTTTTGTATTGGATAGAACCTTTGGTGTGGTAATAAGTGCATCTCAACTATATACTCATGCTTGAAAGAGTTGGTAAAAATTGAGCCATATGATGTTCTTAAAATTGAGCCATATGACATTTTTTAAAATTATAAATATATCACCAGAGCCTATTTACCAATTTTTCAAATAGTGTTCTTTAAAATTACCAATATATCACCAAAGCCTTTTTACCGATTTGCCAAACAACCTTCTCTTTTTACAAATACTTAATTCGTTGAAATTTTGTGTAATACGTGAAATAGTTAAAACCAGGGGTGGGCACGGTTCGGGTCGGTCCGGGTAATTGATAAATTTTTAAGAATCGTTGGTTCCATTTAACGGGCAGGTTCGGTCCAAGTATACCAGGTCTCGAAATAGGAACCGGACATTACCCGCCCCGTTTGAAACAGGCAGGTTCGGTCCAAGTCCTCAGTTCTTTTTGCAAAAAAAAAACATGGTTGTACTAGCAAAGTTTCTAGTTAGGTATAAAATTCTCAAATCAATTAAATGTTAATGTAACCATAATACAGTAAAACTTCAAATAAAAATATAAAAAAACAACATTTAATATTAGTTAATATAATATCTAACCACAAATTTATAAATTAAACAGAACTTAACCACCTAAATCAAATTGTTAGTCATCATTCATAAACTAAAAAATAGCACTGTAAAGTCATGAGAAATTAAACTAGTTACTCTACATATTTGTCTATGAAAACAATGTAAAGCTTATTAAATGAATATGTACACTTTATTGAGTAAGAGTCTTTATTTACAAAAATATATTGAAGAAAGAAAATTTGATGCATTTGGAATAAAGAATTGGGGAAAATATTTAGGAGTTTATATGAACTTGAAAACTCTTTTTAATTGATTGCCAAGTTTCTTTAATTGAGTGTCTTTGTCTAGACATAGACTATGTTTGGCGGGCATAAGTCTCTGACTTCTAGCTTTTGTACTATTAAAAAGTCTCTAAAACCTTCTAGTTATACGTTTGGCATGATAATTTTTAAGAGCTTTTAAAAAATTAAAAGATTTTTTTGAGATGCTACAGGCAGTAGCATCCGAAAAAAGTCCGTGACTTTTAGTACTACCTCCGTCCCACTAAGATTGACACAATTATTAAGAAAAGTGAGTTTGTGTGGTTGATATTAAATTGATAAAGTAAGAATAAAGTAAGAATGATTTAAAACCACACAATGTTTACCAAATTTGGTATGAGACAATCTTAGTGGGACTTCCCGAAAAGGTAAAATGGGACAATCTTAGCGGGACGGATGGAGTATTAATTATCCCTAACAGCTTGTATACCAAACCGAACTAAATCAAACAGTTGACTTTTTACCAAACAGCTACCGCCTTTTCTTTTTAAGATCTTTTCAGTCATCAAAAGCTAACACTTATTAAAAAGCTCACAAAAATATCTTTTCAACTAGCTGGGCCAAACATACCTATAAGAACATGAAGAACTTTCGGGCGTTATTAGTATATTGTATTAAATATAATAAAGCATTAAAATAACATTTCAAAACGGTTCAATCTGTGTACCCTTTTTTCAAATTTTAAGACCCGTCCGGTTCCTAAGTTTTTAAGAACCCGCCCCGCCCGAACCGTTTGGATTTTCTAAAATTAGGACATGACCCGAACCTGTATTACTCGGCCCTACCCGCGGTTCCTGTACCTGTTTGCCCACCCCCAGTTAAAACACGCTTTTTACAAAACGGTGTCTATTAACTAAGAAAAGATTGTGCATTGTGTGATTTGTGTAAGTTATAGTATTTATTACTTATAGACAAGATCATATTCATACAAGAAAAGCGAATACAACGAGGTTTGATAAAATAATTTGATAAGAATCTAGTGGTTTTGCATGAATTAAAAGCTAATCGATGATCTTTTCCTAAAAACCTATTATATTTTTTGGAATTATGGGTTCAAGTTCATAATTTGCCCGTTGTCTTTCTCGCATTAAAGGTCGAAAAGGCAATTGGGAATTTCCTGAGTAAATTAATAAGATGGGCGATAACCAATTTGAAGGTTTATGGTGGGCTTATTTAAGAATGCGTGTTTGCCTTGATTTGGGACGCTCGAGGAAGAATATGAAGATTAAGGAGGATGGGAGTTGCTTGTGGGACTTTGGATGCAAAAAATTCTCATTTTTTTCTTTTCTCGCAACACCATTGGCCATGTAGAAAGATTTTGTCCTATGTATCTCAGGCGGTCATCTTCGGTGAAAATCAGGCATTATGGCCCTTGGTTGATAGCAAATAATAGTTGTTGTAGTGTGAGTGGGGGAAACAAGGGGAACAAGTAGGGAATAAACAATGTCTATAATATGGGAGTGCCTCAAATAGGGTAAGACTCATTGGAAGTAGGTGAGGTAACTTCTCGAGGGCTGCTAGTTTTTGGAACAAACGCTTTGAAGGTAAGCCCGTAGGTGCTGAGAAGAAAAGGGAGGGTCGTAAGTGGCAGAATAGAAGCTTCACCGAGTGGAAGAGGAGAAGATTGTGAAAGGCCAGACAATGACAGAGCTAGAGGCAATCAGATAAAAAATCGGGGTTGGAACGGGCTCTGGTCTACCAACCCGCTAGGAAGATTGAAGACTTAGTGTTAGTTTTTGCGCGTTTTTCTGTCTTGTTTTTCCTTTATTTATCATATATGTTGAGTTATACCGTTGTTGCGTGTTCGTTTTTCACAAAAACAACAATTTGGTTATTTTAGGCTTAAAGTTGCCCGCTTTGTGGCTAGCGAGCCATTTTGCTTGTTTCATGGCGAACAACTCTATGTGTAGTTTAGTGCTTGTGGTCGAATTTGAGGTATCTGTCACGCTGATTGTCCGTAATTTTTTTGTATTTTAATATAAATATTTTATATTAATTTTTTATAGATAAAACCATTGTAAGTTTTTTATAACATGACTCATAATCTATTAAAGAATTAATAATCATTGTCTATTTTTATCGATTTATAATCTATTGTTACATACTCCATATCTTTTACAAATTTTGAGATGGATCTACGTCATAGCTATAGTGGGTTGAATTCCAATGTGCCTAATTTTTTCTTAATTTTTGAAGTATAATTTTTTCCATATCTAGCCCGTACTCTAGTACTTCAATCCAGTATAATTACTTTTCAACTAATCTCAACCTACATTTTTGGACCCGCCCTTGTATATACACACTGTATTACTATGATGTTTTTAATAATTGGACTGAAACTTCCCCGTCTGCTATGGATTAAGTTTGTCTGGTTTGGTCATGTAGATTAATACTTGTGTGTATTTTATAATTATTTAAGTCTGGTCTAATTTGATATAGTGTGCTTTGACATGATTTGATATGATCTGGGATGAGACTAATGTCAATCCATTTTAAAACACCCAAATGTTGTTGGTACACATATTTTGTATACATTTGTACAAGTTGCTTTGTGCAAATGTATACATTTGCACACCATGTTTGGACGATATTAGATTTTGCACGTCATTTTCAAAAAACATTAGTGTATGTACTCCTCCATCAGCCAAAAAATTGTGAAATAGTGGATGCAAAGTTAAGGGCCTGTTTACTAACAGAGATATTTTCCTGTTTTCTACTTCTGTTTTTCGTTCTCCAATTTTCTGTTTCTATTTTTTAGTTTTCCATTTTCAAATCTGAAAACATGTTCATCAATTTTTTTACTCAGATCTCCAATTCCACACCCTTGACCCCTACCCTTACCACGATCTTGTGTCACGCCCCAGACCGCATCTGAGCGCGTGTACAACCGCCGTATGACTAAATGACGTCACTCGCAAGTCAACGTGACTTAATCATACAAGGCGTCCATGAACATTGTTCATACCATACTCAGTAAGTAAACATACATAACAACATCACATATTTGGATTGAACGAATCGCGGAAATATTCAACCATGGGCCACATATGGCCAAAACGTGGACTCGCAGGCCTAAAACAAATGTACTTATTACAAAATATCCATGAGGATGGTGGTAGGATGGCGGAAGTATGGGTGGACTCGAGCCGGGTCGGGCCCGGGTCGGGCCCCCGGTTCAGGAATGGGGGGCCCGGAACAGTGTCGGGCCGGGCCGGGCCGGTTCCGGGTCGGGCCACCCGGCCCGAGTCCACCCCTAGGCGGAAGGGTGCTGGTAGGATGGCGGTACGAGGGTGGGGGTAGGATGGCGGTGGGGTGGGGTCGAGGTAGGCGCATGTGGTAAGGGGTAATATACGGGTGGGGGTATGGTAGGGTGGGTCGGGGTGGGGTCGAGGTGGTAGGGCGTGGCGGTAGGGTGGATCGGGGTGGGGCCGAGGTAGGGGCATGTGGTAGGGGGTGGGGTAGGGTCATTATAGGGAAAAATGGGTATGCGGGTTGGGGTTGAGTGGGTAAGGTAGGGTAGGGTAGGGGTAAGGGGTAAGGTACGAGGATGGAGGTACCGGAATGGAATCGACATCGGAGCGGGACTAGACCCACCACTAGGTGTACGTATGCAAATTCATTGCAGCGGCACTGTAGCATCTGCGTTTTCCAAATTTGGAAAACTAGTAAAAGTCACTTCTCCAAATCATTAAGGAAAAGAGAGACATGTCTCATTTTTTCCGTTTTGGAAAACGATTTGGTAAACGCGTTTTTCTTTTTTCCTTTCTTCAGTTTTCCAGGAATTTCTTTGGTAAACACGTTTCCTATTTTCTGTTTTCCAGTTTTCCAGTTTTCTGGAAAACTGGAAAATATCTCTGTTAGTAAACAGGACCTAAGTGTTTTTAAAATGAGTTGCGATGCATATATTAATGATTTTGAAAATAAAGATCAATTTCTCCATATAATAAATATACGTAGCAGGAGAAAATGTGCAAAATGTCGACATGCTCTAACTAGTAAAGTACTCCGTAGTAATTACCCGGTTTTGGGAGCTTTCTTTTTACTGAAATCGTGAGCTTATCTCAAATCCTTTCTCAATGTCAACAGTAATAATAAAAATATACTCCGTATAAACTATAAAGACCTTCCAAAGAAGACTTGAATTGAACTTTTTTTGATCCCATGGGGAATCCCAAACATTCAATTAAAAAGGAGTTTACCGACAAAGTGTCGCCACGCAACCAGGTCCCTCCGCCACCGTCCACGGCCGCGCTGCATGTTATCGATCTCAGTACCAGCGAGTCGGATTCCGATTCCGACGATGGGAGGCCCAGGAAGAAGCGTAGGAGTGTGGAGACATCGGGTGTTTCCTTGCCTTTGGGATTCTTGGATCCTCTGCATGAGCCTCTAGACTCGCCTCTCCTCTTGCCGCCTCCGTCTTCTTCTCCGTCGTCTCCAGTTCCGGCAGAGAATATTAACGGAAGTGGTGTGCAGGATTGCATTGTCAAAACTAGCTCCAAGCAGTTCTGGAAGGCTGGGGATTACGAAGGGGACTCTCGCAATGATTGGGTATCCTCCTCAGGTAATTTGTACACACAAGTAGCCTAAATAGCCTAAATGTGTTATTATTTCCCGATTCTCTCCGGGAATTTATTGGAAATTTGGAATATTAAATGAAGCGCTAATAGATAGAGATGGAAAGTGATTAGTGATATCTAATCGTTTTTACTAACTATCTTAGTTATATGTTGAAGTAGGCACTTGCTTTGCTCTGCTCTGCTGAGTGGACTACTTTCCACTTCTCCAAGTTGCAGACTTGCAGCTGCGATTTATAGTTTAGGCTGCTGCACAGTTTGATAGTAAAGTACTGATTGGTTTCATAACTTAAATGTCACTCGTACTACTCAAGCATATCTAAATTTCAATATACTACGGTGTATAATTTAGAATCTGGAATATATAAAATACATTATGATACGAAGGATTTTCAGACGTCCGCGGTTCAAACGCCAAACCTATGTACAACATCATATTTACTTGCTAAACATTTGGCATCTCACTCTATCTCTTTATCAGTTAAGGTAGTCCCGTAATCCCATTGCTACCATGTTAGTATGTTACCATGGCTTCCACCTCCATCGAACTTGTACTCCATATACTCGGTGTTGCTTTGATTCAGCCTTGAAACCCTTGTTCTCGAGAGTCTTTCGTCATACTTCCAAATTGGCTTTAACACTTGATCTTGTCTTGTCAATCAACACAATATCATCGACATCCTGCACCAAGGTATATCTTCTTCAATTAACTTTGTGAGTTCATCCATGACTATAGTAAATAAGAAAGGACTCAGAATTGATCCTTGATGCACTCTGATAGTAATCACGAAGTCAATTCAAAAAGATATATTGTGGTCCATTATGTTTGCCGTAGTTGATGATATATTGTGATGCATGATGTTTGCCTTAGATTGTATTGATTGATAAGACGATATTGGGTGTTTAATCGAAATTAGAAGTGCGACAACAAACTCTAGAGAATAAGGGTTTCAGGCTGAGTTCTAGACTGAGTATATGAAGTGCAAGTTAAGTGGAGGTAGAGACAATGGTAATAGTGAGATTACCTGATATGGTAAGGAGATACCAATAGATGATGCGTTCCGTTACCTAGGCTCCATAATTTAGAAGGACGATATGTTGACTAGACTGAATGATAAGTTTTATATGATACCAATTAGACATGCATCACTGTATGACGCAAAGTGTTGGGCGGTGAAATAATATCAAATTCAAAAGATGAGTGTGCCTAAGACGCGCATATTGCATGTGTGGACATACTAGAAAAGACTATTTGAGGAATGAGACAATTAGGCAAAAAGTGGAAGTAATGTCTATTGGAGATAAGATGTGAAAGTCTCAATCGCAGTGATTTGGACATGTGCGTAGAATACTAAGTGATGCACCTTTCACACGAGTTGAAAAGTTGAGAAGAGAGGGAGAGGAAGGTCCAAACAGACTTGGATTGGAATGGTCCGAATTTCTAAAATGTGTGATAAAAAATTATTAGTATGTGGTCATTCAAAAATTATACATTAGTATTTACTGTTAAAATGTGTCCATATTGTAAAAAAGTTGCATGATAATGATATACAAAATAAATTGTAATAATGAGACAGCACATGTAATATTACAAAATTAGAGATTGTGAAACACTTGTTATTAGATGACATTCAGAATTTCATCTCGGGACTAGCATCATCTATTTAATGAGGATTTTGAGACCTACCCGAATCGTAACCTTTGACACTGGAACATACAACTGTCTATGGTAAAAAACAAAAGATTTTTCAGTAAGAGACCTACATGATTTCAAGTGTGTGTTCTTAAAAAAATTAATTGATGCTTTAAAATAAATCATTACATTTCTTTTAATGAAAATGTTTCTGAAGAACATAAAATGTCAACATCGTTCTTTAACTTTTATGTTGAAATCACGGTTCGCTGTAACATTTATGTGTTCTCAAAGTGGTTCTGATTTAGGTATTTTTAATGTACTCCCAGGTGGAATGGACCGCGTCAGAGTTCACCCTAAGTTCTTGCATTCCAACGCAACCAGTCACAAATGGGTTCTTGGAGGTATGATGAGTATCTAATTTTGTTTATGAAGTTATGATGCATCTTTTACTGGGAGTACCTCAATTTTGCTTCATTGAATGTGTACCTGCAGCTTTTGCGGAGCTTCTAGACAACTCGCTGGATGAGGTATATTTTTTTATTGCTCTAAGATCATTTGTGTATGATAGGTTGTCTTCTTGCACTTTTTCTTCCCTCACACCTTATATAAGCTCCTTTCAAATTTTCAGAAGGGAGTAATTGTCTAAAGGTAATAAGTATTGAGCATTGTAGCTAAGGGACTGAGTAATTAATATCTTGCCTTCATTGCTTCATACGAAGTATATGTTAAGAAAAAAAATCTTTTTTGGTAAGGTTCACATTTCATACCAGGACTGCTAATGACTTCCTCAATTGTAATCCTTGATATACAAAAATGTTCAATTGCCATCTCCCAACATTCGCAGTTAGATTTAGCTCTTGGTCGTGCTGTTAAATTATTAGATTTAAGTCCTTAACTCTAAGCTTATTAATTTTCTTGCTGTTAGATTTCGGATATAAATCCCATTTTTCTACAAATTGTTCATCATGTTAACTTGATTTTTCTTTATGTAGTCTTTATCTTTTTTGAACGTTAATCAACTTTACTATGAGCTTCCATAATCTTATATTTAACGTGCATATTGAATTATCCAATATTTCTGCCGCCAATTAATTTTAAAAAAACTTGTTTAAAATTCAATACTAGAAATAATTAGCAAAAATAATTAACAAATTCCAACAAATATTTGTCAACAGATTCTAGGAGTGCATTGCATTGGTGGTTTACCTGTAGAGAAAAGAGATGTTCTTACATATTTGTGGGTCCATGTTTGTGTATTTACAATGATGGGAGATCGTGGGCATAAAGATAACTATCTTTGACCTATCTTTAGGTTTATAGACACTATCTGACTTTCAGTGAAAGAGGTCAAGTTGCACGTATACAATTTGTGTGGGAGAAGTGCATATTAGAATCCGACCAAAGATATGATTATAACAAACCACCTTCAAGTTGTTTCACTTTCTCACAAATAAGGATTGTAGTATTTGTAAACTAATCTTTTGTCAATAGCTTGGTAGTGGTGTTCACATATCATTTCAACTTGTACTACCTTTTCCTTCTGGATACTTTTTGTGTTTGAGGGTGATGTTGTTTTGATCTTCATAGCTGCATCAAAATCTTGCAACCATTGTCTGAAGTCCAAGTTGATGAAGCCAATATTAGCTTAGTATATGTAATTTGAACATGGATATTGAACTTTATTTCAATTAATAAGTATTTTCTGTTTGAAAATTTTTGTCACAGTTACTATATTTCACGATATAGTAACTAGAGTTGGTGGAAGAGTACTCTTACCCCGTTTGACTTGAAAACATAGTCGCAATGTTAGTATATTTTGCTATATATTCAGTTCACTCAAAAAATGAGTATGACTGAGATGCACATGCTGTGTTGGATGTTTGGACATAGTAGAAAAAATCGTTTGAGGAATGAGACAATTAGACAAAAGGTGAGAATAACACCTATTGAAGATAAGATGTGAGTGACTCGATTGTGGTGGTTTTTTCCATGTGCATAGAAGACCGAGTGATGCACCTCTTAGATGAGTTGAGAGGTGAGGAGAAGAGGCGGGATGAGAGAGAGGAAGACCGGAATAGGTGTGCATCAGAAGGGCCATAAATGATATGGTACTTCATGATTTGGATGAGGGTGTGAATTTGGAGAGAATGAAGTGAAGGGAAAATATATGTGTGGTGGATTAATCTCAATTTATTTATATTATCTTCTTTATCTTTTTATCTTTTCTTATCTTTTTACCTTTCTTAGCCCTGATTTCATATGTCGATTTATGTTAGCCGCCCTCAATTTCTTTTGGGACTAAGGCTTGTATGTTGTTGTTACTATATTTAAAGTTAAATCTAGTTTAATACCTTCAAATTTTTAGGAAGATGAAGCTTGAATGATTTTGAACTAAAAAAGGGAACTTTCCTCTTCTTTCACCTATCTTCCTAATTCCTATAAAAGAGTACCGTTGTCTTACAATATTTATTTTGATTAGGCCATTAATGGAGCAACATATGTGAACATAGACATGGTCAAGAGTAAGAAAGATGGGAGCAGAATGTTGATGGTTGCAGGTAATCTTTTCCATTTTCCATTAATTTTTTGATTCATGAATCTATTTATTCACTATTTTAGGGATAATTTGAACTCATATCATTTAGCTTAATGAAATTGAGAAATGGAGCGGTAGTTGTTTTTTTGGTCATTGTATATTCATGATTAGTTGTTCATTGCCTCATCAGTCACTCTTGTAATAATCATTTATTATATTTCCCATTTTCCTGTCAATGTATGTAGGCTTGCTCACAATCTAGACTTCTTAAGCAAATGGTTAATGTCAAAGGACTAAAAAAAGAAAAAAATTGCCATAATTGAGGAATATATTGAAAGTCAATTTCTTTTTCTGTGAAGCATTTATATATGTTTTTCATTGCTGATTATGAGGTATAAAAAGTAAAAGTGGGCACTAGTATTATAATTTTTTTATTAGAAAGTCAAGGAAATGAATTTATCCTTTTACCTCAAATAGTTTCCTAACTTTGACTAACAGCGATATACTCCCTCCATCTCAAATTGATTTGCAAAGTCCAAATTTTTCGGTCAACCAATGTTAAAATTAAATCCTTCATATTGATAATTATAATTAATTCAGTTTTAATAATAAAAAATTACATATTCAGAAACTACATTAAAATCTCTTCAAAGTTGCAAACTCCAAATTAGAATATAATTAAAAACTGACATCCTAATTAAGTGAACATAATGAAACTGTTTGACCAAGAAAAATCAATTTTGCAAATCAATTCGGGATGGAGGTAGTATTAAGAAAATGAAAACTATGTGGTTGAGATATATATAAAAGTAGAAAATTAATATGAACTAACAAATCTATTGGCAGGGTGCATTACTAAATACTAAGTACTCTCCTTGGTTTGTGTATTTAGTTGACTATGACTCAAGTAAAGACTAGAGCGATTAGTATTATTACTAGTACTGTTATTGTTATTATTATTATTATTATTATTATTATTACTATTATTATATGCATTATTATTAATGTTGTTGATATTGTTTTTGTTGCTGAGATTAATCAAACTATGATTATGAAGACGATTATACTACTATTATTTTTATTAGCAGCAATCAGCCAACCAGCAGCGTTAACAGTTGGAAAAAGGACATGTTTGTCATTTTTTTAAAATGTTCCTCTAAATATCCGGATTAGATTTAAATGGTCAATTGCACATATTTTCAAGGTTGCACAAACAGTCATTTTTTGTTGCCTGTTTGCATTTTGTCCAAAAGTTTATTTCGCTTTTGCCTATTTGATTTTTGGTGTTAAATCCGGAATGGCTGAATACGACATCTTCCTACTCACTGTTTCATTTGTGCCATAGTAACTTGGAAATTGTTTGATGGGTTCTTCAGATGATGGTGGTGGAATGGACCCAGACAAAATTCGGCAATGTATGTCCCTCGGATATTCTGCGAAAAGCAAAATTGCAGATACAATTGGGCAGTGTAAGTATTACTGTGATGTCATGCACGATGGTTTTAAAATGTATTCACCTCGTGCACCTTAATTTAGTGCTTTTTTCAATTTCATATTAGATGGTAATGGATTTAAGACGAGTACAATGAGACTTGGAGCTGATGTTATTGTGTTCTCACGCTATCCTGGGAACTCTGGAAAGAGGTTCTTTGTCTGACTTAGTTTAGCTAGTACAGTAATTCTGTTGTGAAATTTCGAACATTCAAGCGTAATTGCATTTTCTGTAATTTCTTAAGAGCCATGCATGATTTTGTACCAGGACTCTTAATAGTTTCTTACCCAGAACTGTAAGCGACTGATTAATTAGGACATGGAAGCATATATTATTTCATCATTGCAAAGCAAAGACAATCCCACTTTTCAACATGGTTGAACTGAATCTATTGATCATTCTGTGATTTTTTTCTTTCCCCGCTACACATTGCAAAGAAAATATAATCCCACTTTCCTAGATGGTTAACTGAAACTATTGTTCATTCTATGATTTTTTTCTTTCCCCGTTACACCTTGCCTGGATATGCAACAATCTGTTATAAAGCAACAAATTAAGTTAGTCATTTGTCTGAAGGAAGTTAGTTTTTGTTGCTCAATTTTTTAGGCTTACTTTTCTTTTTGTACTCTATATATGAAACATCTTAGGCTCCACATAATATGCCACTGCATTTTCCTCACAATAGCACTCACGATTGTTGTTTGAAATTATCTTGTGAAAGTAACAAATGAATAGAATATAGTAAATATTATATTACAAGTCTTCTTAGTTTTGTTAGTAGACTTAGAATAAATGTAGAGTAGATTCAGTCCTCCTTATGATTGTTTGAGTTTTTCTTTAAAGAGTTGTTTTTGTACTTCCTTACAGACCTACCCAGAGTATAGGACTCCTCTCCTATACCTTTTTGCGTAGCACTGGGATGGAAGACATTGTTGTTCCCATGGTAATGTTGTTAAGTTATTATTATTATTATTATTATTATTATTATTATTATTATTATTATTATTATTATTATTATTATTATTATTATTATTATTATTATATGCTCTTTCTTACTTGAAGGTTTTATATATAAAAATGTTGGCTAAAGGGTCAAATAGGTACATGAACTAACTTAAAGCGTTCAATTAGCCCCTTATATAGGATGTTCTGCCCGGCCGTCGCCGATTGGGGAGGTTCCCGGTGGAATTTTTTGATGAAATTTTTTGAGCATCTTCTTCATCAAGTCTAGTTTACCCGTATCAAATTTCAGCTAAAAATTAAATCGAGAAGGCAGTCAAATGATTTTCCAAAATGTACCGCGTTGTTTAACTGTGCAGTTATCTTCAAAAAATCATTTGACTGCCTTCCCGGTTGAATTTTTAGCTGCAATTTGGTATGGATAAACTAGACTTAATGAAGAAGATGCTCAAAAAATTTCATCAAAAAATTCCACCGGAAACAGCCTCAATTGGCGACGTCCGGACAGAACCTCCTATATATGGGGCTAATTGAACACTTTAAGTTAGTTCATGTACCTATTTGACCCTTTAGCCAAAAATGTTTAATGTGAAGTCACATTATAATATTATGGCTAAAGGATCAAATAGGTACATGAACTAACTTAAAGTGTTCAATTAGCCCCTTATATAGGAGGTTCTGCCCGGTCGTCGCCAATTGGGGCGGTTCCCGATGGAATTTTTTGATGAAATTTTTTGAGCATCTTCTTCATTAAGTCTAGTTTATTCATACCAAATTTCAGCTAAAAATGAAACCGGGAAGGCAGTCAAATGATTTTCCGAAATGTGTTGCGCTGTTTAACTGCGCAGTTATCTTCAAAAAATCATTTGACTGCTTTCCCGGTTAAATTTTTAGCTGCAATTTGATATGAGTAAACTAGACTTAATGAAGAAGATGCTCAAAAAAATTCATCAAAAACTTTCACCGGGAACCGCCTCAATTGGCGACGGCCGGGCAGAACCTCCTATATAAGGGGCTAATTGAACACTTTAAGTTAGTTCATGTACCTATTTGACCCTTTAGCCTAATATTATCAAACATTTTTATCACATGTATTTTTATCCAAACATTTGTATTTTTATCTGTTGACTCATGTATTTTAATCTTTTGCATTGCTGCTATTATTATTACACATTCCTTTTCAAACTCCTATATGCTGCACCTTTTTATCTTGTGGCAGCTTGATTATGAAAATAAAGGGAAAGAATGGAATCCCATAATCCGGTCATCTGCTGAAGACTGGAACAGAAATGTTGAAAATATAGTTAGGTGGTCCCCATTCTCAAGTGAAGCAGATCTTCTTAAACAGGTAATTTTGCCAATGGCCACATTGTGGCAAGTATACTTGGGTAGGAAATATCTGTCTCATCCCATTAACCTTGTTAAGTGACTAAGTCATCCAATATCAGAGAAACCTCATATATTTATGTATTTAGCTAAAATGATCATCTAATTTATTTTTCCATTTTGATCCTATTATTAATATATATATTTACATTTTTTATTTGTGTTATACGTTTATAATATAATTTGAAATGATTTTCACTATTAACTAAATACATAAGTATATGAGGTTTTTCCTAAAATATTACTAATAAAAATCTATGGATAAAAATGTGACTATAAATTACTACGTGTACGTTTTATAGTAACTATGATATTAAATTTGAATATAATTATAGTTTATAATAGTTACTAGGTCACATTTTTGGAATTATTTCTAAATATATGATACTCCGTATATTTTTTCTTTTTAGGCTATTGAAATTGAAAAGTTATTAGTTTCAAAATTCTTAAAATTAAGAAGAAAAAACTAAAAAAACAATCGAAATCAGATTTTCTTGGGTTTGCCGGGTTTTTTAGTCTGGATCTAGACTGGGTTTTCCTGTTTTAACCACATCCTGGCTTTTAATGAACCGAACCACGTTTTGATCTGAATCACCGGGTAGAGAATAAAAACATATTGAGACAGTTTCATTGTTACTAAATATGCTCTTAATGTCTATATAGAAGTAAATATGGTCTTTTTATATCAATGTGGTGTGTATATTGATTTTTTTACTTGAACTAACGCATTATGATTAAAAAGCAATGGATATAAATTATTAATGATGACCTCTATAGAACATGTACTTTTGAAAATTTTAATCATTTATTCTTCTATATATTCTTTGTGTTAATTTCAACCATCTTACAAGCTCATTAGTAAGATCATGTTGCAATTATATTGTATATAATTCAAAGTATTTTTATATTTGTGCGTAGCATGGGTGTTAATCTAGTATTAACTTCAAAAAGGTAATTCAATAATGGTAAGCCTAAAAAATGAGTACATGAATTTCAAGATTTGTCTACTCTGGCAAGATATTTCCATCATTTGCAATGGAGCCAAAGTTTACCTATTTTTGGCTTGGAAATATGATGGAATAAAGCAAAATGGCTCTTTAAACTGTTTGCGCTTCTTTGTTATGAAGCAGCGGTCAGTCCTTGCAATTTTCGACGCGATTTTCACCACGGGTCATCCAGAAACAGTCTCCTTGTGCTTTAGTACAGGGGTAAGGTTGCGTACATCCGACCCCCATTACCCCACCGTAGGTGGGAGCCTTTGCGGCACTGGGGTAATGATGATGAATGGATGTCTACTATGGCAAGATACTATGTTGTGATTTGTGATGCACGTCTTGTTATCCCAAATCAAACAAATATAAAAATGCAAACTAAAAATAAGTTCTTGGGTTACTCCTCGTTTATGGTTGATCTTTTCAGGATGAAATGGCAAGCAGTGTCTAAGAAGCTGCTCTTCTTATGCATTTTGACTTATATTATGTCATCTTAGATTGTGAAAATGAATAATGAACATCTTTACATATTCTATTCATGCCTGAGATATTTAGTTAGTTTTACATTACTCTTTTTATTTCATTTTCAACTTTTTGGATGACATTTTTAGTTTTTTCTTCCTTCGTATTCTATAAGTGCCTATGTTCAATGTCTGTTTATGCCAACTCTTCATCATTTAGGTGCATCCAGTTTCTTATTACTCTATGACACATGTAATTGGGATAACTAATCTTAAATTTCTGAGTAAAGATGTATTTCCTAAATATGTTTGACTAAAAAGGCAAGATATTCAAAGATCATGTGGATCCCATCCTCTCAATTCCTCTTTTTAAGATATGTCAAAAATACCATGTGAGTTGAATTATTTTCAGTAGTTTGCTTATGTGTGAATCTTGACTTCTTTGTTTGATTCGTAATGTGTGCTAATTGTATCTTAACAAAACAGTACTCCCTCTGACCCCATATTTCATGTGTTGTTGCTTTGGGCAAAGTTTTAGGGAGTGTTTTATTTTGATCACTTGTGCGGTTTACATAAATGATAGAACAGTAGAGTAGGGAAAAAATAATGTGATTATTGCTACATCAGAAACATTTCACAGGAAAAAAGTTCAGTGCAACTATAGTCCAAGCACACTTTTTGTGATGAATTACTAACGGAGCATAATCCTATGCCTATAACCCAGTACAAGCGGATACCCATTACATTTAGCCATTCACGTGATCAAATAAATATTACATTTACCCACTCAATTATTTTAGCCGCAAAGGCTCCAACACCTTCGGTGGGGTAAGGGGGGTCGGATGTACGCAGTCTTACCCCTGTACTAAAGCACAGAAGCACAGAGAGACTGTTTCCGAATGACCCATAGTGAGAATCGCGTCGGAAATTGCATGAACTGACTGATGCTTCATAACAAAGAATCGTAGACAGTTTAGCAAGCCATTTTGCTTTATTCCATCATATTCCCAAGCCAAAAAATAGTGAGTCGTTGGCTCCATTGCAAATGATGGAACAAATTTTATCAATAATGAATAAAGAAAGCATCACATGGGAATATAGTTATTAACTTGGAAGTGAAAAAAATATAAAACTGCTTTTCTTTTGAGTTACCATTGTGACATTATTAACCACTCCCTTCATCATCATCATGCACCTTAATTCCAACAATATTGGGTAGGTGTCATGAGAATATGAATTTCATTATTATGCAGTGTAACTTTTATTTTTAGCCTTATATGCCATGACGATTTTATTGGCATGTTACATTTAGTTTGTTGTATATCTGACATTTCTTTTATGGTCATACATGGCAGTTCAATCAGATGAAAGATCATGGTACCAGAGTAGTGATATACAATCTATGGGAAGATGACCAAGGTCTACTGGAATTAGATTTTGATGCAGATCCACATGTAGGCTTTTAGCCCATAATTTGATTTGCTTTCTCTGTTGAACGTGATATCTTGATGTGCCAATAAGATTTTTATGTTTTCCTTCTCAGGATATCCAAATAAGAGGTGTCAATCGAGATGATAGAAGTATACAAATGGCAAAACAGTATCCTAACTCCCGCCATTATTTGACTTATCGTCATTCATTAAGGGTAAATTAATGTTGTTTCTACTTTGAACTAATTAAATGTGTGTGCTTAGTTTCCCATACTTGTGTCTTGAAATTGCTATAAAGATACACACAAAATTATGTTCTTGCATATTTTGATGGGATTGAACTAGAGTGAAATTACAAAAAGATTTAATTCCACAGATTATATATCTTCACGTACATGGTGATTACCTTTCCCTGATTATTTGACCTTATTCTAATTTTCATCGCACTTCCAGAGTTATGCATCAATTCTCTACCTTAGAGTTCCACCGGGATTCCGAATTATTCTTCGTGGTAAAGATGTACAACATCACAACATAGTAAATGACATGATGATGACGCAAGAAGTCACATATCGTCCTCAAGCTAGTGCAGATGGTGTTCCGAAAGATTTTAATGTAATACTACGTATAAGATTACTGAACTTATATACTTTTGTTTGTGAATTGACCCATTACATGATTATTTCTTGTTCTTTTTATGTTTGGCTCTTTTAGATGGTTGCTGTAGTAACTATTGGGTTCGTGAAGGATGCAAAAGCTCACATTGATGTTCAAGGATTTAATGTTTATCACAAAAATCGACTTATTAAGGTCTGTTTTATCCTCATATCAAGGATTTAATGTTTATCACAAAAATTGACTTTTTAAAGTATGTTTCATTCTTTACCTTATCAGGTATTTTCACTGTTGGTCAGGTTGTTGACATGTAATCCAATGATGATTTATTCTATATTGAACTGTTGTTATTGTGTTTTTGCTCCCATGCCCATCACGTTCTTCCTGTGGATTGCTATGATATCTTATTCTTTGCTTCCATGTCTGTCATCATTCTTCTTGTGAATTGCTATAATTTCTGTTCAAAGCTTACCATAAACTTTGTAGGTCATTTGAGCAACTTAAATCAAGTCATTTGGATGTTTTCCAATCAGTGTGTATCATTACCAACCTCGATTATGTTCTACTAATCTAAGCAATACTGCAACCAACTTTTCTTTAAATTAGTGCTTGATGACCTTTCATCCATGTAAATGGCTTCTAGAATTCATGATGACCTTTGATCACCACAGTTTTTATTCATGCTATAATGAACTGTTCTCATGAACCTTTTTTCTCTTCATGTAGGTCCAAGGTTATAAATAATATATTGTATAAAAAAATATTTTGTTTTCTGGGAACTTAATGAATGTCATTTCTCTTTTTAGCCCTTTTGGAGGCTATGGAATCCCGCTGGAAGTGATGGACGTGGAGTTATAGGTTTGCTTTTGCCCAGAATTTGTAGTTTTTACACTTGGTGTGTTACCTGATTGCTAGTTTCGTATCCATTTACTTTGCAGGGGTTTTGGAGGCCAATTTTGTAGAGCCAGCACATGATAAGCAGGGGTTTGAGCGCACCACAGTTCTTTCAAGACTTGAAACCAAATTAATTCAAATGCAAAAGACATATTGGTGTGTTTTTGTCATGTATTTTCTTTATCTGCATTTATGTTTTATGTATAGTTTTTAATGTTATTGATTGCTCTCACATTTTCATTCCAGGTCACAAAATGCTCACAAGATTGGATATTCTATGAGGTCAAAAAAGAAAGCTAATCAGGAAAAAGGTTCTTAGCACCCTGCTTGGAGACTATTGTGCATATTATTTTTTACATTTCAGTTCAATAGGTAAAAAGAAAATTTATTATAACCAAAATAATACGGACCTCTCTAATGCATACATGTTTACCTTTTTTAGAGGAAGGGTTTGTCTCTCCAGCTTCTCAATCTAAAAACAAGAGCGGTGCAAAGTCTGACAAGAGTTACAGTACTTCTTACGTGAAGGGGAAGCATAATATGGGAACTAGAACATCTCAAAGATCGAATTGTGCTGAGTCATCATTGCCTTATGACGAAGATGACAATGACGATGATGTGCAAGCTAGTGGGGAAAACAATCGTGCAAATGGTGTTTCTCAAAAGTTGTCAACTTCCACCAAAAGCAATGGAAAAGGTACATCTAAG
Organism: Cuscuta epithymum; assembly: GCA_945859915.1. NCBI lineage: Eukaryota > Viridiplantae > Streptophyta > Magnoliopsida > Solanales > Convolvulaceae > Cuscuta > Cuscuta epithymum. Next base: position 1,944,871 of record CAMAPF010000012.1, on the reverse strand, counting down.
ACAATGCTTTCACCACCAGGGTTCACGAATGCAGATGTTGAGAACGATGGGTCGCCTGGTGGAAGATGCAATCATTCAATTAAAAATTCAGAATCCCAGGTAATTTGGACTCTATGCAACCTTTTGCGCACCGCTTATGAGTGTGAAAAGTGCCTTCACAGTATCAATATATTTTTCGTTGAGTATCCCCCATTAATTATCTACTACCTCCGTCCCGGTGGACTTGCCAAATGCAAAGTAGATGAAAAATAAGAATAGTAAAAACTGTGTGATTGAGATTTGTGTAGAGAGAAATATGCAGAACCACAAATTAGTTGCTTTAATAGGAAAGTGGCAAAATGTTTTGGGACAACCAAAAAGGGAGAGTTGGCAAAGTCCAATGGGACGGAGGAAGTATTATATTCGAGTGTAATTTAGTGTCCAAGTGTGAAATAATCCTAACTTCCACAAGATCTTTTTGGGTTGAGTAGGACCCAATTTAACATGGTATGTAATCCTAGTCTGACGGGTTTTGTGGGTACACTCTCCATTATTGGGGGCTTCCCACTTTGGGTTGATTCGAGCTCATTTGTTGCTCAGCCTAGCTTGGGTTGAGTCCATCTGTTGAGTTTCTCACATTGGTCATCTTTAAAAGGGAGCTGTAGACCTCACCTTTTGAGAATTCTTTTGGGGTTAGGTGCAATTTACCCATTTGTATGGACATGTTTTGAACATGGTAAATATGCATGAAAAGTTAGAAGTACGAAACTGTTTGCTTCAATGGTCATATTTTATTCAAAGTCAAAACTTTTCTCATTAACTTATCAATTTTTTTCCTTCAGTAACAGTGGTTCTTAATCAATTCCCAATCAAAATTAGGTGTTCTCAAATTGTTCCCAGATTAATGCTATACATCTTTTGTTGTCTGACAGTGTGATACTGGTAATGCAAATGGAACTTTGCAGTCAGATAAGTTATTGGAGACCATAGATCAATTGAAAAGAGAGAACTCTGACCTTAAAAAAAGGTACAAAGCTTTGCTTGCCACTATTTCTTTCCCCTGGTAGACTGGTAGTATACCAGATTTCCTTGTAGGTTGCGGTTTTAATCTCATTTCCTTCAATAGGCTGAAAAAGAGCGAGGAAGAGATTTTAGGTGATTTGCTGCATGATTTACAGAATGAAAGAGAGAAAAGTGAATCTCTTGAAGCTCAGGTATGTCTCTTTTCACTCTTTTCATGAATTTTGCTTACAGAATGAGTCATATGATTCCATAATTTTTTTGACAGGATTTCATACGTACATTTGTTGCTACTCTATGTGTGTATGTTTTCTAACTTGGTTGTGTCAGGTAAATGAAGCAAAACGAAAGATCGAGGAACTAAACAAGGATCAAGAAAGGTTGGTTGACATTTTTTCAGAGGAGCGGCTTCGACGTGATGCAGAAGAGGAAAGTTTGAGGAAGAAATTAAAGGTCCAACCCCTCAATAATCCCATCTTACTATGAGAAAATTGTTGATTTAATATTGTAACTTATATGTGTGCCCATTATTAGTTATGCTGCAGATCATATCTTATGACTAATAATTTTGCTCACATTAATGACTACCGGAATTTACTACCAATAATAGTTGCAACACTTAACTTTTACACTATTCATATATTCCACTTTGACTACATATTTTATTAACTAATGTTTAAAAGATTATATTATAAAAAAACTTATAAATTGTCTCAAAAGTAAAATTTCAAAATATGATTTTTTTAATAGATTTTACTATTACCCAATTAATTGTATTAATGGTTAGAGATATGTATTGTCATTCAACATGATGCAACTAAATAAGAACAAAGGTAGTATTTTTGTTGAAAAATGTCATGTCAGTGCACCTTTTGAGTTGACTTTTCCAACAGTGAGTGAAGTTAAAGAACTAATATTTGACAAACACTAATCAGAGAGTAAATCATCATAAGTTTCCTCTATTATTATCATTACTACTATTTGTGGATATATAGAATCATCAATGGGATGGATGGATATCTTCTTTGCTAATGATTTGTCCTTTGCTGTGCTTGCAGGAAGCCTCAAGTACTATCCAAGATCTGCTTGATAAAATTAAGCGGTTCGAAAGAAAGTGATGGTAGGAATCTGATGGGTGGTGCTCTTTGCTATAATGTACATCTTCTGTTCATACTCCCACACTATGTCTTCCAGTGTATAGGCAGTCATTGCAGTAAGGATGGTGGGGGTTTGAATGATTTTTCCCACTTTTAGATGTATTATTGTTTTCTCTCTGTATCATCAGTGTAGGATTTGCCCGGTGCGTGAATGTGTCATTTTATGACTCCACAATATCACAACGAAGACAAGCTTTGTAATTCAATATTTCAGTGTTGTGAGGATAGTTGTTTGTAAGTTGAAGGTTTCGTATTTACCCCGTCTTATTGTCCCAATTTTCTTCTCTTTATGTCCCCTCTGTTCACTCAAGATCTAACATAAACATTGAAAACGATGAAAGTTTTTATACCTTCATTGGACGGATGAAGATATTACTACTTTTTGTGCGTGTCATCCTTGTGACTTGTGTAGTGGTCATGCTAATCGTTCCAATTTTATGGGATGTCCCTAAAGGGACACGATATTACTTTTTGTGTACCAAAAGTCAAACGGATCTCCCATGTCCTAATGGTATAGATGTATATCCAAATAAAACAGTCCTTCCCATAAACGGCATAAAGTGAAACAACACCCCTCAAGTAGTCAAGTCCTCAACCATTTCTACTGGTTTTCATCCCTAGGGTGACCGGCACCGGTACCGGGCTTAGGCCTGACCTGATGGCTATTCTGGGGGTGGGTCCGGGACTTGAAAAATGTGGACTGGCTTGGCCAGTCTGGGCTTTTTTTTGGGCTTTTTGGGTTTGGGGTGGGTTTAGTTGGGCTGGGCTGGGTTTTTTCGAGGGGTTTGGGGGGATGGGGGGTGGGGGTTGGAATAAATAACAAAAAAAAAAAAACTGAACTGGCCCGGAATCGGCCCAGCTTGAAACCAAGACTCCTAGGCTGGTCCCGGGCCTTACCCATAAAAATCCAAGCCCGATCGGGCCCAGGACTGAACCGGAACTCGGTGCACACCTATTCATCCCTGTTCTTTGACCGATTTCCTTGTTTCTACACATAATTCAGTTTTCTCAGATCAAAAACTTGAATTTGCTATTGCTTTTTTAAGAAATAATTGGATTTTTTAAAGTATAATTTGGATACAAAAAATAGAGGATGTAAAGAATGCAACTCTCATCCAAAAAGATTGGTTAACCATTTTACGATGAGGATACATGGTTCATACATGATACATTCATTAGTTCTATAAAATCAAACGCATCTAGATGAAGAATAAGCATTTAATTAACATTATTTGAAAATAAATGAAATAAATGCATACAAACATTAAAGGGATAACATTCTATATGAAGAGCAACAAATAACATTTTATCAGAAAAATAATGTGAAATAAATGCATTGTAACACTACAGAGTAGACATTCTATATGAAAACAATGTCTGGGTGAATCTATTTTCCTGCATTCATTTATAGATGTAAAAAAATCCTTAACATCTACCAAGTGAATGTCACGTGAGTAAAAAGATGCACCCTTAGCCTTGGGGAGAGGTCAACCATCTACAAGAAAATCACAAAAATATTATCTAGTACAGTTCAGTTTGGTTAAGGTTGGCAGCCAAATTCTGCTGACATAGGTAGTTTAGTGTCGAATATGACTTCTTCAGAGTGCCCCATTTTAGATACTATATTAAATGTACTTCGAACACGAGTCACAAGTAAAGAAACATGATTAAAAATTCAGGAACCCATACAAAGAGACCTATACAAGCTATATTAGCTTCGGATCAGGAACTGCCCCACTTGCCCATTGTTCATGCATCCCTTTGAAGATCACAGCACCACCAGAGTAAGCTGTATGATTAATGATTCCATGGGTGATGATGCATTTCTATAACTCAATCCTCACCTCCCTGATCTTCATCCTCTTCATCCCCACTCATGTCATTTATTGCTTCGGTAATTATAGCCTTCACCTCTGCTTTTCTGGGCTTGAAATCCACTTCAAAGTGGGACCCTATAAGCGAACCAACATTTTTAGTTAAATGGCACTCACTATTCATAATCTGTTTTCTTTTCAAGCATGATCTAATATAGCATGACAAATTTGATGAAAATCGTACCAAGTTCCCGGATGATATCATTTAGGGTTGCCTGCATTTTCAAACACAAAACTTAGACCAGGCTTTAATTGCAAAGCCAAACTATTAGAATGATTATCATCTTCAGCATCATTATCAGAACATTTAGTTCATCTTTCATTTATACTTAATTGCATTGTCTTTAAGAACTCTCTATACTTCTTTATTATTATCATTATTATTTCAGAAGTTGCATAATGCATCCCTACATAAGACTAATTAATGTCATGCACTCATGCTTCAAAAGTAATGCCAATAATGTGCCATGTTAAAGCCTAGTGATGCCAAAATATGGCAGTAAAATTTGAGGATGACACTATTCCACTAAGTTAATCCTATTTAGGAAAGAAACAAAATACTCCTATTTTGAAATCTTACACTTTATTTCTACTTCGCAAGATTTCGCTTGAATTTAGGCCGAAAATGCAGAATTAGACTCAAGTGAGGTTTATTGTTTTACTTCTTTCTTTCTCCAACAAAGTCTCATTTAAATATTACTACGTACAAAACATGACAGTTACAAATAGTGAAATATCTCAAAAATAGTCTCTATTGTGTTTTCTTTTAACAAATATGAAGACGAATTTACTGTATCATTTCTATATCGTCCTTTACACAAATCATCTGCAAAATACTGTTGCACCATGTATTAAACAACCTGACACTTGCCAAATACTCCGTAAAAGATACAAGAACACATCTAAAGTCTAAGACTACTCCTAAACTTTTAGAATGACCACACATTTTGCGATATACTCCCTCCGTACCAAAAACAACTTCCCACTTTCCTTAAATGGATGTCCCTAAATTAACTTCACACTTCAATGCTTTCCTTATTTGGCAAGTTATCTACATAAAAACAGTGTCAAACAGTGCCAAATAGTGTCAAATTTATTTTCTTAATCGGTGTGATTGTCAAACTGTGAAGTTGTTTTTGGGACGGAGGTAGTATAAAACTTTGAAGTACTTTTTCTATGTGGTTAAACTTTTCTAATGAAATGCACATTTGAATAGGGTACGTTCAAAACAACAAAGATTTACCTTTTCAAAATCTGCACCCTTCAGAATGTTCACCGTAGCAGCATATATCTCTTCTTTGTTGGGCTCTGATTTTTTAACCTTCCCTTTTTTTGGTTTCTCTATAAAACGAGGAAAACAGTTGTTCATTGTCTATACTAGATGTGCATGTTACATCCTACGATGCTCAGAGTAATATTCTAGGTCTAATTAATAAGCAAACAATTAAGGCTTGCCTGGCAGCTTTTTTTCAGAAGAAGAAGCCTTTTCAGCTGCAGATGCATTTTTGTCATCCCCTTCACTGTCTTTTTCAGCCTTCCTTTTCTTAGAAATGTGGGCCTCAGGATCAGTTGATGGAGCAGCACCTTTCTTCGCAGCTGGAGTGAAAGACTTCCCTTTGGTGGGTTTATTCGAAGTTTTGGAAGTTTGGACAGGGATATCCGTATCCCCGGAGCCTTTCTCTGGAGTGATCTTTTCGTCATGATCTTTCATGGAGGATTCTTCTTTGTCCTCTTCTTGTTCCGTGTCATCTGAAACAGTCCCTTCATTATCGCTTTTTTTCTTTGCATCTTCCTCCTCCTCAGACTCATCGCTAGGGGAGCTACTTTCACCATCTTCGCTGTTTTCTGATGATTGCTTCCGTTTCTTTTCAACTGGGCTTTTCTTTTTCTGCTTCAAACAGTGTTTCAAAAAAATGATGATTAAAGAATCGGAATCAGTCGTGCAGAAGCATTAGAATGTTGGAAACTAATAAAAGAGAGCACCTATGAACTGAAAGAGATTTTAGGATTAATTTTATTTTTTTCTTGGGAACTAGTATTTGGTGAACTATGTAAAATAAAAATATTAACATGCTTAGCCACTCTGTTAACCGTGACCGATAGAGATAGAGAGAGAAACCACATTTTCAAGACATGCACATAAAATGGGCCTTTTTCGAGTTATTGAACTTTAAATTCAAGCATATGACTAACCTTTGCAGCTTTTTCTGCAGTTTCATTGGTAGATCGTTTAGTTTTTTTAACCTTGCTCCTTCGACTCTTTCTTTTCTGGAATCACCAAAGATATGACAGTCTTAGAGTTGATTTGAAAAGTTAAATTAAATTTTTAAAAAAATGAATAGTCACATCAGTGATCCCAAAAAGGAGCAATTGAGGTTAAATGAGATGTACCTTTTCCTTCTCAGCGAGCAACTGATCTGTTGTGCTATGAGGAGATTCCAAAAATTCTAACAACCTCACAGTAAGCTCTTCCTGCTAAGTTAAAGCATGTGAGGTAATGGAGTGCATTGAGTAGCAGAACCAATGAAATTATAGCACAATACATCACCTTCTTTGATGAAGATTTAATGGAGGCAACATTGAGGATATCACAAAAATCTAGCAACTTTTCTTTCACACACTTGTCAAGCCTATCTCGGACCTTTCCCTTCTGCTTTTCATGCTGAAAGAAAAATATTCATCAAAGAAAGCTATGATTTGGTGTGTTCCTTTAAAATGATATATATGTGATCACATGTGAGAGTGGTAAGCAAAAAAGCTACAGAAAGTAAAATTCATATACCTCATCATCAGCCCAAGTGTAGCCAGAAAATTCACCTATATTTTTCTTCAAGTTGCGTGCCTGAAAATAGGGGAAAGAAAATTTTGGGGATGTAAGGATAACAAGTCCTATATATCCTTGGAGGCAGAAATAATTGGTGCAGAGTGAATAAGACCTTTGCTTTCTTTCCATAAAGAATGCTGTGGAGTATCTGTAGGTTCTCATCAGGTTTCCTCTTGGATAACTTATAAGCCACTGTAGTGATCAAAACAACACATGAGTTCAAGGATGTTTGAAATCATATACTATGTATATAGGTGTGACATTTAAATCGTCAAGTACAGTACAAGTCTACTGTGTATGTCAAATTCACTACGGAAATTAGTATGCAATGTGAAGAAGATAGGATGAGACGCTGTATTTTGTAGTGTGGGATGATTCTGTAGTGGGGTGTGGGATTTCCCTCTATTTCACTACATAGGATAACACACGCAATGTTGTGACGGCTTTACATTAAATTTCAGACAAATTATCAACTTGGGAATGCAAACACTGTAAGAATCTCTTCTAAACCATGTCTTCGGTGACACTCAATAAGTCAAGGACATTGTATGTTCAATGTTAGGGCCTAGAATCCATCATTCCATCCATATGCACAGAAATAACTCATCACCAGGGGGTGAAAAGCACAAATGAAGCCAGTGTCAATGCTAGAGAAGGCAGATAAGTGTAAAAACAATACCATTTGGGATGTCCTTGAGCTGCGTTCCTCGACCCTACATTTAAACACAGATACAATTGTTCATCAAAAGGACAAAGAGACTTGACATTATGCTAGAGTAAGCAAAAGTAGGGTTTGATTTTGGAAAACAAACTTTCTTTATATTAGAAGAGGGAAATGCAGTGCACATAAAATCCATAAAATCCACAGGAGATAGTGCCCTAAAATGTACGTAGTATGACTCATTGAGTAAAAAACCAGAGTAGGCAAAAATGGGGGAAACAGAAGTACTCATGTCATTTTCCCTAATGTGTAATCCAATTTAGGAGTTTCACAAGAGAATTTCAAATTGATAGCTTCCTGGCCAAATAAGAACTATGATCTAAATGTCACCAGAAACAAGATATGAATGATCTAAATGTAGTAGCTAACGTGTATTATGTATTATGACCCTGTCTTAGTTAAAAAGTGAGTCATTCACTTCTTTTTCCCCGCCCCTACCGGCAGCTGCTCTACCCCTGAAATTAGAAGTGCTCGTCTCAATGTCTCAATAACTTTTGTTACAAGTTCTTGTGGTATAGCCTGTTATTACAAGTGAATGTCATGACTTATTTCAATTCAACTCGAGTTTTGTTAAAACAAAATTCAACTAGGTTCACCAAACACTTTCAACACGACATCTTCATAAGAAATATATATTCTATTAACATCTGTTACTTCTAGGTACATTATAAACTAGGTTAACCTCAATATAAACAGAATATACTATGCTGGAACTTAGAAAGAGTTGCATGCATTACACTCACAAGTTCAACTGAGAGGTCTATCAAACGCAATAATTGGTTGTAATTTGTAAATTTGACCCCACTGAAGTACAAAAGCATAAAGGATGATGAATAAAGATGACAAGTAACCTTCTCAATGGAAAGAGATTTAGGGGCAGCAGAAATTGGGGGAGAAGACACATAGAAGCGATCCACCGTCTTCCTATCCCTGGTAGGCCTCGTACTCGTACTGGGTGTTGCTGGGGATGACGATGCTTCCGTTTTCTTGCGGGCGCTTCTCTTCTTGCTCACACTTCCCCCTCCCTTTCCCTCCTTTACATCATCATCTTCCTCTTCTTCTTCAGACTTTGCAGCTTGACTGTCGTCTGATCCTTCTTCAGCAGGACGATCATCTTCTTCTTCCCCAGATTCCGCATCTTTTGGCCTCTCCTCCCCCTCCTTACCATGTGCAGATTGCCTCACTTCTTCTTCTGCTGTTTCTTTCACTGATGCCATAGATGAAATCTGATGAACTATTACAGTCTTGACGAGAATGATTTGCACTGCGTGCTTGGATTGATTGATGAGTATGGGCAGTATAACAAGGTTATAGATGGGGAGAAGATCCGAATTAAAGAGGGGTCAAGGCAATTTAGGAGGGAAAATGCGGGAAACCCACTAGCGCCAAAATTTGTGCGCGGGATCTATATGCTCTTTTTTATAGTTTCCCACTTTCCGCCAATCTCATTGGAAATTGTAAATTTGGATTTTTGAATTACATAAAAGAAATAGGAAAAGTATAGGTTGTATCAGTGTATGGTTGAATTATGTAGAAGCGACAAATATAAATATAATCACAAAGTAACTACTTTAATGGAAAAATGATAAATTTTTGGGATAATCAAAAAGAAAAATTGGTGGCTTCAAAAAAACAAGTTAGTAAAATTAATGGAATGAAAAGAGGATAAAAATTGTGCAGACAATAATCTTCTAGTAAGTGTGAGTGCTCCAAGTGATTTACATGTTTAAGATCATTCTGTTGTGTAAGTCTCGAGTGCAAATCATTTTGGCCTATTGAGGGGATTTTCTAATGGTCGCACAATCAATGTAATTTATGAGTTAATTTTTGTTGGAAATAACCAATCGATGGAGTGTTCTCGGAGACTGTGCTGGAAACCACGTGGAATTAATGACTAAGAGTGTTTTATCATGCACAGTATCATATAAATGAGCATTGATAATCTAGTAAATTATTCTAAGTGTTTCGGAATTACTTTTCTCCTAACCTCTTGATGGACAATATCATTTGCGATGTCATTATTGACTTGCTTGAATGAGTACTAATTGACTATCGCCAAATCTCATGGCATTTAAACTTCAAATGCTCTTTGAGAAATTAACAATGGAAAGTCCACATACAGTGATTAAATATGATCAAGATTCAAATAGATTTTATATTTACTTTTATCTCTCATTCCTAGCTTATCTTGGGAAATCACATGGTTCATATTAGTTCTCGTTTCCAACAAACTTTTAATCTCATAATTTTCACTTTTTTAATTCTTATCACAATTATAAATAGAGGGAGAATTTTGTACTCCCTCCGTCCCAAAAATAACTTCACAGTTTGACAATCACACAGATTAAGAAAATAAATTTGACTTTACTGTAGAGTACACTGTTTTGCACTGTTTAAGCACTGTTTGGCACTGTTTAGCACTTTTTGATGTAGATAATTTGCCAAATAAGGAAAGTATTGAAGTGTGAAGTTAATTTTGGGACTTCCATTTAAGTATTTAAGTAATCATTGTATTAATTATTTTATTACTTTTGTAAAGGACTCCAAATAGGAGCAACCATCGTCAAAAACAAAATAAATTACGCATTTCATCTAGACACGGATGCCAAGGAGAGGCTAGGTGGGACCTTAGCCCTCCCAAAATAAAATCATGTCTATAAATCGATAATATAAAAACAACTTAACAATTATTTTAAAAAAAATAGATTAATGCATAAAAACCATTGAGAAAAACGCCGAAATTTTGTGTGGTAACTAATATGTGCATACTAAAGGATTATACATTGAAGCCACGTTTTTTCAAATTACAAGTGACAAATATGTAGGATTTATATATCACAAGAAGTTTGATGAATTAATTATAAACCAATAATTTTAACCTTATCTCACAATCAACAAAACATTTTTTCGGTTAATTCCGATTTCGTCTTACTAATCATGGACTCCAAAAACTCATTCCAAACCCTTCAGAGAAGTAAATCTGAGTCGCTTGAACAATTCGCTAAATTCCCAGTGCACATAAGAAACCGCTTCGGGAAGAAGTGTCACCTATTGAGTATTGACCAAACAATGTTAGATTGTCATCAAGAAAATACAAATTGCTCTATGAAGATACAAAGTACTAATTGCACAACCAACCAAACTAGCCTCGAGGCTAAAGAATCATCACTTAATAAATTCTTTCAAATTCAACCCAATTCTTTCAAATTCAACCCTTTTGCGACTCAACTCAAGACCTACTAGAATCGAGCCAAACCTTCCCATGAACTTTGTTTACCATTCGCGTGTGTTGTTGCAACCTACAGGGGTCGTATTTGAAGTTCTGCCCGCCTATCTAACGACTGTGCCACTTTGAAACACTAACATTATACATAAATGAAAAGAACTAAACTCCACAAACATCAATAACTTGGAAGGTTTGACGAAATAAATGAACATTACTCGAAAATAATAAACCGATAATTAGATATCATTAAAGCAGACCCTGGTTGAGAATTGGGATCATTGTTGGCACATTTTCTTTTACCAAAAAACAAACACTTCCTCGTCCAATTTTCTAACTCAACCAATACCCGACATTCTTTTTATTAGGTTGAAGGGGGGAATACGTTTTATATATCTTACATTAAGTTGAAAGAATGGCTCATATCCTATACAAATATGCAATAAACTCAATATTAAGGAGAAAAGAAAGAAACAAGTACAACGAACAAAGTCATTTCGATATTTTTTGCATTATTTTGGTGACACGGCCTAGTGGTAAAGCGGAAAATGGAAATCCTTCCCTTCCCAGTTCAAATCTGGGTTTCCCCTAATCAATAAAGTACTTGAAATATCTTCTCGTTGATAGGGTGTGGGGGGAAGTACTCATCAAAAGCCACAAACAAAATGGGAATTGCAGAAATGAAAAATATAGGAAATCCAAAAATAAAAACTCATGCTGAGCTAGAACTAATTCAAAGGGTGGCAGGACAGGACTCATTCATTATCAGGAAGTCTCTTCTGGTTACTACTCTCACCCAGCAACTCACTCTCACTGTACAGATCCTTCTGAACAGGAATGTCAGTTAGCTTTTGTGATGATAACAACGCATCTGCAATAATCTTTCTTGCTGCTACTGATTCGTCTTCTTTTTCCTCCCCGCTGACATCTTTTTGTTCCACATCTGCCCCTTTATCTGTTTTAGGGGGCGGTACAAAGAACGGTATCTTTCCTCTCTGCCAATCATGGAGTACCATCTTTGCAGCTGTCATAACATCAGGTTCCCCACCCTGTGCCAACCAAATACAAAGTAATACACATTATATATATATATATGTGTGTGTGTGTGTTATCAATTTATCATTGCTCATGAATCAATATGTACTTATTTAAGATAATAAAAATTGTGATGATGATACACCATACTACAGTAGAATAGATAGGTCCTGTTTAATTGGACTTGAATCAGCCCTAGACTAGGCTACTTAAAAATACCAGACCAGTAAACTGTGGTGCAAATGAACATGTCATCATACATCTACATTAACCCTGCCTTGCAATGTCCAGTCTACCAAGCTTAAGAAAATATTTAGACTTGCTTGTTATTTGAACATCAAGTAACCATTTCCTCTGACCGTACCTTTAAGAGTTTGCCTGTTGCCTGACATAGCTGAAGAAGAAAGTCATGTTCATCTTCCCTGCAAACATCATTGGGAGACTTAATTTCTGAAATAGATGCATTCACAAAGCCAGATGCACATAAAAATTACTTCGGAGCGAAAATGAATTGTTTCCCTACAATCATACAGAACCTAAAACAATATGGCTTTACATTGAAAAACTGGGGTTATGATGACACATATTCCGCCAGTATGAATTGGGATACATGCATCAGTCTCAAGATAGACTGTTGACTCGAAATAAATAGGGAAAGACATACAAAGGTCTTCTTTAAAAGTATATGTGACGATTCATGTTAGCTGGCCCCAAACTCTTTTGAGATTAAGGATTGGACGTTGTTGACTTGTTATAACAGAAGTCTTACCATTCCTTTATCTTATATGCTCTTTCGATATGTTCCTTTTTCACACGGGTTAGCACCTCACCAATGTGCTCAGAAGCATCTTGCAGGTTAGTCACACGAACCTGCCATAGAAAAAAACAAAACCAAATGAAACCTACTTGTTAGGCTCATCAAAAGATCATTGTGGATGTACACCCAAACGACTACAATTGTATCAAGTATCAACATATGTTTCTTTCACTAATTTAATTAAATATATTGAGTTAAATATAAAATAAAATGGCCAGGGGATCACACATACCACCCCCTTCAAGACAATATCTGTTTCAGAATCTTTACTTCCATAAACAACACCGGGGCAATCAATCAAGAAGATCCTTTTTGTAAGTGTAATATATTGCCATACTTTAGTCTCTCCCGGAATGGGAGCCACCTTGCAAACCTGTTTTTTATGGACAAATAAAGAAAAATAGTTAAACCATGGAACTCATGTAACAAGCTAGAACTTCAATAAAAAAACACCGAATGTGTCTTGTAAAAAATATGAAATAGCCAAGAAACTTTGGACTATTCCATACAAAATCAATGAAAGAGTTAAAAAACGCCATTCAAACTTTGCCCTATGATATAAGAGTAGTCATACATTCTTTGACCGAAGTGTGTTGATAACAGATGATTTTCCAACATTAGGATATCCAACAAAACCCACGGATACTGCCTGTTTGTCACTCTTCAACCGAGCAAACTGTCTCAATACTGACAGCAGGGGTCCCTACAACAACAAAATGGAAGCAGAGACAATTAGATGTTGATATTATCGTCAACTGAAAGGCAAAATTAAACTCCCTCTGTTTATTTTTACCTGCACATCAGGCTATCACATAGTTTAAGAAAATAAATATAGGGGTACTAAGTAGTCTTAAAAAAAAGTAAAAGGAGTTATGTTGTTCGATACATTTATGTGTGAACAACTGAACAAGTAATATAAAAACTTCTATGAAAAATAAGTGGAGAAAGTAAGAATACACAGAGGTAGTGCCGCAGCATATATATGCACATATACAGGATTTTTAAAGATGGCTTTTGACATTGGTAATCTGAAGCATGAAATCGTTGTTCAATACTACTGCCAGATTCTAGTTATTTATTTTACATTCGCATATGTGATATAATATAGGTTGTATAATGACCAAAGTAAGAGTAGTTATAATTTTACTGAATTACTAATGATGTTAATTTTGAAATTGACAACTGAAGCCACCTTTTGTGGTTTACACAATTATGCTTTTAGTTAATTAGAAACAAACAGAAACCAGTACGCACATTATGATACTGAATGAACCCTAAAATGAAGGATATATGTAACATTGGTGTCTACCTTGCCAAAGGACTTTGTGACGCTTGCATGGAATGCTATTGTTGGATATTCTTTGGACAGAACCCTTAGCCATCCACTAGTTGCCCAAGCCGGAACTAAATCACACTGTGTAAGAGTGAGTAAAAAATTAAATTGTTTGAACAAATTCTCAACTGCTAAGGGAAAGGAAAGATAAAACACATAAAATGTTAAAAATGCATGACATATCAGCAAAGGCAAACCTTGTTCAGGAGAAGGATCATATGTTTGTGCTTGCAGTTTTCTTTTAAATGCTTCTCCAAATGGTAACATCTTGTACCTTGTGGGTCTCTAGCATCTATTACCTATGATACCATTTCTGTAAGTACAGCTTCTTTCCTCAAATACTTCAATACCATCGTGTGGGACATGATATGACGGTTAACATATTAAAAACAGACCCATTGTGAAAAGGAATATCATGGTGTCATTGTTTTATACTACCTTCGTCCCACTAACATTGGGACATGAAGATGTGGCACGGTTATTAAGAAAAGTGAGTTTGTGTGGTTGATATTGAATTCATAAGTAAGAATAAAGAAAGAAGAATTAAGAGCCACACAAACTTTACCATATTTGGTATGGGACAATCTTAGTGGGACAGAGGGGGTAATAACTAAAGGCACCTTATTTTCAAAATGTTTGTTATTTTACAAATCTAACTGCAACCGCAACTTCCAGGTGAAGCGAGCTGAGTCAACAGTTATGGATGCTCAACTTTACTTCATATTAAAAGGTAGTTGGAAACACAACAAAATACCTGAACAACAATATCAGAAGAGTCTATGACTTTGTATAGCTCGCCCCATATGCGTTTGCTTTGACCCTTTTCAAACATTGTATGTCGTACAGCGTCTCTAATCCCGTCTTCATTTTCTTCCATGTGGTTGCCTGCACCGTGCTTCTCTTCAAATGAATCTGTTGAAGGAGAGAACAAAGTCAATCCAAAACCGAATCCTGCCAATAAGTCCAAGTGCATGTACTAAACAAACTAGAAAATCGTATATTAAACCTTGAAGAACATCTGCCTTCTTTAACAGTGATTCGTAATCTGCTGCCATGAGCTTTGGCCGTTTCCTCTTCCCTTTAGGACCAAATGCATCAGCAAAAGGCTCAGTCTCAAGCAAATGCACCCTTGATTGCTTTACCAAGATACAAGGAGAAGAAGACAAATTTTAATAAACATGATCCATATACAATATTATATGAGTTTATCATATAGTCCATATAATGCTTTAATTTTGAAGCACAAACAAAGTGTCAGACAAAATAGTTAGCATGAAGCTACAGTCATGCTTAAAAGGTACTTAGAGGTGCTGAGTTCATTCTTTTCTAAAACTGCGAATGACCTGACAAGTTGATATGAAATGGCCCAACAACTAATACAGAAAACTAGCACAATTAGTAGTATGTGATGTGTCACGATACATGTAATAATGCAACTATGCACCATTAAGTGAATCATGATGTTCTAGATGGACATGGATTTGAACTAGCAAAAAAAAACTTCTGAAAACTGTTATTAGAGAGAGAGAGAGAGAGAAATCATTAAGTATCTTCTGAATCGTTCTGATGATCAATTAAGGTGAGAACAGAAAAGCAAATATATCACTAAACAATACGCACCAAGCACATGTACAGACCTACCCTTAACTTTTAATGGAATCATTTATGCACAAAAGAGTGAAACATTTGGCTCAGCATCCGGAGGCGGTATGCAGCATCCCATTAGTTTTATTTTAAAATTTTATAAATGTATTTTGGCCTCAAACTTTTAAATTTAACAGATCAAATTAAGTACTCTCTTCATCCCTTAAAACTTTGCCAAGTTTGACCGGCACGGGAATTAATAAAGTAAAAACTTTGTGATTGAGGTTTGTGCAGAGGAGAGAGAATTAACTAGAACCACAATTTTTTTACTTAAAAGGGAAAGTTGGCAAAGTTTTAAGGAAGGGACGGAGTATCTTTTTATATTGTTTCATTTCCTATTTAACATCAGTCTTTGCATAAGCAATATTATTAAAAAAGTTTGACGAATAAAGAAACAATAAAATGCCAGTGATAAATATGAGAATATTTAAAGCGCGTTCATTTTTTATTCGGGACAATTTGTTATGTACAATATAACAAATTAAACATGTTTTATGATCTTTGTGAAACACAAATTAGTTAATGCGCTAATATAAAGTAATGGCACTCTAGAAATAGGGTCATCGTTGGTTTCTCCCAAAAATAGGATTTGATAATCTTAGAAAAAGAAGTATTGACTGTATTTATTCTTTCTTTAGGAAAGGATGAATCATATCTTTAGTACAAAACATGGAAGATCCTATTTACGAATACAACTCATGCTTTACCGCTATTTACAATTACCTCTTTAAATAAGTTGGACATGTTTTTATATATCTTATTCAAAAAATAACATAGTCTTGTATATTGCATTGTAGATTTGTGGTGGTATGGAATACAACAACAACAACATCCAAGCCTTAGACACAAAAGAGTTTGGGGTCAGCTAACATAAATAGACACATGCAATCGGAGTTAAAAAGATAAAAATATAAGACAAGATAAAAAAAGATACAAAGATAAAGAAGATAAGAAAGACAAAATGAGATCATTCCTCCACACGTAGTATGACAAATCGTGAAAAATATCTAATTTGAGGTATTATTCATAAAAATTGAGTCCATGAACATTTTAAATTTAAAAAGACGTTCATTCTTTGAAGGGTTATTGGGGAGTAATATTTTTACTTTTTAGTTACTTTATTAACTTGGAATTTTACATATGAAACACAGGTACTATAGGAAAGACTGTATAATTCATTGGTATATTTCTCTCCCGTCATCTAGACTCTAATTGGATAGAGTAAACTTAATGAGCTTTAGTGAACCTAAGTTTCATTCAAAATTAGGTGAACATAGAGTTCATGCGCAAATATAGTTTAGATTGTTTTACATGGTGGATGTGGTAAATGTTGATTGGAGACTTTCCAAAAATGGGTGTGTTAAACCTGGGTTTTCTGAAATCCCACATTCTAGTGAACCCATATTTAAACTAGGAGGAATATAGGTTGAAAGAAACAATGGTAAAAGAGAGAAGAGCAAAGAGAAATCTTTAAGTACCTTTTGATGATCATTTAAAAGAGACAAAGGCAATTTCTTGTCCTGCAAAATTACGTTGTAGCTGCTAGACATCTTACTTTGCAATTCTTCACGGAAAAACTCTAACTGTTTCTGATTTACTACTCGTGTATTGCCTACATAATAATGATGATGTCAGAAAAGAAAGCTCCACAGGTTGCAAAGTAAATACAAAAAAAGAGAGATGAATAGGCTTGTTTAAAAATTGTGCAAACAAAAAACCCCAAGTTAGAAATGTAGAATACTAAGCAGTATATAATGCATACACAACCTCAAAAAGCTGAAAGTTAAACTGGAATGAGAGAACCCACCGAACCATCTGCGATCTGGTTCAATCCGAGTGGAGGGAAGTTCCTTGGATTGCAAGTCGTGTTTTAACACTTTCCCCTTCTTGTCACGCTTAGGCCTAGTCTTGTACATCTTAATCCGCCGCACAGTGGCTGCGCTGCGGCCGCCCTTAGTTCCGCTGGCATCTCTATTGACATCGAGGGAATGCTTGGCCTTCCCAGATACGTTGACTGACTTTTCCTTCTTCTTCGCCATGTCTGTGTTACATAAATGTCTGTGTTACTATGTGGCTTGACAAATAGAAGAAAACCCTAAGCATCTCTATCTCTCTATATATAAAAGCTGGACCGCCTGGGATCATGCTTGTCACGGCTGTAAGTCGAGTCGGGGCGCCACCCTACCGCCTTATCACCTAGACTATAAGGCGCCCGCCTAGCCAGCCTACGGCCTTATCACCTAGGCGATAAGGCGCCCGCCTAGGCTACAATTAGGGACTAGTCGCATAATCTACATTATATTTTTTATATATATATAATTATATATATATAATACATTACTAATTAAATTGTATTTCTTTATATATTACTAATATATTACAAAATGTAAAGTACGTAATTAATTAATGTAAAGTACGTAATTAATTATTTACATTTTTCATATATTTGTATACTTTACAAACAGTTAAACTACGTAAACTCAGTAAAGTATATAATATATTTGGGCATAATTACACATACCATGTTTACAAAATACTCTGTATATACGTATTTATATAAATATACAACTTAATTAATTAAAATATTACTCCACTAGACCAGAAAAAGATAGAACGTACTGGTCGTCTCCTCAGCGCAAATATGCTTATGGAGTTGCGAGGGACTGAGCGAGGGCGGGATGCGCAAGCTCTCCTGCTTCCTGGAGTTGCTGCGGTGCGTATGATTCCTCCGACTTGTCTGGCTAGTCTCTACGACTTGAGTTCGAAGATGGAAACAAATAGCCCGTAAGATTATCAGATACCTTTGGGCTTTGTTTTCAATTAAAAGCCTAAATTTATTTTTTTTCTGGGCCTGCGGACGGTTGTTGACTGGCAAAAAAGGCGACGACTTGTCGCAAAATCGCGCCTAGGCGACGCCAGGAGGACGCCTATCGCGACTATTCTTCTTCTGGCGAGGCGAGTGAAGACGGCGATAACTCCCTAGCGCCAGGACGCCTAGTCGGCGACTAGGCGACGCCTTAACAAGTATGCCTGGGATAGCTATTCCCGTACGCAGGCAAGGCTGCCGGCGTATTGGTTGGTCATTAAATTACAGCTTATTACAACTCCTTAATTTAGAAAATTATTCATCCTTTAACTGAAATAACAGATAAAGAACGAACCTCAATAACACTGTCTAAGCTTGATCCATTCACTGCTGATAAGATATAAAAAAGATATGTGCGAAGAAACAAAACAGGATGCGATAAAATAAGAAGACAGTTAGTATAGTCGACAAACCTCGGTCGGGATATTAGACGAAGAGGAAGCTGCGTTCTACCAAGGGGAAGAAGAGGAGCTGGAAAAGGAGAAAGCAATATAGCTTACGACCGGAATAACCGAATAGAAACGGTATACCTACAACCGGAAGTATGTTGGGCATATGATTTTCTAATTGGACTGGATCAAACATTTGGGCCAATAACTTTAAATCATTTTATTTGGTAGATTTTAAATTGGGCAGTTCTATTTACAGCCTCTCAATTACTAAATACAGCCACTAATTTAACTGAAATATCTAATTTACCCATGCAATATAATTATTGTTCTCGTATTTGGCTGATCTGAGTCAGGGAGGGATTGAAGACTGTTATGGCAACGGAGATAACATACGAAGGAACTTCACCTACGGTAGGTAACAGTAGGCACAAACAAGTTGACTGAAGGGGACCGGAGGGATGTCGCTCGTCGACGTCCATTGCCGATCCGGTTGTTCATCTCCGGAGTATCAACATCTCTTTTATCGGATATGAGTTACTTTCTACTTGTCAGAATTGAGTAAGAATTCTAAACAAGATGATTTGAAAGTCAAACTAAAAGAAGGCTGAGTAGTGACAATAAATTAAAACCTTTCTGCGCACTCAGGCTGGAGCTTTCTGTGCGGTGTTCTATGACTCGGCGGGTACAGAATATGAAGCACAAATAACATTATCAAAAATAATAAAGAAAATCAATTTTAAAACTATTTATCTAATTGCACACATTTTGACTGGGAGCATTAGAAAGTCTTAACACGGAGATAGGTGTATCTCATAGGAAAATTTTCAAGCAAGATTTCATTAATTTTTACATTGGTTTTAGTTTGTACAGGGATGGAGGGAAGGATCTAGGTTCTCCTTCCACTCTTCCAGTGATCGGATCAGCTCAAATACTCATTCGGAAATGTGCCCCTTCACTCGTTCTTACTACGTAGTAGATATGAGAAGCACTTGGACGGAGGCTCTTGGTATGGACGGTCTGAAGGGTGGGGCTGATTTAAGTAGAAGGTTAAATTCGGTATTATTTAATTTGGTGGCTGTAAATAGTAAATTGAGGGCTGTTAATTCCCTCTCTTTTAAATTTTATTACCTACACTTTCTCTTTTTTGTAGTTCAACAAACTGTACAACGTTTCCTTTTAATTAAAGAATATCTAGTTCATGTTAATTCCTTCTATTCTATACAAAATCATACCACATACGTAGTAGTTTTTTATTTATTATCTCCCATGCAGATTAAATTTGGCCAAATGTTAAGGGAATATGATGGAATATTTTTCAGTATCCATTTTTTGCAACATTGAAATTGATTAAATGGATTGAATTATTGAAAATCATCAAATTCTAGTTGAATTAACCAACTTCACTAATTTGCAGAAACATTATATTTAAATATTGTTTAATGATACATAGAGAAAAACTTACGGTGCTAAATATTTCCTTCTAATAATAATAATGATATATTATACATATTTTCAATGTCAATATTTAAATATCATGGTGGGGGGACATTTTAAATAATAATAGTTGAACACGTGAGAGAGAACCGTGCAAGGTTAGAAAAAACATAAGCACTCTGGTATCATATGCATAATTGACGACTAATAATGAGACGTATATACCTCCACATTGGTTCAAGTGACATCTTTTCATTGTCCTAATGTTATAAATCTGATTACAACATTAATCCTAATTAGTCATGGTCCCGGGTCGGGTCGAGTCCGGGTCGGGCCTAGGCCTGGCCGGGCTTTTGATGTTTGGGTTGAAGTCCTGGGACCGGCCCGGGTTAGCACCGGGTCCGGGCCAGGCTGGGTCCAAGTATTTTTTTTTTCTTTTCTAACCCCCCCCCCCCCCCAAACACCCAGCCCAACTCAGGAAAAAGCCAAAAAATGGAAGAACAAAAATCAATTAAATACCCGAATCGGGACTGGCCGGGCCGGTTCCAAAGAGTCGGCTGCACCGGGACCGACCCGCCCTAACCCCCGGGGCCGGGCCGGGCCGGGCTCGCAAAGTAGCGGACCGGTTCCCGGGCCGAGTGGCCCGACCCGAGTCCAAGACTAATCATAATGTTTCAAGTGACATCTTTTCATTGTATTGAGACGTATATACCTCCACATTGTTTAGACTTAGAGCATCTTTAATGGTAATGTGGATTGTAGCACATAAAAAATGTACATGTCGTTAACATCCACGGTCAATCTAGCTCACATGGACAAACAATCGATGAATGTCAAATTTCATCTCCAATGGAACTGTGGATGTGAATAGATCTGTGTGCGGCTGAAATTTGCAACTACCAAATTATTTTCTATTCCTACACCATACCGATAAAAAAATTTCCATCCGTACAAGTGTACTAGCGAATTGCAGAAGCTTTCTACACGGATTCGAGGAGGTCGGCAATCCCATCTAGGTTCAACATACTTCCCTGCAATTAAAAGCAGCTCATACCCGACCTGCTATATTTTGATACACCCAACCTGCTATATTTTGATATACTTTGTATATATAAATCTTGTTCTGCTCTGCCCAACAACTTTTACAATTACTGTAAACAAATATATTTTACAATTAACACGAGAGATGTCTTCACCCTGCAAATTCAAATCTATCCTAAACTCCACTGCCCAATAATTCAATTTCCTTGTTAGTTTCGAGCCGCATACTAGTTCTATACAGATTCCCCTGGATCTTATATTCACTCCTGCTAAGAAGGACCGGGTTGAGGCTGTCGTTTTTATGCACCAAAGAGCCGGCGGCGGCCTTCAACTGAGAGTTTAGAGTGACGCCATGAATACGAAGTCTAATATACAATGTCTTTAATTACGAAGGTCTGCAGATGTAAGCAACTGCGTATATAGTGTTGGAGCCTGGAGGAAAACTCCGTTCAGGTCCGGCAGCACTCTTTTTCAACGTAGGGTTGGTATTGCTGCAAGCCTGCAAAAAGAAATTGAAATTAATTAAAATCATTATTTGCCGAGGTCATGCTGTCTAGGAGGCCTTCTGAAAATAGATACTGCCTTAGACGGTGTGCGTTCCAGCTCAGCAACGCTTCTGATATAGACGTCTCCGTTGGAGAAGAAAATTTTACCTCCTCGATTTAATCAATGTGGCAATGCATTTGTACGAATCCAAAGCCCCATTAAAGAAGATGCTCTTAGACATTTCATATTTGAATACAGTACATCCATCTTCTTAATGTCAATTTTGTGGAGCTACTTTGTGAGAGGGGAAATTGTGGATTTTGTGTTCTCTCTTTTATAAACAAATTTTAGCACACAATAATACCATAATATACTATGGGAGTGTTGTAGGGAAATTGTTCGTGGAGTTTCATTAGCGAATGCCCCTATAAATAGGGATAGAGTAGGGTTTACAAGTATGGGCCAATAGGCCCATATTACATAGTTTACATAGAAATGACCCTAATACATATTCTATATAAACGATAGCACACTACATAGAATTTCCTTCAACACTCCCCCTTGTGCTGAGTTGAATAGAATTTGGTATCTGTCTTGTTGTCTCGACAAAACCTCTGTCAAGTAATAAAAACCCTGTAGGAAAAAATAACCTTGACTGGAAAAAAGAGTATAGCATCACGATAGACTTCTTCCATTAAGTCTGTGTTTATTTGATCCTTGCTTTGATCAATAAAGTTTATATGTATTGTTACCTCATTAAAAACCTTACCAAGTAACAAAACCCGGTGGGAAAAATAAAACTTGGTTGAAGGAAAAGAGTGTAACATAATGTAGATGGGGAACTTCCCCTCATGTCTACACATATCCTTAGTAATTACATTAATCAAGGATGTTTGGAAAGTCTATGCATTCCAATACTTTTTACGTTAATTACCTTAGCGAAGGCACACAAAATAGAGGAATATATTTTCTTCAATTCTCCCCCTGTGTGCCAAGTATAAGGTGATAAGAGTAAGAAAATTTTAACTTGCTAAAACCTTGCCAATAAACAAAACCCAATGGGAAAAATAAACACTGGTCAAGGGAAAAATGTGATGCACTAATAGCACACGTCAATTACTTTTGACTGCGATATATTAATTATGTTCTTCCTTCAACATAATTTTACGTTTGCAAAATTAAAATGTGGGATGGTGCATGTTGTGTTGCCTAAAAAAAACTTACCAAGTAACAAAACCCGATGGGAAAAAAATAAACATTGGTCGAAGGAAAAAGAGTACAACGCACCATTATAATTGATGATAAATAAGTGTGTAAGTACTCCCCCTGAGTGAAACACATCAATAAGAATCTAACATTTACTTGATATATACTTTTATCAAGGTATTCCGTATATAACATCATGGTCTCTTTCAAGATAAATATATACTCATTAATAAAATATCAATGAGGTAAGGGGATACCCATCATCAGTAAAACTCAAATCACGTTACTTTGTGTTAGAGTAATACTTTTGATATTTTCAATTCCTTTAGAAATATTGTTATCATCAATCATTTAATTCAATTTATAAAGGATGAATAATGATTACTCCGATGGTTTCATATAGATATCAAAGCACATTCTTGATACCATTTCAATGACGATATACGATGTGTTGGTCCTGAGCTATTTTTAGCTAACACGTTATTGAGAATGTAATATTTGGTCGAATATGTTGATCAAAGTACAATCATGCGCATATTGCACTTACATAGGGAATTTCTCCTCCCAATAACTTTTTAGTAATGGAACTTTTCTAGTATCCATATTTCGACCGATCATGGGAGTGCTAACAGTTTACATTTATCCATGTCAATTTTGCCTGAGAACCCTTTTGGATATATGCAACTGGTGAATTAGTATTCAACCAACTCGGTGTTTAATTTCAAAACAGAACCAAGTTTCCCAAGATCCTTTATCTCAATTATGATTTTCAAGTATCTAACATGTCTCATGTTCCATTATGAGTACATATTATGTCTGTATCATGGAGATACAATGATATTTGGAAACAAAACTTATTTCCATTATAAATGCGCTAGGCATAATATATTCATTTTGCATCCCTTTTCAGTCAAGTGGTCACTTAGACGGGTATGTCACTCCCGTTTGGATTGATTTAATCCAAATGTGAACGTATATAATGTTATTAAAACCCACTTGATAAAAACATAAGTGCTTCATAAAAACATAACTGCTCTTAAGTAAGATTGAGACATTTATTTGGTGACCCCAATCTTTAGCTGGTCTCCATTACTTTGGAGGCTACTTAAGGATTAAGTAGTTGGACATTTTTGTGTTCAAAATAGAGAAGTGTATGTAACTTTTCATATTTGAATCCAGGGCGTAGTGAGAATAATTAGGACCTCATTATCTTAATACGCTTTCTAACAAAGAATAATTTATGTCCTACAGGCTTTACACTTGGTTGATTAGCACTATCACACCAAATACCTGTCTCTTTGTCAAATACTAAATTTATACCTGGATTACTTGTACACTTTTAGGCCAAAATTCTCATTGCTTTCATGTTGCAATAGAGTATGGTTCGATATCATCGTGCTCTATATTCGTTTGAGCAACCGTAAATATATCGTCAGTATAAGTGTAAGGTCTATCATTCGACTCATACACACTCTCATTAACATGGAGATTTTAATTCTCTGGAATCATTTAAACTTCGGGGCGTCCCCCATTATTGATTCATGGACATATTTAGTCAGAGATAATCTCGTGAGAGGAATTCATATGATGACGAATATATTGGTTTGTGCCTTATCTACCCTCTAATACTTGGGGTGGATAATTAATCGAACCATGTGGCTTCCCTCTATTCCTTTAGAGAGCCACGGCCTCAACCACAACCCCACTGCTTGTGATTGCAATGCTTCTTCCTTTAGCATTGTTAATTTAAATTCAAGCCTTATAAATATATTTGCAACTAGTGTGTATGATATGATTACTTAAATCATTTACTTTAACTTCAATGTTACATTTTGAAGTATAAGATTTATCATTGAGACAAAGTAGTGGTGTACCATCATAATGATTCTGTCATTCAATTAGAGAGTTCTTTCTCTAATCTCCCCCTAATGACATGAAAATCAATTGTCTCATCAAAGTGATATTCCGCAAAGTGGTGTACACATTATCAATTAAGGCTTGTAGCGGATTTACTATTGGAGATTCATATCCAACATAAACAACATTTGTCTTTTAAAATCGATTATAGTGCGCTGTGGGAGGCGCATTTGGCACAATTAGTTAACAACCATATATGTATAAGTAGAACATCTCAGGCTAAGATCAGTCACCAACTGGTATACAGAAATGGTTGTCTACTATCGGTCTAAAAAGCAAATGTGTAAGAGTGCTTGCAATATTGCATAATCCCATGAAAATAATTATATATACGTGTGCGCATAGTAGATAATATTCACCATCTATATTCTTTTAGATGTGAGCTTTAGTGAGACTTTATTTTCACATGGGATGTGAGATGATTTTCATTTATCTCAACAAATATGCAATACTCATCAAATACTTTTGATGAGAACTGTCTAGCAATAACAAGTCATACAGACTTGATTGGTCGGGTGGTGAGCCCTTAAATGAGTAAGTATTGCTAGAAGTTTTGCAAATGCAACATTTTTATGTAACAAGAAAATAGATAGCATTAGGAGATTTCTACCAAACCATAATTACTTAAATGGCCCGCATTTTGGTAGATAAGTTCTCTCGTTTCACATTGTATTAAAAAATGAGATATCTTCATTTTTATATCCTTAGCATAGACAAGTCTCGATTCTATTATTGTTAAGGAGTAAAATTTAAGCAATAACTAACATACCTTCTAAAATATTTGTAAGACTTAATGGAGAGTAAATATTTCTTCTCGTGCTTCAGAAGATGTATATTGATTTAATATTAAGCAATGCTAAAACCAACAATTTACCTCCTTGTGTCGGATCCCTTTTATCCTTCATTCAAATGATTAGTAATGAGTCAGTTATTTTAAAATCTATATGAGTCAATGCCCATTTTGACTCGTAAATTTATTAAATGTGCATTTTCTTTTGCATTTATTAGATGTAAAATGATATCTTCGATCTCATTTTTATAACGAGTTTCTACGTGAATACCCATTGAGGGTAGCCCGATGGGCATTGATGCACAAGCAATGTGAGAGTTTGGAGAAGACTCACACAGGTATATAAGGGGCAACTCTTGTTACTTTGATAAGAGTCCGCTCACAAGATATGAACTCATGACATGGTTCCATTCTATGTGAAAATCATTGTGATGAACAAAATTTGAACGTAGTAAGCTTTGGTGGCTTCTAGATGCATTTAGAGGTCACGAGTACAATTCTATTCATTTAGATATGAAATATTTAGATAGTTCATCACCTTAATCAATCACAAATGAAAATAAAGAATTACGTCAATGAATAAATATTCATTATAGTGTATCATCACCATGCGATAAAACACTTGTTATAAATTGTATTGATTTACAATTTTCATTCATATACTTCAAAGTGTGATGATATCAGGTCAAATGAGGTATATATCTTTCTTACTATTTTATGGATGCATTCCTTTGTATCCACATTCTTTTATGAATGAAATTCATAGATATACATTTAATGAATTCATATGCATAAATATCTCAAATGTAATTTGAGATAACAAATCATTTTAAAATCTCAAACGATTACACATAATTTATATCAAACTATAAGTATAGAAATAAAGGTGTAATTAGAAGTAGTAATGTCCATATTTGTAAAACTCATGAGAGAGTAAAAACATGGATAAATCCAACAACTAGAGATGGTTCTTATTCTCAACATAACGGACATTAATAAAACCGAATCTATATTTAATGTCTCTAGCGGTGAATCTCTTATTCGTGAGAGATTATATGAGGATTAATACTAAAAGTGTATTTTCAACTATATCATGAATTAATTATCATAACTGATCCTCTTATCTTCATCAATTTACTTTGAAATATGTATTTTCATATTTTATTTGAAAATTTCGTTATCCAAATAGCTCTTGGGAGATTCCTTTGTCCCAAAAACTATTGTTATTGTATTTAAAAGGACATAACAACGATAAATCTCATTCACTAGTGCAAGCTTAAACACTTAGGAGTGATATATATATAATCCTTTGACTTGTACCCATTTATTAGTACACATCTAGAAAAGTATGTGTAAAAAAAATGGATAGTTTTTTTTTTTTAGGGAAATTGTTCGTGGAGTTTCATTAGTGAATGCCCCTATAAATAGGGATAGAGTAGGGTTTACAAGTATGGGCCAATAGGCCCATATTACATAGTTTACATAGAAATGACCCTAATACATATTCTATATAAACGATAGCACACTACATAGAATTTCCTTCAACAGGGAGTACTATAAATCTATAATACTACGTAGTACGTATATGTGAAAGTTACTTAAATTTTGTGAAAAGTAAAATTAACAAAAACATATTCATACATTTTTATATCATACATAATCTATTATAAAAGATTGGGATAAGGGTCAGATAGGGCCTCGAATTTGAAAAAAAATGTCAAATAAGGCCATATTTAGGATGCTCTGTCCGGCCGGCGCCATTTGGAGCGGTTCCCGGTGGATTTTTTTGATGAAATTTTTTGAGAATCTTATTCATTAAGTCTAGCTTACTCATATCAAATTTGAATTAAAACTTCAATCGGGAAGACATTCAAATGAATTCTCGAAGATAACTGTGCAGTAAAAAGCGCAGTTATCTTCAAGAATTCATTTGAATGCCTTCCCGATTGAATTGTTACTTCAAATTTGATATGAGTAAACTAGACTTAATGAATAAGATTCTAAAAAAATTTCATCAAAAAAATCCACTGGGAACCGCCCCAAATGGCGTCAGCCGGACATACCATCCTAAATATGGCCTTATTTGACATTTTTTTCCAAGTTCGAGACCCTATCTGACCCTTATCCCTAAAAGATTATTAGTCAAAGTTTAATTTGATTAACAAAAAATTATAAATGATGATTCTTAGTCAAAGTTTATGATATTGGTATATTATACCAATACACCATACATCAATAGGGGTGGAGCCGGGCCGGTTCGGGCCGGGCCTAGGCCCGGTAAGGCCTTTTGTGTTTGGGGGAAGGCCCGGGACCGGCCCGGGTTGCCGCCGGGTCCGGGTCGGGCCAGGCCTCGGGCCAATTGCTATTTTTTTTCCTTTTCCTAATTAACCCCCCACCCCCCCAAACCACCCCAAATGGCCCAGAATACCCAGCCCCAACCCGGGTTTTCAAAAAAAATGGAAAAAAAAATGGCCCGAACCAGGCCCGGCCGGTTCCTTATTTACATGACCAGAGCCCACACCGGAAAACCCCCCGGGCCGGGCATACCCGGACCGGTCCCTGGACGGGCCACCGGGTCGGGCCGGGCCCAACAGTATCGGGCCGGTTCCGGGTCGGGCCACCGGCCCGAGTCCACCACTGTACATCAACACCAAACAACAACATCCAAGCCATACGATAAAAAAATTGATTTATATTTCTCTAAAAAAATGATTTATATTCTTACGATTTGGGTAAGGAAATCCTACATCCGTGTTTAGTCCTACCTAGGGGTGGACCGGTTCCGGTTCGGGCCCGGTTCGGGCCTGGGCCCGGCCGGGCCTCGGTTCAGAAAAAGGAGGCCCGGGCCCGAACCGGTGGTGGGCGGTTCCGGTTCCGGTTCCGGGCCAGAACCGGGCCGGGCCGGGCCGGGCCACCCGGAATGTTTTTTTTCTTCTTCTCTTATTTAACCCCCTACCCCTCCCCCTCCACCCCAAACCACCCCAAACCACCTCAAATGGCCCAAAATACCTAATCCAACCCAAAACTTAAAAAAATTTCAAAAAAAAAAAACAAATTAAATTCCGGCCCGAACCGGGCCCGGCCCGGCCGGGCCGGTTCACTAAACTGGAGGCCCGGGCCCGGACCGGTATACCACCGGGCCTGGAGGCCCGAACCGGAACCGAACCGGTTAACCGGGCCGGTCCGGGCCCGCACAGTAGCGGGCCGGTCCGGTTCCGGGCCGGTTGGCCCGGCCCGAGTCCATCCCTAGTCCTACCATTGAGAGGAAAGGTGGCTTTGAGAAGAACTATAAGGCCACACAAAAGAATGGTAAGCAAAAACTTCACATATTCAAACCTACTTTCGACAATATACTTCAATTGGTTTGAATATGAACAAACAAGAATTGCAGAAATGAATTAATGGAATTTGAAAAATCAAAACTTGAGCTGAACTTGAACGAATCCAAAAACTGACATGACCAAAGCACGAATCATCCAATCTCATGAAGCTTGTGGGTTTCTACTCTCACCGCAACTCACTCTCACGGCACATATCCATTTGAACAGGAATGTCAAATCCTGCCTCATCTGCTTTTTCCTCCTGGACGACGTCTTTTTGCTCCTCTGTTGCGCCTTTTTCTGTTTTGTGCGGTGCTACCACAGTCGCTATATTTCGTCTGACTGGCATCAAATACCATCTTTGAAGCTGTCATGCCATTATGTTCCCATCCCTGTGCCAATCAAATACTCGGTAAAAAAGTGATCCACATCTATAAACAATACTCCGTAAAAAAGTACTCCATACTCCGGAGTAGATGGAGTACTACGTATATACTACATTACTGGTCATAAACCAATACGAACTTTGGTCATTAAAAAGCCATGTTATTGTAGGACAGTTACACATCCTAAACACTCACCACAAAAACCAACATGGTTAAATATCCTTAACAGTTAACAGCCCCCCTGTACCCGTTTTGGACAGGACTGAACCAACCAGGTAAAGCCCGGACCTTTGGCATGTTTTGCACTTGCAGAACGAAACAGGTCCATTTCAGGTACGATTCCGGTTCCTCAAAAAAGGTTTTCAACTGTTTATGTTTTCAATAGGATAAACACAGACCACAACCGCACCAGAGTTTCTAGCCCTGGTTATATGTAAGGGATCTCATGGACCCCAAAACAGCTGGACTGAAGCAGAAGCCCAATCGGGCCCACCCCTACTGCACGGGGAAAAGAAATAGCGAGACAATGCATTCTATCAAGCTCACGAGCATTTGCTTTTTGTTTGGATTTCTTAGGTGAAGAGCATCAAGAAACCATTTCCTATTAGCGTACCATAAAGGGTTTAAGGGTTACTTAGCATGACATGCTTATACTCTCAATTTATGTTTTCAAATAGCCTGCCAAGGGATGCCATGTACTCTCATGTTTGTGGCATATTAGAAAATCGCACTATTCATAGGGGACATTTATCACAGAACCATGCACAGAAAAGGGTCATTTTGAGAACTGGCACAAACTTGAGGGTCAGCTAATTAAGGAATTCTACTTATAAGGAACTCTTCATTAGACACACAGATACACTGTACCTAATTATATGTACACCAAACTAGCTAAACTTCTGTGCATAAATTTTTTTAAGAAAGAAACAGCTATAGCTAACGGGTATTTTTTTCAAGCCCTCACAGAATGATATATTGATATTCATAAATATGAGACAAATGCAGAGAGAGAGAGAGAGATTTGAGTACCTTTTGATGATCATTTAAAAGAGACACAGGCAATTTCGTGTCCTTCGAAATTACATTGTAGCTACAAGATATCCGGCTATGCAATGCCTCACGGAATATCTGAAGCTGTTTCTGATCTATTACTCGTGAATTGCCTACAGATCGATTTCACAATAATGTCACCAAAGATCAACGGAACAAAGTAAATGCAAAAAATTTAGAGATGACTGTTTTTTTACTAATTCCGCAAACATAAATTAGAACGGCAAGCAATATAAAGACGTATGCGGAGTCGCATAGAAGCTCAGAATTGGAGGGAATGGGGAACCCACCAAAATATCGTTGATCTGGTTGAATTCGAGTTGACGGAAGTTCCTTGGATTGCAATTCGTGGTTTAATACTTTCCCCTTCCTATCACGTTTGGGCCTATTGTTGTACATCTTTACCCGACGCACAGTGGCGGCGCTGCGGCCGGCTTTAGTTCTGCGGCCACCTCTATTAACATCTAAAGAATGCTTCACCTTCCCGTATACCTTCACCGGCTTCTTCTTCGTCATTGCTGTAACAGTGACGCAGGAACAACAAAGAAAACCCTAAATAAGCGATGTGAGAGATAGGCTAATTAAAACCAGTTCGTATATCATACTACGTACTAGGGGTGTTCGTTGCTTCGGTTTAGTCGGTTTTTGGTTTGGTCGGTTCGATTTGGTCGGGTTTTTTCAGAAAAGCTGAAACCGTAAACCGAACCGCACTACTTGAGTCGGTTTCGGTTCGGTTTCGGTTCGGTTAATATCGGTCGGTTCGTGGCGGTTTCGGTTAGTTTTAGCACGTTTTTGTCGGTTTTTGTCGGTCGGTTTCGGTTCGGTCGGTTTTTTAACCCCAAAGGTGAAACCGTAAACCGAACCGCCAATGTTTGTTCGGTTTGAGTCGGTTTCGGTTTGAGTCGGTTTCGGTTTTGGTCGGTTCGGTTTCGGTCGGTTTGTCGGTCGGTTTCGGTTTTTCGGTTTTTTTGTTCACCCCTACTACGTACAACGTACACGTCCTACAGCCGACCCAAATTTTGTACCAAAATTTTATACGTACTCCAAAATGTACCCCAGATGTGTGCACATCTGTGCACACACGGTGTACAAATTGGGATACCCCAGGTAGGACTCATTCTGTACTCCCTCCCGCTAAAATTGTTCCATTTTAGCTTTTCGGGAAATCCCACTAAGATTGTCCCATACCAAATTTGATAAAGATTGTGTGCCTCTAAACCTTTCTTACTTTATTCTTACTTTATCAATTTAATATCAACCACGCAAACTCATTTTTCTTATTAATCGTGTCACCTTCTTCTGTCTCAATTTTAGTGGGACGGAGGTAGTATTATTGAAGGGAAAAGGGCAAATCCCCCAAAGTTATACCTAAAGGATATCCAAGTCCCTAAACAAATTTTTGGAGCAAAAAACTCTCGTTTCCAATAAAAGAAGGCATATCTCCCTTCACTAACGGTTAACACAGGGAGTACTTAATTGCCTTCTCTACCTAAACCACATCCAAATTATAGAGTTAAGATGTTTTAATTGGATTGAATTTTTTTGATCTGATGTAATTTGGTCTAATCAATTTTTATCTATTCTGGTCTGATCTATTTTAAAAGTTTTTACTTAGACTTATTTCAGTCATAGACAAAATCACACTTAAACAAAATCAAACTCTGAATAGAAATAAAATAGACTAGACCTCGAAAAATTATAAAATACTCAAAAAACAGAAATCTACCGAAAAAGACAAAAGAAGACCAATTCAGACCAGACCAAATCAGATTCGACCAGATAATAATATTTCAATCGAAATAAACCTTCATCTTGTCTGTTATGAAATGTCATTAATATTATATATACTCCGTATATTATATTACTTTTTTTACTCCAGGGGACATCTAAGGGGAGGGGGCTCGGGGAAGCCTGAGGTAATCTAGGGTGAAACTCACTCCATTGAGTTACAAACCTGAGACCTCCCGTACGGGAGAGTGAGTCGGCGACCAGCTGGGCTGGACCACTTCCTCATACTCTTTAATAATAAATAATTAAAAATAATTATAAATAGATTATGAAGATAACACGAAGATATAGACATCGGAAGCTACATTAAAAGTTTTATAAAGTTAATAAAAAAAATAAATTTAATAAGGTTGAATATATAAAGTAAAAGGTTATAGATTAGTTTACATTGACCAGAGAATAGTGGACATGAACTTTTAAGTGAGACATCGGTATAAGTAATACTACGTACTCCGTAAAAAATAATATTTTAGACCAGACCAGCTCGAGACTAAAGTAGACCAGATCAACTAGATCAGATAAAAAAAAGTCCAGTCCAATTAAAAATTCCCTAACTCTATAATTTGACACATTGACTAGTTAATTTGCCACATGTTTATTTAAGACATTTGCACACAAAGAAGAAATATGAGCATGGATGTGCTTTGTGATTTGACCTAGTTTGAATTGGTCTGATTTTGTCTTGTTCTGTAGATTTTTTGTTTCTGGGTATTTTATATTTTTCCGAGGTCTAGTCTATTTTATGACTACTCAGATTTGTTCAAGTGTGATTTTGTCCAAGGCTAAAATAAGTCTAAGTAAAAAATTTTATAACGGATCAGACAAAAATTGGTTAGACCAAATTACATCAGATCAAAAAAGAAATCAATCCAATTAAAACATGTTAACTCTATAATTCAGCATTTAGTTAGTTAATTTGCCACATGTTTATTTAAGATATTTGCTCACAAAAAAATAGATTTTGACGGGATTTATGCAGAGGAAATTCAACCCAGGGCCCCAGGCTCTTAATTGGTAACTACTCTGTGTTTTTAACATGAGGGGGGATATGCCCTCTTTTACTAGAAACGGTAGTTTTTTGCTCCAAAAATTTGTTTAAGGGCTTAGATGCCCTTTAGGTATAACTTTAGGGTTTTTTTGCACCTTTTCCCATTATTGAATGATTTAGAAGCTGTTCTGTTCAGCTTATTCTTATTAATTATTGTTTATTCTTATTTTATTTAGATCAGATCAGATCAAAAAAAATTCAGACCAGATCAGATTAGAAAGATTTACATCAGATCAAATCAGAGGCATTCAGATCAGAAAGATTCAGATCAGATCAGATCAGAAAAGTTCAAACGTGATTTATCACTTTTATTATTATATTAATAATAATAATAATAATAATAATAATTATCATTATCATTACATTATAATTAATAATAATAATAATGCATTAATAATAATAATAAAATAATAATAATATATTATTATTAAACAATAATAATAATATAATATTCTTATTAAAATAATAATATTAAATTATCATAATAATATTATCAGTATATAATATTATTATAATATTAATAATACTCCCTTCGTTCTCTAATAGATGAGAGTATAAGCTTTGACACAAGATTCAAGAATAAATTAATAGGAGTGGGATAAAAGGTATAGTGAGTTGTGTGTAAAGGAAAAAATAAGAAAGAGAATGAAAAAGTAGGAAAAAGAATGAAGGTAATGTCTATATTTATTGAAAAAACTTACTGAAAATGGAAAGGAAAACAACTAATAGAGAACATCCCAAAATAGAAAGAGGGACAAGTATTAGGGAACAGAGAGAGTGTTAGAATATTTTATTAAACAGGGTAATTATAAATGTTGTTGTTGTTGTATTTATTATTATTAAACAGGGTAATTATAAATGTATTTATAATTATAATTATAATTATAATTATAGAAATAAATATTATAATTATACTCACAATTATAATTATATGAGTAATTATAATTAAAAATATAATTACAATTACAAGTGTATCTATACTTATAATTAGTGTGATAGGTATAATTATTATAATACTCCCTCCGTCCCGAAAACAACCTCCCGATTTGACTTTCACACACTCTTAGAAAATAAATTTGACTTTACTGTAGAGTGCACTATTTTGCACTGTTTAAACACTGTTTGACACTGCTTAAACACTGTTTGACACTGTTTAAACATTGTTTGGCACTGTTTATCACTTTTTTGATGAAGACAATTTGCCAAATAAGGAAAGTATTGAAGTGTGAAGTTAATTTTGGGACATCCATTTAAGGAAAGTGGGAAGTTGTTTTTGGGGCGGAGGGAGTATTAAATTTAATATAATTTTATTATACATATGATTATAATTATAATTTTATTTAAAATATACTCCCTCCGTTCCCAAAAATACTTCCCACTTTCCTTTTTGGGCCGTTCCCAAAAATTCTTCCCACTTTCCCTTTTTGGACAATTTGTGTGGCTCACATTCATTTTACCTTTTTCTCACACAACCACAACCACACATTTCCACTTTATTCCACTTTCTTAATAAGCGTGCCAATTCAAACCGGGGAGAATTTTTAGGAACAGAGGGAGTATTTTAATTAGAATTATAATTAGGATGTTTTTACTTGGACTATAATTTGTCCCAGACCAGACTAGACCAGGCCAGTCCAGACCAGATCAGACCAGATCATACTTGGATAATTATACAAAGGGACCAGACCAGTTCAGACCATACCGTATCAGACCAGCAAATTACAGTCCAAGTAAAAACACCCTTATAATAATCATAATTCTAATTCTAAGTATAGAAATATTCAAATCAGATCAGATAAAAAAGATTTAGATCAAATCAGAAGGATTTAGATCAGATTAGAAACATTCGGATCAGATTAGACCAGATCAGAAAGATTCAGATCAAATAAAAAAGATTCAGATCAGAAAGATCCAGATCAAATCAAATCAAAATAATTCAGATCAGATCAGAACTTAAAAAATTCAGATCAGAAACATTCTGATCAGGTGAAGAGACCAGCTTCTTAAACGCATGCCCATGCTTCCGAAGCCCAAATTTTGAAAATACCCAGTTGCGTTAAAATAAAATTGTTGGAACGAATCATTTCAAAAACAAAAAACAACCGCAAGTTTCTCAAATTTGTGATCGGGGTATTATATGAGTATCACAAAGCACATGATAAGTACTAGAATAAGCGGAAAGCAAAAGTTACGTGTTTGGTGAAAAAAATACTGTAATTCAGTGCGATGAGTACTATAATACTCCGATCGGAGTATTATAATACTTTTTCTGCTTATTACACAATTTAGCGCGCAAAAGCAAAAATTATGGCTTTGGTGAAAAAGTTGGCTCATAAACCTAATAATCCGAAAAATAAAAGGACAACCAAAAACAGGTGCATCCCTATATGTGTTCTTGTCCCTTCCACTTCCCCTACTCCTTCACACCTAACCTATAATTAGCCTTTTAATCTATAGGTACACTGTTAAATTAATAAGATATATTTTTTTAACAATAAGATAACTTTGTTAAGTGAATAAGGAACACAAACTAAAAGAAATTAGGGGTTTTTACCCTAATAGGAGTAAAACATAGCATTTTTTTCAAAATAGGACCACTTAGTTTAAACATTCTTAAATGAGACTTTTTATGTGTGATTGGACCAAAATACCCCTATTGTTGCCCCTGGACTGCTGCCACCTGCTGGCGCCGCCGCCAGATCTCCGACGACTACCGTTGGAAAAAATTTCCAGGTTTTTTTCTTCTGGAAACCTCCTAGCATTTTGGCCGCCGCCGCCAGATTCTGCTGCCTCCACCACCGGACTACCCCGCTACCAACAGACTGTCTTGGTTGTGCAAGAGAACTGGGGGGCAATTAATTGGGTTAATTAATTGCGATAGTTCGCCGCCACGGAATCCGCGGCCGACTGGCTGCCGGAGTGCTGCCTCCACCACGGGTTGCCACGTCGCCGACGGACTGCCTTGGTTGTGCAAGGGAACTAGGGGGTCAATTATTTAGATCAATTAATTAATTAAATAGAATTAGGGGTAAAAAAGGTAAGGTTAGTCCTATTTAGAGAAAAACATGCATGTAGTCCTATCTTGGGAAAAAGGTTGAGTTTTGGTCCTAAATTAAACAATTTTCTCAAGAAATTAAAGAATGGGTTTGAAGGTTCCAACAGGCACTACCATAACAGTACCCTAACTAATACTCCGTACTTCGTACATAGTAAAATAAATAAGTAATGATCAATTCAACCACACATTACAGTCATACCGAGTATGTATATTATATATAACCGGTTGTACAGTGAGCACCATACAGCCAGCCCAGTAACAGGCCTGAGGGAAAAATTGCATACTAATTCGGTGGCATTTTTGTAATTAATGTGAAAATAGCGGTTTCTGCTAAATGAGCATTAATGTATTGTTCATGAGTGATAGTCCAATTTTAATAATTAGTGATAAGCGCCCAATAATGAGTACCGTGTTATTGCAAGAAAGCTGATATCACAACTAAAAACGGTGGCATTTTCGTAATTTCAATGAAAATCATGGTATTCGTTAGTTGCGCATATTCTTAGCGGCCTTCGTATCTTTTTTTGAACGAATCTGGCTTAATATATCATACCAAAAAGGACCAAACAGACTGAACTAAACCAGGTAACCGTATGACAACAAGTCCCCTGTCTACCGTCCGCCCAAGGACCAGACTCTGGATTAATCACCTCCGTAGAAGCCATATAATTCGTTGATCCCGCTTTGGGCATACCTGAGCCTATGACATGTAGACACGACACATTAGTACCTGTTTTAGTTTCCAAAGTATTCTTGATGGAAAAACCAGCCCAATCAAAGAAAAAATAACATCCAGAGCGTGGAAAATAAACAAAACACAATAACTAGTAAAGAAAAGTTCTTCAGCTAAAAAAGTTGTAACCATCATCAGGTCCTCTGGCGGGGCTGGAGACCAGCACCCGCCCCATCCCTGTTTTTTGGAAGGTCGAGTGCCATAGCATCCATTCCAGCCCCCTCCCTCACATAGTCCTCCCAAGTACGTCTTCTCTTCGGCTCCCCGATCATTCATTCCTCTTCGAGCTCGCTTGAGGCCACCTCCGTTCCCACAATCGCCAAAGAGCTCTCCCCCTTCTCCTCCGAGACCCCTACCGGCCCTGGTTTCACCAAATTAGATAAGTGCATATCATCACCAGCGGAACTTTCTTCTGTTATCAGCCACCTACTCCCCAAATCAGATTTCGAGCTCCTGCCACTTGCTCTAAGCCACGGCCCAAAAGGTTTGGTCATAGCGTGTCCCTCCTTCTCGTACAGCAAAGGGCAAAATTTCTCTACATGGCCAATTATACCACAGCAGAAACAAAAACTTGGCAGCTTTTCATATTTAAAATCTACCCAGTGCCCTTCACCCTTACTTTTCCTTAAAGTAATTCCAACCTTTAAGGCGTTGTCAGTGTTCATACGAACTCTCACACGCATATAAGCCTCCTTTTTACTACTGAATTTTTGTTCATCCCATTTGATAAACTCTCCCAAATAGTTCCCTATTCTCCTTGCCGTCCCCAATTTTTCAAAATCATACGGCACATTATGGACCTGTACCCAAGTCTCAAATTCATCTAACACCATTTTAGTCGGAATATCACCCGGTTTCACAGCTTTTAGCACAAACAAACTTTGATCATACAACCATGGTCCATTTTCCAGGACCCGATTCATATCAACAGAATGAAAAAATTTAAACAGGTACCTTCGTTCTCCAATTTCTTATATAACAATACCCTTACCCGGGTGCCAAAGATCAGCCATGAAGCCTCGGAAAAATGGAAATCGGATGACCTTGTCCGTAAGAACCGTCCCGACCACCGGAAATTCCTTTGCCTTCGCTGCCACGGTCGTCAATTCCCCTTCCTCTTCGTCATCAATCACCAGTTCATCCTGTAAACCCCCAATTCCTAGTCCACCGTACTTGGCCGCGAGCTGCCCGACCTGTTCAAATTCCCGTTCCCGAGCCTCCCTTCGTCCAGCATCATCTGCTTCGTCCATCTCCCTGCCGCACCGGTCGATCGAATCTCGCTCCTCGTCCCTCCCGATCGGCAAACCAACCTCGCGCCGCATGATGACGGCGAATTTCCCGACCCTCAGCTCTCGCGAGCTAGGGTAAAAATCTTACGGAATGCTATATATTCTCATTTCTTTAACCAAATTCGTTTGAAATAAAAAAATGGGTTCAAAGATATTTTTTTCTTTTGTACAAATATAAACAAATAAACAAATCAACATTAATTTTATTATTCTACGTATAAATCAAATTTTATCAAATTTGGTGGGACCACGTTTCTTTATGGCAGAATTATTGGTAAAATTGTCTACTTGTGCAGGTTTAGTGCCCGTTTGGTAGCCATGATTTTTGGCTTTTCAGGCTTATATGTCAACTTTTTCACCAAACACACAACTTTTGGTTTTATGAGCTGAATTGTGTAATAATAATAAAAAGTAAGGCTGAAGTTACTTTTATGACCGTATTGACTGAAATTGTTGTAGAAGGCTATTTTAACTATATTTCATATATATGTTTTATTTTATTAATAATATGTATTTTTAATTATTATTTTTCAAAAAATAAACAGAATCATAAATCAGTCGCCTCCCCCCTCATTTCACTTATGGAAGTATAATGGAACGGAAATTGTCCTAAATAGGACTAATGAGTTCCTAAAAAGCACAAATAGGACTACTACTTTTTAAATTCCCTAAACAGGACTAAACATTGATTTTCTACCCTAAATACCCCTAAGAGTATTAATTCATAATGAAATGCTTTAATTCATAATAAAATCATAAAAAAATGTAAAAAATATTTAAAATGTAAATAAATCATAAAAATTTATAAAATATCTATAAAATAAAATATTTATTTTTTATTTTTTATTTTGTTTATAAAAATAATAAAGAATAGTAAAAACCAATAAAAAATGAAAAAAATTATGGATACCTTTCCCACCACCTCCCAGCAGCACCACCCCCGATTGGTGAAATTTCTTCCACTTTTGGTAAAAAAATGCCATTTTTTCTGAAAATGCCAAAAAGATGGCATAATTACTCTTCAATATGCCAACATTTTCATTGAATATGCCATCATTATGACATTATTTAAAATGTTGGCATATTTGTCTCCGGTGATGGGAGCTGGTGGTGCTGAGGGTGACAATTTTTTTTATGATTTGTTTTTATAAAAAAAATATATTTTTAATTTTTTTAAAAAACACTCCCTCCGTTCCTTAAAACTTTGTCATCTTTTCTTTATGTGACGTTCCAAAAAACTTAGCCACTTTCTTTTTTAATCAATTATTTTATGGTTTCTGTTATTTCTCTCTCCTCTGCACAAACCTCAACCACACAATTTTTACTTTATTATTCTCCTTTCCGGTCAACTTTGGCAAAGTTTTAAAGGACAGAGGTAGTATTTTTATTAATTTTCTATTTTTTTTACGATTTGTAGTATTTTATTTCGATTTTTATTTTTTTTAATGATTTTATTATTAATTAAAACATTTCACAAGCTACAAGGGTATATTTGTCCAATTACATATAAATAGTCCTATTAAGGGAATTTAAAAAGGGGTAATTTGAGTTTGCATCCCATTTTATTGTTCAAATTGGACTTTGCACCCTGTTTTTTAAAATCTTTGGTTTTGCACCCCAAGCATATATGAAAAGACAAAAATGCCCTTGATCAAGAATATGTTGATAGCCAACAAATTTGTTAATGGAGGGGCACTTTAGTCTTTTCATTTGGGATTAAGGTGCAAAATACAATTTTTTTAAAAATGGGATGCAAAGTTAAATTTGCACTGTAAAATTTTTTATCCGTTTAAAAAATTTTGGTACTTTTTAGTATGGAACACTCTTAAACCCTTCGCTCAGAAGCCGGGCACGCATTTCAGCTCATCCAGTTCCCCATTTTCGCTCCCAGCTAGTTGAGTGAAAATGGCTGTCGCTTCTTTCGGCTCTAGTATTTTATCGAGTCCGTACATGCTATGGTATCAGCCTAATATCAGAAGACCACGATTCAGTGCTTGCTCGGTGCATACTTCGTCTGTTAAAGGTACCCAAAACGACCGATTCTTCCATCTTCGTTTGCAAGAGCTCAATTGTTTGATGGAAATGACTCATTTTGTCCCTAACTCACGTATTTTATTTTTTGTTTGCTTCGGCTTGTATGTGGCCTCGTATTTAGTTAATTTCAGAGACAAGATAAATCATTTCCTTGTTGATTTTCCATTTATGAAATGACTGAGTTGATAACTAGCCAGCACTGTCCTTTCAGGCGCAATTGGTACTAAGCTTCCTCTTAAAAGGCGTTTAATAGGTGAAGGGTCTGGAAAAAGTATGGATGACTCTGTTCAACGTAAGATGGAACAATTCTATGAAGGGTCCCAAGGCCCTCCTTTACGAATCCTCCCCATTGGAGGTTTAGGAGAGATCGGGATGAATTGCATGCTAGTTGGATATTATGATAGATATATACTGATTGATGCTGGTGTAATGTTCCCCGGGTAAGAATAAACAAATATGTGGAGTACATTTATTGGAAGATATACTTCCCAGAGCTTGAGACCAGTGAATCATTACATTTATCATTAAGCATGACTGTTTTCTAGTAAGTGCTTGGGATGATTTCATATGACACCTGTGGATCAACTTACATCAGAATTACACATTACCAAGTAATTCAATCTTAATAATCCTGCTGTGCCGTGATTAGCTCATCTCCCCTAATCCTACTGTTTACTATAAGAGATTAAGAGGCCATGTATTTACTTTCCAGTTTCATTTCCTTATTTTTTATCCATAGTGGATCAATACTGGATCTTCTTTGACATTTATCCAGATACGACGACCTTGGTGTCCAGAAAATTATTCCTGACACCACATTCATTAAAAGGTGGAGCCACAAAATTGAAGCAGTTGTCATAACTCATGGACATGAGGATCATATTGGTGCATTGCCTTGGGTAATGTTTTATTTCATCTTCTAGAAAGTTTCAAATGTGCTTCATGAAGAAGTTTGTTACATTGCTGTGCTGCCTTGGCTAAAGTTATTATGAAGATTTTTTCGTGAGTGTGTTCCTTTTTGATAGTTTCCTTTATTTGTGCTCTATATTTAGTCTGTGAGGGTGTAAACTGTAACTCTCTTTTGTGCATTTGGTACTTGTGCATGCGTCTTGTGCATGCACCTTTTTTTGTCATGGACACCCACATATCTAGAGTTGCAGTATATATTTATGTAAATTTCTTATTAACAGTTTGTTGGTAACCAGGTCATTCCAAGCCTTGATTCACAGACACCGATATTTGCATC
The DNA here is from genome assembly GCA_945859915.1 of Cuscuta epithymum. NCBI lineage: Eukaryota > Viridiplantae > Streptophyta > Magnoliopsida > Solanales > Convolvulaceae > Cuscuta > Cuscuta epithymum. The sequence continues at coordinate 1,903,160 of CAMAPF010000012.1, read as the reverse complement.
TTCATTCACAATGGAGGTATGCAATTCACATTTGTGGATCATTTGGCTTATAAGATCTAGTAGTAGTTATTCTTATTCATGTGAATATGTTTATAGCATGTCTAGCAAGGGAGAAAAAGTTTGCGAGGAAATGGATAGTTAATGTGAAATTAAACATGGAAGTTTTTGGCAGCATTAATGGAGTAATTTGACAGCTTTGAAAATGAAGAGGACATTGTAGAATCATACGTCTCTCATTGATATACAACTCAAAAGTTTCATAATTTCTTGAGCTCAATAGGGATGTGAAATTGCAGTGTCCCCAAAAATTGAGTTACTATATGGTCATACCTATATATTTCTTATGTTCCTATTTGTTGGTATATTCTAAGTAAACGTGATCTCAGTCAAGTTTTTTGAGTAGGCATTCAAGGGTGATTTGATAAGCTGATTGTTACTGTATGTGCATACCTTTGTATTTCTAATGTGCTTATTTTTTTGGATAAAAGGAAATATTTTAATATTTCTATTTGTTGGTTTACTCCAAGTATATGTGAGATCAATTAAGCTTTTTGAGTAGGTGTTCAAGGGTAGTTTGTTAAGTCGGTTGCATAATGGGTATGTTTGCAAACAATGAATGATTTTCAGCTTTTGGATTTAAAAAGATGAAATGAGTATTTTCAAGTGACAACTTTTGCTTAAATTAAACACTTAAAAGCTAAAAGCTGGAAACTGCTTTTTACCTTTTCTATTACACAAAAAGCACATATTTCACCAAACACTACCAACTTTTACTTTTCAAAAACATTTTTTCTCAAGCACTACCACCTTTTACTATTAAACACTTTCTCCAAGGCTCATACATGGACATCGAGTTAATACTCCAGTGTCCAGAAGGATACTCATTGTTGAATACGGTGTTTTAAATCCTGATATTATATAGGGAACACGGGGCCACAATCCTCATATTTAGTGATCTGGGGCAGATATGATATCATATAAATACTATAAACAAATGAAAGTTGAGCACTTGAGCTTATTCACAAACTGGTAAACAAGCTTGTTCAGCGGCATGAACCAACTTTTGAGAGAATTGTGATGTTTTATTAGCTTGATTATATGAGGCCTGCAACACCGCACTTGATATAGATACACTAGGGGAATGCAAAGTATGCAAGGTCACAGGATGTGCTGATTGTATGCTTGAGGTGTGATATATACCTGCTACATTCAAGTTTCAACTAGTGCCAAGTAGGGTTGCCATGTTCAACAGTAACCAAATGAATGTTGTTTGCGATTGGCTGGTTTATTAAAAACTGATTTTTAATCTGATTAGACCAATGCAGATGATCTTTAATCAAGCTTGCTTACAAACAGTTTAATGAACGGTTGGTTGATTTGCATGTCTAAAAGGAGATAGTTCTAGTATTTGATGATATTCAGATGGAATGCATCCTAATACGCGTTTTGTTTTGTTAATAGGCTACTATCTTTTTGTTTGTAAACAGCTGATAAAAAAAAAGCTGAAGGAGTTCAATATCTTTGTTCCTTCGAGGCTTAAAGTATTTAAAACAAGAAGAAAATTTACTGCAGGCCCGTTTGAGGTAGAATGTATAAGGGTTACCCATTCTATCCCTGATTGTTGTGGACTAGTTCTACGTTCTGATGCTGGCACTATTCTCCATACAGGCGACTGGAAGGTAGTGGAGCTGTTTGCTTCTATCAGCTTTACCATTAATAGTCTCTCCATTATTGTAAATAATTATTTTATGCTCAACAGATAGATGAATCACCATTAGATGGACATTTTTTCGATCGTGGTGCTCTTGAGGAACTCTCTAAAGAAGGGGTTACATTGGTAAGCATGGAATCTGATTATGGATTTTCCTGTAGCGAACATCACTAAAACCAGAAACACTGTTTCTGCAGTTTTACCCAACACCATTGATGTTTATTGGACTTATGGGTTGCATCTGTATAAATATTTCGTACTTTTAACAGTAATACCCATCTTAATATAACAACTCAACATTTAGTTTCGCTTTGAACTTCAATTTGTATTTGTTTAAAAGACTGGATCTCCTTTATCAACCTCTTTTGCCTTCTAACCATGCTGGTAACATTGGTGAGCATTTGATATTCATGCATATTTGTTTTTGCTGTTCTCATAGCAACCATCAATGTGATTTTGTATGCAATCTCAATTCTTTTGTAGATGATGAGTGATTCAACAAATGTCCTTGCTTCTGGAAGGACCATTAGTGAGACTGTTGTAGCTGCCTCATTGCTGAGGCACATATCTGCTGCAACAGGAAGGGTAATCACTACTCAATTTGCATCAAACATTCACCGGATTGGAAGTATAAAGGCTGCTGCTGATTTGGTTGGGAGAAAGCTGGTAGGGTTTTTTTAGTGCTTCTTTTTATATTTAGCTTTCATATTCCCTTGGGGACCTTTTACAGTAGCGCTTGTATCATCTCCATTCATGGATTGAGTTGCTAATGTCATACTTGTGATAGGTGTTCGTTGGTATGGCCCTAAGGACATATCTTGATGCTGCATGGAAGGATGGGAAGGCTCCAATTGATCCATCAACTTTGGTAATAAACTAACACTTCATCCTTATAGGTGGGTGGTGGCTCTCTGTCACCCATCCTCCATATAGTTATTTATGGCAGTCTAAAACTGGGACCTTAATTTCATGGTCTTCAAAATTTATTTTATGTGTGCTACTATGTGTTACTTTTGTCTAAACCTTATGAGTGCTTTTTTGTGTGTGTTAGTGTGTATCAGGGGTGATAAATCACGACAACAAAAAAAGTATAGATGGAGGGAGTTAGAATTTATGTGAATTGGGGCATGTTAATCTGTCATAGCCAAGTTCACGGCAAATTATACCCTACGACCGGCACACCATGAGGATGGTGTGCCCAGTCCCAAAACCACACTGAATACTTGCGCAAGCTAAAAAAATGCGTGAACCAGGCTCTGCGTGAAACAGTCCTCATGGTTGCCTTTACTTTCAATTTCGACATACGTGCCCACCATGTTTCAATTTCAAAAGTTTGCCATGTACTTCGTATTACTTTTGTCAAATTTTCTGCACTATGAATGTTAGTTGGATTTTATAGGATTTCAATTTGTTTTTACTCGATTGGGTTTTGAGACTCATCAGAACCAGAATCGATCAATGGAGACCTGTTTTGTTGAAGATGACTGATGAATTATTTTAGATCTTCCTCAATTTACATGTTGGGTACACTCAAGTTACATCAAGATTTGTCTAAAGTTACATATCCCAAGTTACATCTAATTTGTTTTCAAGTTACATTTCAATTAAAGCAATTTACATCTCAACGAGTTACATGTGAATGAGTGTAATTTACATTTTGATTAACCTGAAGTTACATGTGAAATCACACGAGTTACATTTCATGTAGTCATGGGTGCATGGTGCTCAGTGCTCACCATGCACCGGTTGCACGGTATACGGACTGCAAGTTCACTATCTGAACACGATGCATCTACTAGACTGTCCACACATTTTATTTGAACAAAAATGGAAGAGTTAATCTAGTTAAAAAGTTAAAAAATCCTGTAACTTTGTCGTTCCTCTCATAATCTCTTTACAGGTGAAAGCTGAAGATATTGATGCTTATGCCCCAAAAGATTTGGTGATTGTCACAACAGGCTCTCAAGTAAGTAAAGTTGATACGTATGCTCTGCAAACTGTGCTGTTGCATATATAAAATTCCCCCCTCTAACAGGCTGAACCACGAGCTGCATTGAATCTTGCATCGTATGGTAGTAGCCATTTACTCAAGCTGAACAAGGAGGATTTGATTCTTTATTCTGCTAAGGTAACGAGTTCTAAAATCTAAGGTGTCTATATAAGTATATAACTATATATAACATTTCTTTTCAAACAGAATATTCTAAAGCCCTTGTTACAGTCATGTTTCATGATGTGCATGTCGATTTTACAATATCCTTTTTGCAATGGGCATGACTATCTTAATTCATCACCGTCTCATGATATATCATTATATCCTTGTGTTTGGGAAAATGACGGTTTTGGAATTTCATATATGATGTGTTCTTTAGAAAGTTGCTACAGGAACGGTGGCTATCATAAAACTTGACTACTTCCCCTTTTCATGAATTTATAGTGTTAATTAGTTGCTAACATTCGACTTTTAATTGACACTTTTAAGTTTCATGTCACAATACACAATGTAGTTGGAATTAAGGATTTATGGTGATGACTGATGATGATTAAAGTTCTTATCCTGGTAAAACAGCCTTTGCAAGTAAAGTCCATTGGTGCCATAAGCCCATAACTCCTTCATTCATTGAATATTGTGACTTTGCTCTGTATAACCACCAACTGCTTCCCATGAATATTCTGCAGTCAGATTCTTCATTCTGTTGTTGAACAATGGATAAAGCAGAATTAGCCCTATGTTGCTTCTAATTTTTTTTGAATGTCACTAAATGAGGGATATAAGAGTGAGTACCATTTTTTTGTCTCTCCATATTGACAGGTAAGGATTATTCGAGTGCACTACACTACTACCTCAACATTGTGAGGGCTGTTTCCTAAAATACGCCTCTTGAATCTGTCAATCAGATAATAATGCCTTATCTACCGATTTAGACCATTTTAATGAGATTATGATTTTTATTGATGACTATGAAAGTTCTTTTATTCATTTTTGTTAGTATTTGATGATGCCTGTTAGAATGATATGAATGCCCTTGGGATATTGGCACAGTTATTTTTCTTGGGAAACCTCATATACAAGACATCTTTGAGTGTTTCCCTTCCCTGCAATAAACTGGGGGATGTTCGACTGCCATGATAAATTATGTGATCTATCTTGTAGGTGATCCCTGGCAATGAGACTCGGGTAATGAAAATGCTGAACCGTGTTTCTGGAATAGGGTCAACTGTAATAATGGGAAAGAGTGCACTTCTGCACACATCTGGCCATGCTCACCGTGAAGAATTGGTACTCCTTTATTCTTGAAATAAAATTCGTACTTGTGGGCTGCTGATCTTTATTTGGGTTTAGATTGTGTAGATGGGAAATTTATCTTTATGTGTCTAAAACATTTATAGATTCCTAATATATGAGTAACAAACTTGAACATGAGTAAGTATTAAATTGAAGGTAGAACATGGAAAACATCATATTTTAGGGGAGAGCATGAGTTTGGAGAGAGCAAAGTGGAGGGCGGGTATTCGCGTAATGGATTGATATCTTATCATCTCCCCCCATCTTCTTTACCATTCTTATGTTTTTATCCTTTTATCCTTTTATCATTTTTGTGTATATCTTATCTCTATTTTATCTTATCTTATCTTTTTGTTATCATATCTTATCTTTTAATCTTTCTTATCGTGTTAGCCGACCCCAAAATCCTTTGGGACTAGGCTTGGATGTTGTTGTTGTAGTCATATTTTATGAATCACCACCTCTTTTAGTCATACTCCTAGAGTCCTAATAATTTTGTTTATGTAGATTAAACTAAACTATGAATGAAGAGTTAAATTTCATCTTGATTCTTGACTATATAACCATTGCTCATGCTTTGTTTCACACAAGATGAGTGACATAAAACTATCAGACGTGTGTAATTGGGGGGGATATACAATGATTTTTCTTTTTGACAACAAAGACGTGCATATACATTATGTATGCTATTTCTATTCTAATCATGAAAGTGAAGAGTTGCCCGAAGTGAAATGTGAGAACTGAGAACTTATTTCTTTGTTATTTCCGGGAAAAAGTAGACCTCTATATTCTGTGGCTTATTATTTTTCTAAGTTATTGATTTCAATAGTAGTGCCGTAATGCGGAGCCAAAGAGTTTATGGACGTAGTTGTGGGATAATATACTTTAATGCATCCAATGATACATTAATACCACTCTTATGTTTTTTCTTTTTGTTTTTTATGTATTAGGCATTGAGCAATTTTTTAATAGAGACTATAACTACGTATAATAAACTCTTGCAATTTAAAAATGTTCTGTATAATAATTGTGTATTACTGAATCATTCACATCATAACTATGCGCTTTATTATTCCCCCAGATACAAGAAATAATAATTTATGGTGAACTTGACTTTTTCTTCTCAAATTTCGTTTGAAGGAAGAAGTGCTGAAAATCGTGAAGCCGCAACATTTTCTTCCAATTCATGGAGAGCTTTTATTCTTAAAGGAGCATGAACTGCTTGGGAGGTCTACTGGCATTAGGCACACTACTGTAAGTTCTATTTTCTCATATTTAGTAAACTAAAGCATGAAGGCTTCCTGAATGTGCTTCAGGGGATCATTCTAAATAGTCCAAGTACAATGACAGATATGTAAAACAGAAATACACTTCATTACCTGCAATAAGTGGTGTGAATGCTTAAGATACATGGTTTGTTAAAATCAATTTGCTTATGAACAATAGGTGTGATTGCCGACTTGCCGCATAGAAAATCTGCAAGTATATTTAATATTACAAGGAAAAAGACAAGTTGTCATCATTTGCACCTTAATCTCAACTACTGTTGGGATTGGTAGCATGAAGTGTAGTGTCAATTATGTAATAAAATAATTTTCTAAAATTAGTTCACTATAATTTCATATGAAAAGCAGTGATAAAGTGTTATGCGAGGTGTTCTTGTAGCAACCTTCTTACAAGGACTATGAGATAAATTTCACAACTGTCATCATCACAGCTTCTTTCCACTTGAATGGGATTTATCTCAAGAAACTGATGAGTTGAAATAGTTGCTATGGTCATTTGACATCTTGGAACATGATTGTAACAAGAAAAGGACAAATAATGCCAAGAAATGGAAATCACCACCACATTAACACCAATACATTGTTAAGATGGGAGTATTCCACACACGTTGATTACCAAAATCTTATTTGCAATTAGCAAACTCAGCAGTCGAGGTTATTGTTGAGCTAATTGATTCATAATGACAGAAATTTTCACATTCCACTGTTGAGCTAGGAATTTGGATCGGATCTACAATACCCTTCTCAAGTCTACTGGCCCCTCTATGTCTGCTTTTGACAATCTGTTACCTCCTTAATCGTAAGAAACTAAGAATAGACACTCATGTAAATGTTCAAGATTTCATATTTTTTTATTTAGGTATTCATTAACGTTTAACTGTTGTTTTGTCAACACTCATTACCTATAATGTTGCATCAATTAATCTCGCTTTTCAGTTTTTGATGACTAATATTTTTCAAACTTGATAAGGTTTAGTTTAAAGACTTTAAAAGAATGGAAAATTTGGGTTTCACATGCTGGTCTCATTCTGTAGCACATTTTGTGATGCTTCTAACTGCGAGTATCAGGGAAGTAGCTACTAAAGTTTATTATGTGTGGGTGCTTAATCTATTCATAAAGCTTTAGGGCGCTTCCTCTTTGCAATTGTTTTTTTTTTACTTTTGTTATCACCAGGTTATCAAAAACGGAGAGATGCTGGGCATTTCACATCTGAGGAACAGAAGAGTTTTATCCAATGGTTTTATTTCCCTGCATAAAGAGGATCTGCAGGTATCCAGTCCTTCAATATTCAATAATCACATCTGAGTATTTAAAATTCAAGCACCTTAGTCGTAATGCTAATAGAGCGTTAAAACTGCAGTTAATGTACAGCGATGGCGACAAAGCATTTGGTACAGCTGTTGAACTTTGCATCGATGAGAGAATGAGAATTGCTTCAGATGGTATAATAGTTGTCAGGTAACTTCTGAGTTTCTGAAACATTTATCTTGTCTTCTTTACTTCGTGTTGACAGCCTGACATTAGCAACTATTTGTGCCACAGTATGGAGATTATGCGTCCCCAAAGCACTGATGTTCCTTTATCTGAGACATCCATTAAAGGAAAAATAAGAATCACAACGCGTTGTCTATGGCTTGATAAAGGAAAACTTTTGGACGCACTTTACAAAGCTGCACATGCTGCACTATCTAGCTGTCCTTTAAATTGTCCTCTCCACCACATCGAAAGAACTGTTTCTGAAATCTTAAGGAAACTAGTAAGAAAGTATAGCAGTAAAAGACCTGAAGTTATTGCAATTGCATTAGAAAATCCTGTCAGTGTCCTAGCGGATGAGATCCATGGCAGGCTAGTAGGAAAGTCCAGTGCTAGTTCTGGAGTTTCAGCACTAAGAAAATCCATAAATGGAGATCACAAAATGAGGGGGGCATCAAATACGATACAAGCAGAAGAGGACAATGGCCCTGAATTTCCCATGAACATCACATATGAGGAAGAAAAAGGTGAGGTTTATGTTGTGTTTTTTTTAGTTTAACAAATTGAGAAAGTATTGCCCATACGTTCTTTTACATTGATTGTCTCACATGCTTTTAGCCACATTGTTATTTTATAATCTCTGTCCTTGGATCTTAACATTTAGATTGACTTTTTCCTAATCTCATTTACGGGGGTGCTTCCATTTCAACTCTTGCCGTTTGAACCACTTCTGTAGAAGAATGAGCCCCTCTAAATATTTTTACAACTAGTTAGCCAGCACGTTTAAATCCACACATTTTAAATTCACATATTATCAATTGCATTTTAAACTTTCTCTGTGTAGATCGTGTAAATTCATTTATTTGAGGGTTCCTGCAAAACTTTGGTAGAAGTACATAATTAGTTTGATATGATAATTGGTCTGTGGATTCAAGTAACCATCCATATTATGCCCATATTGGAATTTGGTCATTGTTTCTATGTAAAACATTATGTTGTTCCTAGTCCTAGAATCCTAGATATTGGAACTAGAAAAAGAAATCCATATTGGAACGTAGTCATTTGTTCCTATATATCAATCCATCCAAATAACTAACTATTCATGGTATGTCATACCGAAGTTTAGTAGTTGGTTCGGTTGTTCCTTCGTAAAACATTCTGGGTACATTATTTGGAGCATTATTAAGTGAGTATGTCAAATCTAGTAGGTTTTCAATATATATATATATATATATATATATATATATATATATATATATATATATATAAAGTGGTCTTCTTGTCAGGCTGGCCTGACGGGATGCTCCGTCCGGCCGAGCCCGTTTGGGCACCTTCCCAGTGGATTTTTTTGATGAAATTTTTTGAGCATGTTCCTCATCAAGTCTAGTTTGTCCATACCAAATTTCAGCTCAAATGGATTTTTTTGATGAAATTTTTTGAGCATGTTCCTCATCAAGTCTAGTTTGTCCATACCAAATTTCAGCTCAAAATGTGATCGGGAAGACATTCAAATCATTTTTTGAAGTTGACTGCAGTTTTATATGTATATTTTGACGCAGTCACCTTCAAAAAATGATTTGAATGCCTTCCCGATCGAATTTTGAGCCGAAATTTGGTATGGACAAACTAGACTTGATGAGGAACATGCTCAAAAAATTTCATCAAAAAATTCCACCGGGAAGGTGCCCAAACGAGCTCGGCCGGACGGAGCATCCCGTCAGGCCGGCCTGACATGAAGATTTGTCTATATATATATAGGAAAAACTTCCGGTAAGGTATACCTTACCGGAGCAGCCGTGCGGCCTCCACGTTTTGAGGGCCTTCCCGGTGTAATTTTTCGATGAAATTTTTTGAGCATATTATTCATCAAATCTATTACATCCATACCAAATTTCAGCAAAAAATGCAATCGGGAAGGTAGTCAAACGATTTTTGGAAGATAACTGCGTTTTATATGTATATAAATGTTGCAGTTATCTTCCAAAAATCATTTGACTGCCTTCCCGATTGAATTTTTTTGCTGAAATTTGATATGGATGTACTAGACTTGATGAAGAACATGCTCAAAAAATTTCATCGAAAAATTCCACCGGGAAGACCCTCAAAACGTGGAGGCCGCACGGCGGCTCCGGTAAGGTATACCTTACCGGAAGAGTTCCCTATATATATATATATATATCCCATAAGTGTTCATTAGTGTACTTTATATAGTAATCCATTTTCCTGGTTTATTGTGTTTAAGTAGGTTCTACTGATGTTGGTGTTGAAGGGTATACATCTAAAATATTGCAAGAGTTATCTATGGATGATGTTCCTTCAGAAGAAGATTGCAATGATGACCTCCTTCAAGAAAAACTGCATGATAGCAACAACAGTGCACTCCCCTCGGACTTGTTGAAATCAAAATCTTCTAATTCCGTTAAAAGAAACAAGTGGAAACCTGAAGAGGTTAAAAGGTTGATTAAAATGCGTGGTGAACTCAAAAGCAAATTTCAAGTCCCAAAGGGGCGAATGGCTCTCTGGCAAGAGATATCTTCAAGTTTGCAATCTGATGGAATCATTCGAACCCCTGCGCAATGCAAATCATTATGGACATCTCTTGTTCAAAAATACGATGTTAGTGGTTCATTGCTTCTTGGTCCATTTAGATACTCTATTGTCCTATCTGAATTGATAATTAGGTGTTATTATAGTATGTGTAGTAGTGGGTTAATTTGATAACTGTCAATTGTGCCATGGGTTGACTTGTAGTTCAGTAGTCTGATGGCTGTGCATCCCTTGTTTAGCAGGAAACTAAGAATGATGTAAAGAGCCAAGAAAGGTGGTCCTATTTTAAGGACGTGCATGAAATTTTGTCAAACTCAGGGGCACCTGCATGAAGACATTAGAGTGTCAAAAGTTTGGGGCTTTGGTGGATTATTATCTCAAAGAAACACTCTTGGTCACCTGTCCTGTCACGCTTTGCCAAACTAGTATCAAGCCTATCATGATTTTACTTGAAAAAATGTGTCCTACGGTGAATTCCACTACATGGAGCGATGGAGCCACTAGCTTTAGCTTTTGAGCCGACTCAAAACAGAGGTTGGGGGTAGCAAAGTGACCAGAGAGTCTGAGACTTGTGTGAGCAGACAGCTTTTATGCTTGGGCTGTTATCGGGTTTGCGCATTTGTAGTACTGTACTAGTAGAATGAACGAATTCTAACATTGGAGCATATTTTTTATGCAAGTTCGAATGCCTAAGTTCATAAGTTATACAATGTTTTCTTTTTTTCTTGTGAGCGAAGCGAAGTTGTACTGAACTACTCGCAATAGTAGAATTTTGTGGTAGTAGACACTGCCTTCTAAATAATGTGTATTAAATTTAGGGGAAGCGGTATTAAAATATATACGGAGTATTTATTAATAATAATATAATGTACTAGTGATATACATATAGGGGGTGTAGTCATGGACTCGGGTCCGGGTCGGGCCTCGACCCGGCCGAGCCTAATTTTTTTTCTGTGGACCCGAGATCGGCCCGGTGGTTAGCCGGTTATGGGTCGGGCCGGTTACAATTTATAGTTTTTTTTACCCCCACCCCACCCCCACTCACCCCCACCCCTAAAGCCCGGGACCCCTTTCCCCCTCCCAACGGCTATATAGCTGTTTGGGAGCCCTGCCCAACGGCTAGGGCCTTGTTTGGTTGTAATTAATTTTTTTTTTAAATTTGACCGTTAGGCCCGAACTGGGCCTGGCCATGCCGGGTCACCATTTGCCAAACTCAAGACCGCCCAGCTTTACCCTGCCGGTTCGGGTCAAAGCCCGGTACCGGGATCGAAGGACTGGGCCGGGCCCGCACAGTAGCGGGCCGGGCCGGTTGGCCCGAACCGGGTTCATGACTAAGAGGGTGTTTGGAACTGGTCCTGCTTCTACTTTTTTTTTTAAAGTAAAAGCAGAATCGGAATTAGTTTTCAAAAGCTGGTTTCCCCCAGCTTCTAAAAAACCCGATCCTATGAGTAAATTAGAGCATCAGAAGTACTTCTGCACTTCCACCTAGGGGTGGGCGCGGTCCGGTAAATTAGTAAACCCCGTAATGTGTCCGTAAGGTTTTTAACGGTCTGGTACGGTCCGGTTCCAAGGATGGAACCATTCGGTACCATGTCGTTTCGGAACGGTACAAAACGGTACGGTACAATGCCAAACACATGCTAAAATTTTTGAACAAATCATGCATGTAACACCCCTACCCGGCCCGGAAGGCTCGTCGGGCAGGGAGCGCTACCCGCAGTGCCGGAGCACCAAAGCGCAAACTTTCTTTTTATTATCTTTTTCAATATTCCAAAAATACTTGTATTTTAAAAAGAGCTAATGATAGTAACTTTATGAAATAGTAATTTTATAACCGTTCATAATTAAGTGTTGCTATTACATTCTACTAACACGTTGACTACATATGAATGATGTAAACTAAAAATAAAATATCACTAAATGCAAGTGTAACTCTGTGCTGATTAGCAGGTTGCTCCCAAATGCTTTCCTCCTCAAATTCTGTCTCGGATTATGTACCTACGCGAAGGACAAAAATCCAATGCGCTAAGCAAATCTTGCTTAGTGGTGTTCATTCTTTCTCATACATTATCAATAATGAACATTACATAATAAATTAAAAATTAAAATAACTTCAAATGTAAATTGTATTGAAAATATAAATATCCCCATAATGATCTGTACCTGTTAACTTATGTATCTCACAAAAATAAACTTTGCTTCAAATTAGAAATTTAAACTATATAAATACGTATTTCAACCTATTACGGAATGTATAATATTGTAATTATTAAAATCCCCATCTCAATTTGAACTCTTAATATCTCTTTATTTCATTTGAAACATATAGAGTAACATTCAAAATACACTTTTCTTATTAACGTAGAAGCGTATAAAATCATAACTAACGTATTTCATTTGAAACATATAGAGTAACATTCAAAATACACTTTTCTTATTAACGTACGTAGAAGCGTATAAAATCATAACTAACGTTTGTATTCAATTGAATATAATGTTACATTCTCTTATCGTCTTTCATCTTTATATTCATATGCTTTACTCCGTACTTCTTTTTCTCAATTTCTATTTTCACATTTTCCTTTCATTCTATCTGCCTCCATTTTTGTCACAGTCTAAATTCAGATGAGCAATATCATATCTCGTTGTGTTTCAATAATCCGTTCAAAATTCTTCGTGTCTCACTTTAACTTTCAACTGCTCAATTTTCATTCTCTGTTCATTGTCAAACTCTCTATTTTCTTTTTCACACTTTTATTAAGTTTCTGGAATTTTACTCCTTAATTTAATGGACTGGATAAACGGGACATTCCTTATCTGGTACTGTCCACTCCGTGAAATAGGGTGACATGATAGATAATGAATAAACAAAGGATGCATCAGAGTATACAAAAAGTGCATTAAAATATAAAATAAAATGTGCATAGGGAAAAAATGTTCTTTCACTCATGAATGAATTTTAATCATTCGTTTGTACTGAAAACGTTGTACGTTAATTCGTCACTTTTTTTGATTAAAAATTCATTTAATTCACCCATTTCATAAATTATTCTCACATTTCATGAAAACTTCTTTTCACTTGAATTATCTCCCACACATAGGCATTTTAGAAGTAAATGGTTCGGTGTTGGGGGCCCTCACTGATGGGATGTCATCCTTTTTTAGAAGTATATGGTCTTGTGTTCAAGTGAGAAGTCCGACCATGGTCCATGCGAAGTGAGAATAATTTAGGTCAATTTCACAAACAATATTGTGATGGCAACATTGTAGATATTTGAAAGTTTAAAGTGCAACATTTCATATCTTTGTGTCTTAGATGAAGGTTGCCATTGACTCATTTGAACGTCTCATCTAAAGCTTCTCATTTTTTAATAGGAAATGATAACTTAATCATCAAACATTCAAATTAATAAAAGTTTAACATCACAATTACTATCAATGACCTTATTATTATTATTATTATTATTATTATTATTATTATTATTATTATTATTATTATTATTATTATTATTATTATTATTATTATTATTATTATTATTATTATTATTATTATTATTATTATTATTATTATTATTATTATTATTATTATTATTATTATTATTATTATTATTATTATTATTATTATTATTATTATTATTATTATTATTATTATTATTATTATTATTATTATTATTATTATTATTATTATTATTATTATTATTATTATTATTATTATTATTATTATTATTATTATTATTATTATTATTATTATTATTATTATTATTATTATTATTATTATTATTATTATTATTATTATTATTATTATTATTATTATTATTATTATTATTATTATTATTATTATTATTATTATTATTATTATTATTATTATTATTATTATTATTATTATTATTATTATTATTATTATTATTATTATTATTATTATTATTATTATTATTATTATTATTATTATTATTATTATTATTATTATTATTATTATTATTATTATTATTATTATTATTATTATTATTATTATTATTATTATTACTATTATTATTACTATTATTATTACTATTATTATTACTATTATTATTACTATTATTATTACTATTATTATTACTATTATTATTACTATTATTATTACTATTATTATTACTATTATTATTACTATTATTATTACTATTATTATTACTATTATTATTACTATTATTATTACTATTATTATTACTATTATTATTACTATTATTATTACTATTATTATTACTATTATTATTACTATTATTATTACTATTATTATTACTATTATTATTACTATTATTATTACTATTATTATTACTACTATTATTACTACTATTATTACTACTATTATTACTACTATTATTACTACTATTATTACTACTATTATTACTACTATTATTACTACTATTATTACTACTATTATTACTACTATTATTACTACTATTATTACTACTATTATTACTACTATTATTACTACTATTATTACTACTATTATTACTACTATTATTACTACTATTATTACTACTATTATTACTACTATTATTACTACTATTATTACTACTATTATTACTACTATTATTACTACTATTATTACTACTATTATTACTACTATTATTACTACTATTATTACTACTATTATTACTACTATTATTACTACTATTATTACTACTATTATTACTACTATTATTACTACTATTATTACTACTATTATTACTACTATTATTACTACTATTATTATTATTATTATTATTATTATTATTATTATTATTATTATTATTATTATTATTATTATTATTATTATTATTATTATTACTATTATTATTACTATTATTATTATTATATATCCACTCATGTTACTTCTCAAAATATATTTAAATTACTTTGTTTAAATATTCTCTAAAAAACATGTCATTTTTTGAATGAGAACATTAAACCGGGACAAAATGTAGTACTCTAAAGTATAAAGTACATTACATTACTTCATAAATGCGCACTCAAGCTTGCTCAGATTTTATAATTATAAACAATTCATTTCGTATATGATGCACTTTTGAATTGTACAAATGCATTTATTCTACACTTTTATCCACTTCTATCAATATTTTTTTAATTAAAAGTTCGTAATTACAAATCACCATAGCGTTTTGGAGTTGCATTTATTTTATGATATCTATGATGAAGATTAATCCTCATTTTTCGCCTAAGATATATGAAAGTAGTTTTAAGTTGAACCAAATTCACTATATAATGTTAGAATCCAAGCAAAAACTAAAATTTAAAAGGATAGTTCCGGAATAGGAGTAAACACGTTTTAAAATATCAAAATATGACTGTTATATTTTTCTTCCCAAAAGGCCAAAATGATACGATGAGTCCATATACTGAACAACTGGTGGCATTTTCGTAAATAATGTGAAAATCTCGACTTCAGTTAAATGAACATTAATGCACTTTCAGTGAGCATCGGATCTATTTTGTTGAGAATTAGGAGTCCAATATTGAGCATCGTGATTTCTGATTAATATCTTCTAATTCACTTTCTTATTCTTATTTTTTCTTTTGTAAAAACTTATTAAAATATATCTATAATCAACTCCTATGAATTTTAATATGAGAATCTAATGTAATATGATATTTTTGAAATATGCAACATTATAAATTAGCATAAAACCGGTACCAAATGAGCATACATAATTACAGAATGAGTATCAAAAAATTCAAAAGCTCATTTGTGTATGTTCATTCCTTTTAAGCGTATACTCATTCGAGTTTAATATAAAACTCATTTGAGATCAATAGCAGCAAGAATCCTCAAAAACGAAATTGACTCCCCTTGTCTCCGAAAATCACAAGTTCAATCCGCAACATCTCGAACTCAGTCTCCAAGTCCAACCTAACCGTTCGCGGAACCATAAATATATAATTGGCCCAATTGGTCATCTCCAAGTCTTCTTCTTCAAACAAAACTAAATGAGTCGGCGCTAAAAATGTTGTAAAATCCACAATTTTATTCAAATGAATCATGTAAGATATGGTGTACTCTAGTTCAATTGAAAATAATATAAATGTAATTTGATATTGTTATCGCCAAATATCTTTTCAGACATGTAGAGTACAAAGTATAACAAATACAACTGTCTTATTAGCTAACTTTGTCGTAATGAATATGTAAAAGTTAAAGTGGTATTATTCTTAACATGTATTTTTCATATTATAATTATTTATTTATATCCTAAAGATAAAGAGTGAAGATAAATACAAATTATTTTAATGAATATTACAAGTTCGGTTCGGTTTATGATTTTTTGGTTTAAAATCACACCAAACCAAACCATTCGGTTGGAGCAAATTGTTACCAAACGATTTACTTAAGTAAACCCAAACCAAACGAAAGCACCAATTTTCAATTTGGTTCGATTCAATTAACCAAACCATTTTGCTCAGCCCTACCCTAGACAACAATGTGAATAATAAATACGATAAAATCATAAAATTATAACTACTCCGGAAGGGGACCAGTCTACTCCTAGAGTCTAGACAACATATCCGCCTTTGGTCCAGGACTCTAGGTTAGTGAAATCTCAAATCTTATTAAACCTTTTCTTTTTTTGAAAAGTTATTAAACCTTGATATATACGAATAAGGTTTTAACCAAAGAGGTGCTCAACGAAAATTTGTGAATTATGATGTTAGTGATATAAAGTACATTGGGTTTTATCTATGAGAGCTTTTGGTAGGACGTAAAGTAATTATTTTGCATGCGAAGTGTAAGAACGTAAAATGTTTACACTGTTTGATTTGGTTATTTAATGTAAATTGTAGGACACTTTTTTAAAACATTTCACACTGTAGCATACTACCATGGAGGGACGGATCCAGGATTCTGAGTCAAGGGGGGCGAAATTTTTCGTTAGTGTAGGGGGTGATTTTTTTTTGTTAGTGTAGCGGGGTGAAATTTTTTTCCCTAGTATAGCGGGGCGAAATTTTTTCGCTACTGTAGGGCTATGCGGCTATTTTTATTCAAAAAATGACATTAATACATACACATCCCGAACGATATTTAAATCTATTACATTCTAAGTTTAGACGGTGACAAAGACATCAACCAATACATTTTTAATAACTTCTACATTGTTTAACCTCATGAATCGGTTATTGAATTGTAATTTTTGTCCACCAAGGAGGGTGTTCGTGAGTCATGACTCATGAAAAGTTTTCTTAATATTACAATAGTAGTATACTAGTATGTATGAGATTGTTATTTTTAGAATAATATGCACCACATACACACACACATATATATGGTGCATATTATATTTTAATATTTTTATTAGTTCTATAATAATTTAGAGTTTATTATCCATGCAATAAATTATTTTTAGAAAGCAAGAAGTAAATGAATTATGTAATCTAATGTCTATAAATATTTATATTTTGGATTCATTTCACGTGATCTAAAAATTGTGTAATTAGTGTGTCTGGTATTTAATATTGTTTGATATATGTTTTACGAAATCCAGTACTTGTTATCTAATAAAGATAATTAAACATTACAAAACTAGGAATTCTTATATAATAAGTATCCTAAATCTTAAATAACGAGTTACTCTATTGTTTATTTGTTTAAGTTATGTAAATTATTTTAGATGTTTCTTCTTTTAAATCTCCAATTAAGTATTACATTATGTAAGACTATATATATTAATTTTGAAAATTAAAAGTTAAGGGGGGCGAATCTAATTAAATTATGAAAGTTTTATGAAAATATTACATATATGGTAAAAAAAAATTGAATGTCCAAGGGGGGCGGTCCCCCCCCCCAAATCCATCCCTGTTACCATGTAAAGAATTTTAGTGGGGGAAAGTGGTAAAATACTTTGCATGCCTTTTATAAAGCACTGCAACAGCTTTGCTTGCAATTTAAAAATAAATAACACATCTACCCAAACAATGTAATCTATTTTACATATAAAATGATTGTTTCCCTATACTTTGTATGCAATCACTTTGCGTGCAAAGGTTTAACGTGTAAACTACCAAACAAGCCCTATACTAATTATAATTAAATGCGAACTGAAATCAAAAGTGCTTTGGATTTGTGCCTATCTTCATACCCATCAGTCCATCACCATTTTATGTGAATCTGTGATCAATATTTTTGAATTGTTCACGATATTCAAATTCGAAAACTGATATAACTATGCAAGTGCACGAAAACATAAGAACCATCGTTAGCAGACTTGATTGACCATGTAACATAGACTAAAGGAAAACATGAACCAAAGCCAAACTGAAATGCATTCATGTGAAACACTGACCAAAGAAGTATAAACACCAATTCAATAGTATAGGCACATCTTAATTCCTAATCTACAATGTCAGGAAATTGAAGAAAGCACCTTTCCTCTACACGCTTGTCCAAGCCGCAGATCAAATTGGGTTCGTTCAGGTGTGCAATTATTAAGCAACCTCATGGTTGTGCTGCTTCCAAGAGCTTCTCATAAACTTGTCTAGCTGTCAAATCCTCTACCTGGTTGTTTTGTCAAACTTTCTTGTTAGCATGGTACGAAAACAAGAGCATGAAGAAGAAAATAACAAGCACACATTTTGGCCGTCTACTCGTCCACAGTTTATTCGCAAACACATCATTGTATTTTAGTGTTTACTCTTCAAGTGATGGAAGGACCGTGTAACCGAGAGGTCAAGGGTTCAAGTCTTGGGGGCGGTTTCTTTTTAAAATGACAAGGAAAGCTTTGCACTCTATATACCCTTCACTGGACCCTTGCCTTGCGGGGACACCAATGTGCATCGGGCTGCTCTTTACTCTTCAAGTGGTGCATTTAACAAAGAACCTTTTCACTTTTCTACATATTAACTATGTTGAAGCAAGGCTATGAGACATTTTGCCGACTAAATGCACACCCAACAACCACAATATGGGACAAGTGTATCACATTTACATGATGTCCATTTCCTTCAGGCTCAAATAGTTTTACGCAGCTTAGTGCAATCTGAAGGTTCAAAAGTAATTATTGAATGCCAGAGAACAAGTTTCTTGAATTGTAACATACCACAAGAAGTTTAGATTTGCTATTCCAACCTCTTTGGAGAGTCATTTGGGACAGTTTAAGACTCAGAACCTGTACCAAAAGAGAGGAAATGGGTGCAAGTTAGCCAGGTAACCCGTTTTTTCATTTCATTTAACACACACAATCGAGCAACCCTTTAGCTTACCCTGCCCATAAATTCTAGAAGTTCAGTGTTAGCTTCTCCGCGAGCTGCGGGTGCTGTTACAGTAACCCTAACATCATCAGCATTGACTCCTGAAACCAAACATCACTAAAGATGAGTTTCTCCCTAACAAATATATTTTATTAGCTTTGCTAGGAGCCTAGGAGATTCGAATAAAACTGTCAATCACATAAAAGCACAACACTAACAGTTCAAAAGGACATCCAATGTTCAATTACATTTTCTATCTGATCAGAACTTGGATCTCTCCTCTGACTTTCCTCGAAACTACAAGTCTATTCTCCTCAAAATCAAACTCATTACAACCCAAATGTGCCAGTCCCCAAATTCAGTTCATCGTATAAAAAATTATATTTATCTCATCTCCTTTCCATGTGTACAAACAATGAACTAGTGTTGCTTCACAGAACTTTCACCATATTAAATCCACAATAAGCCACACCATCAATATTAAAGGTGTAGATATACAACAGCTGCTTCAGGGTTTGTTTGATTAAAAATATGCTGTTAAAAAAAGCCCCCGCTTCACTCCTTTTTTTAATGTAAAGCGTGAATTAGAAGGAATTTCCTTCAATCACTCAAATCCAATGAACAAAACACCACAGTACGATGCTCATATACTAGTTTAATTTCCCTTCCCAACTTTGCCACACCCAACCAATGGATAGTACAGGATTATAAAACATTTAGATCTCTGAAAAGGAGAGCAATGATCCACAAAAGTATACACAAATTGCTATCTAATATATGTTGTGCCTTCTACTTTTTGGGATGTATTTTAATTTCTGCTACATTTTTCCTTTTTGGTATGTTTTCCCTTTAAAAATACTCAATTACCCTTACTTTTTCTACTTTTAATCTTCTCTTTCATACTTTTCCACCCCCTCTCCTACTTTTTCTACACTACTCATTACCCCTACTACTTTTCCCTTAGATATTGTGCCAAACAATATTGTAGCAAACATTTCAATACAGAGGGAGTACTTCATTATTCCCATTTTATATGTCCCATTTTTTAAATTTGGTCCCTCCCAAATTGTTTGTCTCATACCATATTTGTGGGTTCAAAATCATCCATTCTTTACATATTATATAACAATCACACACTTCCACATATTTAGTTTGTGTGTGACTTCCAGTTGTCCCAAACAATGTGGGACTGAAGGAGCACTAAATTTCAGGGATAAAATGATAGAACACTGGTAATTTGATTAAGAAATCTTATTGAAATTGTAAAGAATAGATCAAGAAGATGATCAAAAAAGCTTTATTGATGAGAGATGTATTTACAGAAGGAAAACAGTACACAAGACCATTCAAGATGCCCAATCTTCAAGTCTAAAGTCAACTGAAATAACAGCCTCCTCCTTCTAGCTATTATTCTTCTATTTATATCACTTATCCACGCAGGGATAGAATAGCTACTAACAACTAGTTAGTTAACTAACTAACTGCTCTTTTACTCCTGTTATAAACCTTTTCAAAATATTGAATAGGCTGCTCAACCGTATGCCTATCATAAAATGAAAAATATGAATCGGTTGTGTAATTGTGTATGTAACAAACATCATATGCAACTTAAGAATTTTAAATTCAACAACATTAGCAAGGAGTGAAGGGCACTAGAGAAACCAAGTGCAAAGATGTGTGTGTGTGTGTGTGTGTACGTGTACTTACTTGTAATAGCTGAGCGATGTGCACGGTCCTCCACTTCTATTGCCACTTGAACAAGGCCACCTTCTAGCTGTGATATGCAGGGTGGAACAGGGGCATCCTACAGGTTGGATTATGTGTCCTGAGTTATATAGTCCTCAAAATTAAGTCTTTATCTTTAAGAGCAGATAAAGAAGTGCAGCACAAAAGCAGGCACAAGTCCATATTTGCATTTTATGGTCATAGTTTGAAGTAAACATGCATAACCTTCAGGACACATATAATACTAGATTCATATAAAGGATAAGCAACTCATTGCCTGTGGATTTGTTTCAGCAGCAATAGTACTAAGTGCACCATCAACTACGTAGATAAATGCGGCAGACTCTATATCAGATTCTGCACAGTAACAAACAAAGAGGCCACACCCCTTACAATTCATGCGGAACTGCTTCTCCATCTTCCCTTCACCACTGTAAAACAGAAACGGCAGTAAGTAGTCATTGGGAAGCAAAACTTGCACTACGAAATCGTCCTAATATGGCCAAAAGATCGTTGTAGGATATCATATATCACCTCATGTAAAAGGGCTATCACTTATTAGAGTAGCAACTAACCATTAGATATTACAATAATATTCTTCAATATTTTTCAGCAGAAATAATAACATATTACATATGGTAATGGCAAATTAACATGTTTTCCCTCCTGATGGGGTTTATAAATGTGAACACTTTTTAAAGCAGAAATAATAACATAATACATATTAGTAAAAAAAGCAGCATGGCTGCATGAGGCATTAGAATAGGACACTTTTTAACCAAATTGCTGGCTCTGATATATAATAAAAACATAGAAGTTAAATAAATAATAGAGAGAAACAGACAGAAAGGTAACTAGAGGGTACCGAGAAAAACAACATCAGGAGATACATAAACTCAAATGAAGAGCTACCTCTAATTCGTGAGATTATGTTCAATTGCAGGTGTGGATAAAAGAAGGTTTGACCCTATCAATATGTTACGAGCGTGATTGGAAGATGAAGAAAAAACAGGAAACTTATGGTTACTAGAAAAATAACTCAGCTACCCACCCTAGGCAAGGAAGTTTTGCTAGTTCCATCAAATAGCTGACATAAGTCCTTAAATTACCTTGTTTATAAAACTATACCGTTCCCAATTTACCATTAACTTACTTCTCAACAGCTAGGAATACCAATAGAAATTGTGTGCGAGTCTGTGCAACAGCTAGGATAATATCATTATAAATTATGTGAGGAACTGTGCACAATATACTTCAAACCGGGCATAAAGTAAGCAACTGATTACCGCTTTAGCAGGACTTTTCCTGCCTCATTGACACTTAATCTTGCAAGATACTTCTTCTTGTCCAGCACATAAGCATTGTCAGTTTTCCGTTTGGGCATTTTCTGCAATTGATTATCTACAAGTATTTTTAAGCATGGAGTAACACAACAGCAATCTAACTATTAACCTCATTCATTTCAGGATAAGTAGAGCATTATCTTAAAATTTGTTAGGCATCGAACTCAAGACCACATAAATTCCAGGTTGGCAATCAAGTCTAGTTTCCTTGCAAGTTACCGACTTACAATCCTTCACGAACACCAAAAGATTGCACAAAGTTGCTAAATGATACTACGGCCCTATTCAAACTACAAAATGTATTGGATAAGACTGACAATTTTCTCACGAGCTAGCCCTACTTCCATTCAATGATGTGCTTCTGGTGGTTCAATTTCCATTGCATATTTTTTTTGCAGCCCCACTATACTGATGTTCTAACACGGTTCATTCTTTCCCAGAGGATCACTCAGGTATTTATCCCATCTGCACTCCATTTGCAGTATGTAGGCATTGTCAACACTCAATAGTAAGACTGAGAGGTGGTTGTTGGTCCAATGGGAGGGTGAAGCACCTGATAGTGCGTCCTGGTAGTTATTTGATCTGTTTCAACCATTGTATCCCAATCTACACCTTGAGGATTAGGTGGTATTAGAACCCAGGAGGAGAATCAAGTGTAACACTATTACGCAAGCTAGTAAGGACAAGGTCCTCGATCAGAACCAATCTTCGGTCCAGTTTGAACTTTGAAGTAGGAAAGGGTCTAAAAACAAGAAAGTCATTTCGAGAAGATGAAATCCTAATCTTCAGTCCACTTTAGGAATATTAAGATGATTACTTTGTTATGAACTCACTAAGTTTAGGTAAAAGTGGGTTTGCTTTGCTACTTTTGGGTGATTGAATTCTCAGTTTCAGGCCACCTCCATTGCATGTTTTATTTGGAGTCCTCTATTGCTCGAAAAAGGTATTTAGGAGCAAGATCCAAGAAGCCAGCTCGAACAGTCGAACTGTTTTCCCATTACACCCCACATAAATATGTTTTCCCTTAACACATCCATATGAATGAGCCACAAAACAATAACATAGTCACACACCCTAGTCCTAAATTCCCTCTAGAATCCCTCATATACTGCACTTAGTTGTATGCTACAAGTTACAATAGTTTTTGAGCTTTTTCACAGGAACCAGTCTCCTCATTTATGGTGTCCTGTCCTACACCCACTGAGCTTCACAACTACCAGTAGTTATCATTTCCCTCTCCTACTGTTCTACACTTATAACACTTCTCAATTGTTATGCCAGTGTAGGGCAAGGGGAAATAAGAGCTAGAACGCCATATTATTCCTAACTCATAGGAACCTTTATGGGCTGGACATACACAACATATCGATACCATTTCTCTCTTGTGGTTTTTTCTCACAGCTTCCCCAGTAAACTTTACGCCGATAAACCATAGCAATCACCAAACAAGCTATGAACTTAGGACATGTTTACTTCAATGTTAAAATCACCGCTAGATTATTAATACAGTTGAAGTGAACATGTTATAAGGGTATATACATACTCACTAAGCACAAGGGACACTTAAATTGTTTCTTAGTGACCCCTCATAAATTTGAAGTGACCCATCATTTACTCGTGTATTATTATTTAAATAATGTGCATTAAGCTTTTTGATGATAATCATCTTACCCTTAAATTTTATCACATTATACTTAGGGAAAAGGTGCAAATAGGCCCATGTACTAACCAAAAAAGGTCAAATAAGCCTTTATTTAGGAAGTTCTGTCCGGCCGTCGTCATTTGGGGTGATTCCCGGTGGAATTTTTTGATGAAATTTTTTTAGCATCTTATTCATTAAGTCTAGTTTATTCATACCAAATTTCAGCTAAAACTTCAATCTGAAAGGCATTCAAATGAATTCTTGAAATTAACTCCGCAGTTAGAAGCGCAGTTATCTTCAAGAATTCATTTGAATGCCTTCCCGATTGAAGTTTTAGCTGAAATTTGGTATGAGCAAACTAGACTTGATGAATAAGATGCTCAAAAAATTTCATCAAAAAAATCCACCGGGAACCACTCCAAATGGCGACGGTTGGACAAAGCCTCCTAGATAAGGGCTTATTTGACCTTTTTTGGTTAGTACATGGGCCTATTTGCACCTTTTCCCTTATACTTGATTCAGCATGTATCACAAACCACACAAAAACTTGCAAGCTGCCTGGCGCCAGTCTGCCACGACCACCGTCAATTATTCTTGGACACCACCACCCCCGCCTACCACTGCCTACGACCGCCGGCAGCTCAACCACATCAGTGACATCGCATCAAGGAAAACTACGTCATTTACTACTACATGAGTTTTTACTTGTGTAGTAAATATACCATTTTATTATTTAACTTGTTACCACTGTGAAATAAACAATATTTTATAACACACTGCATATTAACACTTGCTTAGTGAAGGCTGGACGCTCAACTTACTAAGCACTGATTAATAAGGTATGAAGTAAATATCCCTTTAACAGTATTAAGTGTTAACCGGCTAATTTAATCCAGACATGTTATATAAGGGATAATGCATGTTGGGTAATAGCTCATGGGCTAATACCTCAACAAATGTGGTGAACTGTTATATATGAAATCTTTTACTACCTCAGTCACAACAAATTCTTTTCACTTCCCATTTCGGGATGTCCCATAAAATTCTTCTCATTTCCCTTTTGGAAAGTTTTGTGTGTTTAACGTTCATTTATCTTTTTCTTACTCAAACACACCATACATTTCCACTTTATTCTCATTTTCCTAATAAACGTGACAAGTATTTTTTTGGAACAGGCTGAGTAATAAATGTCAATAGGGTAGCTAGCGAATATGGTGATTTTCTGAAAAGCATAATACTCCAGCACAGTTGGAGATAATATCATAAATTCAAAATACTGCAATGGAGCCTATTATTATTTTTTGGCTTGAGATTACGATGGAATAAAGCAAAACGAGTCACTAAACTGCGTACATACGACCCCTTACCCCACTGTAGGTGGGAGCCTTTGCTGCAATAGGTAAATGAAAATGATGATGAGAAGCAAAATCGAGTGATTAGAACAGAGTTAGTCGGGCGCACCAGTTATGAGGACATGGGAACTGCAGTGCTTGCAGTAATAAACGAAGAGATCGGAGTCCGGTCCGTCTGGAGCGGCGTCCTCGCTGGAATACGTGTGGGTAGTCCTTTTTGGCATCTCCTTCTCCTGAACTGGTGGTCTTCGTTTCTGCAAACTCGCGGGGTTCTCGTATAACAAATTGCGTCACTTAATTACTGTATGAGTAGGTTAAGCCCGTGCAACGGGGTAATGCATAATTGAGCTAATTTTAAATTTCATATTTTCGAAATCATATATGAAAAATAAACTCAATCTAAATATAGAGTTCATTTGATTATACTTGGAGTACA
The DNA here is from genome assembly GCA_945859915.1 of Cuscuta epithymum. Lineage (NCBI taxonomy): Eukaryota > Viridiplantae > Streptophyta > Magnoliopsida > Solanales > Convolvulaceae > Cuscuta > Cuscuta epithymum. The sequence goes on along the minus strand of CAMAPF010000012.1, from coordinate 1,877,142 downwards.
ATTAGCGAAATCAGCTTATTTTACTGAAATTGATTAAATTCAGGTTGAATCACTTGATGGGTTGAATGGCAGAATCTCTCGAATCATGAAAAAAATTAAAAAATATTTCACTTGTAAAATAAAGAGACAATTATACGGAAAATATTCAAAATGTTCTTTTACATAAGCATCTCAACTAAACACAATTGTGGTGAACCAAATTTTAAAGAATTCATAGAGAAGCTTCTTAATTAATCTCATGTCTTCTAAATTATTTTATTATGCACCTCAATTGTTTTCGTTTTCCTCATTGAACTTGGTACGAACTGTGGAGTATTTACTTTTAACTCTTAATAGTAAGATCTTACATTTGACTCATTATTCATCACATTGAAAATGTAAAAAATGGAGTTTTTTTACATTTTACTCATTATTTCGTCACATTGAAAATGATTTTTAATTGTTATGAACGTCTAGATTACTTTATTGAGCATTTCAAAATAACATTTTTCTAATATTTCTCATTCAACTTAGTATGAAATACATATTTTTAAATTTTTAATAGTGAGTTATGTTCTTACATTTTACTCAACTTGGAACTCCGTAGTAAAAATAAAGAAATGAAACAATCCAACATATTTACTTTTGGCTAGACTAAACGTATTAACTTTTGAACACACATATGCATATATGATATCAACTTTCATCTTTATTAAATAATAAAGATAAGCTACTTGATTAGAAGTATTCTCTTTATATGATTCTATATATGAATGTCTAATAGTACTAATTTCGCTTTTAATTTCAAAAATTCGGTGGTTATAATTTTCATCATTGTGTTAATAATTAAGAAAGTATTATACGAAGATGTAGAAAAATACGAAGTATTAACACAGTTTCAAATCTATAGCTTAAAATTTTAATCATGATCTCAACATTGAGTTTACAAGAATAAAATATACAGAGTAACATTTTAGGAAATAGGACACTATTAATACTTTTTTAATATAAATAATTTTGAAGATAAAATAAATAGCAATTTGGCTGATTTATCTATTTTTTAAAGAACTGATTTGTCTGGTAAGTGGGCAAAACAAAGATACTTCATTTCTTCAATAAAATGTAATAAAAAAATAAGGAGTATAACAATAATCAAAAAAATTATACGTGCTTATAAAAGTATACTTTATAAAAAGGGGAAAATGGAAACTAATAATCCAACCTTTTAGAGGTCTTCTTACAATAGTCCCACCTTTTGATTATTCATGAGTAATCCAACCTTTGCACCTCATCTTCATTCACTGGTCCATGACCGGTTGATGACCTACTATTCCAAGTTATTTTCTTATCTTTTTTTTTTAAGAGGATTTTATTGATAAAAGGAAATAGTACAATGCGAAAAGGAAAATAAAGAAAAAAATACATAAAAAGAGAAAAGAAAAAGAAAGGAAAAAAAAAGACAAAAAAAAAAACAAGCTACTCCCAAGGGAAATCTCTGGATTGTGACCTAGTCTTCATGCTGTGACGCCTTTTGTTTTTTTGAGATTTCCTGTAGATCTTAAGTTGCTTGTTAAGGTTGTCTGTTGGCAGACAATTTTCGGAAGTCACAAAATTTGCTTTGGAGCAAATTTCCCTGTTGAATTTGGATTTCCTAATTTCTTCGGGGTATGAAATAGGTGGACGACGGTCACTTTCAGTTGCATGTCCAAGAAAGTCATCTGCAAAAAAAGAGTCATCGGAATAATCAAAACTGTCAGAAGCATCTGAGTAAGCCTGGATCCGTGGCAACTCAGGTTCTTTCTCTGAAGATATGACATTTTGATTTTCAGTGCATTGACCCTGAATCTGAGAATTTAAGATCAGTTTGGAGATGGATGTAGGATCCTCGGATTCAATTGTGCTCCTTAGTTGAAGATTGATTGAGTCATCCTGCACATATTTTGTTATCCCAACAAAATTAGAGAAAATATTGATAAATTGCAGCAAACTTGATTTTTTATGTCCCACGGGAATATTAATGGAGCTCCCCTTGTGCTTGAAAAATTTGACATAGCAGCCTGATCTGTTTGTTTCTAAACAAACCGTGATATCTCCAAATCGCCTAGACTGCTTCAAATTTGGTTGAGCTAAATTTGTGAGCCGAGACATGAAGCAGATGATTCGGGGAGCGATGTCAAGATTGACCTCCATTTTGCGCAGCTGGGAATTTTTAATTTCGAAGAGGACCAAATTGCTACCTTGGAGTGCGAATTTAAACATTTTAGATTCAATCTTAATTGAGTCAAACCCATCTTCCGCGAAGAAAGAGTATTTTTCACAGGCTTCCACTTCCTGAATTATTTCGACTGGGTCCATAAGAGTGTAGTCTAACTCTTTAATAATAATACGCCCGTCTTTTGAGGGAGAAACGTGGGCAGGTTCTGAAATATCACTCAGTTGTTTTTTGTCAGCATCGAACCTCACTATATCAGCCCATGTGAGAAGTTGTGCGTTACCAGGGGTGTGTGTCTCCTCTGCGTGTCTAACCACCAGTGGAGCCCCTGATATGGAGGTGAGATTGTCAACCGCAGGTCCAGATTCCATAACGGATGGGGCTGCCGGCGCGGAGGTCCCCGGTGCGGAGGTCGCTGATCTACGGCTTGGCTCGCCGGATGATGTCTTCCCTTTATCGCAACGTTGACGGTCTCTAGCGATTCTTCGAGTGTCGCTTATTAGTCTTTTATCATGGTTGTTTTTTTCTCTCGTTCGATGTTTTCCATTGAGGTTGGACGAGAGGTCTGGTTCGCCGTCGAGTTCATATGGTTGCGTTGAGATAGGAATTTCATAATCAAATCCCAAGCTGAGATAACGATTAGAGTTTTCAGTCACCCAAATTGGATCTGGGAACAATAGCTGGTGCGTTGGGAGGCGTTGATTGAGGTGAGGGGGGGTGGCGCCGTCCCCTGTTGACCGTGCGCCAGCCATCCTCCGTCTCCCCTGTTTTTGGTCTGAGGCATGGTTGACGAGGGTTAGGCCGTACCTGCAGGCAATCAATAGCATCTCGTTGATGTTCCAGAAGAGGTGGCCCTCTGTTGAGTATTTCTCTTGATTCAGTTTGATTTCTGTAGTTCCTGGGATTGTGGGCTGCCTTTGGGAATAAGGTGTCTTGGCAGAACATGAGATAATCCCGGTTCCGATTCTTGCTTAGAGGAGAAAATCTAGCTCTACGCCGGTAACTAGAATCATGAGTGTTGAAGTAACGATTACCTGCTCTGAGACTGTATTCTTTGTCTCTCTGGAAGCTCCTGTCCAAACACCTGGGATGGGGTCTTCGCTCCTGATTTCTGTTTTGGGCACGCTGGTACCATTGTAGATTTGCAGGTGCAGAATCCTTGTAATAGTAGTATCGTTCAGTGCATTGTGGAGAATCCCACTGAGTGTAATAGTAGTTTTCGTTGAATGGGTTATGGAAATTCCGGCGTGGGTGCCGGAGGTCCATTTCCTGCATTCAAGAAGTTGCCGGAATTTTAGAGAGATGAGTGAGCTTCTCTTTCTGTTGGAGGTCCATTTGCCGGAATATATCGGGTTTGCATTCGTTATTTTCTTATCTTTGCAAACCATTATACCATAAATCTCACCTTTGACAAAGATAATATTTTGCAAAGATAAGAAAATAACTTGGAATAGCAGGTCATCAACCGGTCAGGGACCAGTGAATGAAGATGAGGTGCAAAGGTTGGATTATTCATGAATAATCAAAAGGTGGGACTATTGTAAGAAGACCGCTAAAAGGTTGGATTATTAGTTTCCATTTTCCCTATAAAAAGTACTTCGTATGGTTGGTTATTTAATTAGTGTGATTCCAATTAATGAATTTCATAATTATTAAACACGTAATAGGTTTTGAAAAAGTTTCCAAATAAAGTGTATTTTTATCATAAAGTCTTTTGTTTCCGTATCAATATGCAATCAAAAATAGAATCTAATAAAATAAATAAAATATACGGAATATTAAAAAATTAAATGATGGATGATATGACATGATTATGTGGCGCTTTGTATGCTCTTAAAAAGTTCCTCGTTTATATATATATATATATATATATATATATATATATATATATATATATATATATGTATATTGATTTAGTCCACTACGCATTTTCATAATAGCAATAGGAATTATGAGCCCGTTTGGTGAGTCTCTTTTTCGACTTATGAGACTTATCAGTCAACTTTTTCACCAAACACATAATTTTTGCTTTCGCGCGCTGAACTGTGTAATGAGCAGAAAAAGTAAGGCTGAAGTTACTTTTCTGGCTGTATTGGTTGAAGTTACTGTAGATGATCATTTTAGTTATTTTTACATATGATTTTTTTTATTAATAAAATATATTATAAAAAATTTTTTCCCTTAAATCAGCAGAATCAGCTAATGCAGCCACTTCAGCCAAAACTTCATAAATTTTAGCAAAATTAGCCAAAACAACCAATTTTCAAGCTACCAAACGGGCTCTATATGTGGTCTGGCTTCTATATTAGAATTAGTTCCCTATATTTTTTTTTGGGAAGAATGAGACTTAGATTGATATGACAACATTCAGAGGGGTTAAAATATCAAAAGAATATAACTTGTTGATCCTAACTTGGGCATAATTGAGCCAAAGACGATTACCGCATACCTCTCATCATTCAGTCCTAGTGCAAGAGTCTCAATAATAAATGAAATAAAAACAAATAACAACAGTCTCGACGTGGAAATTAAAATGCAAAACAACCAAAAAAACCAGCATTTGATTTCTTGAGCAAGAACACCATTCGCATGTCTGACAGGTCTAGAAGCCCGAACCCGCCGCCTGGCCCGCCTCCCCGTTTTTTGGTTTATCCAGAGACATGCTCTCGCATGTCGGATACTCTTGTGGCTGCTCTTCCCTCGGCACCTCCTCAGTACTGCCTATGTCTCCTTCTTTGGAAACACTATTACATGTGCCCGTTGTGGACTCACACCAATCTTGTCGCCATGTCCCTTCACCCTCTTGATATGCTTTCCGCTATTATCTGGCCGCCCCATGAGCTTGAGGAATTTTCCGCTAACCACTTATTACCGCCTGTTGGACTAGTCTTCACACCCCCACTAGCTAGAAGCTCTACCCCAAAAGATTTTTCCACCATTAAATCTTCCTCATATTTTAAGGGACAGAATTTATCAGGATGCCCAATCACCTCACAAATATTGCAAAAATTAAGGATTTTTTCATATTTGATATCCACCAATTGCTCAATACCACCTTTCTTAAGAGTAGAACCCCTTTTCAGAAACTTCCCTACATCCATTCTCACCCTGATTCTCAAATATGATTATCACTTTTCACTAAAATGGCTCTCATCAAACTGATAAACTCACTAGTATAGTTCCCAACCCTTCTAGCAGTCCCTAAATTCATGAAACTATAAGGTACATTATGCACCTGTGCCCAGAACTTTGCTTCACACAATTTCATTCTATGGGGAAGATCATCTGGCCTAACTTCCTTAAGGAGCAATAGATTTTTTTTCAAACAACTAATGACCATCTTCAAGAACACGATTCATATCCACAATATGGTAAAAAGTAAACAAATACAACCTTTTGTCGTATCTCTTTGATGAATACCCCTTTACCCGAGCGCCAAATCGACGCCAACAGATCTTTGAATGCTTGAAACTTGATTTTCCGGTCCGTGAGGACGACTCTCATCACCGGGAATTCGGCTCTCTTCTCGGATGTATTAATCTCCTCGCCTCCCTCGTCATCAAAATCCAGCTCGTTGTTCTCCTCTCCGATAGTCATCTTCTTGTAGTGATTCGCGAAGTCGTTCATCAATTATCTACAACCTTATCACAATTCCGTTGCACCTTCAGCCGATTAGGAAGCAACGCCGGCGAGAAGCTTCAGTCTGGTCGACTACCTATAGCCTTTCGTTTGAAGAAAAGCTTCACGCAAGCCTAGAATGATCCGCCAGAGGCGGCCGTTCTTTGTCCTCGACGAAACAGAAAAAATACTACTCTAGCGGCCAGCCCTAGAGAGAGAACTATGATTGGATTGAAACATTTATAAGCGGATTGACAATCAATTCCCTATATTAAAAAAAACAATTGTTCGTACACAAAAAAAAATACACTAAAATAAAAATCAATTATTCGTGTACAAACAAAACACACATCCTGTAAATCGATATGTAAGCTGGAATGTACAATTAACATGTTTTATTTACAAATTAGTTCTCCACTTCAGTTTAACTCCTTTTGGGCAACTCCTACTCAAAATAAGTTTTGAATGAGAATGAAGATGTTCATAGCATACGGCATCCAATAGATAGTGTAGTGCTCTTATACGGCACTGTATGTGTTTACTACTAGTGTATTTTTCTATTAACCGTACCGATTTTGTAAAAATTCGTGGTACGGTTAACCAACCGTTAAGAACAAACGGTTCATTGTACGATTACAAATTTAAAATTATGTTAGATCGTTAACCAATAACCTAAATTTCAAATAATTTCCTCTACTGCTATGCTCTTGCCTCCCACGGTAGTCACTTCCTTAGAGAACCATACTGTTACCAAGAGGATATGCAGGCATCGTATACAAGGAGCAATATTATGATCAATGATATACTTCTAAATTTTTTCCAAATGTGTTATTAATCATTTTCTTATTTATTTTGTAATTATTTTTTTCTTTTACTTTCCTTAGCACCGTACGTATTTACAGAGTATATGCTTAGAAGAATCCTGCGAGATGTACAAAACTATACACAAAATCATACTCATCATTTTACTCAATTTATTTATTTATCACGGGAAGTGTTATCAAGCCTAGTTAAAAAATCATAGGTTCAACATAAAAAAACAACTAGAATATTGAAAACTTTATCTTTTGCTTTCATAGTTTATTGATTAATCGATTAGCCGTTAACCGGAAAATTGTTTAACCAATAGCCGGTTTACCAATGTTATGACTTATGAAAATTTAATAACCGCTATGTCGGTTAACCGGATATTTGAGGTCGTGCCCACCGCAAATTACTTGGTTTATTTTGTAATGCGCGTATGTAGATGCATTGCCGTATTGCACCAATGTTAAAACAACATCACACCTTTACAAATGTTTTTTCTACATTCTAAATTTTACGATTTTTCAAATTTTAACGTGTAAAACTCACATCTACTTAGAGTATTCACATAAAAAGAATTATCTCACTCTCTTTAAACATTACTTACAGAAAAGTTGTGTAAGTTTGTACATTTTTGCATTAATTCATATGTGGTGTCATCCATTTATTAAGTGTTAAAAACTATCTAACTTTTCAGCATCAAATGAATGTCACACAAGTATGAATTTATGAGTAATGTTTGGGGAGGATGGGAGATCAAAGAACATTCAATATAGAAAGATTTATCACGGGATAGAGGTGATATAACCATAGCCATAGATATATTGTTACTATTAATTGTGCGCATTTGGTTGCATTATGGTTGTGATTCGTTTTTGTGTGGAAGAAATATGCTTAAATTGATAACACATAATTCAGATTATGGGTAATCCGACAAAAAGATTTCTGACAATCGCCGTCCCGCGAACCAAATTCCGAATTAATCACCTCCAACGAAGCAATATAATCCGCTGATCCATTAATGGACACAAAAGAGCCAAAGACGTTTACCACAATCCTCTCATCACCCACATCCAAATCAATCGTCTTACAGACATAAACAATAACAACGAAACAAACCACACAACAAAATAAATTGTCACTAAGGAAAAATAAAAAGCAAATAAACTTGAAACTCTATCTGAGCCTGCCAATCCGTACGAGCACCCGAACGTTTTCACCTTGCTTGCACTCCATGGCGGCGGCTCGGGAAGGGGACGCTCTCGCGCGAGCCCATCACTCTGTCCGTCAGCATCTGAACTTTCCACGTTGGTAAAGTTGGGCGATCGAAGAAGCTCTTTCGCCCGATTGCATCTCAATTTGATTTCCATCAAGAAGATGAAGGATGGTTTCTTCTGCTGCACAACATCTTTCAAACACTGCCTTGTAGCAGGGTTTCCAAGACCTCTGCAATTTCAACTGAGAATACTCATCTTCTTCCAACAAAAATCCGAAGTTCCAACAGGGAACCGGTGCCGTTATCGGAAATCACCACCGGACAAAGACGCAAAACCCTAGGCGGCTACGCCGTCCTTGGAATTCCGAAACCTAGAGAGCTTGTGATTCGTTTATCTTTAAAAAATACTTTTCACTCCTAATCTCATTTTGCAAAATATACTTTCTTTTTTGGGTTATTACAAAAATATGATCACTTTTCTAAATTAGACTCCACTAAATTTTTAGTTTCCCACTTTGTCTCTTTATTTATCATTTATTAATTTATTTCTTGTGGATTCATCTTATTCTTTCTTACTCTTTGGAGTTTAGAATTTTAAAACAACCATTTTATCCTTTATTTTCTTAAAATCCACGTCAAATCTAAATGCATCTTAATTACAGAGATAGATTATGAGGTAGATTTAGTAATTAAGTTATGCCTTCGGTGAGATGTTCTCAAAGAATTTGATGCCCAGTTTGTACATTACTTCAAAATCTTTTGACTTCGTACCCCATTTATAAATTTTCGTTCATAATATCAAAGTTTTTTAAAAAAATGAAGTGCAAATTCCAATATCATCCAAAAAGTGAGATGAAAAGTCAAATTCCTTCTATTGCTATTTTCTAGAATCATGGTTCACTTAACAAGTCCATCATCTTCTTGTGTTCAAAATGCTAATTACTTGAAACTAAAAGAGAAGAAGATAATATGCCGAAGTATTTGTTTAAATTAAAAAAAATCTTTTTCGTTTAAATCTTTTCTGTTTATGCTTTTCCTTTTTCACACAAAGGCTGAAAAGAGAAGAAAGGCGCGATGAGCAGTCAAGGTGTGTGGGAGCATTTGCCTCTTTTGTTGAGAGCCAACTCCAAAGAATCGGTGGAATACATACTTCAAGCCCTGTGGAGGACTCGCAAGACAGGTCTCGACGCCGCAGACCGCCAAATTATCCGGGAAATGCTCGACCTCCCCACTGATTCCGACCTTGACCCTGTTCGTCTTTCCCTTCCCTTATTAGTTATCATCCTTCTACTGTGTGCATATATGTCTATGAATTTGTGCTTTTTTCCTTTTATTTTGTGGGGAGTTGGGTGGGGATGAGTATGAAAAGTGATTGACTTGTTGAGTGGGCAAAGGGTAAAGCTTTCTGATTAGTTGTTATAGATCAATGATCAAGTGCAAGTAATAGTTTATTCTGATGAAGTGATGAACCTGTTTTTTGTTTTGGTTTCTTGAATATGTATGTTTCTAATTTTGAACTTTTATGTAATTCGACTCCTTACATTTCAGTTCTTTTGGGTATTTGTATAAAACAGACTACTTTAGCAAAAGTAGAGAGATCACATTTGTGCAAAAGGTGGTTGGAAATCTGGGGTAGAAAGGGATTTAGAAACCCTCTGTGATAGCCTCTCAAACATCATTTGAATTTATAAACTTTCATTCCTAAATATGTAATGTCATATGTCAATGTTGAATATATAATTTTTCCAACGATGTAATAATGTAATGTAATACTAGGTATATTATTTTCTTATAAAGATTTTCTGGTTCCAACCAGTACCATACTGTAATGTACTACTTTTTTTTTTAAGGGGGGGGGGGGGGGGGAAGTAATGTACTACTTAATACTCCGTACATTAGTATTTGATAAAGGTTCAAGCTGTAAGGTGTAGAAATGGAACAGGGTCACTCGGGTCTTACAAGTAGTTAAATCAGGGTGGTGTACACCTTACACAATGGCCAACATATGCTTATTCCTCTTTATGAAAATTTTAACTTCTTTGAGCTCTTATTTGTGAGCATTGACAAATCTTTCTACATTGAACATTCTAGGATGTGAAATTTTCATTGTAGAACTGTATTCAAAACACAAAATTGGAAAAGAGAATTTTTCCCCCAAATGAAGGGTAGCAGGAGCAGGAATGCAAGTGTTGCTCTACCCAACAGAAATTTCATATCTTGATCCCCAAAATCATGTAGGGTGTAGCTTTACGCATTAAATAATGTTTTTATGTTTTAAGTTAAAGTTTTGCTTATATTTATACATTACCTCCTCCTCTAGAAGGTTTTCAATTTCACTGTTTATATGCCCAACATAATTCCTTTTTTATTATCTGAGTTTGTTTATCAATTTTTCTTCATGTTTGAAATTGTGTTTATTCTTCAATAGAAATTTTACTGGGTTGCTAAGTATGTAATTTTCAACAGTTAATATTAATTTCAATATTCTTAGGGGAAAGTTAACTTCTTCTTTATAGACCATAACTGACAACCCAATTTAGGACGAAGGTGTTAAGAGTTTTGCTCGGGATAGGGGCTATATATGGTTTTGAAGCCATTAATATTGATTGATGTTTACAGGTTTCAGCTTTGAGGTGCTTAAAGTTAAATAAAAGCACTATTTTTAGTTTTCAACAATGCTTGATGTCCCCACTCTTATACTCACCATGTTTGTGAAGATTGTCTGTGTGTGAATTTGATTCACAGACAAAATATGTGTTATTTTGTTTGTGCAAATTTTGCACAAACAAAATATTGTCCGTGAACGGAAATCACGGACAAAAAAAGCCTTGCACAAACATGGTGGTATAAGGGTGGGTACAAATAGCTTTTTTGTTTAGTTTTTTCTTTAAGCAAAAAACGAAGTGCAATTTCAAGCAATGGAAAATGTTGTTCAAGTGTTTTGCTGAGGGTATATGGAGTGTATATGATTTGGAAGCAGTTAATGTGAAATATTTAGTTAGTGAATGGGCTTAATCTCGCCTTCTGGCAAATGGCCTGATAGATGTTTGGGGCTCTACAGCTTTTGGTGTGCCTGCGCATTTTGATGCGTAGATGCGTGTTTGCGGAGGTAGGGAAGGATGAAATTCAGAAGCTGTTTCCAGATGGGGTCCTGCCTGAGTTGCAGAGATTGCTTACACTTCTGTTCCAAAAATTTCAAAAGGAGTGGCGAGAAGATGCCGTAAATGATCGGGTTAGAATCCACAACTCATCGTTTAGCTTATCATTGAACTGCTGTCTGCTATCCTTCTGAATAGGTATGACAAAAATTATTTGACCTCTTTGTATGTAGCGGCAAGCTTGCCCCATTTAGAGATGATTACTTGGAGGAGGGGGGTGGGGGGCTGAAACTCAAGACCCTGTCGGTGTACTCCTCGCGGTCTAACTTTAATGAAACCTTGAGATGATGAGGAATAGATTGAAGACTGATGATGCATCTCCCTTCATGATGGTGCACCTTCTATTTCATACCCCTCAATGAGTCAATGCCCACAGGGCCACAATGCATATGCAATGGACATCACTATTAAGAGACCTGTTTATGTTTTTGTGATTCAATATGTTCTTATGTAGAGCTTTAATTTATTTGGATGAACTTCATTCACACATGTTGGAGAATTTGCCATTGTTGCAGTAGGGATTTAAGAGTGTAAAAGAAAAAAACAACTCAAGTCTCTTTCAGCTTTTTATTTATTCATTATTAATTGAGGGTGGGGGTAGGTTGGAATTGGGAGTTGAGAGTCAAAATCAAACAAGGTCTCCCTATCTTGGATATTCTTCCAAATCTTGTATTTTAGCATTGCTATTTTAAAAAAACACAGTAGCATTATTTTTTTATAATATAGAAAATAAGGCTATGTTGGAGTGTTGCACTAGGGGTGGACCTGGTCTAGCGGTCCTGCCCGGTACGGAACTTTGTCCAGCACTGTTTGGGATCTGTTTTGGGTTCGGGGCCGCCCATAGTCTGCCCAAGCATGTTGCCCAAACATGTTACCCAGGGACGGATCCAGGATTTCGAGTCAAGGGAGACGAATTTTTTTCATTAGTGTAGGGAGTGAAAAAAAATTCGCTGTTAAGCGGGATGGGAAAAAATTCGTTAGTGTAGCGGGGCAAAAATTTTTCGCTAGTGTGGGGCTCTGCGGGTAATTTTTATTCAAAGTGTTCCATGAGTACATACTAAATACACGATGACATATTAACATTTATATCTATTATTATATTCCAATTCTAATTTTAGACAATGAAAAGATAACTTTGATTTAATAACTATAAGTGCTCTAGAAAAACGTATTGATACATTAAAGTTTAACAAATGACAAATCAAAAGAAAATTATTTGAAAATAAGAAAGAATATATAACATTTTATGATATTATTTGAAGGTAATGAGGTTAAAATTAAAGGTACACATCAACCAATGCTTTTTAAATAACTTATGTCTTGTTTAACCACATGAACCTTAACAGAATAAAGAATTGGTTTTTGAATTGAGATTTTTGTCTACCAAGGAGAGTATTTGTGGGTCACGATGAGCTTTCTTAATATTACAATAGTATGTATGAGATTATTATACTTAGAATACTATAATACTTAGCAATGTTAATTCATATATATGGTGCATATCATATTTGTATTAATGCTAAAATAAGTTAAAGTATTATCTACTCAACAAATTGTTTTTAGAAAGTAAGAGGTAAAAGAAGAGTGTAATCTAATGTCAACAAACATTTATACTATTTAACTATTGTATCTCAAATTCAATATCGTTTGATATCTTACAAAATCGAGTACTAATTATCTCATAAAGATAATTAAACACTACAAAACTAAGAATTTTTAGGTATCCTAAGTCTTAAGCAATGAGTTCTATTGTTTATTTGTTTAAGTTATGTAAATTATTTTAGATTCTACTTCTTTTAAATCACCAATTAATTAATACATTATGTGAGCCTATATATTAATTTCGAAAACTAAAAGTTAAGGAGGGCGAAAACATATATAGTTAATCAAAGTATGAAAATCTTATGAAAATACTACATATATAGTAGAAAAAAATGGAAGTACAAGGGGGGCGGTCGCCCCCCCGGATCCGTCCCCGATGTTACCTGGTCCCGGTTCACCTGATTTGGAACCGAAATGGGTGGGCATTTTTTTGGCTTGGAAACAGGGGGATACAGAAAAATTAGAATGCGACTACGATCGGGATTGGTCCGCCCGGGTACTCGGAGCTGGCCCAGACCTGGATTTAACAAGGTCAGACCCGGGCTTCTCCTACCAACGACCGGGACCGACTGGTCCGGGTCCACCCTATGTTGAACATGTAAATGATTATATTGAAATAAGTGCTTGGGAAAATTAGTTTTTAGTCTTTCTCAGAATGCACCAATGAAAATTAAAAAATATGGGAAAACTGTCAAATTGGTCTGCTTATTATCGTCAAAAAGTCAATTAGATTCACGTACTTTTTCGTGAATCAATCAAGTCCACCAAGTGTTAGAAAACAATCAATTTTGCTATTTAGCCGTTTGAGTATGGAAACTGCTGGTCAATGCTGATATGGATACCTATGTGGCAATAAATTTTATTTTTTTCCTTTTTCTACTCCCTCCGTGCCGCAATTAAGTTCTGACTCTCTTTTTTGGGCAGTCCCTAAATTAAGTTAACACTTTAATACTTTCCTTATTTGGCAAATTATTTATATTAAAACAGTGTCAAACAGTGCAAAACAGTGTAAAACAATGCAAAACAGTGTTTAAACAGTGCACTCCACATAAAAGTCAATTTTTTTTCATAATATATGTGAAGTCAAAACAGGAACTTAATTGCGGGACGGAGGAAGTATTAGTTTTTCTTTCTTCAAGCTGACCAGACCCTTCGCTTTCCTTTCATGTTTTTCCCTTTCACTTTCTTCCCCGCCCTGTTTTTCTGTTTTGCCCCAAATTCTCTCTTTTCCATTTTCTTTATCTTTTTTCCTTCCTTCCCGGTTTTCATTCTATGGATGGGCGTCGGAATCAGAAGTTGAAGAATGTGTGGTCGACGGGAAGCGGGCGGCGGCTTGGGAAGATATTTGAGACAGACCGGCAGTCGTTGGGATAGTTGTTGTGGGCGACGAGCGGCGGGAGACGATGTGTGGGAAAGTTGAGGGCGGCGGGAGATGGGCGGAGACAGGTGGTTAGGGTGCAGGGCTGTGGGCGATTGGGTGACTGATTGAAGATGGGTGAGCGACGACTGCACTCCGGGGACCGGCGACCGGCGACGCGAGCGGCATTTGGGGGAATTGTGGGTGGCGTCTGGCCGGTTGAGGTAGTTGTGGGTTTCAGAGCTTGATGTTCTTTACTGGAAAGAAATAGAAAAAGAATGATTGAATGAAACAAAAAAGCATAGTTCTTGGTTTACAACCTCGGGTATACCCATTTATTTGCCCTTCTCACAGACAAAAAACACACAAATACAGACACTTTCATTGAAAGTGTCGGTGTGAGTAAAATTAGTTTCTAGATCTGTCAGGCTGGTTGCACAGAAACCAATGTCAGTGTACACAGACATTAGTTGTCTGTGTAAACTAAAAAGTGTCGGTGTGAAAAATTAATTGGAAAACAAGTGTCGGTGTACACAGACGTTAGTTGTCTGTGTAGACAAAAAAGTGTCGGTGTGAAAAAATTAGTTTGAAAACAAGTGTCGGTGTACACAGACGTTAGTTGTCTGTGTAGACAAAACGTGTCGATGTGAAAAAATTAGTTGGAAAACAAGTGTCGGTGTACACAAACGTTAGTTGTCTTGTATAAACAAAAGTGTCTATATATATACAATTTTCGTCTGTGTACACAGACACTATAGCAAACCAATGTCGGTGTGGATAAAACGTAAAAAGTGAGAAGGAAAGAAAAAGAAGAAGATGGTGATGAAGATAAAGAAGATGATTAGGATGAATAAAACCTAAAAAAGAGAAGGAAAGAAGAAGAAGAAGAAGAATAAGAAGAAGATGAAAGAGAAAGGAAGAAAGAAAGAAGAAAGAACAAGATGTTGAAGAAGAAGAAAAGGAAAGAAGAGAGGAGGGAGGGGGATCCGTATGATTCAAATGGGAGAGGAGTGGAGAGAAAAAAGTTGGGAGGGGAGAAATAAGAAATGGGGGGTATATAGGGTGTACACCAAGGTATAACACAAGGTGTAACAAAAGAATTTTTCAACAAAAAAAGAGAAAGAAATGAAGTGATGCGCAGATGGGAAGAACGCAGAGGGAAGAAGTTGCCACGTCAATCGGTTAATAATGTGGATTGCCACGTCAATTGGTTAATAAAGTAATTTGATTGTTTTTTAACTCGTAATGGACTTAGACTGAGTCACAAAAAGTAGTAGTACAAGAATCTAATTGACTTTTTGACTTTTGATAGTAGTACAAGAATCTAATTGACAGTTTTACCAAAAATATTGATATATCTAAGGGAGTATTTCGAGGACTGCCTGTCAAACCAGATTAGCTTCACTTCAGTTTCACCCATTAGGTAAACCATATTACCATAATACACCACTTAGGGATGGACCCGGGCCAGTTCCGGTTCTGGCCTGGGCCCGGACGGGCTTTTGTTTGGGAAGTAGGGAACCGGAACCGGTCCGGGTGACCGGCGGTTCCGGGCCGGGCCGGTTTCCGGTTCAATATTTTTTTTTAATTTTCTTTTGTTTTTCTAAATTACCCCCGACCCCCCCTTCACCCCCCCACCCCCCCTTCACCCCCCCCCCCAAAACGCCCAGTCCTACCCGGTAGAAACAAAAAAAAAGTGATCGAAAAAACAAAAAAAAATACAAATTTGGCCCGAACCGGTCGGGCCAGTTCAACATTTTCAAGGCCCGAGCCCGAACCGGGAGGTGGGCGGTTCCGGTTGGCCCGAACCAGCCCCAAGACCGGGTACCGGGCCGATCCGGGCCCAAACAGTACCGGCCCGGGCCGGGCGGCCCGACCCGAGTCCACCCCTAACAATACTACAACCAAATATTCGGTCTCAGAGATGCTCTATTAAGGTAGAAACAAGTTGGAGAAATAATGTTTGTTATTTTAACTAAATTTATGAAAATAGGAGAAGTTTCCCAAAGAGAAAAGTACTGTATTTCCTTCATAAATACGATAGTAAGAATAAAGTATTAGTCTTCGGAAATTGTATTGAATATATGATCTCAATGTAAACGTATTCAATCTTGTTTGGAGGGAAAATAGAGTGGCCGTTTGGCAACATTGTTTTTCGGCTTATCAGACTTATTAGCCAACTTTTTTGCCAAACACGTAACTTATGCTTTCGCGCACTGAATTGTGTGATAAGCAGAAAAAGTAAGGCAGAAGTTACTTTTCTGGCTGTATTGGCTGAAGTTACTGTAGTTGACCATTTTAGCTACTAGTAAACTCACCGTGCAATGCACGGTTTAAGAAATTTTTCTTTCAAATTTATGTGTGCTTAGTAATTCAAATCACACTATCAATTGATGATATCATCTATCTTCATGTAATACTGATATACATGAAAGCATTAGAAGTCTAAGTATAAACTCAAGTAATATGGTGACTATGCATTTATACAAATTGAATCAGTAGTCATATGGTGACTATGCACACTTATAATTGCATCAGAAGTCTAAGTATAAACATCTCAAGTAATATGGTGACTATGCATTTATACGAAATTACGAATTGCATTTTTTAGACGAATTGCTCGGGTACATAGGCAAATCAGGAGGGGTGCAAATACGTGAAAGTGTGTTATGACATTATTAAACAATACTCAAATATGAACTTGTGAGAAAATGTTAGTTAAGTCCGTGCATGAAAAGTAATGCTATCAATTAAGCACAATAACTTTCGAAACACATTCAATAGATAGAATCTATAATAGTTCTTAATTCAAAAATAGCTAAGAAATTAATTATATAAATATGTACCCAAAAAACATAAAAGAAACCTCCCCTTATTTTCCAATATTTATTACTACAGACCAAGTGTAAAACCTCCATTCACACTTCCATATGTGTTGTGTTGTCATGCTCTTTGTTACAACGCAGTACATATGTTTTTAATTTGGTTTTCAATTTTCATACGGAGTACGTAAGTGCCGATCTTACAATTGCCCCACCACAAAATCCTTCTCAAATATTTTCCACAAATCCACACAGTTTATATGCCGGTGGAAAAAATAAATATCAACTATTACCCTATTAAATAGACCACATGTCCACATCAGTATATCACATTACCACCTACATAAACATCTGTATATATAATTTCTACAAAAATATACGGAGTATCAGAATAACTCAATTTTTTATGGCACTCGGTCTCATTCCCCTCTTCTACAAAACCTTGATTCCAGAATTCATTGTTTTACACACCATGGCTCCATCTTAAATTGATGCATTCCCAGAATCCCTAAAATCTGAGATTGTCTATTAACTTTTCGTCCAGTAAAGTCTTAATTATGAATAACATCATAATCATGTTGATACTTTTAGCTTTTAAGCATTTTGTGTAGTATTTGTATTTGTAATTTGACCCACTGATTAACACTCAACAAACTGAATAACTTCCATCATTGAAAAAAAACTCTCTAAAAATATGCTCTGATAATATTTAGATTTAGATATACAACTAACCCTAGATATAATTAATCATAATAAATACTCCACAGTATACATTTTATTGAGTAATAAAATAAATTACTTTATTTTGAATTCATCAACACACATGAATACTTCGTAAAATATATTCATAACAAACATGCATAAACATATTTCCATGATATTATTGCGAATTGCAGGCGTTCAACTTCGAACTATAGAACCTGAGAGGGAAAACAAAAGGAGAAGAGACAAAATGAAATTTTCGATGGTATTCGGCACGATTTTGCGAATTATTTATAGCGAAGTGAACCAACTTGCATGCACCGACCCAAGGAATAGCAAGTGGGATATCTTTTGCTGATTTTCTTTTTTCGTTTTCTAAATCCTCGACGATATGGAGTACTATTGATCTTTTGAGTAGTCAATTCCATTACAGGCTGGCGACATGATGGGTCTTCATCCATTTTTTGTTTTATTGTGCTATTTTCACCAAATACTCCGTATGTCATGATTACTTTCAATGGATAAAATCTTCTCCAACACGCCTAAATAACTTCTGAATATTTATTTTTGCACTTTTTTTGAGAACTTAGTGTCGATCCAGTTGATGTTGACAGGTTTGAGGGCAAACCTATAGCAAAAAATCTTTTCCTTTTAGATATTAGTAGATAGTAGGAACATATCTTTATCATACTTGGTATATTGTAATCGAAGTTTTACTCTGTTACCGAAGCATTTTTTGAAAAATATTCATTCAAAATTGAATAAGATGTAATAACTGACACAAACGGTTAAAGATAATACAAATGGTTAAAGCATTTATATATGCTTTTAACCCAGGTTATTTTTACTTTCATTAAAAAATAAATTATTTTTTAATTGAAAATAAGGTAATGGACGTGATTAACTATTTGTAGATAATTAATACTATGTAATATATATAGTGAATATTTTTAATTGCCAAACTTCTGACAATGTTTAATACTTCTCGACCATTTGTTGAATAAACTAACTTAAATCGCTTTTTTTTACGAAACTTAAATCACTTTTTGAAAAACATTGTTATTGTTACGGTTTTAAAGGCATGTTTATATGTTTAAAAAGAACGCATATTACGTATTAAATATATATTATTCACCCATGTACAATCTTTTTTTTGGTTATTTATTTTTTTCAGATTATTTTAAGCAACTGTACTTATCAAAATTTGTTATTTTACTCGTATATTTGAGAATGGCCCATACGAAAAATCTAATGGGAAAACATATTTTTTTTGTTTGAAACACATACCCCTCATCAGATAAATTTACACGTATGAACTGTTTTTTAAATATTACTCCGTATGATTTTGACATCCGTCACTAATAACTTGCAACGTGGCTTGCATATCAAACCAAGAGCCCGTTTGGAGAACTCTGTTTTCGGCTTATCAGGCTTATCAGCCAGCTTTTTCACCAAACACGTAACTTTTACTTTCGCGCGCTGAATTGTGTAATAAGCCGAAAAAGTAAGGTTGGAGTTACTTTTCTGGCTGTATTGGCTGAAGTTACTGTAGAGGACCATTTTAGCTATTTTTACATATAATTTTTTCTTTAATTTATTAATAAAATATATTTTTAAAATATTTTTTTCTTAAATCAGCAGAATCAGCCAAAACAGCCACTCCAGCCAGAATATCATAAATTTCAGCAGAATCAGCCAAAACAGCCGATTTTGGTGCTACCAAACGGGCTCCAAATGTTACTACCTAACATCATTTATTTTGAACAACACACCAACCCCACACTCCCACACTCATTGTTTCGAACAGCATACCCTAATTTATCATCAATGACATCCTCAGCTTGTAGTGTAGCGAAAGATATCAAAGAAAATGTTCGCAATGGAAATGGAATTTGTATTTCGAAAGCAGCACTTTTCTTAAAGAAACGCAGCCTGTAAGCACTCGTTGTAGTTTTAAAATACATTAAATTTTTCTCAACCATAAAATTTTTAACCGCGAAGATGCGGCCTTCCCTAAAGATCCCGAAAAACTTTCCAACAAACTGATCTGGTATGTGTGCGTGAATCTTTGAGCCTTGCATACAATAACGCACAGGCATCAGTATAAACCACATCTACAGTTTAGAAACAATTCTAAATTCTACGACCTCCTCGTCATGAAAGACGACCTCCAAAGAGGGCGGGAAGCCATCGTGCGCAGGTTCACAGTACACTCTCGTGGCCCTTGCTTTTATCGTCCAAGTTGTCTTACTTTGGTCAATATGACGAATCATTGACCACATCCCAACCATAGTGAAATAAATACGGAGTATATTACTTGATGTGTATTTTTTCTATTTGAGCGAGAACGCAACGTGAATGAGAATGCAATGCGGATGGGATGACGCTTTTATAGCTAAGGTAATCAACAATAATATGTTCGAACAGTATGGGCCTTTTCCATACAATGTTCGTACCTCCATCCTACACCAATCAAAACAAAGGTTCATTTAAAAAAGATAGGGGCAAATGAAATACAGATTAAACCCAAAAGTGGGCACCACCGATCTACACCAACAGGAGGGGATGTAAGCAACAATAATATGTTTGAATAGTATGGGCCTTTTCCATACACTGTTCGTATCTCCATCCTCCACCAATCAAAACAAAGCTTCATTTAAAAAGGACATGGGCAAATGAATTCCAGAGTTAACCCAAAAGTGGGCACCACCGATCTACACAAACAATGCGTGTTTTTTTTTATCTTGAGCAAATACATTCACGTTCTGTGAAAGCGACATAAGTCAGCGGGAAAATTTCAGCCTGAACTTCTTTTCCTTTTAGATTAAGGTAGATTTTCACATATAATATCTTCTATATTTTATTAATAAAATAGATTTTAAAAATTTTATTTCTTAAACCAGCAGAATCAGCCAATGCAGCCACTTCAGCCAGAACTTCATAAATTTCAGCAGAATCAGCCAAATCAGCCGATTTTCGTGCTACCAAACGGGCTCAGAGTACTTTAAGGAAAACGTCTTGCTTTTACTCTTGTTTCAAGTAGGGCTGGACTCGGACCGGTTCGGGCCCGGTTCGGGCCTGGGCCCGGCCGGGCCTCGGGCCAGGAAAGGGGAGGCCCGAGCCCGAACCGCCGGTGGCCGGTTCCGGTTCCGGGCCAAACCGGCCCAAACCACCTCAAATGGCCCAAAATACCTAATCCAACCTAAACTTAAAAAAATTTCAAAAAAAAAAAAATTAAAATCCGGCCCGGACCGGGCCCGAACCGGCTGGGCCGGTTCACCAAAACCTGGGCCCGAGTCCGGACCGCCCAGCACCCGGGCCGGGCCAAACCGAACCGGTGGACCCACCGGGCCACGGGCCGGGCCGGGCCAAACAGTGACCGGGCCGGTTCGGTCCCGGGTCCGGCCGCCCGGTCCGAGTCCAGTCCTAGTTTCAAGTCCTATACTCCTGTTTTTCTACTGGTTGGATGTTTTGGCTCAGGTCGGTTCAAGCTAGGCCTGGGACCGGTTCGGTTCCTAGGCAAAATATGTGGAACCGTTTGAAAATATGAAATTTTACTAACGGTTCGGTTCTTATAAATTATTTTATAGAACCGATAAGGAACCGAACCGTTCTTAACGGTTCGGTTCTTGTCATTTAACGGTTCCTAGTTTTTGAAAAAATTCTTACAAATTACAACTAAATTTTTGGCAAAAATACATTCAACGTTGGAAATTACAATACAAATATGTTGAACCAGTTAAGGAGAACTAATAATTTTAAATAGTTTGGACCTTTCGAGTTCCGACCCGCTGGAGTTTGGACCTAATGAGAGGCCTAAGAAGTCTAAGAGAACCGGTTGAATTGGATAATAGTTTTAAATAGTTAAATAACAAAACTAAAACAATGAATGTAATATAAAAATAAGTAAGTAAATATGCATTAAAATATATATACTCCTAAGAATATGTATATAATTTTAATTATTATATATAACGGTTCCTTAACGGTTTTTGGTACATATTTTTTTCAGGAACCGAGAACCGAAACGTTAATAAAAAATAGGAACCGAACCGTTAACAAATAACTAATAAATGTTGGAACCGAACCGAACCGGGTCATAACGGTTCGGTCCGGTTCGGTTCTCCGGTTCTTGGTTCCAAAGTCCCAGCCCTAGTTCAAGCCTGTTTATTTTTAAATGTTTATTATTTTTTTTTTTGGAAGCAAATGTTTATTAAATACGTAGTATAAGAGTTAGAATTTCTGCATATCAATTATCAAAGATAGGACTTGCACATATTTATTGACAAATAATGTTTGCAATTTTAATAAATAATGTACTGAAATGAGGATAAATATAATATACTCCATACATGATGTATCAATCATGTTACACTTACATAATTAGCCCTTGAAAGCCTAAAAAATATCCAAATGGGATGGGAATAGGGATGGACTGGGATGGCTCAGCCCGACCCGATATTGTTTAGGACCGGCCTTAGGCTCAGCCCGACCCGATATTGTTTAGGACCGGCCTTAGGCTCAGCCCGACCCGATATTGTTTAGGACCGGCCTTAGGCCCAGCCCGGTGACTGTAAGGGAAGGCTTCGGGCTTGATTTTTTGGGCCCGGTCCGGGCCTGACTGCACTGATTTTTTAATTGAATGCCCAGCCCCGTCCCAATGCCCAACCCGACCCGGTACTGTTTGAGCCTGGCCCGACCCGGTCCCGTTACAAACCTGGGCCGGTACCAGTCCTGAAATCTTTAAGCCCGAAGCCCGCCCAGTCCCGGCTCGGTCCCATCACGGTCCATCCCTAGATGTGAACCCAGGCCAGCTGCTGACCAGTCCCGGACTCCCGGCTATGAACACATGAAAACCCGGATTCTACCCAGCTTGAACGAATTCTAAGTAATGGTTCCAGATCATGCACT
This sequence comes from Cuscuta epithymum, assembly GCA_945859915.1. Classification (NCBI taxonomy): domain Eukaryota; kingdom Viridiplantae; phylum Streptophyta; class Magnoliopsida; order Solanales; family Convolvulaceae; genus Cuscuta; species Cuscuta epithymum. The sequence goes on along the minus strand of CAMAPF010000012.1, from coordinate 1,854,761 downwards.
TTACTCCCCAGTTCCGGTACAGGATTACAGGAACCGATCTATATGTGCAAGAAACCAATGTACTTCACCTGACTCCTATTTTACGTACAACACGGCAAATATTATTTTTCAAGTCTAACACAATTTACAAATCATAGATACGAGGACATGCTGGTGTACATCCTCTGCATGTTCATGGCTTTAATCATGTTGGACTTAGCTGAATCCAGTAGTGGATCATGCAGGATTGCCTGATCGAAGCAGAACTTTGCATCATCCCACTTGCCCTCAGCAACAAAAACAAGACCTAAGTTGTTATATGCAGGTGCATAACCGGGTTGCAGTTCAAGAGACTTTGTTATCATTGCCTTGGCAGACTCAAAATCTCTTAGCTGACGATAGAGATTACCCAGGTTGGAAAATATTGTATGAGCTTGTTGAGGGGTAGCCACTAACAAAGCTTGTTTATATACATCTTCAGCACATGAAGGCTCAGCTGATAGTTGCAATGAGATACCTAGCATTTATTATTATATATAGTGTCAATATTGTGATGCCCACTTGTGTGTGTAATATATAGGAAACAGCAAAGTGAGCAAACCAAAAACATTTCGCCCTCCATGGCTCCTTTCACATACAAGGCCAGCACATCATTGTTCACAGTTTTATGACACGAGTGTTCGGGACCTTTGGCCCCTGAAATAATGAATTAAGACTTGGGGCCTGAAGTTAACAGCCTGTAAAACCTTCTGTAGCCAGCCAACCCAGCCGGCTCTTGTTCATTGTATTTTTTCTTTGTTTAAATATACTTTGAAAAGAGAGATGGTTACCAAGATTTGACCAGGCATAGCAGCTCCTAAGGCATGCAGCTGCAGTCTTGAGGTACTTCTGTGACATTTTAAACTGCTGGGTACAGAGAAAATGAAGGCCAAGTTGGTGCCAATGAATGGCATCTTCAGGATCTTCTGCAACAGCCTTTTCACATGAAATAAAAGATACAATATAAAAAACAGCTGATTACCCACTACCCCTTCAAACCAGCAATAAATGGAGAGAATGCATGGAAGGAAGGATAAAGATTATTATTATTGTCATCATTATTATTGTTATTATCTTTTATTATACTAGTAACAATAATATTTAAGAATAAAGAATACGAACTAAATTGTTGATAAATCAAAATGATACAATAGCATTATATTTAGATGTATAGTAATGCATGACACCGTATCTATAGATGTATATTTAAAAGCTCCACAACTGCATTTCCGTATCTAGAATGTGCACAGCTGTCCTCAACATTCTCAACACTAACAAGGAATGTTCCTTATGCTGAACACCCAAGTGTGTTTGGTAGGGAGAAAACAGGGCACTGTTGAGGACATAAAAATGGGAAGAAAAACAATCTTTGTTGTGTGCACAAATGAGAAGAAAATACGATGACTGTGAACAAAACATAGTTTTTGCATCCCATGTATATCCTTTACCTCTTTCGTTTTAAAACATCACACAATCCTTTTTCTTATTTTCATTTCTTATTTCCTCCTACCATATAATACATGATATTCACCCTTTATCGCATTTTCCTTTCTACTCGTAGCTCTACACTCTTTCCTCTCTCTCTCTCTCTCTACTCTATTTCTTTTGTTAACTAAACAAAGCAGAAAGACCAAAATAAAACTGCGAGTTTACCTGCTTTAAACTATAAATGGCGCGTTCTTTCACTTCTGACAATTCATTATGATCCATTTCAAATCCAGCAGCAATTTCATGTTGAGCCTTATGAACCATTGCAAGACCAGCCCATGCAACTGGAGACTCTGTCAAGCTAGAATCGCCTTCTCTAATTATTGAAGCCATTTCATTTCCAGCCCAAGATAATTGCTCATTAGGATTCTGAGACCTCTCAGCATCCCTGATTCTGTGAACTCCAATGGCGAATCGTGTGGCTAAACAATTAGGTTCCAGTATTCCTGCCTGAAGACCATCATAGCAAAACAGTCTGAGCCTTTCCAAGAGGAACACGGGTCAGGAAAAATAAGGATTGGGGAACAAAAAAAACAGCGAGATCAAATGGTTAATTAAAAAAACTATTTAATTTTTTTAAATATGGAGTACAAATACAATAAATTTAAGGAAGGGTACAATAAAAGGATATTTTCTGCACAAAAATTAATAATTAAGGAATTAGTGGTGCTACACCTTCTCCAAACATCTGTCTGAACTTCTGTGATCACTGGTCAAATAAAATGCATTAGCAAGATTTGTCCATATATGAGCTGCTTTGGGATCTGCATCGATAGCTGCTAGCAAACACTCCTTGGCAACGTTGACTGCTGCAATTTGATCAGAGAGAGCCACACTATTGGCATTTGCTCCAGCACCTGCAACATTTCTTCTAAATACCTAACCATATAAAGTTAAAACTACAAGACAATAGTAATCATACCTGCAACAACTGAACCATATTTACACAGCATAAGGGCAGCAAAGTTGACCAAAGCACCAGGATGGTTTGGATCTTTCATTACTAAATCTTGGAAGCATTTCTCTGAAAGATCTAAATCCCCACTGAAAAATGAAAAAGTAATAGCATATGGCTAGAAGGCCTTTACAAAAATTAGTGCAAGAAGTCAAGAAGATACTTATGAATTTGAGCAAATTAAATAAAATGAACTGCTAAAAAGTGAGTGTTTGAGTAAATGAATGAATCCACCACCCCATCCCACCCCCAAAAAAGAGAGGAAAATGTTATTTTTTATATGATAATACTTGCGGTTTCTCATCATTTTCATAAAAAATGGAGGGACTATCCACCACTGCAACAATTACTTAACTTTCTCCTACAGGAAGTGTCCGTATGGTCAGTATTATGCTGTGAGAACTGAGAAATGTCTTGCAGCCCCGGCCTTAAAAGCTTTGTCCTGCCTGATCACTTCTAATTTCCCTTATCCAGGACAAGAGAAAACTTACACAGTTGTACACTGCGCCTATGAATGGTTGCCACCTTATTTCAAGACCAACAGTTGAATAAGAAGACCTTTCTAAATATAATGATGATGATAAACTTTATACTTATCCCCTTCTGGAAGTAAGAGGTAATGCTCATATTAATATGTATCAGGCCTAGACCTAATGGTGAAACGTGAGTGTTTAACTACTCTCTCGAGCAGAGGCATCACATCTTCCAAGCTTGATACAGACCATAAACTTGAACACCAGTGCCGTCAAATTGTGGAAATAACACCGCTATAATGCTATTGCATAACAGATTTTAATCATTTCATTGAACCTGCTATAGGAACTGCAATGCAATCCAAGAGTCGCTGCAAGTGTAATGCCGGCAATATAGTTTTAGGTCTGTTTGTCCCTTTTCAAAATTTAGTGGCACCAATTCACTAACTGCTCTTTTCCAATCTCATATTCCCACAGTCGTGTAGATTTGGTTAATAGACAATTTTTTCTTCACACCATTTTAGTGATCGCTCTATCACGTCACTACTCACTACTCTATGAGTCCATGCTCTAGTAAAAGAAATTTTCACTCCATCATATTATTGCATCTAAATGATCTCAAGTCCATTCATAGCATCATCAATTATGCCATTAGTGAAAATATATAGTTACCACTTTTTATAGTTTACACAAACACGACTTTAATATGCGAACAATATGGTATTTTTTACTTCTCCATCCCTGCCCCTGCCCTAACTGAAAAAGTAGTGTATGCCTAACCTTTGAAGATAAGTGAGTCCAAGATTTCCAAGGCAATCCAAGTTGTTAGGCGCCATTGCTAATAAATTGGAGAGAACCGCTGTAGCACTCTATAAATGGGAAAGTGTAAGTAATATCAGACCATAAATGTAAAAGATTATTTAGAATCCTCCTACCAGGATATAGAAGAAATAAAACTAACAGAATATAGATATATCCATTTCTTATTATAAATTATTAAGAAATAAAAATAACCTGCAAACGACCAGTTCGTAAAAGTTTTAAGCCAAGAATGTTCCAAATTGACGCCTGTCTAACATCAGCTTGCATTGAGACTTTCAGTTTACAAAGAATCTCCTCCAGTTCTACAGGATCTAATTCCTTGCCTGAACTGCAATCATCTAATGTTCCTAGCAAGATACACTGCATGGGTTTGATCAAACTGATTGTGAAAACGCCGGCAATTGCCAGATAATTTAATACTAAATATTACAAAATGCTAGCTGAAAGCAATAAAAACAGCATGTCAGTATTGGTACCTCTGCATGATGTGTATGGATCAAACAAAGTAACTCCGGTCTGTCTACTACTTCTTCAGGTCGAACTAAAATATCTGCTGCTTTCTCATATTCTAAACATGCCTATAAGAAGAGCTTAAGTGCTTCAAGAAATATGGAGCTAACTAAATTAAAATTATAGCAGGACCCAAGATACCTTTTGAGGCTGACCCATCCTTTGATACATTAAGCCAAGTATAAAATGAGCATGAGCATTCTTAGGCATTTTCCGCACAACATGTATCAATCCCTAAAATTATAAAACATGGTTATGCCTAAAAACACCACCTAAGAAGGAACACTCATTAAAAATCACGACAAAATGTAAAAGGATGCAAGCTGAAATCCTAGCTCCCATTCTAAAGGTAACTATAATCAGGAACTTCCAACAATTGTCCATTCTTGGTCCAATATCAATCAAATGCAAAATTTGGGCGCATGTGAAGGCGAGGTAGGGGAATTTTAGTAAGTAGGGGATTTTCATAGTTCCACTCCCTAGCGCAGAGCCAAAACACATTATAGAAGTAGTATAAGTGTACACCATACAAATATATAGTGTGCATAGTCTATGATTTACAAAAATTTATGAAAACCTGCCCTCAGTATTTAATGTATACACTACAACTGCCAGATGCACATAACTCACTGCAGTTAAAGTCTTCCACTCTTCCCTTAACACTGTAGTACTTGATGAGTAAACCAGGTTTAAAGTTCCGAAGTTGGGATAAAAGTTTAGTGCTAGAGAATATAACAAGGTGGTTCAACTTAACCAGAAAGGGAAGAAATCAACAATTGGCACTTACTCTGAATTACATTCAAAATGTTAAATGTTAGAACATCTTTCCTGTGTTATAAATTATCAAAGACGACTTACAATTACTACTTCCTAGTGCCTGCTATGTTACAGTTATGTTTTATTTCAAGTTCAGATGTATAAATGAGTATTAACTTAAATTAAAGATAAAGAAAACTGGAACAAATGTTGGAAGACAAAAAAATGACAGTCAATCTAGATTACAAAATTTTCAGATACACTTACCATACGTCCATACACTTAATTTCACTGCACCATGAAAAGATAAAAACAAAAACACATAGTATACCTGTATAAGCTAAGCAAATACCTAGTATATGGAAGTAAAAGAAGATTCAAGGATCAGAACAAGTCACACATTTTTAAGGCTGCTAACTTTTTCTTCACGTGATGAAGTTCCTTGACTGTTCTGCTCAGCATCTATCTCCGCTCCATTACAATCAAGAGGGCTGTCCGCCTTACCATTTCTTGACCGACATTTCCCAGACTTTTTTTGCTTACCTTCTACATCCATTACTTCAACATAATTGCTCGTCTTATGCTGACTCCTATCATCAGTGACTATCCTACAAAAATATTGGCCAGAAAGTTATAATTGGAGTAACCTGCAGAAGGATAAAAGTGCAGTCATCCCCTCTGATATTTAATTATTACTCTTCATCGTATTTCGGTTTATTGATGTTCTATTTCCGCGTTGCTTCCGAATTACAGTGCGCCCAATTTATGATGTAGTAAATGAGAACAAAGGGGACCTCGGTGTTGTGTCGGGCGGTAGTGTAGAGAGGGCGGTAGGAAGGCAATCATGGTTGTCGGCCTCGGGAGGTTCAACATTGAGGTCAGCCAAAATCGCGACTTTCAACGGAGGAGATTGCAGTGATTGCGAAGGCGCGGAGATGGTGGTGGAGCTGTCGGCGGCGACGGATGATTCTAATTTCATTGATGAAGCCCAAAGCTTGCCGATGATTCAGACGTCGTTGAACACCTAGGGATGCGAAGGAATTGTGGACACAAGAGGTGATTAGATAGACACCGCCCTAGACATCCCTCTTTAGTGGTAGTGGGGTGGAGACATGGATTCCCTGGAAACATGTCCAGAAAAAATCAGTGAGTGTAGCTTTGACAAGTAAATGATGACTTACAAGTTTTTTTTTTTTGCAATGATGACTTCTAAGTTAGAATTTTTTTAACACTCTTACTAATTACTCCCTCTTGTCCAATATTATCTACCCAAATACAATGTTACACAAATTAAGATAGTGGATTATTGTGAACCACAAATTCTTTACTAAAAATAGAAAGATAAACTATTTTTGGCATGGATGAAAAATGAAGATTTGAAGATAATATAGGGACCGAGGGAGTATTATTAGTTCCAATTAGATTTTGCCCAAGATTTTCAGTTTATTAAAACTGCCGTTTTTAATAGGATTGAGAGCCGTAACAAGAACCACGTAGTTTTTATGGTTTGAAATTGGATATTTACTCATTTGCTTCATTTTTCTCAAAAATTGCAATCGGAACCGGTGATTTGATTACCTCTTTTTTAACTAATTATTTAATATTAATAATATTAAGAAATAAAGACTGAAATGATATCCTAGACTTTTCACTTTCCAAAAGTAGGACCAATTTTTAATTGGACAAAAGGGGGACTTAAGATTCGGACGGACAAAAGCAAGAGACATGCGACCACTTCCCCTTCCGCAACAAAACGACGATGTAGCTGGCAACAATGGGGATTGAAGACTTCGACACCAGAGACGACCAACACCATCGACGCCGGAGACGACGACCACCAGCGACGCGACCGTCAGCAACGTCGACGACCAGAGATGCCGGAGTTCACAACGGTGAGCTTCGTCTTGGATCTGCTAGATTCATCCATTCGACAATGAGATGGACTAAATCTAAGTGTCGATTACGACTTTGGCAGCCTGGGGACAAATCTATTGTGCACGATCTGAGGATTTAGGGAGGAGGCTGAGAATTTGGGGAGGAGACTAAAAGGGGGGCTAGTCGGGAAGGGTTTGAGGTATGGGGAAGGGTGCTTGAGGGGGGTTGGGGGGCCACTGGTTGCTTGGGTATGGTGCTGGATGGGGGTTGTTGACTGTAGGGGTTTAAGGGGGATGGGGGAAGGTACTGAAGGGCTGCAGGGGTCCTGATGAGGGCGGTCGAGGGGGGCTGTTCATTGCTGGAGGATGGGGGAGGGTGCTGGTGGGGCGCTGGGGGCTGGGGGAGGGTGTTGTAGGGGCTGAGGGCTGGTGGGGGCTGGGGAGGGGCTGGTTGGTGATGGGTGGCGGCTGTCACCGCCGGGTGGTGGGACTGGTGGCTGTCACCACCGCGTGGTGGCTGTCACCACCGCGTGGCGGCGGCGATCCCCTTCGGACGAAGATGGTGGTCGGGGATGGTGGTTGTCGGGGCGGCCGTGGCAGCGTTGGTGTTGAAGTGGTCATGGCCATTAATTGGGTTGGTCACGGGCGGATTGGTCACAGTCGGATTGGTCACGGTCGGATTGGTCACAGTCGGTTTGTTTGGTCACGGTTAGATTGGTCGCGGTCGGATTGATCACAATCGGTTTGGTCACGGTCGGTGATGGAGTATATGGCCCAGGAACCCCCGGCCCATAGACTCCTACTTCTCCTACACAAGTCCATTGAGCCCAGAGAACAACTCAGGCCCAAATACAACGGCCCGAGCCTCAAAGTAGCCCAGAATACACACTGGGGTGCCTTCGGCCTACTTGGCCGAAGGCTCCAAAACTCACAGGATAGCCTTCTCTAGCATAAGAAGCTACTGAGAGAGAACGGCGAAAAACATGAGCCCTCGGCATTATCAAGCCCTCGGCATCAGAGAAGCCTTCGGCTGAACAAAGCCCTCGGCTATACAAGGAGCCTTCGGCTACACAGGGGTCCTCGGTTACACGGAGCCCTCGGCTACACCAGGAGCCTTCGGCCAAGCATGCTCAATCATCGAAGATTCCTTTTGGTGACAGCCAACCACCGCATTTAATGCCACGTCACGTCCGCCAACCGCATTCAATGCGGTGAACGTACCACTGCCGGTGCCACCAGGCTGATGTGACCCTTCGGCCGTTGGATTACTGACACGTGTACTCTCATCGCATTTATTGCTGCTATAAATAGCAGCCCATTTCTCCTTGTAATCGACATCATCTACATCTCAACTCCACACGCTGAGTTCATTTAATAAATCGACTCTCTCTCCTCCTATTTTGCTCTGACTTCTCTCTAGTTATTCCCGCAATAACCCCTCGGATAAGATACCCCCCGGGTAGACTATCAATCATTTGGTGCTCTCGTTGAGAGGTCAGAACAATCAAGTAAGAAACCCTCCCCCTCCACCAAACACAAAACACTTACCAAAAATGGGAAGAACCACCCGTGCCCAGTCCAAAACCCTTGAGGAGAACCACGTAGCCCCCGGCGAAACTAACGGGGTTGAGGCCTCCAACAGGCTCTTAGTACCCGAGGGCGGTGTCATCCTCGAGTTAGAGCAAGCCACCGCTGACCTACGTCAGCAGCTGCAGAAGAACACCCCTGATGCCCGCATTGGGCTTGATAATCGAAGGAGGGATCGGAGTGAGAACCAAGTTCCCCCTCCGGCCTCGGCCATCGATCTTCAGGCTGCCTTTGCGGCCTTTGTTCAAAACATGGCTCTCAATTCCGGAGCCCTCGCCTCTCAGGCACCCCTTCAGCCCTATGCTGGAGGGAATGTTATCAATCTGCCACCACTCCCTCCTTTGTTCAACAACCCTCCCCCGGGGGTTGGCAACCGCGAGGGGGTGATAGCGCAGGATACCGCCTCCCAGGAGGCTCAATCCAGGGACAAGCGCCCCATGATGAGGGAGAAACCCCGGACCTCTGCACTTGAGAGGCTTGGGGGAGCTCCCGGACGTCGAGGGGTCCAAGACCGCCTCGGCAAGCAAGAATTTAGCAGGCCGTATGGTTCCTTTCCACCTTGGAGGGACCCGCGTATGAGTGGTTCAACCGGTTGCCCGAAGGCAGCATTGATTCTTGGCAAGAACTTGCCCACCGCTTCCTCACACAATTTGCTGGGAGGCATCGCTCAAAGAAGCACTTCTCCCACCTTCTGAATGTGAGACAACAGAAGGAGGAAACCCTTCGGAGTTTCCTGGAACGCTGGAGGCAGGCCTCCCTCGAGGTCGAAGGCGCCGATGACAGGACCCTGATGGCCCTCTTCCACACCGTCCTCCGCAATGGTAACTTCTCCCGGAGCCTTATCACTGATCCCCCCCGCGATTATACAAAGGCCCTTCAGCGGGGGGATCGATACGCTGAAGCGGAGGAAATCGAGAAGGACCGCCGCAACACGGATCCTTCTCAGAAGAATGAAGGCAGGAATCGGCCCGGAGGGCCTCCCCCTCCGGCCAACCGCGAGGCCCAATACAGCGATCGCTCCCGAGGTGGCCAAGCCAGACCCGGGGGGGGTTACAAGAACAATCCGAAGGCATGGGCGCAACCCGTCCTCCTGGAGCACCCACGCACTCCCTTGACGCATCCCGTCAGCGTCATTCTTGATCATGCGGAAGAGCGGGGGCTCGTAGAGCGAGACTCCCGCACACCCCTCGAGATTTATGCCATCGGTCCTGATGAGCCCTACTGCCGCTTCCACCGCCACCATGGACACAAAACCGACGACTGCCATCAGCTGAAGAACGCCATCGAGAGGCTGATACAGGCGGGCCACTTATCTCAGTTTATCAGGGGCCCTCCTCCCCAGGGCCCCCTCCACCATCAAGGGCCTCCGCCGAAGGCCAACAAGTGGGTGAACCCCAACACCATCCCCTTGGGAAACCCACAGGGGAAGAAGCGAGAAATTGGGGGTCTCGATGATGAGGGAGAGGGCTCCCACCAACAATACAAGCGCCACATCCACATGATTAATGGTGGCAACACTGGTGGAGACTCCACCAGCCAGCGGAAGAAGTGGGCTCAATCCCTTTACGTTGGGGAGGTCAGCCACGCGCCCCCAACTAAACGGCCGAGGGCGGATCCAATTTTCTTCACAGATGCGGACCTCCCCTCGGGTTCTCTGCCGCATAGGGATGCCCTCGTCATCCGCGCTGAGATCCATGACGCCATCATCCACCGGACTTACGTCGACACGGGGAGTTCTGTCAACGTCATGTACCTCAGCACTTTTCAAGAGTTGGGACTCGACAGGGGGTCCCTTCGACACATCAACACCCCCCTCTCCGGATTTACGGGGGACAGCATAGACGCCGAAGGCGTCATCACCCTCATGGTCGAGTTCGGCGACGGATCCCATAGGGCCAAGCTCGAAGTGGAATTCGTCGTCGTCAACCTCGACTGCGCACACAACATCATCCTCGGCCGGCCCGCCCTCGAGGATTTGGAGGCCGTAATCTCTATGAGGCATCTCTGCCTCAAGTTCCCCACACCCACTGGCGTCGGCTACTCGAGGGGGAACCAAAAGCTCTCCAGGGCATGCTACCTTCAACTTACCAAGAAGGTTAGTAAGACTGAACTTCGTGTTGACACAATCACCACCAAGGCCCTAGAGGAAGAAGAAGGTAGGCCGAGGGCTGAGCCTGCCGAGGAGACCGAAGACTTAATACTCGATCCGGCCAAGCCGGAGAGAGTCCTGAAGATTGGAGCCAAGCTCCCCGAAGACTTGAAAGCTGGCATCACCAAGGCCCTCCGCGCCTACTCCATTGTTTTTGCATGGGGGCCGGAGGATATGCCAGGAATTGACCGAAGGGTTATCACCCACCGCCTGGCGGTGGACCCTTCGGCCAGACCAGTGCAGCAACGAAGAAGACCCCTCTCGGCCGAGAGAAGGGAGTTCGTGAAGAAGGAGGTATCTATGCTCCTCTCCATCAAACACATTGAGGAGGTGAAATACCCTTCTTGGTTGGCAAACGTAGTCCTCGCACAGAAGCCTCCTACCTTCCGCATGTGCGTGGACTACACGGATCTGAATAAGGCATGCCCCATGGACCCCTTCCCACTGCCAAACATTGATCAGCTGGTTGATGAGACCGCGGGATGTGAAATCATGTCCTTCCTCGACGCATTCCGCGGGTATCATCAAATCTACATGCATGAGGAAGACGCTGAAAAAACTGCCTTCATGACACCTGAAGGCATCTTCTGTTATCTTGTGATGGCCTTCGGCCTCAAAAATTCAGGCGCCACCTACACACGCATGGTGGCTAGGGTCTTTCAAGCTGTCCTAGGACGCACCATGGAGGCTTACGTTGACGATATGATCGTCAAGAGTAAGAAGGCTAGCACTCACGCCGACGACCTCCAGGAGATTTTTGCCATCATGCAAAAATTCAGCCTCCGGCTAAATCCAAAGAAATGCACCTTCGGCGTGCAGGGAGGAAAGTTCTTGGGCTACATGGTCAGCCGAAGGGGTATTGAGGCCAACCCCGAGAAGATTCAGGCCATCATCAACATGGAACCTCCACGCAACGTCAAAGAAGTTCAACGGCTGACGGGTCGCCTGGCGGCCCTCAACCGATTCCTCTCTAAGTCAGCCGAGAGGGCCCTCCCCTTCTTCCAAATCATGAGGAAGACGGCAGGTTTTCAATGGACACCTGAGTGTCAAGAGGCCTTCGACGAACTCAAGAAGTATCTCTCCTCTCCCCCAGTGCTCTCCAAACCGAAGGTGGGGGAGACTTTATACTTATATCTCGGTGTGAGCCCTGCGGCCATCAGCTCAGTACTAATCCGAGAAGAAGACGGCATCCAACATGCCATCTTCTACGTCAGCAAAACCCTCCGGGAGGCCGAACTCAGGTATTCTCCCGTCGAGAAGACGGTGCTGGCCATCGTTTGGACCGTCAAGAAGCTTGGCCACTACTTTCAAGCTCATCCGGTCCAAGTGCTCACTCACCAACCCCTCGGCGCCCTCATGAGAAGTCCCACTAGCTCCTCCCGGATGGTAAAATGGGCCATCTTCCTCAGCCAATACAACATAGACATCCGTCCGAGGCCTGCCATTAAGGGCCAAGCCCTGGCGGACTTCGTGACGGAATGCACCGCAAGATCAGCAACTGACGAGGAGCCCTCGGCACCCCTCGATGAGTGGTGGACCCTCTACACCGATGGCTCCTCGGCCGCCAAAGCATGCGGAGGGGGAGTAGTTCTGATCACACCCGAAGGCTTCCGCGCCTATTATGCCATCCGATTCTCCTTCAAAGTCTCCAACAACGAAGCCGAGTATGAGGCCCTGCTCTGTGGCCTTCGGCTGGCAGCAAATCTGAAGGCCAAACAAATCCACGTCAAGTGCGACTCCAAGCTAGTCGTGGGCCAACTCTCCGGCGAATATGAGGCCAAGGAAGGAAGAATGAAGCAATACAAGGAAGCGGCCAAGGAATTGCTTAAGGTATTTGAGACACATTCCCTCGCCCAAATACCGAGGGCTCAAAACTCTGAGGCCGACATTCTATCCAAGCTCTCGGATGAATCCCCCGAGCACCTCTCCAAAATTGCAAGAATTGAGGAACTCAGCCTCTCAAGCATCCACGCGAGCCCCGTCATGAACATTAACTTGAGGCCGGAGGATTGGATCTCCGACATCATCGCCTTCATTACCACAGGGCAACTGCCCCAGGACGAAGCCCGCGCCAAGTTAACAAAGCTAAGGGCTCCCAGTTATACCATCGAAAACGGGAGGCTTTACAAGAGATCTTACAACGGCACCCTCCTTCGGTGTCTTCACCAAGGTGAGGCCGAAGTCGCCATGGAGGAAGTGCACAGTGGCACTTGCTCAGCTCACCAGGGACCCTTCTCCATGTCCCGAAGGCTCATAGTTCAGGGCTACTTCTGGCCCACGATGGCTAGAGATTGTGCTGATCTAGCCCGAAGGTGCACCGCTTGCCAACACTTTCAGAAGGCCCCCGGCAGACCAGCGGTCAACTACGCTCCCATCAGCACCGCTATACCCTTCTCCAGATGGGGGATTGACTTAGTGGGCCCTCTGCCGAGGGGTACCTCCAACAACAGGTACATCATTGTGGCCATTGACTACTTCACCAAATGGGTAGAGGCCGAACCCCTCGCTAGCATCACTGAAGCCCGGTGCCGCCACTTTGTTCTCAAAAATATTCTCACGAGGTTTGGCGTCCCCCAACAAATCATCTCTGACAACGGGACTCAATTCGAGGCAGCCCCCTTCTGTGCCCTTCTTGAAGCTTGGGGCATCAAGCACACATTCTCTTCCGTGGCCTACCCTCAGGGCAACGGGCAAGTAGAGAACGCCAACCGCACCCTCCTCGAGGGATTGAAGAAGAAGCTGGAAGCCGAAGGGGGAGGCTGGGTAGAAGAACTTCATAACATCCTATGGGCCTACCGCACCACCCCTCGGCGTGCAACAGGTGAGACACCCTTCTCCCTGTGCTATGGCTTCGAGGCTAAGGCGCCCACGGAGGTTACCCTCCCTACCCGAAGGGTGGAACAATATGAGCCCGAGGCCAACGACGCCAACATGGCCCTCGACCTTCATCTCATCTCGGAACGCCGAGAGCAAGCTTTCCTCAGGGCCGAAAACTATAGAAGACAAGTCAAAGGATACATCGACGCCAAGGTCCGCTCCCGGGAATTTCAGGTGGGTGACTACGTCCTCCGACGAAGGGAGGCCAGTCTACCCACCGAAGGAGGGAAGATGGCGCCCAAGTTTGAAGGCCCCTACATTGTCTCAGCCATCATCAAACCGGGGACATACAAATTAAAACGTCCTAATGGGGCAGAGATTCCTAGACATTGGAATGTGCACCACCTGGTAAAGTTTTATCAATGAGCGGCCAAGCCCTCATCCTCAACAAGTGTAAATTTCAATGGCCCAAGGCCCCATCCGTTTTTGAAGAATAATCAAAAGGCCAAGCCTTCATCACCTACATATTGTACGAGCGGCCCAAGGCCCCCTTTCTCTCCTAACAAATGAGTGGCCAAGCCCTCATCTCTTCACCAAAATAGGCCCAAGGCCTATTCATCTCAGGAGGGGGAACAACAATTTAGGTACCAAGTACCAAGTGTATGGGTCACCCCCATCACTCTTTGAAGACACCAAGTGTTTTCTCACTAAGCCGTACCCCACGAGGACGCAACCATGCATACCTTATGCATACTTTTACATACACTCCTTAAAAAAAAAAAAAAAAAAAAAAAAAAAAACCGGGGGGTACAACACCCCTCGGCTCCGGTTGGTACCAAGTGCCCCCGGCTATTTGTGTTCCACACGCAAATAAAACCCTTCCCAGGAACGCTTTCCGCGCTATCCCCCAAGGGGAGGCAGGCAACGGACCATGTCCCGGGCCCAGGATTCGACTTCCACAAACGAAACGCTCCCCGCGCTATCCCCCAAGGGGAAGCAGGCAACAGACCATGTCTCGGGCTGAGGGGACGACTTTCAAAACCGAGGCGCTTTCCGTGCTATCTCCCAAGGGGAAGCAGGCAACAGACGATGTCTCGGGCCGAGGAAACGACCCTCAAACCCTTCGGGATATCGGAAGGTCATTCCCGAAGGGGGAGCCAACGGTTTGTTCCGTTGCCTCCCACGTAGGCCAAGCCTTTCCTAGAAACCAAGTTTCTAGATGCCTCTCCTACACCATCTAAAAAAAAAAATAAAAATAAAAAAAAAAAAAAATAAAAAAAAAAAAATAAGATGTGTAGGGGAGAAGGAACTCCCCGGATACTATTCTCCCCGGAGGCTCAACACTTCGGATATACATTCCCGAAGGCTCCTACAAAGGCACAAGAAAATCTCTCTACAATCAGTCATCTGGCTACATAGCCGAAGGCTCCCCTACATAAAGCCTTGGAGTACAACGGTTTCCCCGGAAGCCTAAGAAGAGAGCTCACTAAGCAAAACTTCACCTAAATTTGGCTAAGGCCGAATTTAGGTTGGATCAAAGTCAACTATGTGACATGCCGAAGGCTCCACAAAAGTTCTAAGGCAAGCTAAATCTATACCTACACAAACTGGAGGGTTCATACCGACGAAGGCGGAATACTACCAAACTCACTCAATGATGACAATTTGGTGCCCTTCGAAGCAGACTCATCAACCGAAGGGTCACTCTATGGGAGACAAATCTCAGAATTTCACTAAGTCCATAGTCTCGAACCCCTCGGCAACCATATGTACCGGGGGCTCAGAGCAGTTCCCATACCGGAAGGTTCACTACAACTACTATTGGAATATTGTGGAAATTGGACTAAGTCCACAATCGGAGACCCTTCAGGAGAAAACAGGGATGCCCTCTTCACTCACAGGGTCGCGGCCGATGGCCCCCTAATCTACTTGGCAATGACCTAAAGCTACACTACTAAACAAAGGATTCCAAGCTTCTCGGGGACATAAGATGCAATTTCACTTGGAAAATTTTAGCCCCCTGTCCTACTGCTACAGCCGGAGGCGATGGCAATGGTTCATCACCGAAGGCACACTCTGGGATCTTACTCGAAGAATTTTCCAAGTCCACAATCACAAACCCCCCGATGATTCTACTCTACATCCGAAGGGTGCTGATCAAGTTTGCTTGGAAAATTTTCTAAGACCACAACAACAAGCCCCCGGTAATTCTACACTACAACCGAAGGCTTGCTGTCATGGCTACTTAGAAATATTCCTAAGTCCACAGACCGGTGGCCTCCGGGAACACATGCATTCGTTCAAAGAAGGGAAAGCATTCATACACAAATAGAAAGAAACGAAGGCATACATCCATCAAAAGTCAAAGGAACATATCACGGAAGCCCGAAGGCATATCACATTCATTCAAAAAACAAAACAAAGTAACAACAAGATGTTTGATTTACATTGCATGGCAGGAGCCTGAAACTACAAACTATTACATGATTATACTTGAAGGAATTTCAGACTGGAGCGCTCTCGGCTCCATCCTCCTTCAGCTTCGAGGCAGCATCCTCCCCGGCTTCCTCTTCTTCATCATCAGCCTCCTTCATCAGCTCCGAGTCCTCGAGATCAGGCCTCTCGACGCCCGGGGGGAGGGGAACGCGTGTATCAGGCTGAAGGGGGGGCAACCCATAAGCTGCAGGGTTGAAGTCCTTGGGGTCCACCCCGAAATGCCTGGCGAGCCTCCGGTAGACGAGCCATTGGGTAAAAAACTCGCCCCCATCATAGTACTCCTTGCCCTTCCGGGCTAACCACATCGCCCCGGGAGGCCGGGACCACCAACCCAGTCGTCAACGCTTCCCTCAACCACCGAAGACAGCCACTGTTTGTGCTCCTCAGCCCTCCATCCCTCGGCAATAAAGGCGGCGACGGCTTCCTTCTCGGCCTGGGCAACGGCCTCCTTCTTGGCGGCTTCAGCCCCCTCCGCAGCAACCCTGGCGGCTTCGGCGGCGGCCCTCTCAGCGTCCGCCTTGCCCTCGGCTCTGGCTATCACCTTGTTGTTTTCAAGGATGCTGTTGAAGGCTTCTGTCTCCAGCCGAAGGGCTTCCCGAACCTCGCGAAGCTGCCTCTGGGACTCTGCCAGGGCCTCATCGGCTTGCCTCTTCTGGACCTGTGATTCCTCCAACCTCTTGAGGAGCTCACCAAGACCGAGGGCAGCCTACAAAATGGAGTCATCAAACAACAAGGGTCAAAGCCCTGGAATCGAAATATGTTGAACAAAATGTATCAAGTCGAAAGGAGGAGAAAAATCTTACAGTAACGGAAGCTTGAAGGACTTTGCTGCCGAGGGCATCATCCTTCAGCCGGGACAGCACCGACCTATCCGTCGGGGGGGGTGGCTCCACTGAGGAACTCCCTCGGATTGAGGGTGCCATGCATTATGGCGGTTCCCTTTGTGATAGAGAACTGCACGTTCTCCGTGGGCCATGTCAGCTCCCCTCCCTGGCCCGGGGGGGATTGGCGGGAATAGTCGCCACAGCTATCGGGATGCTCGAGGAGGAGTGCCCTTCAGATATAACCACTGGCGCCCCCTTCGCACCAGCGGCCTTCCTAGCCTTTTTTCCGGGAGCATCAGTGCCTTTTCCCGGGGCCTTTCTCTTGGCCGATTCAACCTTCAGGGCACCAGTGGCCTCGGCAGCAGCTTGGGAAGACCCCTCGGCCCCCCGATCATTCGCAGTCTCCTCCTTGGGGAAGAAGTCTTCAACGGGCCTCTGAGTCGAGGGGCCCCCCTCCTTCTTTTTCTTCGGCTCCTTAGCCAGCTGTTTTTTCAACTTTGCGAAATTCCTGGCATCCATCTCGGGACCTGCGAAAAGCGTAGGAGTGTTAGGTTGCAACAATGAGACAAGGAAAAGGAAAAATAATCCTAAGTGCAAGGGAGGAAAAGCCCCCGGCAATCACCTTCGGCGCTCTCATAAACCCTATCTATCAGGGGGTACTCCTCATCAGCCTCCCCCACCAAGCGGAACCGTCGAAAGCTAAGCTTGAAGAGTTCTTCCGGGAGGGTAGCATCCTTAATGGTTTTCAATTTGTCTGACCCCTCCGGTTTCTCGGCCAGCTTCCTCCCGTTCTTCACAAGAGCCGCATTCCCGACCTTCGGATGCCTTTTGAAGTTGTCCCGAAGGGGGGCGGCGAATGGATTTTCCGCCATTCGAACATAGCAGAACTTGTCCTTCCATCCCTTGTGGGACGAAGGGACCTCGGAAAACAGCCTGAACTCGGGGATCTGTTGCAAGTTGGCGAACCCCCCGGCGTTAGAGTGCCCTCCCCGGCAAAGGTTGAACGACAGGAAGAACTGGTCTAAAGAAGGCTCTACCTTCCTCTCCCGGCATAGGGACAGAAACCCCGCCAGATAAGAGTGGCTATTGGGAGTCAACTGGCAAGGGGCGAGCTTAACAAAACGGAGATATTGTAGCACGAAGGGGTGGAGGGGGAACCGGAGGCCCAGCTCCACCGACAGGATATGCACCGCGAAACAGCCGGCGGGGGCGTGAAGGAGCACGTCATTTGGCCCCGGCTCCACCACCTGTGCCGAAGGCCCAACGAAGAACTGTGCCGCCACGTACTCCGCATGTGTGGCCTTCGTCCTCACCTCTAGAGCAGCAGTGTTCAGATATGAGTGCCCTTCGGGTATCCCTACGGGCCTTCCGGCGTCAACAGCTGCTTGTTTCCTTTTCAGGGGGCCCCCGGTCTTCTTCTTCCTCTTGCCCGGAGCCACACTCAGGGGTTCCGGATCGAGGGGTCTGGAGCTTCCGGCGTCGGCATCGTTATGAGCAGGTAGGACGGCAATGGTAACCTTCTTCCTCTCCTTTTCCTCCTCCTCCTCGGCCACTTGGATTGCGAGGGCCAGCTCCTCGTCCTCGTTCACTTGCTCGAAGTCTTCGGCCTCCATCTCGGTCCGAAGAGCATTTTGAACCTCCTCAGCTACCACGTGGTCATTATTGGCCGACAGCGTATCACTCGAGGATTCCACCTCGGATATACTCTCGGATTGCACCGAAGGCTCTTTGGAAATATTTTGGGAATCGCTTTGCGAAGACATGTGCGAAGGGTTTAAAAACAGAAGGCTTCCTAGGCGGCTCTAACGTTTAGCTTAAGGACGACAAAAGCTGAAAGTACTAGGGAAACAAAGAACGGAGGAAGAACTGACCTCAAGAGTCGCGTTTGATCGAAGGCAAAAGTTTCTCTCTCTAGGAAAATTGGCAGAGCTCCGCTATCTCCCTAAAATCGCACAAGGACAAATGAGCTCAGACATGGGGTATATATAGGCAACTGGGCCTCGAAAAATGGGCCTCGATTTGAAAGCCCATCATTACGGGCCGCCGGTTCAGCCAATGGGTGACCCCCGCCCAATGCCAGCCAACGGCAGCCGGCCACGTCAACCCCTCTCCCAACGGCTATATTTCAACGACTATATTTCGGCAACGCTGGGATGCCCCCGAGTGGTAGCCCCCGGCTATCGCTCACCACACCCTTCTGCCGGCAAACTTCACCAAACGCCTTCGATCCCGTAGCAGCGTAAGCCTTCGGCTCATCAATGTTACTACCCCTCGGGGGCTCAGCAACTCATCATAACTCCTACAGCCCGAACTCGCCCTCGGCCTAAAGGAGTGGGGGACTGGGATACACCCCTCGGGAATCGTACAGAACAAAAAATTTCCTCATATAACAATTTACAATTGACGCATACAGCCTCCGGACAAAACATCAAAGTGGAACGCCTTCGGCAGTCATACAGGTGTTATACTTCCCTCAGAAAACCCTCGACATGTGAGGGACTGAGGGAAGCCTTCGGCAATCAGCAGAAGGCAAGTTCTCAAGCAAGGGCGCCCAACCAAGCGGTGAAGCCTCCAGAAGAATCAACACAACTACTCCTTTTCCCTCAAGTACCTTTCGGCAAAAGGAGTGAGGGACTCCTGATGGAGTATATGGCCCAGGAACCCCCGGCCCATAGACTCCTACTTCTCCTACACAAGTCCATTGAGCCCAGAGAACAACTCAGGCCCAAATACAACGGCCCGAGCCTCAAAGTAGCCCAGAATACACACTGGGGTGCCTTCGGCCTACTTGGCCGAAGGCTCCAAAACTCACAGGATAGCCTTCTCTAGCATAAGAAGCTACTGGGAGAGAACGGCGAAAAACATGAGCCCTCGGCATTATCAAGCCCTCGGCATCAGAGAAGCCTTCGGCTGAACAAAGCCCTCGGCTATACAAGGAGCCTTCGGCTACACAGGGGTCCTCGGTTACACGGAGCCCTCGGCTACACCAGGAGCCTTCGGCCAAGCATGCTCAATCATCGAAGATTCCTTTTGGTGACAGCCAACCACCGCATTTAATGCCACGTCACGTCCGCCAACCGCATTCAATGCGGTGAACGTACCACTGCCGGTGCCACCAGGCTGATGTGACCCTTCGGCCGTTGGATTACTGACACGTGTACTCTCATCGCATTTATTGCTGCTATAAATAGCAGCCCATTTCTCCTTGTAATCGACATCATCTACATCTCAACTCCACACGCTGAGTTCATTTAATAAATCGACTCTCTCTCCTCCTATTTTGCTCTGACTTCTCTCTAGTTATTCCCGCAATAACCCCTCGGATAAGATACCCCCCGGGTAGACTATCAATCAGTCGGTTTGGTCACTAGTGTGGTTGGTCATGATCAATTGTAGTAGTTTAGTCTCTTTTTTGGAAATTTTTAAAAGTGGTCCTATATTTGTCCATAACACTTGTTTTAGTATTATCTATGGACAAACCCTATTACTAATATTAATAGTGCTAATAATTGCTCTGTATAATAATTTGTGCTAATAATAAAAATATAAATTATAAGAGTGACTAGTTACTACTCATTAGTTATTACTGTACTAGTTAATTTTTTAATATGAATTATTAGTGATAAACATTCATAATTTATTAATAACTAAATTATTTTAAAATAATATATTATAGGATTTTACAATCTAATTTACAATTTTTGTGTTAATAATAGAAATAACAATTATAAGAGTGAATAGTTACTACTCATTGGTTATTACTATACTAGGTATTTTTTTAATATAAATTATTAGTAATAACTAATAAGTATTCATAATTAATTAATGACTAAGTTATTTTAAAATAATAGATTGTCTGATTTTACCATCTAATTTATAATTGGAAAAAAATCCACTAATGCTATTTCTGAAAAAGTGGCGACAAAGATATGGCGTAACTTTTAGTTACTATAATTGTGTTCAAAGTTACTATAATATAGTGAGTATGCTAAAAACTTTAAATAGCGACTATAATATAGTGACTGCAATTATAGTCACTAATAGTTACTATGTCAAAATTTTCTCGACTTTGTTTATTAGTAATATTTTAGAAAAACCCTCTTATAACTACTTAGCTATTAACTACCTTATTATAGTATTTAGTTTTAACTATGAGAGTTGACATAATTTAATTTAAAAAAAAACCAGTGGGATATTGACAACTTAGCGGATGGGTAGGCGCTTCTGCCTAGGTTTAGAGGCGGCAATTTTTTTTTATCTGCAAGGTTTTGTGTGCAGTCTTTTGGCGAACAAAGCAGTAGCGCATGGTTTCGACCAAGTCTTCTAGCTGTTGACAACAACAACAAGAAGGGGAAGGTGATCCCCGATCAAGGGAGGCGTTGAGGTACATCTTGGATGGAGGAGATGGAAGGATGCGGGTCACGAAATGTTACTAATGTCATCGAACAAGGGGGTTTCCTATTCGCATGTGGTGCGTGAAACGAAGTGGACTGCCCATTTTTTGGCAGCCCAAATGCTGGCCCAACATATTATTTTCAGGAGGATTACTGATTTACCGGGCCAAGTGAGAAATGCATACTATATGGATCTATTTGGGATTCCTTCACTTCGTCTCTCTCACTAATTCATACGTTTTTATTGTATTTAATTGGGTAAGGTTTGGTCCCCCCAATTATCTCGTTTACTTTTTTGCGATTGCTTCTCTTTGTATTTGGAAAGGGTATGCCCTTTATGAAGAGGTTTTGATTTGATCCCCCCTCTTCTCTTGTATCTCTCTTCTATTTTGATAAACTCGGCAAATGTTCCCCGGCATTTGCCCCAATGATTTCGGTGGTTTGCCTAAAAAAGTGATGTGCTATTGGTTCCCCCCCTTCTGAACCGACATCATGGAATGACGGAGAATCTAGGTTTGGATGAAGACAACATGTCAAGTTTGTTTTACGTTATCTAGTTTCATCCGAATTAATTTTAATTTTTAGTTAAATAAGTACTCTGCCTTTATTTCTTTTGTTGTGTCTGAGGTCAAACACTATAATTTCTGTTTTGTGGTTATAGTATTTTGTTCGGGAGGAAGCAATCAGCTTGTTTGCTCGGTAATAAATTTGAATCTCTCGCATGTTAAGCGATTACTCTTGCTCATTATTGGACAATCTGTTCTATGCTTGATCGGAGGGTGGGAGAGCCTATTGAATATAAGAAGTCATAAGGAAATGCTTGGGTAGTCAGAATAATGGGTGCTTGGTTATTTGATTTTTGAGTTTTAATATAAGCGCTTTCTAGTAAAAAACAATGAGATATATTTGTTCTTGTAATATTTTTTGGAAACTCTTTTATTTAATTATTTGAAAATACTAAACCTTAATATCTTAAAATTTTGGAACCGGAAAATTGATCCGGAATCGAACCGGATTGGAACGAAATGCCGGTTTTAGAACCGGTACAGTGTGATTCGCTAAATTTTGGAATCACAAACCGGCGGTTCGATTTCGAACTAGGAACACCCGTACTTCCTACTAGTCATTTGACCCGGTATTGCATGGATAATAAATGAACATGATTTTATTAAAAGTGATTCATTTATTAGTAACTAGTATGTGTATCCGTGCATCGCACAAGAATTTTATTTGCTTGTATGTACGGTATAAATCGAAAAAAAAGAGTGAACGTGAAATTATCACCTTTTCCGATCCATTTCGTATGCATGCTGGTGTTAATTTTACGCGCAAATGAAATATATCAATTTTTCCGATCGATTTTGTAAGATATTTTATTTTTGACTTGGTGTGAAAAATGGTCATTTTATAAACGAATTAGAATGAATGAACTACTTTTATGACTTTATTATCGTACCCATCACTCTATTATATTTAAAAGGCTAAAGGGTCAAATAGGTACATGAACTAACTTAAAGTGTTCAATTAACCCCTTATAAAGGAGTTTCTGCCCGGACGTCGCCAATTGGGTCGGTTCCCGGTGGATTTTTTTGATGAAATGTTTTGAGCATCTTCTTCATTAAGTCTAGTTTACCCATACCAAATTTCAGCTAAAAATTCAACCGGGAAGGCAGTCGAATTATTTTCCGAAATGTATTGCGCTGTTTAATTTTTCAGAAAATCATTCGACTGCCTTCCTGGTTGAATTTTTAGCTGAAATTTGGTCTGGGTACACTAGACTTAATGAAGAAGATGCTCAAAAAAATTCATCAAAAAATTCCACCGGGAACCGCCCCAATTGGCGACGTCCGGGCAGAAACTCCTATATAAGGGGCTAATTGAACACTTTAGGTCAGTTCATGTACCTATTTGACCCTTTAGCCTATTTAAAAATGTGAATTTGAGATACACTTCTTATTTTGTGAGGGTTAGCATCGTCAAAGGCTTGTATTCATTTTTTAAACTCAACTTAAATTTTTTGACATTGCATGGTGAGTTCTATAGCCAGTTAAAATAAGTAACGATTTTCAAGTTGAATTGGAAAAAATTATTGAGGTAGTCTATTTCATTTGGAGATGTGGAAAGGAAACCTTGGGAGAAATTTGTGAAGAAAAATTTGACATGTGGCATCCCCTTTGAAGCAAAAATTGACATGTGGCACTATAATAATAATATATATGAATGATGTATTTGGCAGGGAGATCCTACGTAGCAAAAATTGACATCCGGCATATTCATACCATATTAATATCTCTGCCAGTTACATCAACTTCACAAATGAAAAGGTATTAACACATTTAAACTAACATTAGGATGTAAATGTAACATTGTAATGTGGATTTGCAGTTGTGAAGGAAACTCTTGGATGAATAGACAGGTGGCACCATCATAAATCCATCAATTACATGTGCGGCATAGGCTACATAAAAAAATCATACGTAGAAAGGCAAAGTACACTAATCTCATGTGTCCAAAACATTTATGAGCAATTATGTACATATAAGTAGGAGTCTGTTGCCTTTCCAAAACTGCTCCCAGTAGTTATTCACATATACACTAACAGTCTGACACACTAAACATTTGGGGTGCAAACGTAAGGCTATGATTATATATGCATTTACAATTATGACACAAATCCCTTTTAGCTTCTGATATAAATAATCTAATTGACACACTATTACCAGTACTTTTCATAAACTTGCCTAGTCCTCCTTTGCAATGGCGGTTGTTCACACACCCTTATTTACTATAGCACCCGGAATGGATGCATTCAACATTGTACTACACAAATGTTAGCGTTGTTTTGATAACGACCGATAATCGACCTCACTGCACAAAATTGAACCAAAAAGCTAGCTAGAAGAGTTAAACCCTTGTAGGGACCGACATTTCTATTTTCAACCAGTTTCAAAATTTGGCAACACTTGGTTTGAAACTTTTGCTTCCCCTAAAATTTGTGTGATTCTCCAACTATTTAGACCAACTTAGAGCTTGTTTTGGTAAAAACAAGTTATAGATATAAATCTGACATCCAATGAGATGTTTTCCACAGTCATTTAATTGTTAATGAATTTTTTATAACTATGTCACATTAATTTCAATTTCTAAAGAAATTGATTAATTCTGGAAAAAAAATGTTTCAACTTCTGATATTCTTAGCCAACGTACTATTGGTTTTCATACCAGATGGATCGGTGTTTTCAATTACAAATCCTCTTATAATTAAGTGGAAGTGCTTCATATTAAACGAAACAGTTTGAAAACCTTTCATATTTTCACTGCGCGCTTTTGGAATTCCCTACATGAACAGTTCAACTGCAAGTTCATACATATAACTATGTAGTCATAATTAAGAACTCACCGAAGTATACTCTGCTTAGGCCTTTAGGCTTTGAACTCAGGTTTCAGGTATGATGGATTTTGACTCCATCAAGTGCCCTCAAGCTATTGCATATGCACGACATCACAGGCTTAGTGTTTTGAGATCTAAAAGATCCCAACCAGATATAAGCACTTCAGGTCCGTATTTATTCTCACAAGGATCGCACTTTCTTGGAAAAATACATTCATCTGGTAGTTTCACGTGTCATTTATATAACAACTAATAAATAAAATTGCAATGTCATGCATACTATTATCTCTATAGTTGGGAATGAAGATGAAAATAAAGGTGTACAGCATTGCGTCCATCCCAATGCCCTTTCAAAGTCAATTTCAGCAGAAAATCTTTTGTGTTTAGATGTGGATAGTAGGCAAGTTTAATTAAAAACTACATAAGCGTTTTTCGATCTCATTTGAATTATCACACATACTTAACAAAGTCATCTAATGCACTCACCATTCATTATAGATTGAAATTTACCTCCAACAATAGCATGGAAGCAACCACATTTGCCACCATCATGCTGTGAATATTATAAATCATTCCGTATCAGGCATTCATAATAGGTACACTCATTTTTCAATAAGAAAAAACCCTTTCTATGTCAAGAGAACCGCATTGAAAGAGCTACCTCTTCGAAAAGACTATCAGATCTTGATGTAATCGACCTCAGTGCACAAAATTCAACCAAGAAAGTAGGATGATCAGTTTAGAACTTGCAAAGGCCAACCTTTCTACTTTTGGGCAATTTTGAGTTTTGTTTAGGCTTGGTTTGAAAACTTTTACTTCCACTTGAATAAGTTGTTCTGTCATCTCCCATTATATTACTGAGCTCCATTAGTTTAAGGGTATGGAAATGTACTTTACATCATTTCAAATAGAGTACTCTATCTTATATGGAGATGCTAAAATTCAAATTTACTCTCTTTAATTAAATGGGCAGAATTATTGAGAAATTCATCTCAAAGTTCAGTAGATATCTTTTTATATATTATTTAAATCATTTGGTCTGAAATTATTAGCTGTAAAGTTAGGATTTTTATCTATATTCAAACCTATGCTCACTTGATATTAATTGGGCTCATATGCAGTGTGCGAATTAAAATTCAAATATACATTGAACCACATTGAACCACATGTGGTTTAGAACATCAAAGTTACTCATATTTGGTCCCCTTATTATTGCAAAACTGACATTTGTTTGGATGTGGATAGTAGGCAAGTTTTTTGAAGTTGAGCTTGTACTAATAGAAGTCCTATATCATCTTATAATTTATTTGCGCATTATTCAGGAATAAGTAATAATTGTGATGATTATTCTATACAATGTTTTTGCTACCAGATATTTTATAAATGTAAGTATTATAAAAAATCATTTAACCATTTATGAATAACATATTGTGTCCAGAATGAGAGATTGAAAAATGTGACTTAAAATGTTATAAGGATTATTACATATTTATTCAACCCATCTAAACCACACAATAATGGGGACTAGTTACAATTACTTGATTGATGACGGTTATTTGACACGACTAATTACAGTTATCCGACATGATTTGAAATATAAGTGCAAATTTAGTTTCAATTGTCATTTTCTCAACTAAGAATTTCTTTTTTGCGAGTTATATTCTTATGAGGGAGTAAAAATGTAAAATAAGTTTTTTAAATGTTAATCTCAAGTATTCCCTCCATTAAAAAAATATTCTCAAGTATTCCCTTGAATTCACCAAGAAACTGAAGAAAAAAATAGTTAAGGTGTGTTTGGATGAGCTGTAGAGACCATGCGATTATTAGGTTCGGCAAGCCTTGTATCGCCAAAGCTTTTGTCGCGGACCAATCGTCTCAAAAATTTGAATTTGGACGCAGAGCGAATCCCCTTCCCTATAATTAAATTGCTGTGATGCTTTTCTGCATTTATTCAAATTCAAACGGTCTCCATTCCCCCCCCTCACCTGCCCTCCCACAACATTTCAACGGCAACCACATTTCCTTCCTCCGCCGATTGGATTTCAAACAGCTCGCATACGTACACTGGATTTGGACGTTTTTTGCGGTTAGAGTTTTGGTTGCCGACGAAGCGAGATGGAGAATTCGGATTCCAAGGATGCTTCCCAGTCCGTCAGAGTGGCTGTGAACATCAGGCCGCTGCTTACTGCGGAGCTTCTCCTTGGCTGCACTGATTGCATGACCGTACTGCCTGCCGAAAAACAGGTATGCTAAATTGCTGAGGCACTTTAATTCCACAAGAGCTTTGCAATCTTAGATCTAAAACAGTGAGGTTTGAAATAGACTTGATCTCCCTCACTGATTGTGATGCATATAAACAGATAGGTTTAAGAATAATAAGCTAACTGTATCACTCTGGAATTTAAGGTCGTGTAAATCTTACAGTTTTTTGATTATTTTACAGGTCCTGATTGGGTCTCATACATTCACATTCGATCATGTTTTTGGAGGTGCGGGTTGCCCATCATCCCGTATATTTGACGACTGTGTTCTCACCCTAGTTGAGTCATTGTTTCAAGGATATAATGGCACAGTACTTGCGTATGGACAGGTACAATATTCTCCTTAATTTGGTGATACTAAGCTGTGTGTACTATTATTAGATTTAAGCTGAAGTGCTTTTATGTATTTATGGCCAACAGACAGGTTCCGGGAAGACCTATACAATGGGAACAAACTATAATGGATCAGACCACAGTGAAGGAGTCATACCTAGAGTTATGGAAACCATATTCTCTAGGGTGAATGAACTGAAGGATTCAATGGAGTGTCTAATTAGGGTTTCTTTTATTGAGGTAAGGGGCATGATTTGTAGTGATTGAATAAGGAAATCATTTCTTGTATATAAACTGATATGGTGATGCACTCACTTCCTTTGAACCTGTGATTTTGCAGATCTTTAAAGAGGAGGTTTTTGATTTGCTAGATCAAAACACACCAGCACCCTGCAAAGGTGAAGGGGCATCACAGGCAAGGGTTGCAGTGCACGCCAGAGCTCCCATTCATATTAGAGAAACTGCTGTTGGGGGGATTGCACTTGCTGGTGTTACCGAAGCAGAAGTCAAAACAAAAGAAGAGATGGCTTCTTACCTTTTAAGAGGGGCTGTGTCTCGTGCCACAGCAAGCACAAACATGAATAGCCAGTCAAGGTATTATCTTCTGTTCACCTTATCATGTTCGCGATTTAGAATGTAATTATGATTTTAATGGTTAGTGCGTTAACCTTTCTCCTTTTTGGATACAATTTACCTTAGCACCTCACAATTACGAGTAACTTGCTAAGCACTTATGGTTAGTGCAATGCCTTTTCTTATTTGGATAAAATGAGTCAGTTTTGGCTGCAAACACCAAAGTAGAAGATTAAAGTTGTTAATTTAGGGGAAATACTTCTATGCTTCCTCAAAATTTGTGTGCTTGTTATTCTCATATCTAATAATTCAAATTCAAATGACAGGTCTATTTAATGGTTTTACTTGTTGTCACCTACTGATATAACTATATGAGATGGTAACTTCTATGCAGAGGAAAGTTGAACATGGTCTATGAGATTGCAAATCCTGTCTGCTATTATTTCTTTATTTTGTTTCTCTCAATACACATTCAGTATGAAGCTCACACTACCACAAAAACCCGCATTGTATTTCTCCAATCATATAAATGCATTATGAAATATCAATGGATAAGATATGCAACAATGTAATGCTCGTAAAAACATTTATGTAGAGCATTAATAAAACAGTTTGCAAAATTACTTTGAATGTCTTATTGCATGCAGTCGCTCACATGCAATTTTTACCATCCACATGGTACAAAAGAGAATATGTAATAACTCAAGTCAAGGAGCACCTGATGATGCTAGTGGTGATGATATTTTGTGTGCAAAACTTCACTTAGTTGACCTTGCTGGTTCTGAGAGGGCCAAGCGAACTGGAGCAGATGGAATCCGTTTACAGGAAGGTGATAAACTCTTACAGGAAATGTGTGTATTTGTATTTTTTTAAATTAATGGATTGCTAATTATGTAAACATTTGTTGCTTATATGATCTACCACAACTGGTTTTCTTTAATGCTCCATTTGTCATTTTGAATCTTATGTATTGTTGTTTTAAATTGACAAAACATTTATATTATAGTTTTCATGTGATGTAGGAATCCATATCAACAAAGGGCTACTTGCTTTGGGAAATGTAATTAGTGCCCTAGGTGATGACAAAAAACGAAAAGAATGTGCTCACATTCCATACAGGGACAGCAAGCTGACCCGTCTTTTACAAGTAAGAGATATTATATTCTTTTTATTTTAATGTTGGCATTAGGGTATTTTTTGAACACATGTTTTTTTTTAAACCCAAAATGAACATTAAGCTAGCTGAATTAGTCAATTAGGTATTTTTGAACACATGCTTTTTTATAACACAAAAATGAAGTAATGAACACATTAGGCTAGATGAACCACTTTCATCCTGGTCTGGAGATGATCACTTTAAAGCATGATTTTTTTTTGTTAGAGTAAGCAACATAATAATACGATGTTGTGTTGCACCACTGTTTTCGTGCACGCTTGTTAAATGTGGAAGGTACGATTCAGGCTAATTTGTGATTTTTTTTGTTTTCAGGATTCCCTTGGTGGAAACAGTAGAACTGTTATGATTGGTATGTTGAGTGCAAAATTTTAGTTTTTAATGATCCACATATCTGAACCATTTTAAAGTTTGTTGTTATTGTTGCTGTGGTTTTTTTTGGAAGCTTGCGTAAGTCCTGCGGACACTAATACAGAGGAAACTATCAATACATTGAAGTATGCCAATCGGGCTCGTAACATTCAGAACAAAGCAATTGTAAGTTTCAGTTCGCTATAACTTTTATGTATACCACAAATACATGTTTATTTGGGTCTCATTTTGTTAAAATGGTAGGTTAATCGGGACCCTGCGGCTGCTCAGATGCAAAAAATGAAGAGTGAGATTCAGCAATTGCAGGCTGAGCTTCTTTGCTTACGTGGAGATTCCAACGTGCCATCTGAAGAACTACAAGTAAACATCTAGTCCGTATTTCTGTTCATATTTAGTCTATGTTATTTAGTCTAGGAGAGGGCAGAAGTGCCCAAAGAGGCAGGCTACTGTGCCTATCTAAACTCATGGAGTATTCTCAAACAGTGTGTTCTTTTTTCATGCCAAACCTATCCCAAACCAGTCTAACGGGTTCGGCATATGCGTTAGATATGCCAATTATCCTGAACTCGACACTTTAATAATACATACTTTTCTAATTTTATATTTATTATTAAATCCTATTACTTTTGTGATATTAACCTATCCATATTTACTTATTTTTATAAGCTTTTATGTTTTATTAGTCTAGATCAATTAGGCCTGCAGGAAGTCTACTAATCACTAATAACATAATTCACATTTCACAATTCAGCTTACTAGTATATTTACTTTGGTAGGTAAAATCACTATACTTGAGGTGTTTTTATTTCAGGTTTTGTTTGAGTGAACTCAGAAATATTTGTACAGCATTTTTTGTTTTCATTACATTCCGTTAGTAATATATTTTTTAATTCACGGACCATGCCCACCCCTAATATAATAGTCATACCTGCTGATTATTTTCTACTAGACCCTCCTAGATCAGAAAGAGTTGTGTACCTAGTTACCTAGACCGTCTGATTAAAAAACCTTAGTTATTCGGCTAGTACTTGACGCTAAAGAGACTCTGTGAGTAACTCAGCTGTAGTTGAATGTAAAAGTTTAAAAAACAAAAATTTGGACATTATGAGAATCAGTAGACTTAAAAGGCTTTAGCTTAAATACACACTTCTTCAAGTTTTTTATAGTTCTTATTTCTTATAGGTTAATAATTATAAATTCTCATTCAAGATGTTTTACCTTGCTATAAACTCTTTCTAGTCTTCTCTGTATTAATATACTGATTTTGATTTGAAGATTCTCAAGCACAAGATATCCTTGTTGGAATCAAGCTATGCGGCCTTACAACAAGAACTTTTGGAATGCCAGGTTCATAGTTTAAACCAGCTTCTTTTAGTGTTTACTGCTCAATTTGATCTGGGTTTCAACCTATAAGACCATCTTACAAGGAGTTACTGTAATAGGTTGAAAGGGATATGTTCATGATGAAGCTTGAACAAGCTGGCCTAGGTAACCAGTTGGGTAATGCTGACCCAAATTTTGAACAGGTTTAGCTCCTTTACTGCTTTGGCAAATATTGCGCCTCTGGGTTGGTAATTTTCTTTCTTTTTTATATCTGGAAATGCATTTAATCAAATGTCTTGGTTTCTTTCGACTAGAATTTTGACATGATGAAGAAGTATGCCTCCAAAATTCAAGAATTAGAAGGAGATTTACAGCGTATGAGGAGATTAAACCATTCTAGACATACTGTTTCTGATGACTATCTTGGATTGGATGACGAGTCTCACTCGAAAGGGTCAGCTTCTGCCGAGTCTGAGTCTGACATGGGAATCAAAGAATTGAATGGTATGTGAGATTGTGAGTCTGTTGCACATAACTTTGTGGATGTGTTTTGGTATTGAATTTTGTTTTGAGTACCATCAATGATTTGTAGAATTATCACCTATAATTGGATCAACGTTTATTTCTGCATCCCATGTTTGTTATAAAATCTCTTTGTGCAGCACCCCACGGCAACGTTTTTTGTTAGAATGTTGAGACTATAGCCAGTCATTTATCACAGCCAACAAATTCAGAAATTTTACTTCTGCACCTCATGTTTACATAGCACCCTGCTCATCGACTATTAACCATGGGATGCAAGATCTAGTTTTGATGGAAGCGTGTGGCGCAAAAACTAATTTCCCCCTCTTTTATACGACACATATAAGCAACACATGCAGTGCCAGATAATTTCATTTTTGCTTGCCCCCACCCCCCAACTAAAAATAAAAGGAAAAACTAAAGTATTATAACATGTGCCCTTGAAGGTGGAGCAGAAGTTGAGGAGAAAGAGTTGGAACATTCTTCTCTTCAAGAACAGCTTGATAGGGAACTCAAAGAACTGGACAAAAGGCTTGAACAAAAAGAGGTATTTGCACGTATCCCCTGCTAACCTGTTTGGTTGAATACTGACCAGGTTTTCACTTATCTAACATTTCTTGATGTTTATCTCCTTTTCTCAAGTTAATACACTAAAGTATCAAGGGAACTCTAGTGGGTGTCAATATGTTTTAAATGGGGTTTTCCAGATTAGTGGGTTTGCCTGTGTTGGGTAGTAATTATAAGATGTTTGTATCATTACTGGATATTTAGAAAGAATTATGCCACTGATCACTCATATTAATACACATTTTCTCATCTATAAAAGGCGGAGATGAAGAGATATACAGATGTTGTTGACACCTCTGTTCTGAAGCAACATTATGAGAAGAAAGTTCATGAGTTGGAACAAGAAAAAAAATCAATGCAGGTAAAACTGTTTCTTCTATTGTGAAATCAAATGCTTGTTTCTGTTTTTAGCCACTACAGTTCAACTCCCTTTCTTATTTCAGAAAGAAATTGAGAAACTCAAACACATACTTTCAAACTTATCATCCAACAGTGATGATAGTGCTCAAAAACTTAAAGAAGAGTATATTCAGAAGTTGAATTTTCTTGAATCTCAGGTGAGCTCGGTCTTTTCCCCCTCAGCTAATTCAAGAGTTATGGTGTTATATTAGTTTTTGAGGTTAAATATTTATAAACTGTACTTCTTCAGGTTGCTGAGTTAAAGAAAAAACAAGATGCCCAATCTCAGATCTTGAGACAGAAACAGAAGAGCGATGATGCTGCCAAACGCCTTCAGAGCGAGATACAGCGAATTAAGGCTCAAAAGGTACTAAATGATGGTGTCTAGAGATGCTTGTATTGATTACCATTAACAGAGATTGCCTACCATTCACTTTCTGCTTTTACTCTAGGTTCAATTGCAACAAACGATAAAGCAAGAATCTGAGCAATTCAGGTCATGGAAAGCATCACGAGAGAAGGAAGTCCTTCAGGTACTGTAGTTCTATGTTATCATCACTCCTTCATTTTCTCTTTTTCACTTTATTCTCATATTAGTGCTTTTATATTGCTACAGCTCTACTGAATATGACTTGTACTTTTTCATTTCTACAGCTAAAGAAGGAGGGGAGAAGAAATGAATACGAGATGCTTAAGCTGCAGGCATTTAATCGGAGGCAAAAGATGGTAGACAGCAGCTAACTACAATAATTCAATAACAATGACCAATCCTTGTGCTAAGTCATTCATGTTTGTGATACCATTTACATTATTTTTGTTTATTTACTTGTTTTTGGAACATGTGCTCACAGGTGTTGCAACGAAAAACAGAAGAAGCTGCAAATGCTACTAGGCGGCTCAAAGAGTTGCTAGAATCCCGTAAAAGAACACATGTATCTGGTAAAATCTGGCCTCATGAATGTCCTTATACATGCTCTATTAACAGTCTTGTAACTCATTGCCATTCTCCTTTATACAGGCATCAGTAATAATAGTGTCCCTGGAAGCCAGGTATTTTATTTAGTTCATTGAGTGGTGATATCATTGTTGGTAGTTACTTTTCTTAGTATTATTTAGAGTGTGAAGTGCCATAACATATTTTTTATCAAATGATTCTTTGATAGAATATACCTAATTCTATTCACTAATTTAATTCTCCCCTTCCAATTAAAGGCAGTGATGCAGGCAATCGAGCACGAGCTTGAAGTCACGGTAAGGGTACATGAAGTGCGGTCAGAGTATGAGCGGCAATCGGAAGAGTAGGTCTAATAGTTTTTACTTGTGGAACCTTATCCTTGCTTCTTAGTGTTTTGTGATTTGCTCCATCGAATTTTTCAATAAACTTATATGCATATTCAACCTTTTCTTGACTTTACTTTCTTCAGGCGAACTAAAATGATCAAGGAGTTGGAAGAGTTGAAGCAAACAAATATAAGGTCTGAATTCAATTAGTAGATATTATATATACTTTTGAAAACTCCTGCTTAATCATGTACTTTTGGGCTCATATTTTGTTTCATTGTCATTTTGCAGCGATTCCTCCCCACTGACAATGTCTCCTGGTGCTATAAGTTCAAGAATTCGGGCACTTGAGAACATGGTTGCCACTTCATCAAGCGCCCTTATTTCCATGGGAGCACACTTATCAGATGCAGAAGAGAGTGCACAACGGGAACGAGCTTATAGCGTCCGAGAACGGTTGAACCATGTCAAATCTCTCCCTGAATCGAAAGTTATAATGAACTTTTTATACGACTTGCTGTCATCTTCTAGGTAACTCTTTTTACAGTTGAAGGATCCCAGTTGCAGACAGTCCATCCTTGTTCTTCTACTACAGGGACTGGAACTAATGTTATTCTTTAATTGTATGTTTGCCTCCCACAGATGCCAGATGAGGGATAGAGAATTTGATTGCATAGAGAAAAATTCAGAAATAAGGGATCTGAAGAAAAAAGTTGTCAGCTTAGTTGAACAGCTAGAATCACAAAAAACTGAAAGGATCCGCCTGGAGAAATTGTTGGTTAGTCACCATCTGCTAAATGTGTCATTTTATTAAATTGCTACACAGGAAATTATTTTATTTTCTTTTGATTGATAACTCATATCCTATTTGTTACAGAAAGCATTTTCGAAGAACCAGGCCAGTTCTGAACCGTGCAGGCTCTCAGAAATTGGGAAAGGAGGTCATATTTATGACCTCAGACCAAAGGTATACGAAATGTCGAAATTGATCTGTATTTATGGTGTAATCAAACACAGCCCTGTTTTTTTTTCCTTTAGTTGATTATTGCGTATTTATTTTTTAACTGCGTTGTTGCAGGGAAGTCGTGGGTCGTTCATTTCCCATGGTGGCGGGCTGTTGGAAGAAGACGACATGGACACATCAGATACGGACAATGAAAAGTCAGAAGAGGGTGGGCATAAACTGCAACATGGTGGTGGGGGTGGTGAGGGTAGTGACGGCGGCAATGCATTGCCGTGCTGTTCATGCAGTCGCAAGTCATCATGCACAGCACGAAGGTGGTGCGAGTGTCGTGCCGCAGGACGGCACTGTCTTGTGTCATGTGGGGCCAGTTGGTGCAGTAACCATGAAAAACTGCAACTGCCTTCTTCGAATCAAGCAGTTGGTGGGGTTGAAGAATCTGAGAGTGAACAGAAGGATTCTACTACTTTGGCTTCTCATGGTGCCATGTTGCTCCAAACGGCGTTCTCTGATAAGTCAGCCGAGCCCAAGCACGAGGACCCAGCAGCGGAGTCTATCAGAAGAAAGCCCCTCTCTGATATCGGAAATACTCTGGTAAATTACATGCTAAGCTTTTTGGTACTTTTGTTAATATGGAGTGTAAGCCTTTTTTACCCTCCTCTTGTCTTGTTTTGAAAGTCATAGTTAAAGTTTCACTTTCTCAATAGATAAAAACATTAAGATGTCTTTACTTGAACTAATTTCTATCTTAACCACATCTAACTTTAAGAGACAGGAACAACCTTTACCAACCTTTACTATTTTTTGAATACTACAGGTAAAACCCAACGTGCCAAAACCGCCCAGAAAGACATGGCGGAAGGGCGTGAAGAAACCTTTAATTCAATTGGTTCCTGTTGGAGACCAAAGTTGTACTGAATCTGCAGGCAAACCAGATGACACAGAGAAGACGGTGACGACGGATCATCATAATCTTCCATCGAAGTTACCCCGGGCTATCACTTCCATGTTATCCGCTAGCAACACGTTGAAAGAAAGGAACGCTGTCAACAACGCTGATGCTAATTCATCTGTAGCAAATAAAGAGAATCATCGCAGTAGTGGTGTTGATGATAAAGAGAATTGCTGATTGTGAGCTATATGTGTAATTTATTGTATCCACCAGCATTTCCGATGTAATTTTATTTTATACTGACAGTGTATATCGGCCTTTTGGAAATTCTATTTCTGATTTTAGCACACCGAGTAGAACAAACATTAGATTGATCATTGATGGATGATTTCCAGGATTGGGCAAATTGGCGAGGGATAGTTGAACAACAAATGTCTGACCATGTGTGTGTGTGTCTCTTCTGTATACTGTCCGGTTTTAGTGAGCTTGAAATCCCCACAAAATAGGACTAAAATTTAATCGTGTATGAAATCAAAGATTAAGGGTTGTTTGCAAAATGGCATTTGATCCTAATTTTAAAAAGTAATTTTTTTAATGTGACGTTAGAGAAAGAGTTTAATCTCTTTCAGTAGTATTTTGAGAAAAAAATGATTTTAAAACAATAAAACTTAATACTGTTTAGTAAAAATATACCAACAGAAAAGGTATTTTAAAAGATTAGAAAAATATACGTAGTACTTATGATTCTTAAAAGTAACCAATTTATTTAATGTTAAATCGCTAAAAGATTGGTTAGTTATTAATGCTTACGTTTTACGAACTACAAGTCTACAACTGAATTTAAGCTCACGGTATATTCAAATGGGTCAAATTAAGGGTGGACCTGGGAAGACTGGGTTTGACCCGGTTAAATCAGTGTTTGTGCCGGTTTCGGATACTCAGGCGGTCCGATCCCGGTCCCCGTCCGGTTATATCTTTCTTCGCTGTCAAGATAAAAATAATTGGTCGGGACGGGACAATTGCCTGATTCGGTCCCCAAAACTCAAGCCTGGGACAGGGCCTGCCGGTTACCCGGTTGGGTATCCGGTTTTTAACCGGACCGGAGAAGCGGATTCGTTCCGTTCGAAACAATGCCAGACCCGGTTTCGGACCGGGTCCACCCATAAGTCCAATGAACATATAAAAGGAGGTTTTCCCGATATATTAATTATAAAAATTTTTAGTAATAAAAATTCATGCATAAAAATGTGAATTAGTAATATAATTATGTTCAAAGTCATATACTCCGATCCGTAGTTACTACGATGTAAACTTTGTATGTAATTATAACTAAAAGTTATTAGGTCACATTTTTGGTGAAATTTTTTCTATTCAAAATATGTAGTAGGTTTTATCAGTGCATATCCTACCTAGTATTAAGAGCCTTTTGGTAACACTGAAATTGGTTGAAACAATTGATTAAACCAGTTGAATCCGCTAAACCGTTGAAATTGATGAAATTCCGACTAAATTGGTTGAATTGACTAAATATGTTAAGTTATCGAAAAAATCATATTTAATATATATTTTATTAATAAAATGAAAAATTATATGAAAAATAGCTAAAATTGTAATTTGCAGATTCTTGAATTAATTCAGGTTAGAAAAATAACTTTAACCTTACTTATTTAGCATGCAAAAATAAAAAATTATGTGTTGAAAAGGTTAACTGACAAGGTTGATAAACTTGAGATATCAAACGAGTTTAAACTGGTTGAGAGAAAAATGATCATGAATAAATAAGCTTTCACGAAATGCAAAACGAATACTTACAGAAAAGCAACAAGAATATGTTCGCTCATAATTTACATCAGAATCTATGATGTAATTGCCAAACAAATCAAATTGGAACCGCCACTAAAACATTCCCAAACGCAATAGCAAACAACTTGGAAATAAGTTCAGAGGACGAATGATGATGATGCCAAAGTTCGTACATCATTGTTGAAGTAACAACTAAAGTCCCAAGTAATTTCAGACCACAAATACTGAATGAGACGTAGAATACAAGGCATACATGAAGAAGAAAGAAGCATTTGGTTTCTATGGGACCAATACAAGGAATACCATGTGCACCCATGCCTAAATTTGTTAGGTTGTTCCATGAGTATGACACATGAATTATTGATCTAAGAGGATGCTCATCAAATCTCTCTTGTGCTCATCACTAGTTAACAAAAATCCCTTATGTCCTTATCATCATTATCAATTCATCATCATCATCATCATCATCACAATAACTATATATATAGTGATCAAATTCCAAAGTTGAAATTCCATTTACTTTCATTGTCAAAACTCGTAATAGTTGTAATTTCAAGACTTAAGTTGAAATAGTTCAAACTTTTTATATGATGTCCCGACATAGTAGTACGTGGAAATGAATAGTCAATCTAATGGAAATTGTATGGTCAAAAATATTCTAGAACGGAGACGCATAATACTACCTCCATAACGTTCAGATCTTCCCACTTTGAAATTAAAGTGGGTGAGAATATGAATAGTGAAAGTGGTTATAAATTATTAAGAGTATGATGGAAAGATAATGAAATAATGTAGTGATGAAATGAAGAATAAATAAAAAAACAGATGTAATATTGTATGCTTTTTAAAATTATTGAGGATATGATGAAAAGATATAGAAATAAGAAGATTATTTAGATACGATTGAAAAATGAAAGTAGGAAGATTTTTATGTTACGGAGATAGTATGAACCATACAACAAAAATATTAGTCTTTGTCCCAAAAAAATTCGTGATCTACTGTTAACATGAAACCTACATGATATCGTCGGCAAAATTTATACTATGAACCATAAAATATATTACGTATAAATGTAACATAATACGGAGTATTTGTTTATGGAAGAGCGTAAAATGAAAATATAAAGATAATTATACAAGAATATAGAATACTTTATTTTGTCATTTTATCATCCCTACTTTCTTGTTTTTTATCTTTTTGTCTCATACGGAGAGTACTCAATCTTATTATCCTACTTTTTAGTCTCTCTACATTACTTATTATCCCTACTTTCTTAATCTACTTGAAAAACCTATATTTGCAACTAATAAAATAGGAAGATCAGAGTATTCTTTGTAGTCATTCAAAAAGTTAATTGAACACACAGTTAGCATGTACAAGTAATTTATGCTGCAAAGTTTTTCAGTTTTATGCTGCAATATATGCTGCATTTTGACCAGGTTTTACTCGAGTCTTTTTGTATTATTTCGTTACAAATACTCGTATCTAAACTACTCCGTAATAACTATGGAGTATATATAAGTTAAAAATAGCAATTTTGCTAATGACAAACTGCGAACACAAATGTCATTTCAATCTCTATCATGTGAGATTCTTTTGTTTGTTAATAATAATGATAGCAATAACAAGGAATCTTACAAAAACAAGTGTGATTATAATAATGACAATAACGAGTAATGTTAAGATGTCAAGTTCTACCAGATAGAAAGAGTAATTCAGATCTTAATATAGTATTTAATTCTTCCAGAAATATCCGGTGTGAGACTTTAAAAAGTAATAATAATATTTCATTCTATAACTTTTTAATTATCATAATGCTTAAAAGAATATTATTGAAGAGTAATTAAACTAAATATTTTCTACACTACATAATTATTATTACTTTGAGATAGTAATAAAGTAAATAATTTGTTTACAAAATAAGGGAAGAGTATTTTATTCAAGAACGTTCTAAGATTGTATATGAACTTTAAATATTAACATGTTCTGTAATAGGAGTATTAATTACAATAATGATCTCATTAGTACAAATAATTCATATACAAAATGTTAAGGCGGTTAAATAAATCTAATTACAATTACAATGGTTAACAAAGTGTAAGGTCTCCGGCCATTTAATATTTACAAAAACTTCTAGTCTAATAAGCGTTAAAAGATGTTTTTACTTGAAATTACGGAGTACTTCTTTTTCAAATCAACAGACTAGATTAGACCAAATCAAACCAATTCAGACTTAAAAGCTCAATCCATAACATACCAGATCAGATTTAAATAGGGATAAGGGTCAGTTTGGTCCTCGAAGTTGCAAAAAAGTAGTCAAATAAGTCCTTATATAGAAGATTCTGTCCGGAAGTGTCATTTGAGGTGGCTCCCGGTGGAATATTTTGATGAATATTTTTGAGC
Source organism: Cuscuta epithymum (assembly GCA_945859915.1). NCBI lineage: Eukaryota > Viridiplantae > Streptophyta > Magnoliopsida > Solanales > Convolvulaceae > Cuscuta > Cuscuta epithymum. The sequence continues at coordinate 1,815,342 of CAMAPF010000012.1, read as the reverse complement.
ATCTTATTCATTAAGTCTAGTTTACTCATATCAAATTTCAGATAAAAATTCAATCAGGAAGACATTGAAATGAATTCTTGAAGATAATTGTGCCATTAAAAGCGTAGTTATCTTCAAGAATTCATTTGAATGTTTTCCCGATTGAATGTTTAGATGAAATTTGGTATGAGTAAACTAGACTTAATGAATAAGATGCTTAAAAAAATATCAAAAAATTTCACCGGGAGCCACCTCAAATGGCACGTCCGGACATAATCTTCTATATAAGGACTTATTTTACACTTATTTTACAAGTTCGAGTACCAAACTGACCCTTTACTCGATTTAAATAGGTCACACCAAACCGGATTTCTGCAGTCAACAAATACGCATACACCGCACCTCTACCGGATCTGACTAAGGTGCTGTTCTGTTCGTCTTATTCTTATTACTTATTACTTATTCTTATTTTATTCAGATCAGATCAGATCAGATCAGAAAAATTCAGATCAGATCAGATCAGATCAGAAAAATTCAGATCAGATCAGATCAGATCAGAAAGATTCAGATCAGATCAGATCAGATCAGAAAGATTCAGATCAGACCAGAAAGATTCAGATCAGATCAGATCAGAAACATTCAGATCAGATCAGAAACATTCAGATCAGATCAGAAACATTCAGATCAGATCAGAAAAGTTCAAACATGATTTATCACTTTTATTATTATATTAATTATTATTATTAATATTGTTATTACTATTATTATTATTATTATATAATTATTATTAATAATATTAATAATAATATGATAAAAAAAATAAGATATTAATAATAGTTATAATATTTTAATATAATAATAGTAATATAAATGCAATTATTAAGAAGACTATTATTATTATTATTACAATATAATAATAATAATATGATTAATGTTATTATAATATTATATTTTAATTATATGTAATTATAATTATAATTACAATTAAAACTCTTATAATTATAAGTATAATCAATTATAATTATTATAATTATATCTATAATTAATTATAACTATAATTATAATTAGTTATAATTATAATAATAATAATTATAATTAAAATCATAATTATAATTATGATTATAATTATAATTATAATATAATATTATAATAATATAATACTAATTATAATAATAATCATATTATTATTATATTATTTTAATAATAATATTAATATAATAATATCTTTATAATAATATTAATTGCATTTATATTACTATTATTATATTATAATATTATAATTAATTTTAATATAATTATATTTATTATTAATTATAATTATAATAAATATAATTATACTTATAATTATATTATAATTATAATTTATGATTATAATTATTATTTTTATTATAATTATTAATATTATTATTATTATTATTACTATTGTAATTATTTTACGGAGTAATTTTACGGAGTAATTATAATAATATTGATAACTATAGTTACAATTATAGAGATAAATATTGTAATTATAATTACAATTATAATTATATAAGTAATTATAATTAAAAATATAATTACAATTATAATTATATCTATATTTATAATTAGTGTAATAGGTATAAATTTTTTCATTTTAAATTTAATTTTAATTATTATTATTATTATTATTATTATTATAGTTACGATTATGATTATAATTTTATTTAAATTATATTTGTAATTGCAATTATAATAATTATAATTATAATTATAATCATAGAAATATTCAAATCAGATCAGATCAGAAAGATTCAGATCAGATCAGAAGGATTCAGATCAGATCAGAAGGATTCAGATCAGATCAGAAACATTCAGATCAGATCAGACCAGATCAGAAACATTCAGATCAGATCAGAAAGATTCAGATCAGATCAGATCAGATCAGAAAGATTCAGATCAGATCAGATCAGATCAGAAAGATTCAGATCAGATCAGATCAGATCAGAAAAATTCAGATCAGATCAGATCAGAACTTAAAAAATTCAGATCAGAAACATTCAGATCAGGCGAAGAGAACAGCTTCTAATTAAACCACGCTTAAACTGAACAAGATCAGACTAGACAACAATAAATTTGAGCTAATTAAAAACATTTAAATTTTGAAAATCTATTTCATGAAACAGTCCTATAGCCACGTTATTCATTTGAGTAGTTTGAACAAATTAAAGAGGGAAGATGATAGAGAGCAGCAATTGGGTCGTTCAATTCAACTTTATCAAAGCTCAAATAGACAATATATCGAAAGCTGCAATTGAATCTTTTTCATGGGATGACTGTTGTTTTCTGTGTATATACGCAGCAAATCAAAGAAGAAAGATCAAATAATAGGTTTTGTTATTCTCTGTTAATCGAAGGTGTCTCCACCTTTTATACAAGAGTCATACTCTGCCATTTGGTAGGCGGTGGCTATAATCTAGGAATAAAATCAAAGGAAACCTAAAATAAAGAGTCCAAGAATCAAGCAAATACACAAACTGATTTTTGCCCATAAATAGTTAACGCCCCAATACCCCCCCTCAAGTTGGAGCATGGGGATTTAAAATGCCCAACTTGCGTAAAAGAGTGTGAAACTGAGTTTTCCCAAGAGCCTTGGTGAAAATATCAGCAAGTTGCATGGTTGTAGGAACATAATGAGGTGCAATGAGTTGAGCTTGAACGGCATCACGGACAAAATGACAGTCCACTTCAATATGTTTAGTTCGTTCATGGAACACTGGATTATTTGCAATATGAAGTGCAGACTGACTATCACAGTAGAGCGGTATGGCTTGAGGATGGTGAATACCCAAGCTCAAAAGTAACGCTTTCAACCATTTAAGTTCACATGTGGCAGATGCCATAGAGCGATATTCAGCTTCAGCTGATGAGCGGGCGACTGTAGATTGTTTCTTGGCTTTCCAAGAAATTGCAGAGTGTCCAAGAAACACTAACCAACCAGAAATAGACCGCCTAGTAACAGGACATGCGGCCCAGTCAGAGTCGCACCAACCAACCAGGGTAAGATCACTATCAGCTCGTAAGAGAATACCTTGTCCAGGAGAGCCTTTGAGATATCGGACTACCCGCAAAGCTGCAGACCAATGCTCTGTCAGGGGTTTTTGCATGAATTGGGACAAGATATGCACAGAGTAAGTAATATCAGGACGAGTGACCGCCAAGTAAATAAGGCGACCAACCAACCGCCGATATGGTTCGGGATCGGCCAGTGGTGCCCCTGTTGCATGGCCGAGACCATGATTCTGCTCTATTGGAAATGTAGCCGGCTTAGCTCCCAAAAGACCAGTTTCAGTGATAATATCCAGAGCATATTTTCTTTGAGTAAGGAAAATCCCAGTAGAACTGCGAGCCACCTCAATGCCAAGAAAGTATTTAAGCTTTCCCAAATCCTTCATGTGAAAACAAGAATTAAGATATGATTTGAACCGAGAAATGGCATCGCTGTTATTTCCAGCAATAAGAAGGTCATCAACATAGACCAAAATGTTGAGTTGAGTTTCTCCACGAGTCAATGTAAACAAGGAATAATCAGCATATGACTGGAGAAAACCGTAGGTTTTAAGAGCCGTGACTAGTTTTGCGAACCAACATCGGGGTGCTTGCTTAAGTCCGTATAGAGATTTGTGAAGACGGCAGACCAAAGTCGGGTCCTGAGTGCGATAGCCTGGTGGAATAGTCATGTAGACTTCCTCATTTAAGTCACCATGCAGAAATGCATTATGAACATCCATCTGGTGCAATTCCCAATTCTTACATGCAGCAATAGCTAAAAATGCCCGAACGGTCACCATTTTGGCAACGGGGGCAAATGTCTCCGTATAATCGAGACCAGCAACCTGACGGTTCCCAAAAATAACAAGACGAGCCTTTAGACGTTCAATGCTACCGTTAGGGCTGTGCAAGATCCGGCTCAAACCGGCAAACCGGACCGGAACCGGACCGGTTAAACCGGATCCGGACCGGACCGGTATGTAATCCGGTCCGGTTTTCGGTTTAGGAATTTCAGGAAACCGGTTACCGGTCCGGGTCCGGTTAATAACCGGATAGAATCCGGTTTGGACCGGAAATAACCGGTATGCATAAAGTACTTAGCATTCGCTTAGGACTGTGCAAATCATAATACACTCAACGTCCAAACTCCAAAGAGCCAGTGTACTAAATTACTAATCGCAAATTCACAATAGCCCTAATTCCGAAGAGTCAAAGATCCGTTCATCTTCTCCGATCCAGCCGGCCTGGAACACCACCGCTCACTGGTAGAAATCCAGGTCAGTGGCCTGAAGTTGGCGCACCACAGACCACAGTCTGCTCCTCTCACTCCTCTTCACCTATCCGTTGAGTACTCCGTTTCTTCACAATCTGCTGCGGTGAGCAGCGAAGAGGACTGCGGTTAGTCCCAGACTCCCGGTCAATCCGATTCTCTGATTCAAGGTAACTCCAATTCTGTCTATACTTAGTTAAATATATAATATAACTACTGTTTCTTCACCTACTGTTTTTTCCATATATTTGTGAATACTTTGTTAAATATATTGTAAAATATATTCACTACTGTTTTTTCCATGAAAAGTGTTTTTTCCATTTGAAAATTTGTGAAAGATTCAATGCATAAGTAAGTAATTAAAATTATATGAAAAAATTCGTTAATTGAAAAAAAATTACATGTGAGTAAATAAACTTATAAGAGGGATGTGGCTAAGTTAGGGCAGTCTGCACTTTACAAACTAGTTTTTTTACGTTCTTGGGTTGATGCCTATTATATGTAATATACAATTTGTACATAGTAACATTGATTTTTGTGGATTTTGTAACTTTATGTATATAGTATTCTGTGTTAAATTTTAATATCCAAAGTGGCACATGTTTGGTTCACCAAAAGGGCAACAAAATTTCATCATTGCTGGCTTTGTTGCCCCAGAGTCCCAGACAAATATTCTGTGTATATAAACCAAAGTGGCATTAAAATGCTAATAGTTGTTTAGTTGTGGAAGACACGGATTGCTAATATAGATTTTAAAATGCTAAATTGCTAATATAGATTTTGTGTGATTATGTAGATGTGGAAGACATGGATAGCTTTATGGAGGAAGTTGTTTATGTGACTTGAATATGAAGAGTGGAATTCTATATCTACAATGTCAAAGTCTAAATACTTTGTGTTGAAGTGGAGTTTTTTGTGAACTTTTTGAACTATTTATATTTCAAACTGTCACAGTCTAAATACTTTGATGAAGTTGTTTATTGTGAACTTTTTGAACTATTTATATTTTGCTGTTGAATTTTTATGTTGAATTTTTGTTGTTGTTGATCATTGCTTTTTAATACCGGTTGTTGGCTTGCTGCTATCAAACGGTTGTTGAATGTGAACAGTCAAAGACTCAGAATGTCCATGAAAACACTCGAGCAATCCTATTTAGTACCGCTTTTTGCACATTCCAATTTCCAGATTATACTTAGTTTGGCACAAGCAAAATTGCAGGTTGTTTGTATAGTACCGGTTTTCCGGACCGGTCCGGTTTTTAACCGGATTGGACCGGTCCGGTTCCGGCTAAAACCGGATATAATCCGGACCGGTTTTCGGTTCCCTAATTATTCAAGAACCGGTTCCGGTTCCGGACCGGTTCCGGACCGGTCCGGTCCGGTTTTGACCCGGTGCACAGCCCTAGCTACCGTCAGATTTATGTTTAATTTTATAGACCCATCTACACCCCAGTGCCCGTTTGCCGGGAGGTAGTGTAACCAGACTCCAAGTAGCATTCTTTTCGAGAGCTTGAATCTCAGCACGCATGGCAGTCCGCCACCCTTCATCTTTGACAGCCTCTTGGAAAGAATGTGGTTCCGTTATAGAGTGTAAAGCTGCCAAGTAAGCTTGATGTTTGGGAGAAAAAGCATCACAAGTAATATAATGAGTTATAGGGAACGGCGTACCTGAAGAGGGTGATGGAGCAGAATGAACAGGGAATGGACTGTTTTTTATTACTGTATGTGTAACGTAGTCCTTGAGTCGGACCGAGGGAGTCTTATGCCTTTGTCCTCGGCCCAAGACTAGCTCCTGGTGTTCACTAGTGTTTTCAGGTTCAGTAGCTTCCATGGAAGGAGTAACAATAGTATCTGTGGGTCCAGTGGCAGGGGAGTCCGAACCGGTGATTCCAGCAGGAGTTCACTTGAAGTTAAATGCCACATCTCTATCGTATTATTAAGAGCAACACACGTGATTTAGTACACTTTTCAATCAATGATTCGACTTGCTGAGAATCACTTTTGCATAATTGCATAAACAATGCAACCAATAAAAGATATTATTAAAGAGAAAATTAATACCGGGTAATGAATAGTGTGAAAAAATAAGTGAGATAGCGCCAAAAATATGAAAAGGAAGATAACAAACAAATAATAAGGATAATATCATAATTTTAAAGGAAAAACTTACCAACAGTAAAATACGTGTAACAAACTTTTAAATATATTCCAAAAAGGAAATCATAACTAATTTTAACAAGATAGGTTGAGTTAATATTAATATTCCAACTTCTGAGCTAAATTTCAACTAACTTCACTAGTGTACTGTGGTTAAGTTTGAAAAAACAAGATGAAGCTATATATTGTCTATGATCTGATTTAGTGATTATTGTCTGAAGTTAGATAAAAAGTTGTTGAAATTGAAATTTTACCTCAATGAAGTAGACTTGTTTGATGACATAGCATAAGCTCTGATCTAAAAATCGGTCTAGGCGTCCGACTAGTCCCCGCCTAGGCGCTAGGCGGTGGTCGGGCGCCCTGATTTTCGTCTAGGCGCTCCGACTAATGGGTTTGCCGTCTAGGTGAATTAGTCGGCCGCCTATGACGCCTAGTTGCCCGCCTAGAGCGCCTAATCAGCCGTCTAGGCTGTCTAGATTCGCCAGACATTATTACTTTACTTTTTAATTTCAGTTTTCTAAACGATATACGTACTTTAGCGTTAGCCATGGATATAAAGAACTGAAGTTGTAAATTAAGATAGCTATATATGTTTCTATATATACCTAAAGTTCATCATTATTTATATTTATAACACAATGAAGTTAAGTGCTTAGTTATCATATACTACGTATGAATTATGATTAAATGTGATAATTCTATCATTCATGTTTGTTAATGTATATGCATATATGTATTTATACACACAAAAATACAATACTACTTATCATATTTATGCAAAAATATAGATAAAAATGCAATTTCTTTGTCTCCGACTAGTCCCCGACTAGGCGCCCGCCGAACCGCTAGGCGCTGGATTGGCGCTTGACTAGCGCCTAACGTCTTTTAGAACATTGAGCATAAGTAAGTAAAGTAACGACTAAAATGTAGAACTAGCATAAAAGTAAATGTTACTCCGTATAATATACTCCGTAACAAGATAAAATTTGAAAAACGAAAGTGTAAAGTCAATCTACAGAAGCTTGCGATAAATTAAAGTGCTAAATTGAAATGTTACAATTAGTAACGATTCAAATGAGCTGATTAATTTTAAATCCAGTCAATATCAACATGACGGGTTAAGTATCAAAGGTAGTAGGTGTAAAATATTTAGAGTAATAAACTTAGAAAGAAGCTGAGGCAAATCTTGAGTAAGAAAATTGTGTAATAAATATATATGCAGAGTAACAGTACAATAAATTTTCAAGCCCTTCCTCACGGGAAAATGTGGCTATTTATAAGCAAAAATAACAAGCTTGGTCTTAAGCTCAAAACGCTAAGCTAGTGAGGGAGCTACATGTGTCGCAAAAGTACTTGGGGAACACGTCAATTCATGCCATGCTGATGCGGTGTCAACCTTGAAAATAGACCCAATGATGTTATTGAGATGCTAAGACCTAAGCCTGTGACGTCTGTGTGAGCAACGGTGACGTAAACCCTGGATATGCAAATGTCTGGAACGTCCGAAAAATTACCAAGCATGAAATCGCTACCTAGCTGAGATGGATTAGGTTCGCTCAACCTCGTCTGACACAACGGTGCAATCGTCGGGTTCTACCATGTTGGATCGAGTAGCTTGGTCCGGAGCAGAATGGACTTGCTATCGAAGAGCTGGTTTATGACGAGATCTCGACCTCGACATAGGGCCTCAACCTGCTAGGTGGAGAACTAGGGCTGTTATCCAGGATCATTTGGTGTGGATCCCTGAAATATATACACTCAATCACAATCATTCATTCGAACAAGGTACTCGTCAATTTATGTATCTTGTTTGATAAATGTTTATCTTTATGTATTCTATAACTACTGAAATCTGATCTAGTCTAATTTGGTCTAATTCAATTTGATATGGTCTGGAGAAATAAATTCACATTAAAACATGTGTAGTGTGAATGTATTGTCATTGTTTATTTCCCTAATTATTACAGTATAAATTACTCCGTAATAACTAATTAACTAATATGCTTACAAAAAATGAAGGTGAGATCTCCTGAAAATCGTAGTACTCCTCAATAATTACGGAGTGTACAATTCAACCCCGTAATATCTGGTCTCGGTAAGGAGTTCAGGTTTCTGTGAAGTTCTGAATAAGCATTCATCGCCCCGCCCGCTTCATCCCAATCCTTTAACCTTTCTCTTCACTTCTCCGCTCTCTTCTAATTTTCAGTTTCCTCTCTTTTAGAAGCACCAAATCCGATCCCCGTTTAGGTAAATGTGTGAGCGCTTAGCACTTCCTCTCTTCATTCTCCATTTTTTCCCGTAAAGGTTATTTCGTTCGCACACGATTTCCTGTTTTCCGGTGGCTACCGTTTGAATTAGCATATGTTATTAAGGAAAAGTACTGTGATTGTTTTGTAAAACCCAGGTTGGAGATTTTATCGTTTTTTATAAAAAAGTTTTTGTTGCATCTGTCTATATTTCTGTCTACCATTCTACCTCTTGTACATACATATTATCTACTTTACTATCTCTTGTTTTCTTGTTGGCTAATATTTTAATGGTAAAACGGATTTAATTCCTTCATGGGCTAAAATTCGTGGTTAATTAATATCTTTTCCACTGAAAAGGGAGCTGTGTCGAGTTATCTAGCTAATGCTTCGTCAAATTGTGAGAAACATGCCTTGTGATTAGAAAAGCTAAATAAAAAAAGAAATTTCGATTTGTGCTTTATTTCACAAGAAAGAGATATTTTTGGTCAACATTTAGGCCCTTGTTTTCCATCTTCTGCCATGTTTTATGGTGATGCTTATTTTGCCGTAGTTTTGTACTTTTAGGGCCAAGTTGGATGCATTTGACTTATAACAGTAAATGGTATGTATTTCCTTGAATGAAGTTGGAGCTTTTGTCAAGTAGCATTTGGGCCCTTTGATCTACCCCTCCTTATGTTTATTCCCGCAATCCTGCCCACTCCCACCCCACCAATGATTCATGCTTGGTTTCTGCTTCAATGTATTTAGTCATGGTGTGCTTGGTCTGTAACTATGTTTTTTTTCTTTCTTTTTGGTATAGCACAAAGGAATGCCATTTCTCTCTCTAATCTAAATTATTAATTTCTTGGATCAGGGAAAAGAATCTTTTGATTGATTTAGCCATCTTAAGTTGAGTTTTAATTCTTTTTGAACACTGAGAATTGGATTTGGGGTTCTCTATTGAGAATGGCTATAGCATTCACCTCTTTGTCTTGGTGGCCATGGAGTGGGAAACACCAAGAACCCAAATTTACTTTAAGTCCATTGCCTGAATCTGGACTGTGGGAATCAGATAAAGTGAAGTTTCCTCTTGACCGTAGACAATATACTTCTAGAAGGGTCAAGAGAAAATGGAGCAGCAGAGAGGAGAGGAAGATTGACAAAGAGTATGATATTGTTCTTGTTCCATCTGACGGTGGGTGTGTGTCTGGGTCTGAGTCTGATGATTCTGATTGGTCAATTGGATGGATGGAACCTCACGGTTCTGGGTTTCAAGGTGATGATGAATCAGATGATAGCTTTGCTGTGTTGGTGCCTTGCTATGGGCATGCTGAGAATTTCGCAAATAATTTGCAAGATCAGTTTCTGAGCACCGTTCGGAACATTCCAGATATTTATGCCACAGGTAAAAAAGGAACTATGTGACTGCCTCTCTTATGATTTGTTGCAATATTTGCTTTCATTCAATTTTCATCTCTTATTGGTATATATGACACAATTCATATAATGATTTTACCAAGTGGCGAATATCAAGTTAGTTATAGATGAATAAAAACACCTAAATATTATGCTTAAAAAAGCTTACATTTGCATTTAGTGATTTAGGTCATATTAAGAGAATACATATTTAGGAATTGTAAGTCTATCTTTGACAATGCATGCTGAATAAGAGGGACTCCATGATAATTACTTGGCTAAGCTTGAATTTCATAGAAAAAGACTGATTTGTACCTGAAATAATTGATGAAATCTATATTTTCCTATCAAAGGCATCTCTTTTGCTTCTGATAAGTCAATACCTAATATAACACACACAAGTAAAATCATATATATGTGGCTTCAGTACAAAATCATTGTCTGTAGGGTATTACACAAGTGTTCAATTCTTAAGAGATTGGCTCTAGTCAAGTAATAACCACTCCCAAAATTAGATTCCTTATGGAGTCAAATGATGTTACCACCACCACCCATTCTTATAGTGAGTTGGCCTGACTATGACACTGGATGGTGATAATGGTGTCCAAGTAAGCTATCTAGTTCTAAATAAGGGAGACGAATCACGAACATGGTTCCTTAAGGGTTTGTTTGGTTCAGGGATTTCGGAAGAGAGGGAAAGGGAAGACCAACACATTTTTAAATTATTTCTACATTCAGATCATCACAAATAAAGCCAAGATAAAAAACTGTATATAAATGCATGATCTAACCAATAATATATATCATCACTATTATCATCATTACTCCAGTGCCGCAAAGGCTCCCCCTACGGTCGGGTAGGGGGTCAGATGTACGCAACCTTGCAACTACCAACCTTACCCCTGTATTAAAGCATAGGGAATGTTTCCGGATGACCCAAAGTGAGAATCGCTTCGAAAATTGCATGGACAGACTGATGCTTCATAACAAAGAAGCACAAACAGCTTAGTGAGTCATTTTGCTTTATTCCATCATATTCCTAAGCCAAAAAATAATTCGTAGTCTATTACTAACAAAAAGAGAAACATTAGTATGATGCAGAGCCTCTGAACCAAACACAACATCCAAGCCTTAGTCCCAAAAGAGTTTGGGATCAGCTAACATGATTCAAGACATAAAATCAGAGCTAAGAAGATAAGAAAGATCAAAAGATAAGATAAGATAAGAAAGATACAAAAACATATGAAAGGCAGAACAACAACAACAACATAATTAAGGTAAGATAAAGATAAAAATGATAAGATAAAAGGAATAAACAAAAAGATAAAAAGGATAAAAGGACAAAGAACGATAAAGAAGATAAAAAGATAAAAGGATAAAAATGATATTAAGAGATCAAGCATTCAAGCCCCTGAACCAAACAAGCCTTAAAATTACTCCTGAGTATGAATGATTTTCCCAAAATTACCTCTTTCTTTTTATTTTTTTATAAGATTGAAAGTGATATCATGAACTTTAGGTTTAATTTGCAGAGAGCAAGACATATATGGAGCAGTGGCTTTCTTCACTTCAGAATGTTTGACATCTTGTGGCACCAGTCCTTACATGATGCTTGTATTACTCTTTATTACTATGGGTGTATGTAGTAAAAGCTCGTTTGTTAAACATAAATGTGAATGAACAAGAAAAAGGAGGGTGATCAAGGTAAGACATGAGAAGAGGTGGAGGAAGATTGTGGTTACTATGATGCTTACACGCTGGTGAGTCAAAAGTGGGGGGAAATGAAGAATGCAATATTTATGGTGGCATTTATGGTTCTTGTGTCTTGCTATCTAAGCTTAGGCATAGAAAATGCTTACAACATTCTTTGGAGTATATATTATTGTGGGATAGATGTTGTTTGGTTCTTTATTATTATTATTATTATTAAGGCTGTTGTAAGTAGCTCTCAGTATGGAAATATGGATTGTTAATAATGATACTCTATTGTAAATAACTGGATAATGTCTGTTTTCACTGGTGATGCAAATTAAATAGTTCTGTTCTGTTGGTTAAATAGTGAGTACCTGGTCCATGCCTTCCTCCTGTGTTTTCCTCGTGTGTAGGCCATTTTTTGTATTAACCCTTTCCTGCTATGTTTTTTGGGTTTTTTTATTACAAAAATATCACCAAAATAAAACTTATTTATACAAATATGACTAAGAGTTACTATAATGTAATATGATGGTAACTTGAGAGAGCAAGATGAATATGTCTTTCATCTTGCTTGCTTTCAAGAATAACTATTTAAGAAAATGTGAATATATTAGAATTGTATGGTTGTAGTTGGGTAAGAAAAAGGAAAATGAATACTAACCACACCAAACTTTCCAAAAAAAATGAGAATTTGTTTGTTAACAACCCAAAAAGGTAAGTGAGAATAATTTTTAGAAGCGAGTTGGGTTGAAAATGATAATCTTTTTTATGTACAATTTACAAACAAGTTACTCACTCCGCCCATAATGTAAGATACGCATGAATTTAATAAATGTAAGAAAATAAAGTGAACATTTGACAATTCCAACATTGAAAAAAGCATGACAGTCCACCGAAAGTAAAGGATGAAATTATAAGTAACCATATAAAGTGGGGGGAAACAAAAAAATTAGCATGATGACATGATCCAATGCAGGAAAGTTTTTTTTTTGGAGAAATAAAAAAAGAAAGTGCATCTTACTCAATCATTGAGTATATGTTAAGTTTAATTTGTAAAGTTTTTAATTTTATCATTTACACGGAGTATCATTTGTACGTGATTACTTTAAGCTTCGAATTAGATATATGAAACCAATTTTACGTAATTAGATAAATTGAACGGCCTGTCAAGATAAAGTTCCCAAAACTATTCTTGTGTTTATTTGATTTATAATTCTACTAAACATGTGTACCCTTACATTGTTACTCTTACAGACCTACTTACTGTTGATACTGAGATGTGTGATTATAAAGAACTAGTTTTGTGTCGCGCGTTGCGCGATAGCGTAATGCCCAATATTTTTTTTTACCTAAGTTAAACATTATGTTTTTTTTTTCATTTGGTTCTCTTGCTGCATTTGAATTTCACACTTGTTTTGGTAGCTTCAACGTTAATTATTTAAATAGATTGTATAAGTGAAAATTCTCAAAATAAGAGTAAAAATGTTTTGAAATTCTTAAATAGGACATTCATATTTTTATTTTCTAAATATGAGTAATTACTGCAAAAGTTGAAAAATATTGTCATGCTTATAGTATGGAAATGATAAAACATGATAGTAATTACTCTTATTTAGGAAATAAAAACATTATAGTTATAATTTGGAATTCACAAACGTTTTACTCCTATTTAGGGCAATTTTTGTTGTATAATTCAAACATAAACTTGGAATACCCCATTTCAAAGGAAATTACTAATAGATACCTCAAACTTATGAAAGGTAATTAAATTTGGAACTCGTTCATTTATGAGTAGCTTAAAAATAAGAGCGCCCTATAAGTCATTTATTTATAACTTATATATTCTGTATCAAAATAAGTGTCAATTTTTTCATTTTTTGGAAGTAACAAATGAATGTCACATTTTTATTTTATAAAGAGATCCACCCCAAAAGCAACTACATTACACTTTAATGAAGTAAACAGTGCTTGTACAGTATAAAAAATCTCCTACTTTTTTTAGGAAAATGTACAATAAATGTATAAATTATCATAAACTACGCGAAAACATATTAAAACACCTATTTACGTTACAAAGGGAGTATATAAAAATTAGCAACATAGGAGAAAACTTTGAGTATTAGAGTCCGTTTGGTAGCACGAAAATCGGCTGTTTTGGCTGATTCTGCTGAAATTTATGAAATTCTGGCTGCATTGGCTGATTCTGCTGATTCAAGAAAAAATTATTTTTAAAAATTATTTTATTAATAAAATAAAGAAAAAATTATATGTAAAAATAGCTAAAATTGTCATCTACAGTAACTTCAGCCAATACAGCCAGAAAAGTAACTCCAACCTTACTTTCTCTGCTTATTACACAATTCAGCGTGCAAAAGCAAAAATTACGTGTTTGGTGAAAAATTTGGCTGATAAGCCTGATAAGACGAAAAAGAGGGCTACCAAACGGCCTCTTAGAAGAAAAACCCACACCTACCAAATAACAAAGTGGACAAATTAATACGGAGCATGCAACTCCCTTTCTTTCTAAAGGAGTTCAATCGTCACAATAAAAGCTAACGGAGTATGTAATTAATAAACACTAATAATCAATTGGAAAAATTGATAAGATTAATCTCACATTTCACTCGTCTTCTCATAATAATCTTATCTTTACATAATCCCAAAATAATTCCAACTTTGCACCACATCTTCTTTCATTGGACCCTGACCAAGTTTTTTACCTTTGAAAATCTTATATAAATAATCTCACATTTATAAAGATATAATATAAAAGTGAAAGGTGAGATTGTTTATATGATTTTCACAAAAAGAGTAAAAAACATGGTCAGGGTCCAATGAAAGAAGATGTGGTGCAAAAGTTGGATTATTCTGGGATTACCTAAAGGTGAGATTATTATGAGAAGACCAACGAAAGTTTGGATTACTTTTGTCAATTTTTCCTAAACAATTTAGAGTGAGTGAAAATTGGAGCAGACAAACAAAAACGGAGAAATGGAGTTAAAGTTAACGGAGATAGTGTCATAATTGGGTAAAGAAATGGTTGTACAATAATTTAAGCATACAGATCAAGTTAATATTGCTTTGATGTTACACCAACATTTTTTTCATTCCTAAAACACCCTAACCTTCATTGGTGTTTATAAGATTTTAGATTAGGAGTAGGAGGTTGGGAAGAAGCACTTATTTTACCGTGCTTTGCCCTAAATTAGGGTTGGTTTGCAACTCCTTTTAAAAAAACACTTCTCAGCTTCTGACTTTAAAAAAGCATTTATTTTTCCAAATACTACAACTTTTATTTTTCTCGGCTTCCGCGTCAAAAGTGCTTTTACTTTTTCTATTACACAAAAAGCACTTATTTTACCAAACACTACCCACTTTTACTTTTCAAAATCATTTTTTTCTCAAACACTATCAACTTTTATTTAATCACTTCTCCCCATTTCACTAAAAAAAGCACTTTTTTAAAAGAAGAAGCTGTTGCAAACAGACCCTTAGTCAACTTCAAAATGAGATTTGACTTTCAAATCAAAGACAAAAATTGCACAAGGTCCTTGGGGTACATATAGAGCAAACTTAGAAAACTAAATTATACTCCAGAATCCAGATGTTCCCTAAGCTCGCGTTAAAAAATAAAGATCATCCTATATATAAAGCAAGAAAGAATGATCTACATATAATTCCTATGGTTTTTTCAAAAAAGTGACCAAATCATTTTGTCTCCTGCACCAGCCTCCTGGTCCTCCCAACTGTTACTACCACAGACGACCTCCTAAACACATCGTAGGAAAAATCATTGCTAGTTACTTGTAATATGAAATCACTGACAGTAACATAGAATGCCATATAATTAAGATTAAGAATGTTTTTCAAGTCACCATTTGTACCTATATGCTATTTTAGTGATATTGGGGGGATACACCCCATTAACATAATCACATACGGAGCATATGATATTTTACATCAGTTTATCCGAAGTCCAAACTAAACTCAAGCCAACAGTATCAACAAGGCAGGGCTTACCTCATTCACTAACATATGAAATATAATCAGGTAAGTTAGGTAACGACAAAATGGCTCTTTGTTTACAAAGGGAGATGGGGGCTACAGGTAAAACAGTGTTCTTAGTTATAACTACACATCATCCAGAAACGGTGAACAAAAGAGAGTGAGATGGCAGGGGGAAAGGAGAGTTTGGTGGGTAACGAAGAGGGGTCAAGAATCAAACAATACATACAATTTTGGGTATCAAGTCACCACCTGCTTCTCATCCACATCCAAACTCGGTGATGTATCTTTTTGATTTACATCTGCACTCTGGTTTTCACCAACATGGTTCTCAACTGTGCTTTTACACTCAACTTCACCCTGCTTCCCATCATTCTCATCACTCCTTGATGATGTGTCAATTTGCTTTTCTTGAAAACAGACACTAGCAGCGCCACTAGTTGAAGCAGAAGCAGAAGCAGAAGCAGCCTTGTTTTTGTCTTCAGAACCATTACAATGATTCAGTGCCCGGATTTCTTCAACGGGCTTTTCCATTACGTTTCCTAAGGCAGGGATGCATGAATCTCCCACAGCTTTGGAGTCAATCACGGCTACCCGAGTAGAGCTTGAGCTGTTAGGCACCACATTGGAGGTGGTAATAGCTGAATCTTCAACGTTTTTCGGGTTTATACCGTTTGACACTTCAGCTGAAGCTTTGGGTCCCGAGACAGTGGTACTGGTGGCTGAATTTGTCTGACCAACGGGCAGATATGCAGGTTTGCCAGTCCGTGTGGCGTTTGGCATCGTTTTAGAATGAGACAACAAGCCAGTACGAATGAAGTGCACATTACTTGGCAATGCGTTTGGGCCGGATGGTTTGACCATCTGGGCTCCTCCACTAGGCATTATCCGGACGGCATTCTTAGACTGTGCAGCCTTAAGCAAGGATGCGGCATCCGAAGGGGTAGCAATGCGGGCCCCGGCGGCAACTGCGGCTGCTTTAACCATTGAGTCTGGGCTTGGAGTTGTTGGTTTTGAGAGAACCCGTGGTTTTTGGAGTAGCGCCATTCCTGGTTTCTGTGCCACCATTGCAGGTTCTTGTTGAGCAGGAGGCTTACCATTAGCAGTAGCAGCAGGAGGTTTACCATTAGCAGCAGCAGCAGGATGTTTACCATTAGCAGCATTTGACCCTGCTCTTTGAATAATACTAACATGGATTACACAAATATTTTCACAAATTCGATCAAGCTATGTGGGGGATGGGTAAAGAGTCAATTTTGTAAGAAATCTTAGTCAATTTGGAGAATTACCACTACTGATCGAACAAGCAGCTTTTAGACTATCGCCTATTGGCATATCCAGAGCCAGAGACATTGCCCTGCGAGCTGCTAATTGAGCCTCTGAAAGTTGAGAGCTGTTGTTCCCAACCGTGGTGCCTTGCCGCTTCCTAATAATGGCCCACCTCTGTACAAATTGGAACAAATTAAATAACAATGTAAACAAACAAATAAGCTAAAGTAAATAACATGGCTATTATATGACTCATACAATATGAGAAAATGAATCTTGGTGATGATAATCATGTTCGCAGTAAAAATGTCTTTTATGGGGGAAAAGAGAAAGCTTGCATTATGAAATTCTGATCCGTTGCCGGGATTTGAACCCGGAAAACCTGGGCAAGACCCAGACATTTTAACCATACAAAATAACAACGGACATTCATAAGTTACCTGTAACCAAATCTTTAATTAACACGCTTCTAATGTGTAAATAGAGTTAACAGTTGAAAGTGGATGCCAAAGTAATAAATTTGAATGGTTTAGCAACAGCGATGGGCAAGTCAAAATGATAATTTCAGTAACTCTAAAATGACCAATGTTGTTACTGAAGATTGATTAGTCAGGGTTTCTTATTACAGTACTCAAATGTCCATTACTTCTCCTACTAGTGCATGCTGAATGCCTGAATATTGTGAACGCATAAGGACATGCGTTATTTATGCATCAGTAAAGCAGAACTATTTCAAGAAGACTATAATGGGGCCATATCATGTTTCTAAGATCAAGGAAGAATATTAGAGACAAGTGCTCCAATATACAGTGAAGTGTTGGAACATCATTGGTGTAATAAGGAACATTCGCGCATTGGGGGCACAAGAGTACATGACTAGATAAGTGCAAAACCATGTTTCCGATCCCATTGAGTTGGAAATAAAGACTCTCACGGGCTTTTAAATGGTGGAACCACCACTTTTAACAGATTTGACCAATTTTAGTGGTTTGACGAGACCAAATCTCTAAAAACATGCTTGGCAATTATCGAATTAATTTGGTAGTTAGGGCTCAGACCACAGAAACAGAAAAAGCTAACTGCAGTAGCTTTTTTATCTAGCAGATTGTTTCCGCATTAAAAGAGACTTTTAAATCATCATAATCCTACATTCCTACCACTTAAGATTTTAATTTATTCTATCTATTGCATGTTCATTTGAAAGTAGAAAAAGCTTTTTATATATGTCAATATGTCATTAATAGTAACCAATAACAATACTGCTTCTATTTATTTGTAGTAGATCCATATTCCTTTTAAGAAAGTTAATTTATTAGTACTTGCTCCCCTTACCATTTTGCCTACTGTCATATCAAAAGACATAAATTTCCTTACTTGTTCATCTTCTCTTTACTACTTTTACTAATTCAACTACTCTCTCCCATGTTTTTACCTATTCCACACAATTCACTAACCCTGCAATTCTACTCCTTGATTCTGTGAATAGTCTATGCATTAGACTAAGTGTGACCACAGGGAGTACTAAATACTCCCTCCGTTCTTTTTTAATTGCAACACTTGCCTTTTTTGGAAGTTTCAAAATAATTGCAACACTTCCTTCTTTGGTAATAAGAATTAGCTAAAATGACTACAATACCCTTAATTCATTTATACTCAATCTTCCATCCTCACCCTACCTATGTTCCGGAGTATTATTTTGAACCACTCGTCCCAGACCCCTTCCTCCTAATTTCATGGCCACCGATGGGACTGGGAGATAAAAGAAAACAGAGGGTTCATCGCCCATAGACGTCGTGTATTTTACAAATCGACATCACCGCCGGACGCTCTGAAGTTATTCAACGTCTCAGCACCAACGTCAGCTAGATTAAAGCTTCTGGACCCGGAGCTCTCAGCTCGTCACTGTGGAGCTCGGGAATAACGGTGATGGTGGGGTTTTGCGGGAGAGGGATTGAGATCTGGATCCATAGCAAAAAGATGGATTGGTTTTAGCCCACGTTGTCATGGGATTTGCAAGACTCGTTCTTTTCTTTATGGCCGCCCCTACAGTTTTGCCTGAATTTGTTGGCGGTCCGTGATTTTCAGGCCTTAAAAACGTAGATCCTATGTTGCACAGAAACACAAAAATCATGAGGAAACGGGAAACGTCAAATTTTGATAAAAAAAAGGCTTATTTGGAGAGTTTCCAAAGAGTTTCCTGGAGTTTCCGAAACGGGAAACGTATACTTTCCCGAGAGTTTCCGTGCTACATAGCGTAGATCCCCTCTTGCTATGGATTTTCGGTCTCGCCCTTTGGGGTGATGGCTCACACAGAGATGGTGTTCGGTGGTTGCTGCTCTCACCTCATATTTACAGATATTGAAAGAATAATGAATCAAGATAAAGGAGATGCGAGTAATATCAAAAGGCGAAGAAGATAAACAATGGGTAGAAAGAAGTACGACATTTGGATTTCCTGTCAGAAAGTCTGAGCGAAAGTAAACAACCAACAATTCAAAATAAGGGCAAAATAGGAACAATAACCTCTATCCGTAATTCCTTAAAAACTGTGCCCATCTCCTATGTTGCAATTAAATCCGAACGGAGGATAGTATACAGTTGTATTGTCACAAAACCATTAGTAATCATAATAATGTCACATTTAGACTATGTCACTGTCCACAGTCCATTATCCGGTAACTGCTATATGTTGATTGCCAAACATGGCCTGTATTGGGTTTTCGTAATTGTTATTGGAGAACTTATCTTATTGTAATTTGTAAATGGAAGGTAATGATAACATACAGTAAATGTAAAGGGAAATTACTTAGGCGACGGTGACATAGTGTAAATGAATCTAGCTAATGTGGGTATGCATGAGTAATGATAAAGCAAGGGATTTAAAATAGAAATTCTGAAAGATGCTAAGAAAATAACATGTGCACACCTCCGCACACATAAAAATAATGAGTTCTCTACAGTTGAAAACCATCAATAAGAAAGAACAAATACAGAAATCAAGCAAGGGAACCTGTGAAAGCTGAGAAGCCGTTCTGTCACCCTTAAAATCCCCTTTAAGAATGTTTGCCCAATTCCCTTCACCACACTTTTGAACTGCAGCAATAAGTTCCAAGTCCTCTGCCTCAGACCACGGTTTTCTTTTACGCCGAGGAGGCAAGTTTGTATTCAATGATCCATTAGTATCTAATCCTTCAGCTGTTGTGACATTAGGAAGTGGCTGTACTTGCACAGAAACTGGAATGATGATATTCGTTCCTTGCATGGAGATACTTTGGCATGAAATATCTGAAGGGTTCCTACTACATGCTTGGGCAGTGGGAATACTTATGGTCAGTGGAGCTTCAACAGTCGTACCATTTGACAAACAGGACTCACTTGGCATCCCAGAAGCAATTAAGACCTATACATGCCCAATTTAAACACCCATCATGTTTTAAAAAATGCTTTAGTTTTTATTCAAAGATCAAATTAAAGGTATGAAAATCTAGTCAAAAGCAATCATTATCATGCATCCATGGGATTATAATTTGGATTACCTTTACACAGGCTGCGGCCTCTGCTGAGGCTTCACTGGTAACTGCTGGACTTGCTTCCAATTCATATTCTAAATCACTATCATCATCCTGCCATCCAATCCAAAATGGTCAACACTATCAAACATCTAGAAAAATCTACACCGAGCACAAAACAACCAAACATAGTAAATCAATGCAAACAAATTCCAAGTAGAAAAGATCCAAACCAAACTTTGATCAGCACTTAAGAGATACAAGTCATGCAACATAAGGTTCCAAGTACTTTTGAAATTTTTTACACCTTGAAATAAGTCATATCATATATGATTTAGGAAGCTTCAAGAGTTTTGGCAATGGCATCTTAGGTGTGTGCAGATCAAAAGTTTTGGCAACATATAGAGATGCTTTTAGTTTTTTGACTTGTATCAGTTGTATGCTTCCATATATTTCTCTCATACACTTTCTAAGCTAGAAATTGCACAGGATACATTAGTGAATGATTGATGAGAAGAACATAACTCCTTAGGTCAAAAAATATAGTGCAACATTGTAGACTAAAAAGTAAACCAATGGGAAACGGAATTGAAAGCTGCACAACTTATGGACAAAATATGCATTTAACTTGCCCAAATTTAAGGGATCCATTCACACCCGTAACAATGTCATAAGATGTCATTAACCTACATAAAATCTAATGCAAAAATGCACAGCAGTCTTCTAGATTGTTGTTAAAGTAGAGCTAATCAACTGATCTCTGTAAATACACCCAAATTGACTGACCAGAGGTAGAGCACCATCATCCAGTCGATCAGCCAATCCATGGCGATAGGCCAAATGACGCCACAGCAACTGGTACTCCCTAGCATTTGTAATTCCAGTAGTGGTCTTCTTCACCAACGCATTCCAATCGATCTTCACATCTGGCACCTGTGCCACCTCTTGCAACAATGCCAGCACAGATGTCGCGGTATACCTTCAACCCGCCCCCCCAAAAAAATCGATAAACCCGCAAATTGTGAATTTTTAACCTACAAAAAGGCCAGAAACCAGGGGAGAGGCAGTACCTTTTTAGAAGAGTAGAGATATCTTCTTCACTGACGGAGCATTTTTTCCGTTTATTCGATTTATCTATCATCCTTCTAATTTCCATTGCCGATTTTTCCTTCTATGATTCCATATCTTGCTGCGAAACGCTTATGGAGAGAGATGGAAGGGTTTTAGCAAAGAGGAAGAAAACCCCTAGGACGGAGGAGGTTAACGACGTGTCCTGGTGATTGAGTGGGCAGTAATCTCAATCATGAAAGAACGAGAAAGGGTATGCTTCAAGAAGTCCCGGCGGAAGAGGGCGGGGAAACGCCGTGTGCGGTATCCGTCGACCGTCAAGGCGACTCTACGCCGGCGCAGAGAGCTGGGGCTACGCGAAAAACGAAACGCCTGACCTCAGATAATCAAAGAGCATACAATAATGGCAGCCTTCTAAATTAGCAAGTACAACGTATGATTTGTTTTTGCTATAAAACTCCTTCGTTTGACTAGGGGAAGAACTGTGTTGGGAGAACTCTTGTTTGGAGGGAGACAATCACATATGTATAACACAAGTTTTGTGTTTAATAAGAACTAGTGTAACACCCTGTCATGCCCCGGTAGTGTCATGTTAATATGATTTAAAATGGTAAATATTAATAAATGTTATGACTTATTTACATAATTGCTTTAATAACATTTTTTTATATTGAAAAAAACCCCGAATAAGTTTACTAATACTTTCCTGAGAAATGTGAATTGTTATTCTTTTAGGGATTTTAAAAATTTGATGGGCATGTGAATTGTTATTCTTTTGATTTTAGGCTTATTATTATTTTTGTTTTCAGTTTATGATCACATCAGTTGAAAAAGGCTCATAGAATATGTTGTAACAGGAAAGGCTTAAATATAGCATTTGATTGTGAATACCGCGATTACAGTAAGAATTGATTTTGGATCAATGTTATTGGCAAAATATATATGTAATGATCGGGTCGAACTAAAAAATGTAATATCATTTTAGCAAAAAATAAAAATAATGCAATGAAGTCATTAAAAGGGGCATGCCTCAGTAGTGTTAATTTGATATGGTCTAGTGACAAATACTAACAAATATTGTGAATTATTCATAAGATATTATTAAAATTTTGGTGATTTATTTTATGAACTAACTACCACCGTGAAATACAAATGAAGAATCACCATCTTATGGAGTAATAATTTGCATTTATATTTTGCATGTATATAACTATACACAAATGTTTTGAATTGAGATTTTATTCAAATTTTCGACCAAAATATTACACGTGGCGGTCAGAATTCTATGCGTAAAGTCTATTTCAACTTATTTTTGTCCATATGTTCACTATAGGATGACTCTACGCATGAAATTTTGATCGTTATGAATAACTTTTGTGTTAAAAATTTGAATAAAATCTCAATGTGAAACATTTATGTATAGTTAAGGTACCGTTTTGATTCATTTAAGAGTTAATGTACCAAAATGCAACATTACCAATAGTTGAGGTACCACGTGTCATCCACGATCGGTCGAAGTGTCGAAACCCCAGTCAAGTGGCCGGCTCCCTTCGCGGATCCGCCCTCCTGCTGGCGCCAACACGCAGTAAACAACACCGCCACTCCACCAGGCGCCAGCAGCGCAACACGCCTTTTCAGCAGTTGCCTACTCTCCTCAAGCCCGTCGCCAGGTCCCCTACACCCCGCCCCTAACCCGTCACCCTAAGTTTTCACCTTCCGGCCTTTTGTAGTTCCGGTATTCCCCCATCCTCTTTTAGCCATTAATTCATTAATTGATATAAACTAGACGCAATACCCGTGCGATGCACGATACCTCTAGAGTAGGATAACAATTTGTTTAAATTATTTAACTTTGCTTATGATGATACGTAATATGTAATTATTTTAAATAAAAAATATAGTAGAGCTTTTATGTTTGAACTTTGATTATATAATTATAATTCGTTGGAAAAATGAATAATGTTGATCATATGAACAATTGTAAGAATAAATACTACTTGATATAAAAATGAAACATGATGATTCCACAATTTAAGTGTCTCATTTGATGGCCATAAGGAAGAATTATAAAAATGATTGTCATATATGTTGGCACTGTACAAAAAGGATCATCACTTTTAGAAAAGTTGATAGCACGACTCTCTTAATCACATATAAGAATATTCTACTCACTCCTTGAGGTGACCCTTAACATGAGAACATACCAAGGCCGGTCGATCATATATGTTTGAAGGCTCTAGGGCGGACAACTAAAATTTGTCAAACCTTAAAAAAATTGTAAAAACCCTTTATGTTTAAACTAACATGCATGATAATAATATTTAAAAACACTTATTAAATTTTATAAAACCCTTTTCTTTCTAAATTAATAATATTATAGTATTAGTGGTCCTTATTTAGGAAGGAAAAATGGTAATCCTTTTTGTGCACTTTACTAATGTTTTCGTCCTATTTAAAGAATTAACTCTATTATTATCAACTCCTAAATTTTTCCCTCCAATGATATGATCATTCTGAATCATTTCATTTTCGATAGCTAAAACATTCTTCTTTTTGAGTTCTCATCTTGAAGAAGACATTAAGAATTTGACTTCTTTACCCAAAAAAAATTCCATTGAAACTTTTTTACTTAGCGCCACCGCTTTCTCTAATTTTTTCTTTATCCTATCCAAATTCTATCATTTTTATTACACCTTGAAGTTGATTGAACTTATAAATTTAATTAAAATTGACAATTATTGTCTAGCAAAATGAACAAATTATAACACCAATACTGAATAGATAACAATCAACAATCAACAATTTGATAGGAATCATGATATCCAATAAGACGAATAATAGTACCACAATATCATATGATAACTGTTCCCTATGCTTGTTAAATAAGTTAATGACAATCATATTAAGAAAGTTTCAAAATGAATGTCATATCATATGTAACACCATTACTGCTTTCATTGGGTGGGAAAAACTCTACCTTAATAATAAATATAATGACTATCATGAAATATAGAAAAATTATACGGAGTACATTTTAATATTCGAAGCAATCAAAATTAAAGTGTGTCTTATTTTTAATTGCGTAAAATTGTGGAATGTTGTTCCTATTTAGAGCTTGTATGGTAACATAAAAATTGGTCGAATCGGCTGATTCTGCTGAAATTGATAAAGCTCTGGTTGAAGTAGCTGAATATGCCTAACTATTAAAAGAATACTTAAAATATATTTATTAATAAAGTAATGAAAAAATTATATGAAATTCAATTAAAATGATCCCTTAAAATAATTTCAGCTAATTAAATCAGAAAAGTAACCACAGCCTTACTCAGTGTGAAATTAAAAGTTACATGTTTGATGAAAATTTAGGTGCAAAGGTTAATAAGTCGAAAATAGAAGTCACTAAATGAAGTTTTATAAAATACCCAATTGCACTGTGTGCACGATACAACTGATTTTACGTTATAGAGTCTCGTTAATTATACGGTTGTTAAATTTAAAATCGAATTTATTATTAGGAATGATGTATGGTTGTGCTTTTTGAAATGAAATTCATAAAAATGTAAATTTGTTAATGTAAGGTTTCGAAACATTTTGAGTAGGAATTTATGTGTAATTTCATAATTGTGGAATGTAATGGAAGTTTAATCACGATTATACACATTATACTACATATATTATAACTTCCATATATATGGAATAATTTTAATCACGACAGAATTGAAATATTGGAAGACATTTATGATTGCATGTATTTATGGACAAAAGACTAAATTAAAAGTGGTGGCACCACTCACGTATAGCCTCATTCTAAATTTCTAGCAAGATATATTTTGCATGATTTAATGCATCAAGATTTCCAATTACACCCATAAAATGGGCTGGATTTTTGGCTTCAAAAAGGTAGCAATACTGATACTTTGTACTTCCTCTGTCCCGTAATTAAGTTCCCACTTTCCTAGTTTTTTCGGATGTCCCAAGCAAATTCCTACTTTCTTATTTGGCAAACAAATCTACACCAGAAACAGTGCTTAAATAGTGCAAAACAGTGCAAAACGGTGCACTCCACAGTAAAGCCAAATTTATTTTCTTATATGTGTGAAGTCAAACCAGAAAACTTAATTAAGAATAAACCATTAAAACAATATACTATGTATATTGACGTAATTAGTAAAATATAGACTATTTATCATCAAAACCATGCATAATTATTGTCGTTTGTCATTGATAGAACTAAAATTATCAATTTTCATATTGATCCCTCAATAAAATAGCAATATCCATATTTATTCTTTAATAAAATTATTATTCCAAGTTATGTCGATTCTTTAATTAATAAATAACTACTCCGTATATTATATGGAGTATACTAATATATTAATATAAACTTATTTCATGACTTACGGAGTAACATACGGGGCAAATAACATACCATTGATTACAATTGATAAAATTCCCATATATAAACATTGAAGGCACATTTTTATGCGAAGAGCTGAATGCACGCAGTTAACTACTCGTACTACATTTGTGAGTCATTAATATGATGGAGATTATTTCCTATTTTGCTTGATGCCCGTTGAGCGGGAAAGTTGGAGTCAAAACTTGTAGCAACTTTGCTACTTTATATAATATAAAGATAAAGACATTTTGTTAAATTTGGGATATAGTTGCCCATGAGCGAACTCTGAGAATTAAGTTTATTTGAAAACATTTACTCTCATAGTCTCATATAGCTACTTTTCAACCTAACAATAAAAGTCTATGAAGATATAGCTGGGATGCGCATGTATATCTTGGAGTGTTGTTTGTTTAAGAAGATTCCTAACAAAGAATATAACTGTGTTGAAATTTGAATAGATTTCTAACTGAGAAGATTCCTAACAAAGAATATTCAATTCGTATGCTTCTATAGCTCCCAGTTAAGCATTGTTTCTTGTTAGTTTTTGAAACATTAAAAGTTTAATTTTGAATGTTGGGGAAAAATCAATAGTAGAAGGTATAGACTAATAGTAAAAGGTATAAATTACATTATTTCTTTAATTGGTATTTCATTTTTAACAGACTTAATGTCAAGCGACGATTATGTATTCTAAATATGCCACTTCTGTTTCATTTTGGACACACAATCACAACTAAATTCAATTTCTGTGCAGTTAGGATTTGTTAATATTGACATTTTTTACAATACCCTTAACCAACTTCTCGTTGCCTATTCACAGGCATTGTATCTTTGCTTAAAACTTCGGTACGTTGTCCAACACAAATATTCAAATATGGTACCCTTTTTTATCAAGCATGTAAAAGCAAAGTACTTTCTCTAAACCGACTTAATTAAATTTAAGAGTTGAAAAATCGTACATGAAAATGACAATTTTGTTTAAGATAACGTTTTATCATCTTAAGATGAGTGTTTACAACATATATTTGATTAAGTAATTGCAGGTACATGGATGACCTCCCACTTCAAAAGAAGACGTTTTGCTTTTTCACTGAATCGAAATTACTGCGTAAATTAAAAACAAATAATAAGTTGTATGAAATATACGGAGTATAAATAAATACATAAAATTAAAAGATATCATAACCATTCTAAGTAAAACATATGCCTTTTGATCATATGCTTTGGAGTGAAAAATAAACTTAACTTATGGATTGTACGACAACAAAAAACCACCAAAAACAACTATAAAATAAAATAGAGGCACAAAATAGTTCAAACGTTAATTGCAAGTCTCGGAACATCAATGTCTAGAAATGGCAAATATATTGTCTCAAATTTCAAATCACCCTAACAACACAAAGCAAAATAAGCATCCAAAAGATGCCGCATAATAAAACAAACCTTTTTCCTTGGCAAAATGATAAGTCAAATATAACCTGAATTTGCCATTTTCAGAGTCTTCTTCATCTTCCTTGATGACGCATTGAAGGAGAAATCCCCAATTAAATAACTCTTCATTCTTCTCTAACACTTGCATATCCCTGTAATTTTTTTTGTTATGTTGGGTTGTAACTTCATTATCTGAAAAACCGACCTACACAATCTCGTAAGCTTTCATAGACCACCTAATGATATTAACTTAATACTCCGTACTACGTATGATATACGGAGTATTAAGAAATCAAGAATGAAGTATTAAAAGTAATACCGTCACATTAGAATTATTCTATAACTAATGCATTTCTTTTAAATATAATTCTTCACAGGCCTTGCGTTCTACTATTTGCATTTCCGAAATGACGTGATGACCAATTTGAGTCTCCCCTGTCATTCTGAAGTGGCTTGATGACGAATTGAGTCTCCCCTGCTCAATATATAGTCTGTCAAGTGTGAAGATAACTGGGAATTTCAAAAGTCATTTTGAAAAATAATCCTATTCAATGCTCAGCTATTTGGGAATTCTAAAAGTATTACTTCGTTTTACTGATTTTAATATGTTGTGCAGCCCTAATCCACCCACATGCCAGGCATATCAATCTAATAAGCTTGTCTTGAATGGCGTACTTACACAGCTATTGTTGACTTTTATTGAGAAGTGTAAAATCATTACTCCAAATTAATTCTCTTTGCACGTTTTACACAGCAGCCTTTTAATATTGAAATTTATAGCATCATCGTTCGAGATAATGGATACTACCCATCCCGCTCATAGAGATTATTTTAATTTTGAATACACCTTCCCGCCCAAATTCCCTCCCAAACTCCCCTCACACTTTTCCATTTTAATATATATATAGATTGAAGATGTATAGGATAATTAGAATCCAAAGTATTTTTGTGCATTTGTACTCAAACTATTCAATTTGTAGTTCTCATGAACACCCTTTCAAAAAAAAAATCTCATGAACAAAAATAGTTTTCATAAGTAATCCAAACACGGCTAAAAAGTAGGAAGTACTCTAACGAAAAATCTAATTTTTTGCTAGAAAATCGCCTATATTAAAAAAATAATAAAACAAATGAAGCCAGAAACATACGTCAGACTCGTACCGATTACCCAAGACCCTAAACCCTCGCTTGTTTTAGAATTCGAAGATTCTCTCGCTCCACGATCAGACACAAAAACGATCATCATAGAAAGAGTATACAATTTCCCTATCCATGTGAGAAATTTGAAGAAGAAAGAGACATTTTTTGTAGCTTCGATATTTCAGGATGATAGTCACCCTAACAAACTACCCAACTTTCCACCAACTCCAAACATTATTAAATATAACAATATGAAATAAAACCAAGTACTTATGAACACTAACAAAAAAAGATCAAATCTTTTCCTGAAGTGCCAATGTGCACTTCTAGCTCTAGTAGTCATCAATCTCAACCCTCAATAAGCTTAGCGAATCGACTCAACTCGGCTCGCCTTCTTCCCATTTTTTGGGCTTGAATAGCTCGATGTTCATGTTTGATTTTCCTCTTGTTGTCTTATCATCTTCCTCATCCTCTAGCGTCATCCTTCCACAAGCATGATCCATGGTATCCATTGATGTGTTGCTTGCCATCTCCGTCGTCTTTCCCCGCACTTGCGCTCTTCGTCACGGTTGTGTCCCACACCCGATTCAATTTGCAACTCAAATTAGTTATCTTCACCGATTTTGGTTTGGCCTGGGTGTATGTGTATTTATTATCACTAGCTAAGTCTCATTTGATCTGGTCTAGGACCGATATCACTACATTTAAAAACATCTGAGAAGCTCTATATTTCCAAAATTATTAAAGGATAAAAAAACAAATGTACAATAATCAATATATATAGGAGAATGATCATGTAAGGTTACCATATATATAACATATATAAGAGGTACTTTTGGGAGCATACAATGTGGTACATAAGAATGTCATGGTTTTAATACATTTATGTATAATAAAATCAATTATTCTCTCAGGTGTAATATGAAATAAAATCTAGATCCTTAATTACATGAGAATATATTTGTTAATATATTGTCTACTATTCGTTCCCTTATATATTAAAGATGATCATGGTAGAAATCTTGAAAATATTTGTTATAGTGTTTTAAGAGTAGTTTCTGAGTTCTGTCCTTATCATATATGGACTCTCTTATATGCATCCATAGACGTGTTATATGTGTTTTAAAAATACGGAGTATTGTATGAGGATGATACTGAGAATTAATGTGGCAAAGTTCTCGAAATAGGAGTAAACAAGCTTTAAAAAACCAAAATAGGACTACTATATTTTTCTTTCCGTAATAAGAGTAATGTTGAGGTTTATTTCTTCAACTTTAGGGCCCAACATGTTCCCTTGGGCTTCAAATGGATATTTTGGCGATTAAGATATGCAAGCAAGTAAGTTGGGTCAAGATTTCTATAGCTAGTGGGCCGCATCTTATTAAATGTTAATAAGGGTCCGTATACAACACACTTCAACTACTAGCCCCGAGGCTGTTCGTATATCTATAAAATCTTATAATTGCCAATGAAGGTTAGACCATTTTAGGGATGAAAAATTGTTGGTGTAACCATCTAGCTTAATGAGGTTGTACACTTTGTTTTAACATGTGTGCTCTTTTATTTCTGTGTAATCTAATGCCCCCGTTCCGTCTTGCCTCCCAATTTCAAACGACCTCCCCTACCTCGTCTCTCGGATCATAACCCTGCTATCATGCACCAGCTCCCACCCACGACGTAACCTCAACGACTTGCTCCCATCCCTTCGTTTTTTTATTTGCCCATCGTCTTCATCACTTCATGATATTGTGAAAGTTTTGGAAAGTGTTAATGTAATATCCTTTTATTTGGACAGATCTTATTTAATGCCTATGGATTGGGATACATATTTTGTATTTATTTACTGGGTTGGTTTAGGTTCTTGCGAGAAAGGCGAAGATGACTAGATATACGTGAAAAGGATTTGTAGTTGTCCCAAAAACTCTCCAATAGCTGAAGGTACCAGTGCTATTTTGCATTGTTTGTTTGCTTCTTGAAATTAAAGTGTTAGATTTATTTATTCCACTTTAGTTTTTTTAATAATTTCAACATTGGAACAAGAAGATGGCATAAGAACCTCACACGCTTAATTTGCCTCTTATTCTCTCTTTACGTTTATTGTATTCAACACTTGCACTGTCCCCTTCTCATTTTCAAAGAATGGGTTCTTTCATGCAGGCTCTTATTGAGCACCTAAAGTGCCCACTTGTGTGCTAAGACGATTCCATTGCCGATAGCTATCGCGACGTCATGTCGTCATCGTTATAGACCCTTATCAATGGTGAAGCCTAGCTCCTTATGTACTTCAAAATGGGAAGTTCCTTTAGTTTTCGAAACTGTAATGCAAGCCTGATCATTTTTTGTTTGATGATTCTCAATAGGCTTCAAGAGTTGAAGACCCTGCTTTGGATGAAACTACGGAATTTGTGGAGAAACAGGCAAAACTAACTGATTCCGTGGTGGCAAAATGTGATTCTAGAGAGAAGATAAGGGAAGAACTTACCAAATACAGGGTTCTATTTATTGTAGGAGATAAGTACTTTTACAATAGCGTGGTTCACGTATGTTTTCTTGCTTTGAATTTTTGAAGCTATTGATTTATATTCAGTTTCCTACTTTTGATGAGCGACATCAAAATTGTGCAGTGTGTTCATAGCTTTATAGTTTAGTTTGTGAAATATTTTGCTTCGTAAAACCTTTTCTTTTGTGGTTGAAGGCAAGTATTATTGACAGCTGACCCCCCCCCCCCCCCAAGCCCCCCTCACTCAATTCTGTATAAGTTTTTAATGCTTTTATTTATATGGCTGGGGTTTCAAAAGTTTTCTTGATCGATCATCTCTAGCTTTTGGTTGTTGATAGTTTGTAGGACGAGATGTGTCTGAGGGTGTTATTATGGTCTTTAATTGAGCATCCTTGAGTAAAGTTTATTGCTTATTACATTTTTGCTCGATAATTTAGTTGCTATTACAAAGTTTTCTATTAAATTAGAGAGTTTAGAGAGTAATTATGAAAAGTAGAGAGAAGATGGAAGTATGATATTTATGTTTATATGAACTAAAGAGTTATAGAGTTGAGCAACTAAAAATAAAAATGGATAATTAAATATGAACAAAGAGATTCATTTTTTTCTTGTTTTTGTTTTTGTTTTCTTGAATTTTGTAAACTTTAAGTTTCCCAATTCCAACCTTCTTGTTTTGTGATCAAAGTTAAAGAAATAATTAATTCATTTTTGGATGGAAATGACAACGTAACTCTAGCATTGATTTGTTTGGTAGATTTCATTCTTTTGATTCTCAATGTTGAAAACATATATATACAAGTAACAAGTAAAAGAAATGGAAGGATGAGACTTAGACAACAATTTTCATTGAACAACTTAATTGTCCAAAATGATGAAGTAAAAGAAATCGGTGATGATGATTTTTTTCCCCGTAAAACCCAAACCAACCTGTTCTTGATGCTATCACCAAGGCCCAGGAACTCTGTAAGAATTATTAGGACTCAGAGAACCTTGCAGATTGTGCAGTAGTTGTTGAAGAACTCATGTTTGTATTCTTATAAAGTGAAACTACATTTACTTAAGGTAGGATACTATGGATGGGAAAGCAGATTTTTATGTATGAAGTTTGTTTGTAATTTCAAACATGTCAATTATGCTAACTAATAGTGCTTCATTTTATTAATCCTTCTAGTTAGCATTGGCCATTTTCCTCTTGCGCATAGCACGTCGTAAAACTAGTCTCAATAAGAAGAGCTGAGATATTGCTATTTGTTAAGGATACTAAGTTCCAACCCTTTATAAATAGTAGCTGAGATGCTACTATTTATAATACCAAGGGGTATAGTAGGTGGATTTGCTGACATGGAGGGCCGTGGATGGCTAGGTCCCCAACCACCATATCTTCTGCATTAAATGCGCCTCCCTCCAGTATCTTGGTTAACCGCCAAGGTTCGCGGACGAGAGTCTTCAGGATCTTGGCTCTTTGCCCTGGTGGAGCAAGGTCTAGATTCCGTGCATCTTTTGGAGATCATCCAACCATGGGCGCTAGACTGTCACTTGGGCGCTAGACTGTCACTTGGCGTTTTGGTGGGCTAAGGTCACAGAGGTCGATCGTCTTGCTGGAACAGATGAGTGTCTCGAGGCACCTTGATCTATCATGGCTAACTGCCCCT
This sequence comes from Cuscuta epithymum, assembly GCA_945859915.1. Lineage (NCBI taxonomy): Eukaryota > Viridiplantae > Streptophyta > Magnoliopsida > Solanales > Convolvulaceae > Cuscuta > Cuscuta epithymum. The sequence continues at coordinate 1,782,616 of CAMAPF010000012.1, read as the reverse complement.
CGTGGACTATGTACTCTGAGTCCGAGCGTCTTGGGCCTCCCCCCAGTTGGGCCTTGATGATCTTCATAAAGGGGATAATAAGTTGTCCCTCGGTTGGGCCATTAACCCAACACAACACCCCCACTTCCGATGTTCCGAGCGGGCGCGGGACATAAGGAAGTAAAAATGTTTTCATCCAAGCTGAGCCCTACTGACGCTCTTGATGTGACCGTTGCTGTTTGATGGTGGTTCTCCAGAACCCTAGGTGACGGTTACGGCGGAATGACACAACTTCTAATGCGAAAGTAATCATTATGCGTCTGTTGACCTCCGTGCAACATGTGTCCATGGATACGCTCCTCGCCATGCATCGCGTCCTCATTCGTTGTTAAGACAATGTATTTCTCTATAAATATCAGGTTCTTCGAATAGTTTAGGGTTTCCAAACTTTTGCCCTTTTGTTCTCTAGTATTTGCTGCTCTGCCGCTTGTGTTCTTCGGTCTTCAGCTCGTCTTCCTGAGGTTCCCAAGATAATATTTGCTTCCGATTTCTTTTTTCTTTTTCTTTTTGTTCTTTTTCAGGTTCTCCAATGGTGGGTTCTATGGGGATTTCTTTGGATTCCGGCTCTTCCCCTGCATCTGGCTCTAAATTTCGCTCGTCCGGGGAAACGAGCTGTTTTGGCAGCTCTGGTTCATCGTCTACAACCGGAATGATCGCTGCTGATGAGGTGAATGGAACTGTCGTTCCCCTAGGAAATGTTGCGGAAGATATTGTCCCGATGAACGTTGTCCAGAGTGAAGCCGCTCAAGAAGAGGCTGCAGAACCCCGACCCGAGGGTTATGATTCAGGGGAGGAAGCCGTTGATGGAGATGACTTGACAATCTTCGAGTTTGGCATCCCCCAAGACGTCTCGCTTCACATAGTGCCCCTGCAGAATGCGGTCGGGATTGATCAGTCTTTCTCAGACAAGGCCTTAAAAGAGATGCGGTTATATCTTCTCCCACCATTTTTCTACAGCCTGCGGGGGGCCAATCACCCAATGAAGAGACGTCTGGGGATGATAATGGTAACCCTGGACTCCATTAAGACCAGGCTGCGTTTTCCCCTCCACCAATTCTACCTTGACTTCTTCTGTTGCTATGAGGTCGTCCCCGCACAATTCATGCCGAACTCCTTCCAATTCAACTCGACATTTATCGTTTGATGCTCGGCCAGGGGTGTGGATCTGAGCCTGGATATCTTCCATTATTTTTTAAAGTTGCCCCTCAGAATTCGGATGGATTTCTAAGCGTCAGTGCCCATCTTGATCAAAGGCTGTTCCAAGGGGCCCTTCCGTCCATTCATGAATGGAAGCATCGCTTCTTCTTCCTCTGTTTCCATGAGGGTTAGCTCATCAATCTGCCTCTACATAGCGTCGATCCTTGCCCCCTGTGCAGCCACATCTGGGGTTACGGGGGCAACTGGTGCAACAGCGGCATCCGTGCGGGTCCCGTCGGCACTGTGCTGCCTTCGGATGATGTGGGCACCCTATCGTTGGAACCTATGTCCCACATTTCTTGCAGCCGGGGATACCTCCCTGGCTCGATGGATATTCGATACGAGTGGCGTGAGACCCTGGGTGTCATTCTGCCTCCCGTGTCAGGATGCCTCGGCTCCGCTACGGCCTCCCATATGGAAGGCGGCGTTCCACCTATCTGTGTGTGGACCGAGGGGCGGTGATACTCGGATTCGCCAGTCCGCTCGTCGAAGGGTTGCATCTGACTGATGAGGGAGAGAGGTGTACGTTCGGTCTCCGTCCAGTACACACGCTCATTCGCCTCATGCTCATCGGCTATGCGGCGCATGGCTTCTGCCAGCTCCCTCATGACACGAGGGTCCTTCCTGGCTGCTTGAGGGATCGGATTGGTGATGTCGCCCCCGACCCCATGGGACCATAAGCTGCTGGCCTGCCCCGTGGCCTGGCTATGTGACCTCTGGCTGCTCGCCATCTGGTCAGAGAGATCACGAGTCTGTGAGAGTTGTTCCTTTCCTTCTAATAATCCAACCTTTTAGCGGTCTTCTTTCAATAATCCCACCTTTTGATTATTCATGAATAATCCAACCTTTGCACCTCATCTTCATTCATTGGTCCCTGGTCGGTTAATGACCTACTATTCCAAGTTATTTTCTTATCTTTGCAAAATATTATCTTTGCGAAAGATGAAATTTATGGTATAATGATTTGCAAAGATAAGAAAATAGCTTGGAATAGCAGGTCATCAACCGGTCAAGGACCAGTGAATGAAGATGAGGTGCAAAGGTTGGATTATTCATGAATAACCAAAAGGTTGGATTATTATAAGAAGACCGCTAAAAGGCTGGATTATTATTTTCCATTTTCCCTACTTAGAAAAGTTTCTTAAGGAGCTGTTTGGGTGAGCTTGTTCTGGAAACTTTTAGATCAATTTTCTCACAGACAGCACCAGTGTTGAGGTTTATTCCTTCAACCTAAGGGCCCAACACGTTCCCTTGGGCTTCAAATGGATATTTTGGTGATTAAGATATGCAGGCAAGTAAGATGTGTCAAGATTTATATAACAAGTGAGCCATATCTTCTTAAATGTTAATAAGGGTCCGGATACAACACACTTCAACTATTAGCCCCGAGGTCGTTCGTCTATCTTTATAAGAAGAGCTAAGATATTGCTATTTGTTAAGGATATTATTTATGCTATTATTTACATAAATGCTATTATTTATACCACCAAGGGGTAAGTAGATTTGCTGTAGTGGAGGCCTATGGATGGCTAGGTCCCCAACCACCAAATCTTCTGCATTAAAGTGCGCCTCCCGTCAAGATCTTGGTTAACCGCCAAAGTTCGCAGATGAGCATCTTTAGGATCTTGACTCTTTGCCCTGGTGGAGCAAGGGCTAGATTCCATGCGTCTTTTGCAGATCATAATATGGGCACTAGATTCTCACTTGGCGTTTTGTTGGGCTAAGGTCACAAAGGCCAATCGTCTTGCTGGAACAGACGAGCGTCTCGAGGCACCTTGATCTATCATGGCTCCCTCATGGACTGTGTACTTTGAGGCCAAGCTTCTTGGGCCTCCCCCAGTTGGGCCTTGATGATCTTCATAAAGGGGGTAATGGGTTGACCCCCGGTTGGGCCATTAACCCAACACAACCCCCCCACTTCTCATGTTTTGAGCAGGCGTGGGACATAATGAAGTAAAAATGTTTTCCGCGGAGCTGAGCCTTACTGACGCTCCTGATGTGACCGTTGATGTTTGATGGCGGTTCTAAGATCCCTAGGTGACGGTTACGACGGAACGATACAACTTCCAATGCGAAAGTAATCATTACACGTCTGTTGACCTCTGTGCGACACGTGTCCATGGATACACTCCTCGCCACGCGTCGCGTCCTCATTCGGTTTTAAGATGATTTATTTCTCTATAAATATCTGGTCCTTCGAATAGTTTAGGGTTTCCAATCTTTCGCGCTTTTTGTCTCTGGTGTTTGCTGCTTTGCCGCTTATGTTATTCGGTCTTCAGCTCGTCATTACTCAGGTTCCCAAAGTAATCTTTGCTCCCGGTTTCTCTTTTTCATTTTATGTTGTTGTTCTTCTCCCGGTTCTCCAATGATGGGTTCTATGGAAATTTCTTCAGATTTCGGCTCTTCCCTTGCATGTGGCTCTGAATCCCGCTCGTCCGTGGAAACGAGCTCTTCTGGCAGCTCTAGTTCATCATCTACAACCGGAGTGATCGTTGTTGATGACGTGAATGGAGCCGTCATTCCCCCGGGAAAACATCCCTAATCTATGCACATTCATGACAAAGTATCAATCAATTACACAGTAAGGTGAATTTGACTATGCACTCCACTTTTGTGACTGTAATTGACTTTGCATTCCATTTTCTTCATCTTCTTCAGCCCACCCCGCCCCACCTTCCCCCTTCTTCTTCTTCAGTTCGCCCCCCCCACCATCCCTCATTTTATCTTCTCTTCTTCATCTTCTTCAGCCCACCCCGCCCCACCTTCCCCCCTTCTTCTTCTTCAGTTCGCCCCCCCCCCCCCCCCCACCACCCCTCATTTTATCTTCTCTTCTTCAGCCCGCTCCACACGAAATTAGGTGTTTTACTTGCGCATAAAATAACTACACATATTAAGGTGCTGTTCTGTTCGTCTTATTCTTATTACTTATTGCTTATTCTTATTTTATTCAGATCAGATCAGATCAGAAAAATTCAGATCAGATCAGATCAGATCAGAAAAATTCAGATCAGATCAGATCAGATCAGAAAGATTCAGATCAGATCAGATCAGATCAGAAAGATTCAGATCAGATCAGACCAGATCAGAAGCATTCAGATCAGATCAGAAACATTCAGATCAGATCAGATCAGAAAAGTTCAAACATGATTTATCACTTTTATTATTATATTAAATATTAATTATTATTATTATTATTGTTATTACTATTATGATTATTATTATATAATTATTATTAATAATATTAATAATAATATCATAAAAAGATATTTATAATAGTTATAATATTTTAATATAATAATAGTAATATAAATGCAATTGTTAAGAAGACTATTATTATTACAACATTATAATAATAATAATAATATGATTAATATTATTATAATATTATATTATAATTATATGTAATTATAATTATAATTACAATTATAATTCTTATAATTATAAGTATAATCAATTGTAATTATTATAATTATATCTATAATTAATTATATTTATAATTGTAATTAATTATAATTATAATAATTATAATTATAATTACAATCATAATTATAATTATGATTATAATTATAAATATAATATAATATTATAATAATATAATACTAATTATAATAATAATCATATTATTATTATTATATTATTGTAATAAAAATATTAATATAATAATATCGTTATAATAATATTAATTGTATTTATATTACTATTATTATATTATAATATTATAATTAATGTTAATATAATTATAATTATTATTAATTATAATTATAATAATTATAATTATACTTATAATTATATTATAACTATAATTTATGATTATAATTATTATTTTTATTATAATTAATATTATTATTATTATTATTATTACTATTGTAATTATTTTACGGAGTAATTATAATAATATTGATAACTATAGTTACAATTATAGAGATAAATATTGTAATTATAATTACAATTATAATTATAATTTTTTTTAAATTATATTTGTAATTGCAATTATAATAATTGTAATTATAATTATAATTATAATTATAATTATAATCATAGAAATATTTGAATCAGATCAGATCAGAAAGATTCAGATCAGATCAGAAGGATTCAGATCAGATCAGACCAGATCAGAAACATTCAGATCAGATCAGAAAGATTCAGATCAGATCAGATCAGATCAGAAAGATTCAGATCAGATCAGAAAGATTCAGATCAGATCAGATCAGATCAGAAAAATTCAGATCAGATCAGATCAGAACTTAAAAAATTCAGATCAGAAACATTCAGATCAGGCGAAGAGAACAACTTCTAAGTTTGGATAATTAGTCACACATAACTAGATAATGTGTAGGGATATAGTTATATGATATCGCCTCAATTAATCACACAGTTTATGTGTGGCTAAATAGTTTTCATGACAATAAAAAAATTGGAGGGAAAGTTTTACTATATTTAAATTTAAATGATTTTTTATAGTAAATGAGTGCATACATTAATAATTCTAATAATGAGGTGTAAATTGTAAAGTTCAATATTACTCGCATGTAATCTCATCCACTGATCACCTTCAGCACCACTCAATCTTGGAGTTCCAACGAAGCTATGGATAGGTAACGATATTTCATAATCAAATCTTAGAGTATCTGATTGTTCACCATATGCACATGTATCCAAAGAGCTCAAGCAAAAGCTTGATGCCAGTACTATACTACTATCCCATGTATTTCCACTGGTTACGAAAATCAGGAGTTTGGATCTCTGTTCTAAAAATCATTCTAGTCGCCCAACTAGTCCCCGCCTAGGCGCTAGGCGGTGGCCGGACGCCCCGATTTTCGTCTAGGTGCTCCGACTAATTGGTTTGCCGTCTATGTGAATTAGTCGGTCGCCTATGGTGCATAGTTGCCCGCCTAGAGCACCTAATCGACCGCCTAGGCCGTCAGGCCCGGTCCTGGAGGGGGGGCAAAGGGGCACCTGCCCAGGGCCCATCTATGTTGTGGGGCCCATAATTTTATGTGTTCTATTATATACTCCCTCCGTTCTTTTTTATTAATCCTTCTTTTCTTTTTGGGACGTTTTTTTTATTTGTCCTCCTTTCCCTTTAAGGAAAGTTTTTGAGAAAATACCCCACTTTTATTACTTTTACCCCACACTTACTTTTTACAAACTACTTTCTCTTTTCTACTTTATCATCACTTTACTCTTCTTAAAACCCGTGCCAAACCCTAAGAGGACTAATAAAAAAGAACAGAGGGAGTATATATATGTATATGTATAACATATTAATTATATTAATACGTAGTATAATACTCCATGTCTCCATATGAGTGATACGACCTTATTACTAAACCAATGGAGAATTGCGGAAGTCACGCACGCAGGCCCAGTGTCGTTGTTGCCGACAATGAGAAAATCAGAGAAGGTGAACAGTTGGCATCTCTTGGGCTTTCATTTAATCCTTGGTACCTTGCGACCATTCAGATCGCCTAATTGGAAATGAAATTAATTATCTCCTCGAATCTCGATAATCTAGAAAAGTTGAACACTGTCAGTAATATTTTCTTCTTCTATATACTTCTTGTTTAAATTATGTTTTTTTCTTTACTCTGGTATGCAATTCTCTCTTCAAACATATCTCTTAAATTCCCTTCTATTGCCGCTTCAGACACTAAACTTCTCGATTAATTCTTCTGTCTTCATCTACCACATACGAAATCTGTGAAGATGCCTTTTACAATTTCAGACCGGTAATTGCTTTTGCCATTTTGATGTTCTAGTCCTGACTTTGATTAATTTTAATTACAAGTTGTCATTAACCAGATTCAGGGTAATGTTTTTAAACATTTAACAGTAAATCTGTTTTGTATTACAGGTAATTGTTGATTACATATAACTGCTTGTGTTTCTTTATAGCTAATAGCCAGGCCTGGTAAATAGTTTCAAACTTTCAATCTTCATTTAAAATGTTTCCAAAATTTCAAATAATATTGTTAAAATACCCTTGATTTGAGTGAACATTTATATCGATTTTTTTTTTTTTGTAATTTTTTTGTATGAACTATGACGTACCATACTTCATGTATTGATTAGTACTCCGTATGAATTTGCTTTTGGAATTAATTTTTTGACCTCAAGGGCCCATTTTTTTAATATGTCCCGGGTCCTCAAAATGTCAGGACCGGGCCTGTAGGCCGTCTAGATTCGCCGAACATTACTTTACTTTTTAATTTAATTTTCCAAGCGATATATATACTTTAACTTTAGCCATGGATATAAAGAAATAATGTTGTAAATTAAGATAAAACTATACATGTTCGTATATATACCTAAATTCTATCATTATTTATATTTATAACATGATGAAGTTAAGTGATTAGTTATCATATACTACGTATGATTAAATGTGATAATTCTATCTTTCATGTTTGTTAATGTATAAGTATATATGTACTTTATACACACAAAAATACAACATTACTTATCGTATTTATGCAAAAATATAGATAAAAATGAAATTTTTATGTCTCCGACTAGTCCCCGACTAGGTGCCTGCCTAGTTGCCTAGGCGCGGGGCTAGCGCCCGCCTAGCGCCTAGCGCCTTTTAGAACATTGGTTTGGATACAGGTGATGGAATCCCAATGAGAAAAGGTGGTCAAAAGTAGGAACATTGTGTTCCATTAAGACTTTACATATATAACAATAGTAGACATTGAAAATCCATAAAGTCTCAGAAGTCAAATGAAGGTGCGCAGATTCAAATGAAGCGCTAGAATTGTTCCTGAGAAAATGTCTTACGTCTGGAGGGCCATCTAACATGAATGGAACACGATGAAGGCACTGAGAAAAAATGGATGTTCAAGTTAAAGGAGGACGAAGACGGGCAATTGATGAAACACAAAGCTTAGGTGGTTGTCAAATGATTCCAACAGGAGAAAATAGTTGACTTTGATGAGATCTTTGCACCAGTTGCCAATGCAACACAATCAAGAAGAGTTGTGTGATATTTTTGAAAGATTTGTGAGGTGTTTTTGAACATTTTTAGTTAGAATTTGTGGTATCCCTTTCTATTCTTGAAAATAATAGAACCGTTTTTCCCCTCATATTGGCTCGATCATGTGATTATCCAACAAAGAGGTTGAAAAAAATATGTTAAATGATATAGAAAATAAATAAGGAGAAAAACATAAATAAGAAAATAATATATAATCCTTTGATTATTAGGGACTTTTAAGACATTTGTCACATTTTAGTAATTTTTTATTCATGTTAAAAGCATCATATTCGTGTCGATATTGGTGTCACTCTTTTGTTAACATTGATATTGGCTGAACATGCCGAAATTGATGAAATGATAGCTTAAGTGGTTGATATTGTTTTGCTCCTCAAATTAACTACAACGACGAAATCTTAGTTTCTTAATACGCCACAATATATCAAAGGGTTAATTACCTTTGTAGGACTAAAAGTATACATGAGTGCACAAATAGGAGCAAAAAACTAAACTATGTTTCATATGACTAATTATGTGTGTTTAGACAAATATACCCTTGTAGCTATTGAAATGTTTTAGTTCATAATAAAATCATAAAAAATAATAATAAAACCGTACAAAATAATAAAAAATTAATAAAAATATTTAGAAAAATAAAATTTTATTTTAAAAAAAAATTAAAAACATTAAAGAAAATCACCGCCACCTCTGCCACCCTAGCACCACCACCTCCGGTCACCGGAGAAAAATGCAACATGCATTATGAATGGCATATTTATGGCAAATTCAATGAAATTTTGGCATTCTCAAAGAATACCGTAGTATGTCATTTTTTAGCATTTTCAGAAAAAATCGCATCTCTTACACCGGTCGGAGGTGGTGGTGCAGGAAGGCAGTACAGGCGGTGGGAAAGACATCCATATTTTTTTATATTTTTAATAGATTTTTACTATTTTTTTATTTTTAAATTTTTTTAATTTTTTTATTTTATAAATATTTTATTAATTTTTTATTATATTTCTGCAGGAGATCAATAAGTCCAGAACAAACTGGGCACTAAGGCTGAGGCTTATCCATGCATACGCTACCCCATCATTCACTAACAAGAATGTCACAAACAGTTGGGAATGCATTTTTCATGATTCTGAGGTAAAAATAAAGAGTAAAACTTAAACTTTCTTTTACACCTTCAATTCTTAGATTAACCTAAATTTATATGTAGGGTGACCGACTCCATGATACCATTCGCCGTGAAAGAATCATGGAGTTCAAAGACAAGCTGAAGAAAGGAAATTTGTACAGCTTGAGGAATTTTATTGTTACGCCTAACGAAATGAAATACTTCCTCCGTTCTTATTTAATTGCAACAGTCAACTTTTCACGCTTGCCAACACATAAGTTTGACCGTTAAAATCTTTCATTCCTTATTAGTAAAAAAAATTTAAAAAATCAGATTTTGAAAATTTATTATGAGAGGAATTTGAAAATAATTTTTAAAAAATTTAACTCATAATACATTAATAAATAAAATGTAGTCAAAGTAGAATCTGTGAATAGTGAAAAAAGTCCTACGTTGCAACTAAAAGAGAACGGAGGTAGTACATAACAACCACGCTGGCGTACAAAATCCTTTTCAACCACAAAACTATAATGGTTGATTACGACAATGACAACTTTCCTTCCTTCATGTTCAACTTTAGGCCGTTTGTGAATCTTGTTTATGCCAACCCAGTTAACGTAACCGATACACTACTCAGAAAGTGAAAATTCAGAGAAATATCCTTATACAAAATTATACTACGTAAGACTGAATGGGAGTAAGGTTATTTTAGCTATAAAAAAATTTGTTGGTGGTATATTGAAGCTTAATAGACATGTACACCGTGCATAAGTAATTGTAACCTGATACAACTTCCTATTTTGCCGTTAGTAAACGTCATCTACCATCCCGTTAGTAAGCCTCACCCCCAATCGTCCACCGCTTCTCTCTTTTTGTTCCGCATGTTCAAACCATTTCACCGGGTTAGTTGGGTTAGGTTTGCGGACCCACTTCGTCCACCAAGGATCACCGCCAATGTTAGTTCAGCAACTGGCTCTGCAAGCGACAACTCAAACACCGCCACCGTGCCAAGTCTGTCAATCCGCCACCGCGTCAAGCCGCCCGCCTCCAGACTTGAGACCTTGTGTCCTCACTCCCCAGTCCTCTGAATCGCTCTGTGCTCTCAAGAGTCGCAGCGCTTGCGAGTCTCTGAAGTGATGAGTTGCTGCTGAAGTGCCACATGCAGTACGAGAGTGAACAATTGAATCAGGTAAGGTTTTCTCTAATTCCTTGTTAAAGTATTAATTATTACGGAAATTGTCCTAAATAGGACTAAAAAGTTCCTAAAAAGCACAAATAGGACTACTATTTTTAAAATTCCCTAAATAGGACTAAACATTGATTTTCTACCCTAAATACCCCTAAGAGTATTAATTCATAATGAAATGCTTTAATTCATAATAGAATCACAAAAAACGTAAAAAAATATTTAAAAAACGTAAAAAAATTAAAAAAAATTATAAAACATTTATAAAATAAAAAATTTAATTTTTATTTTTTTAATTTTTTTAAAAAAATAATAAAAAATAGTAAAAACCCATAAAAAATGAAAAAAATTATGGATACCTTTCTCACCGCCTCCCGCCGCCTCCCAGCACCACCACCTCCGATTGGTGAAATTTCTTCCACTTTTGGTAAAAAAATGCCATATTTTTCTGAAAATGTCAAAAAGATGGCATAATTACTCTTCAATATGCCAACATTTTCATTGATTATGCCATCATTATGGCATTATTTAAAATGTTGGCATATTTTTGTCCGGTGATGGGAGATGGTGGTGTTGGGGGTGGCAGGGGTGGTAATGTGTTTTTTTTTTTAATTTTATGATTTTTTTAATTTATTTTTTATTTTTTTTACAAAAAATATTTTTTTTATTTTTTTTAAAAAATATTTTTATTAATTTTCTATTATTGTTTTTACGATTTTTAGTATTTTTTTCGATTTTTATTAATTTTTTTATGATTTTATTATTAATTAAAACATTTCAGAAGTTAGAAGGGTATATTTGTCCAAACACACATAAATAGTCCTATTAAGGGAATTTAAAAAATGTAGTCCTATTTGTGCAATTTTTCCACTTTTTAGTCCTATTTAGGGAATTCACTCTAATTATTAATCTTCTTAATTTCTTATGTCTTGTTATTTGTTAATTTTTATGGTTAGTTTTTTGTTCAATTTTTATCATCATCAAAACAGGCCTCTATTCATATCAAAAGACTCAGGATCATTACATCAAGCAAAAGGAAAATAAAACTGACACCAACTGAAACTCCAACTACGACAGTAACCCTATGATGAGACTTAGAGACGGTCACCCCTGAGAGAGTAACACGAATCGCTAACAAATTATTTTAGCTATTTATTAGGCTAGAATAATTCATAATCGAAAAACTAACAAATTAGGTTGTTATTTATTTAATTAAGTAATTAAACTTATTATATTAACAAATTGGCATCGATATCATCAATGGAATCTGAAACACTCAAAGAATGTATGGTAGATGAGTTTTGCATCTAAACATGCTCTAAGAATGTCTCTGTTTAAATGAAGTGTATCTTACTAATTAATGAATAGTTTTACTTTTACTCTTTTGTTCATTGGTAACCTGTAATTTTAACATAGATTATCAGACTATTATGATCTTTATCTATGTTTTTTTTGTAGTTGTGTTGAAAAGAAAGAATCATTTTTTTATTGCACAGGGTCTACATTTTCTCGAGACCAACCTTGATCTTCACTCTAAGTTGTTTCAATCTCATCTGAAGCACAAGTAATGGAAATTGAAGAGGCCCTTTCACCTTCAATCGTCCCACCTATTACCATTATATACAGGACTAGGACTAATATTGGGCATATACGCGAGGAGTAAAATTGCAAATATGTCATTAATTAAAAATAATAAAAAATATAGCGTGGTTTCTTATGTATGACAAGTTTTAATTTTTATATTCCGAGTGGTGACAATTTTAGAGTATCGCAAGTCTTCATTTGCATGTTTTTAGGAAATGAAAACGTGTGAGATGGAATTGAACTTCATGTGTTTTCTTTACTGGTGTTGTTTAAAGGATTATTAGCTAAATATATCTTCAATTATCATCAAATTCACAAATCTATCTCATACTTTCACTTTTATTAAAAAAGATTAAAACTTCAACTTTTTTCACAATTACACTTTTAATGGATAAATTAGTAAAAAATAAGAAGAAAATTGTATTCTTATTTCATATTTTCCACTTGTTTCTAGTTTCAAGTTTACAAATTTGTGTTGCTTATGTCTAATTGGTATTGATAAAAATGTGTAATTTTGAAAAAAAAAACATAATTGTTGAAAAAGATGAAGTTTGAGTCATTTTTTGATAAAAGTGAAAGAATAGGATAGATTTGTGAATTTGATGATAGTTTGAGATAAAATAAGCTAATAATCCTTGTTTAAATCGGTTTCCTTATCATTAATCAGGTGAGTACTTTGTTATGTACTTTGTGTGTAGGTGTGTGCTGAATCACCCATAGAGGTCTCCGTCTTTCCATGTGCGTTTAGCTTCAGGTCTGAGCTTATTATCGATCATTATGGCATTCGTTTGTTTTGTCTTGCTCCTCACGGGGGTTTAAACGTAGTTCATCATGGATGTCAAATGAATTTGGACGCCAAGACCTGGAAAAATTAATCATCATAATAACCAAGATCAAATAACATCACACAATTAATCATAATTGTAAAATTTATAGGGACTTACTTGGAGAGCATCCAATGTTCATTTGAGAAAGATTGGATGAAGATGATGCCATTGTTTCTCTTGAATAAAGTAAATGTGTAATCCCTTATAGGACAAATGATAGATGGAGTATATTTAGGGAGTTGTGATCTCTCTCCCAAGTTGGTGTTGTGTTGTACGTATGATTGCACTAGACATGAGAGAGTACTTATATATTGAAAATATATAATCAATAGTCACAACCTTTCATTTATTGTCCTAAAGGCTGTTACCACAATGATACCTTAAGTTTTATTTCCATCAAATAATACACACATATATATAATACATAATTATATATATAATACATAAATATAGAACACATATTAATATTGGTCCTTAGGCCATATTAATTGGAAATAGTCCAACATTCTCCCACTTGGCCTAGTGACCAATAATCATTAAGTTGGCCAATTATGTGTTCTACATACCCAATATCTATACTATAATAGAGATCGAAGAACAACCACTCACATCTATTTAGATGCGGGACCCCCACTAATCATACTATAGCACATGTATAAGGACATTAAGGTCATTAAACATAAATGATCAAATGTAATGTGGTAATCAATATTAATTTGTCCATGATACCAAAGTTAGTGCGCATGGTATACATATAATAGGCAATTAAGAATTCAAGTATTTATTTATATACATGAATTGTTCATAAGAGCACTATGCCAATTAAGTGAGGTCTCGACTAAAACCCATTTTCATCACATGTTCTTGGAAAATCTTGGGTGGTAGACCTTTTGTCATCGGATCCGCAAGCTTATCATGCGTGCTAATGTACTCAATAGAAAGATTATTTTCTTCAACTCGTTCACGTACAAACAAGAACTTTGTATCGAGATATAATCCAGCCCCACTCGAACTATTGCCATTTGAAAAGCTCACGGCGGCAGAATTATCACAGTAAATCTTCAACGGTCTTGAAATGGAGTTAACTATTTTGAGTCCCTTGATCAAATTCCCCAATAACATTCCATGACATGTTGTGTTATAAACAGCAACATATTCAGCCATCATAATAGAGGTAGTGGTCAATTGTTGTTTATGACTCCTCCATGAAATGGGCCCGCCTGCCATCATAAAAATGTATCCCGACGTCGATTTTCTATCGTCTTTACATTTAGCGAAATCGGAGTTGGAGTATCCCGTTACTTCTAAATCGTTTGTTCCTCTATAAGTTAGTTTGTAATCTTTAGTCCCCTGAAGATATCGTAAGACCTTCTTAGCGGCCTTTCAATGATCAAGGCCAGGATTATGCTGATATCGGCCTAACATACGGGATATGTAAGCGATATCGGGACGAGTACAAACTTGAGCATACATCAAACTTCCAACTATGGATGCGTAAGGAATCAACCTCATTTGATTCTTTTCTAATTCGTTTTTGGACATTGAAATGAGCCAAAAACGACTCCTTTAATAACTGAAGCAACTGAGGGAGAACAATGTTGCATGTTAAAGCGTGTGAGTATACATTCCACGTATGTTTTTTGAGACAGTCCTAATGTCCTATTGGCCCGATCTCGGCGAATTTCGATGCCTATAACATAAGAGGCCTCTCCGAGATCTTTCATGTCAAAGTGTCATGAAAGTAATTGCTTTGACTCATGCAACAAATCAACACTGTTACTTGCCAAGAGGATATCATCAACGTAAAGAACAAGTATCGCAAAATTGCTCCCACTCATTTTGAGGTAGATACACTGATCCACTTGATTTTTATAGAAGTCGTTCTTTTTCATGACTTCATCAAATTTTAGATACCACTGGCGTGATGCTTGTTTTAGCCCATATATTGACTTCTTAAGTTTACATACTAGATGTTCTTGACCCTTAGTCGTAAAACCTTCCGGTTGAGTCATATACACATCTTCATGTAAATCACCATTAAGAAAAGTGGTTTTAACGTCCATTTGATGTAGCTCTAAGTCGAAATGAGCTACTAATGTAACACCCCCTACCCGGCCCGGAAGGCTCGGGCAAGGAGCGCTACCCGCAGTGCCGAAGCACCAAAGCGTTGACTGACTTTTCCATTCTTTTCAACAAAATCTCATGAATACTTTTATTTTAAATAAGCAAATTATAACGATAGTAATTTTATAAAAGTTCATAATTGCGGAAGCATCCATATTTTATACATAACACTTAAAGAGTTAAGTGTTGCTATTACATTCTACTAACATGCTTACTACACATGAATGATGCAGACTAAAATTAAATTTTCACTAAATGCAAGTGTGACTCTGTGCTGATTGGCATGTTGCTCCCAAATGCTTTTCTCCTTGAACTTTTTCTCGTCGACTACGTACCTACGCGAAGGACAAAAAAAAAATCCAACGCGCTAAGCAAAACTTGCTTAGTGGTGCTCATTCTTTCTCCATACAATATCGATATCAAATTTAACAAAATAACTCAACAATTAAGAATGACATTCACCAATATAATTGATACGGTGTTGAAAATAGAAATTTATCAAGAACGATTTTACCCTTTGACTTAATTTTAAATATCAAAAGAATACATTTCATTTCAAGTAGCTTTTCCAATTCATTTAATAATAATATACAGAAAATCAAGTCCTTGAAATCTCAATAGTTATTTATAAGCACAACTAATTCAATTATGACTAGCTTATAAACCAGATATAATATGAAATCCTTGATAGCTATTAAACCGTATTGAATATGTAATACGGTACAACCCCCTTACAACATTCCTGTATTAAACTTTTAATATCAAGAATAATACGGAGCATCAAATAGATCAATTCAAATTAAACATTTGAAAACATATAATACCATGCATTTCGTTCATACGGAATAATCGGGGGTAATCATTTCATTATATTGCATTTTATTCAAAGTAGTTATTGTAATGCATCTGAGTTGTTAATATGTCGTAATTTTCTATATAGCATATAAATCAATATTCAAAGTATACTTTTCTTATCAGGATATTAACGTAAAATCGTAACTTATTACTCAATATTAATTTATCCCCTTGTCTCTCGTATTATTCAACATTAGCCTATTTCAGAATAATTAATTCACGAGCAAAATCTAATCAATTGAATATAAGTTTTACATTCTCCTATCGTTTTTCTTATCTTTATATTCAAATTCTTTCATTTTCATAATTCGATCTATTTGTGCATTTTCCCTTTCATTCTTTCTGCCTCCATTTTCACAGTTATATCTCATTTTCATTCGGCATTCGCTCTTAAATTTTCATTTGCTCAATTCTCATCTTTTGCCCAGTTTCATTCCCCGTCATATTGTCTGTTTTCACACTTTTATCTTTTTATCACGTTTCTGGAATTCTACTCCTTAGTTTAATGGACCGGATAAACGGGGTGTTCTCATCTTTGGTACTGTCCACTCGGTGGCTACGGACCATCAGAGAACTATTTTGGCACTGACCACTCGGTGGCTCTGGCCGAGGTTCGTTTGGGTACTGTCCACTCGGTGGCTACGGACCCGTAAACGAACATTTTGGGTACTGTCCACTCGGTGGCTACGGACCCGTATAGGAGCGCGCGAGTGTCAAATATCAAGATTTGGGTGCTGTCCACTCGGTGGCTACGGACCCGAAATCATTGATCAAATTCCACGACCGTGTTTTATTTTTTTATCCCTATTGGCATGCCAACCTATCCGAATCCAGAAATAAGGTTTCGAATTCCATTTATCCCATTAAACTGTCATAAATATTGTTTTCCACATGAAAACAATATCCTTATAATATAATCAACTTAATATATCATCTGTACTTATAACACATTTATGTTTAGATTGAGTTTATGTACGTAAATACACTCTTGTACGTACGTACTTGTTCAGTTGTTCGTTTCAATTACATATATATTTCTATTATGGATTTCTATAATTGTAGTATTTTATTTTATTTTCTTATTGAATTGACTTTAATATAAGTCTCACTTTAACCTTTAGTGAAATCCAAATTAACGAATTGATCTATACGTATGCATAAAAATATAGTCATTAAATAAATCTGAATCCACCTTACTATATTCTATATTTAAATCTTGACTAGCTCTATATTCGTACGTACGTTTGTTTTGAATTGGGATTAACTATGTATCATCAATTTCCGAACTCTTTCTTAATTATAATATACTCACGTGCTTTGATTTCTACATTAATTAATATAAATATATAATCGAATTCTATATTAATTCATATAAATATATAATCACAATAATTTCGTATTTTATTTACTTTTATAATGATCGTAGTAGTTAATCATCCGTGTAAAAGTAATTTTTCTTATCTAAGCTACTCATATTAAAAATTGCATCACTATGCATATAAAAAGTTTCAAAATCTTATTTTGATAAACGTATAACATAACTTATGATGTACAAAGTATATTCCACATAAAATCGTATAAATCAACATTTTAGATCAATATCACAACAAAATGCCATTATATAATTAAACAGTACATTTAAGAAGATAAACAATCATTAAAATAAACTTCTTAGAATAATTAATCATATACTTTAATTTAGGAGAGGGAATGAACACAAACCTTAAACTTTTCTCCTTAGCCTTTCTCTAGTTTTTTTCTCCTTTCCCTCCTCTCTTTCTCGGTTCTCTTCTCTATACTCTCATTTCTCTCTTATTTTTACTTTCTTCCTAATAATCTCTTTGTTGGAATTGGGTTTACAATACACATGCATGAGCTCTATTCGATCTGCCGATTGCATGTGATATTTGTAATGGTGTACTGGAGTTATAATTAAATATAGTTTTATGCTATAGCTACGTGGCTAAATCCCAAATATTGAGAGTGGCAATTTATTTTGTTCTATTTTGTGAGTTATTGCCAAATGTCATGGGACTTTTGAATGTGAAAGATGGGTTTGTTTGTTATGCATGTATATTTGTTTTGCTATGCATGGTGTAAGATGTTTCGTAACATGTGTCTATAATTATTTTAGAATTTTACAGTTAAGTCAGTTAATGTAACATATGGACTTTTGTCTTTGCACTTCAATTAATTAAATTTTCGTATGAATATTATTTGACTAAGTAAATATCACATTTCATAACATTTGCTATTCGGTGATATATATATAGTTTATTTATCTATAGTTTGATTCAATTGTTCAATTTTTTTTTCTTTTTACCGTAATTTATTTTAGTAGAGTTTAATAGTTAAAACACCCATCAAGGTATAAAATTTTGTTTAATAATTTAGATTCTTTATATATTTACTTTTATTTTCAAGTTTTAAAATATGTAAATTTTGGGGATGTTACAACTAAGGCCATAACAATCCTTAGGGAACCTTTTCTTGAAACAGGAGAGAAAGTCTCCTTGTAATCAATTCCCTCCTTTTGGGTGTAGCCTTAGGCGACCAATCGCGCTTTAATTTGAAGCGCTCGACGTTTCCATTTTCATTTTTTGAACAAAAGTTTAAGATATAAAGCATTTTTAAAAAATTGGGGCCCCTTTAAAAAGACGGTTATTTAAATGCCATCCTTACTCTGGACTTTATATAAAAAGTTAAATTCGGACCATATATAATTATATGTGTTTTTTTCTTTTCACAAATATAAATTTATCATGTTAAGCACATTGTTTAAAATATTCTAAGCATTTATAGATATGCAGTTAAAATTCTAGGCTTTCATTAGTGAAGTAAATAATATTAACTTCAGGCTATGTAGTTACAATACTCTTAAATTGATATTAATTACCAACAAACGACTTTTACTATATATTATCATAATTATAACTGACTATTTGTAAAGATTATAAAAAAGACATATTTTCAAATTCTAATTTGAGACAAACTTTATAATATTCTATATAGAATAATTACTTAGTATATGAATAAAGAAATGCAATCTGGGTAGAATATGTGGATAGTGTGGAAGGCAAAGTGGAGTGTCTTTAAAACAAGGGAGAACTATAAAATAAGCTCTCGAACTTACATAAAAAGTGCAAATCACCCCTTATATAGGAGTCTGTGTCCGGCCATCACCATTTTGGGCGGTTCCCGATGATTTTTTTTGATGAATTTTTTTGAGCATCTTCTTCATTAAATCTAGTTTACCCATACCAAATTTCAGCTAAAAATTCAACCGGGAAGATAGTCAAATGATTTTATTAAATATACTTTGTGTATACTTTCACAAAGTATACAACGATTTATATTGAATAAGGTCGTATAAAGATTTGTTGCTCGGGTGACATTAAATAAAAAAAAAATATAACTAAAAAACAAGGTTAAGCATTATATGACGATTTCCTTCATCGGAGATTTATTCATTTAGAAAATTTTCTAATGTTTTCAGAATATTTTTGTATGAATAAATCTCCGAAGAAGGAAGCCGGCTTACATACAAACTTATTCGCTTACATTACATATATGAAGATATGATTGACAATTCAAGACTTTGAATAGGATATATAAACATATTTATAACCTCTAATATTGCCGGTATGGGATTGAAAAAATCTACCATCGCTTATGAGCTCTTCCCCTCATAGCTTATACGAGTCCAATTAACAAGTCAATTTTTTCGTCTTGGAGTTTCAATGAAGTTGAAATAATAACTCATTCACCACTCACAAAATCTTATTTTATAGTTTGGGATCAAGCTACACGTCATTTGAAGCTTTCACAAATCTTTGGAACTTCAACTAAATAAAATACACTTTCAAGAGGTTTAAAAAAAAAAAACTATTTCAAGATTTTACTATATCATAAAATGCAAGTTCTCCCTCAAGGCGTCAAAATGTGTTTGTGGATCGGAGTTGGATGAATGCGAAAATGCTGATCTCGATCCAAATGTCAACTTAACTGGGTTGAAATTGATTACATGGTGGGATCTTTTTTGAATGCTTTATGAATTGCGCTTATATTATGGATAACAAAATGCTATTGTTACACACTTTTCATACACACACATACACACTCATGTTTGTGTAGGGTTACATAATCGAAAAACTAACAAATTAGGTTGTTATTTATTTAATTAAGTAATTAAACTTATTAAATTAACAAATTGGCATCGATATCAATGGAATCTGAAACACTCAAAGAATGTTTGGTAGATGAGTTTTGCATCTAAACATGCTCTAAGAATGTCTCTGTTTAAATGAAGTGTATCTTACTAATTAATGAATAGTTTTACTTTTACTCTTTTGTTCATTGGTAACCTGTAATTTTAACATAGATTACTCTTTAGTTGTGTTGAAAAGAAAGAATCATTTTTTTCTTGCACAAGGTCTACATTTTATCGAGACCAACCTTGATCTTCACTCTAAGTTGTTTCAATCTCATCTGAAGCACAAGTAATGGAAATTGAAGAAGCCCTTTCACCTTCAATCATCCCACCTATTACCATTATATAAATACTAGTCATTTGATCGCGCGATGCGCGAGGAGATAATGCCCAATTTTAGGTGTTATATAGATGTTAGGCGAAATTAATAAAAATATCCGTACTTTTACTGATTAAACAAAAATAATACCTACTTCAAATATTTACACCGTTAATCCAAATCTTTCATATTAGTGCTGAAAATACATTGTATGAGACAGAAGTCTTTTTTCCGTCTGAACCGCCGTTTATCTTGCATAGGTACACCGTACACCCCCAACCAATCCCAACACAAGGCAGATCTACTTCTCCATGTTCTTAGTATTTGAATATTTGTGTGGTTTTGTTTAAGGGGATAAGAGACCTCTTTCGGTCCATGGTAGTCTGGTGAGGCTAACTCGATATCCTCTTTCTGTGTGAAAAGCTATTTGCAACATATCCTCTTTCTCCGTTGCAGAAGGTTTACTAAGGGTTAAACTTATTGTTTGTTCAAAGTGCACCGAGCCATTCTCTTCAAAATAAGCCCGAACCGAAGTGTGTGGGTATGCATCTTATGAAAATTCAATCTCTTATATATCAACAATTATGTTTACAAATAAATAGAGGATGGAATCATTTTGGAAAGTTTCAGTGCTAATACTCTTCATTCATTTATCATAAGGTGCTTATTCCGATATTGAAGAAGAAAGTTGGGATGGGGCGCAATAACCTCGACTAAAACCTAACCTGACTACTAATGAGTAATGGTTTCTTCTATTGTTAGAGGAAGCTCTGGTTCAGACGATAAAGGGTAGAGAAATAAAGAATGGCAGAGAAGAGACGGTGGATTTAACAGTGTTTGTTTAAAAAATAATTCTCTACAGTTCATTATATTTTTGTGACTTTCACATATTTAGGGTAAAAATTTGAAGTAGGTATTATTTTTGTATAATTGGTAGAAGTAGGGATTAATCTTGTCATTTTTGCTTAGATGTTATTGTTTTTATAATACATCGTAAGAGTGTTGAGTGTGTTACAATGACACATTTAAGAGTGAAACTTTAGTGAAATGCAATTTTTTTTTAAAAAGTGGGGTAAATCGTAGAAAAAACAGTATTTACAGGTGGAAGTTGATAGTAAGAGTGATATTTAAAAAAGAACTTATTTAGTGACAAATTGTCAAGGCAAGATAGATTGTTTTGGTGGATCAAAATACAATAGATGGATAAATACCTATAAGAGGAAAATCGGTGCCCTTTATGAAATGGTGTTAATTGAGTTACAGAGTCTAAGGTAGTATCTATAAAATATGCAGTATGCCAAAAGTTTGAGTGTAAAGTTAGCGAAAATGAATGTAAAGGTAAATAAGATTCGTGAAGTGAAAATAAAAATTGCGTTAATCTATTAAAATAGTCATAACATAGGCAAATTATATCAACAACGATGAAGTGTACGTGGAAAGACAAATGTTAAATGAAGGAGATGTTAGGTAATTAAAAAATAATGATTGAAGTTAAATAGAATTAAACTGTCATAAGATAAAACAATTGTGGATGTATGTCCACGAATCTGTGAAGGGAAACTACAACATATTATAAACTTATTTTACCGGCCGCATAATTTGTTGGTTGTCCGTCTTCGTCACATATCACAAACTTCCATTTACATGGACTTATTATTCTCGAAACTGCTACGTATAAGTATCCATGCGTTAAAACATGCCAACGGAGGAAAATGTCAACTAACCATTGCACAACTAACCTTTAATGGGAATTCGTTGCACTCAAAAGTGAAGGAGAGCCTAATGTTTGATGATGCTAAGGTAAATCGAGGATTAAGAAACTTTGCACCGACATTTTTCATGTGACTCATTTGAATCTCAATAATATGAGTTGTGAGTTTAATCAACATAAATCATGTGACGTCAACACAATCTAGATGAATGAGATGTATTTATCATAAGCAATTTTGCAACACAAGAACCCCCTTTTTCAGCTTTACTCATGACTCGGCACACATGAAAATTTAATGCTATTATGAAATTCGGGAGAATGTATCCCTACAAGAGATCACTATATAATCTAGATGAGAAAGCTGAATTTGAGCTTAGATAAATATTTAACTCCAAATCCATATAACCCAACATGTAATTGTTTACCTTCTTAAGTTTATCAACATTGAGACGCAAATAATAAATTTGATCGCTTTAGGTTAAGAAATTGAGATAAATAGCTCGAACAAATATCTACTAACAGATGTATATTACTATCTAATATATGTGACATACTTGCCTATACGATTATAATTTCCAATAAAAATATAATTTCTATATGTTTTTTTTTTAAATTGCTTAAAGTAAATAATTGAAGTATAAAGTATACTCCGTAGTATTTGTTCTTATAAATTGTCTTTACGGATTTTAATTCTTATTCATAAAAAGTTGATGCCAAGATGTTTTAACTATTGTTAATTTTCATGATTTGTACCATACTTTATGTGTCCTATTTAGGATTTCAATCGATTGAATGGGTTGTTACTGATGATTTAATTTATTTATTTATTAATGTAGAATCATAAGATCGAACGATTTTACAATTTAGATCAAGATTTTAATAACCCTTACAATATCAAATTAACATCACTTTATCCAAAGAAAAAATAGTTAGTTTTCAAGATAGAAGGAACCATAATTAGGACATGTTCTTGCCTAAAATCGTGATCGGGTGTTTAAAGACGTGGTTTGGAATTTTGGTTATTTGAAGTTCATCAAGTAATCAAATGCAAATTATACATCCATAAATGATCATGCTCTATTGAGGATGGACTGAAAAGTAATCAAGCAAATATGGTGTTTTGGGCACATCTTTGTCAAACTGAAATGATCTGAATCTGTATTAGTATGTTAAGTTGAAAATTACACAAATATAAGTTAACAGGAATACTTAATCTTAGTTGGAAAATGGTTTGGTGAAGCTATATGACTGCTCAAAGATCGTGTGGAGAGACAGAGCAAATAAATGTACACAATTGTGGACATAATATATGTGACATACTTACCTCATTCAAAGATCATTGATTGTTGGTAGAATCCATCCAACAATCTCTATAAACATCTTTGAACTGTCAAAATTCTCACTATCTCACCGACTCCCGCACGATGTGAAAACTAAATTTAAATAAATAGTTTAAGCACCCCAAAAACAGAGTTAGATAAGCAATGAGTGACTACTTGATGCTTAAGATATCGAGAGAGAAGTATGGAACACATCTACGCGGCTGAGGTAAGCGTATCAAACCAGTTTGTATATGCTTTTTGATTTTCTGCTCCTCGGTTCACTTAACTGGTTTTTTCTTTTGGTACTGTGAATAAAAAAAATCAAATACATCATCATTCAATATAAATTTATAAATAAGTCCATTACAATAATATTGAATCCTCTATATGTACGACTATATTTAATTGACTTGTGATTTGGCAGTATAAGGATCTGCCATTATAGCATGCATATTTTCTTAGCAATAAATTTACAAAGAGTGATTAATAAGGAAAAATAGTGTATGCTTTTAAGTGAAAAAATAGCAAAGAATGACAGATACACTCATATCCATCAATATTATAACTTATAAGAGTTCCAACAAAACTTACTTCTTAGTCCGGTCGATTCTAGCAATCTAGATGAATATTTTGCAAATCAACAAAGAAATACAAAAGCATCATTTAGTCAATATCAGGTTGACTGTGTGTTGCCTTGGTTATTGAAATGTGAGAAGCAGTGCTCTCATTATCCAGCACGTTGTGCTTTAATTAGCCAATGCACATATTTAGAAGAGCTGAAATATATTTTCACCTCAGAAAGAAGCACATGAGTGTAATAATGAATGAACATACAAACAATCATCACGATCTGTCTCGGCATCCTCTGGAAGCATCACTTGTTTTATTCAGTTTACTTTCTTCACCTTCCTTTTTTCCTTTTTTTTGGCTGTTAATAATTATTACATAATAAAAGACTCGTGATTAGCAAGACGACAGCTATAAAAAAATACTTAAACATACTTTGAGTGCTGGTGTATATGTAAGTTATTTGATCGGAAAAGTAATTCTTTAAGTGAGCATCCTTTTTTTAAAGGAATGTGTGTATCCTAAGAAACCTTCATAATCTTTGTGTGCCCATACATTAATCTATTATGGAATCTCAATGATTAGAAAAATAAACTAAAACACACACTTAAGTAAAACTGAAATATAACCTAGATTATCAGACCAAGAGGAGGTTTATTCCTCATTAGTCATGTTCCTGCATCACTCCTTTGAACCATTAGGTAAATCTGCATATTTAGATTGTCCACACAGTTCATAAACAAATTTTGAGAAATGAAATAATGAACCTCAATGATTAGTTGTGAGTTCAGGCCCCTACAAACAAAAAGAACAACACAAAAAGGCTGCAAAAGTTGTTGGCATAGATGAAATAATGATGTTAAGCTTTACTCCCTGTAAGAAATCTAAATTTCAATAAGCCATCCATTCCATGTACTGTCTCAAACAGCCATCCATATAAATCTTAGGAGTGTAACTTAACTTAAACAGGTAAACCTGCTATTTGTTAACTTTGTTTGAAGTTTCAACTCAGTTCCCACAAGTGTTTATTTTATTAAGGATAAACAATACTTCGTATAAAATAAAAAAGTTGAGAAGTTTGTAAAAAATAAAAAAGATAAAGAAAAGTAAATAAAAGAAGAAGATGAAATGAGATTAAAACAGAAAAACTCTTCTATTTTGTGATTAATAAGGTTGCCTTACCTTGCGGAGGAATTTAAACAACAGGCTAAACCGAATCAAAAGCCCCAAAAATCAACTATAAAGCAGCATGCCTTCGCTTCTCAGCAGTTTCTGGCCAAAAACAGGACATCCATATATAGATTTGTGTAACAATTACACATTTTTACGCGTTAATGAGGCAAAAAAGGAACCCGTTAATAGGGGCAGATCTAGGATGTTTAGTTATTGGGGGCACTAATTAAGGAAAAAATGGGGAAAAATTCGAATAATAAACATGTACTTCCTGTGTTCCTTTTTTGTTGAAACGTTTCCATTTTCGCGTTTGTCAACGCAAAATTTGGTCCATTAATATATTTCATTATTTATTAGCGAAAAATAAAAACAAATACGTAGTATTAGATTTTGAAAATATAAAAGCGAGAGAAATTTAATGATATTTTCCAAAACTTAAATTATCAATATACTAACGAATAAAATGTGGTCAAAGTAGAACATGTGAATAATGTAAAATTCAAGATATTGTAAATAAAACAGAACAAAAGTAGTATAAATTAATTTCAAGAAATGAAATAATCCTATATTAAAAAATAAAAACATAATGTAGCGCATATTTAGTACAACCGCTCTCCACGAGTTTTCATTTTTGTAAAACGCTTTTCACAAGTTCACAACTACTTTTTTAATTATATATCAAGCACGACACATCTTTTTCCACATAACAAATGATATACTCATTCAAAAACTAGTCGTTCAACTTATTTCATAAACTTTACTTGACAATGTTCATCCCGAAAAAAAACACCTTTCAACTGTAGCAGTTGTAATTGGCAAAGTCAATGATAATTTCATTAGTCAATACACTAAATAAATATTTAAAGATGGTCTTTTTGTAGTCATCGACTCATCATCATACACATACTCATGAAAAACATTTTTAATTTCTTCTTAGAGAATGATCAAAATAATTTTGGATCACATCATTAAATAAAATATTTAAAAAAAACGTAGTGTAAATTAAAAGGGACAAGGGTGTAGTGGGCTAGCCGAGTGTAGTGCACATTTGATCCTTTGCAGAGCCATTTATTTTCAAACTGCACAACCATTTTTTACACTCGGCAATTGAGTCGTATAAATTAATGGGGGCACCGGTTTTTTGGGTTGGGGGCATCACCTTTTTGTTAATATTATATATTTATATTAACACAAAATATTAGCTAGAACTTCATTGGGGGCATGTGCCCCATTACTTACTTAATGAATCCGCCCCTGCCCGTTAAAGCATTACCAAAGTATTGGCAGTACAAACTGCAAAGGGAGACCTATTTTATTATAATAATAATGCGGATTTACTCATGTATAGCCCAATATATGTAATGGTGGATATATGACAAAACGGTCATCCTTTCGTTTTCAAATTCAGTCATCAATCTAATCCTTCCCTAACTATACCCAGGTAGCCAGTTTTCAGGGAGAAAAAGTAAAACCCATAACCACAGCAGCACAAATTCAGGCTTTTTATTTATTTCATGTTTAAAGTGATTTTTTTTCTAGACTAATATGACCCTCACTTTTAAACACATACATTGTCTCCTTTTGTCAATTTTTATATCAATGTTTACTATCAACCACTTTGGTTGTATAACAAACTAATAAGATTATCTTTTTTTTATCATTGATTTTGTTAACTTTTTTTCAGTTGAAAACAAATTCAGAGTTAGTGTTCTTTAAACTGAAAGAAAAAATTGAGGCAAGGACGTTATATCCATTTAGGCGCTAAATAATCCTCTAAATAATCCCCTATAGTCCAATAATGCATTGATTCCATAAGTAATCTTTTTCACCACAAGCCAATAATCCCATAAGCTGATTCGCTTAATCCAACGAATAAGATTCACAATCATGTCAATGCTCACAAAGGGCAAAGAACTAGGTGCCATTCACATGTAATCAAACAAACGGGGGGAAAATTCATAGCCAAACAGAATAGGCACTTAAAAACAATCTGCAAGGAGATGAATGATAGGGTGATGAAGCAAAAGGAACTCAAAAGCAGAACAAACAGGGAAACAAAGCAGGGAGAGCGATGCTTACCGTGCAAAAGTGGTTTGGGAGCGCGCACAAACCCGTTTATATCTGCTGAAGGCTGGAGGTTGGAGAATTGAGCCCCTACATCATCCATAACTGATGCAATCAATGATATGGAATTGAATAACACAATGATGTGGGTATTTATTAAGAAGCAGATGAGCATAGTTGAGCATATAATTCGGAGAAACAGCGCGAAAAGAAACTGGACAGTTGGCGCAAGAAGGGGGAAACGATCGGAGTCAGCCTGGTTCGGTCAGAGCGCCGTTTATTCCCGCTGTGCGCGAATCCAAGCTTAGGATCGTTCGAGACTGAAAGGATGGGGAGGTCCAGGTGTGCGAAATCCGGGTTCATCAGAGACGGGAGCTAAACGGTGTGCGAAATTATAATGGTGAGGGTAAAACGGGAGCTAGACGGGAGTTAAACGGAAAATTTTAAACATTCAAAGAGTACCAAAGCTAAAGCATAATGTACCTCCCAGTAAAGCAAATGATTACACCAACACAATTTTTAACCCTAAAATGCCCTAACCCTCACTGAGGATTATAAGCTTTTAAGATAAGAGATATATTTCATTCCTTGTAAGAGGATTCTCTCGTGCTGCTCAGGAAATGATACTTTAAGAAGTACCTAGAGGAGGGTCAGGTATGTTAAATATACTCCCTCCGTCCCATTTAAATCTTAACACTTTCCTTTTTGGGATGTCCCATTTACTCTTTTACATTTCCTTTTTAGGCAACTCCTTTTACATTAAATGTCCTAACTACCCTTCACTACCTACCCACTTTTTACATTTGAGTGGATAGCATTAATCCTCCCTAAAGTCAAAGGGTATGCAAGATATTTGTTATTCTATTAATTGAGCTCCTAAAATACCGTGCCAAAAGCAAACGTCAAGTTCTATCCGGGAAGGAGGGAGTATTTTTCTTTAGATAATGGTGTTACAATTCAACATTGAATAAATGCAATGACTTAGCTATAAAAATTAGCAAATCTAAATTGGTTTTGGTTTGCATTCTCCTATATGTTAATTATTAACAGTTTTGTGTGATTTTTAGAAATTAACTACTCCCTCCGTCCCTAATAACTTTGCCAAGTTTGACCGGCACGAGGATTAATAAAGTAAAAACTGTGTGGTTGAGGTCGTTTGTGCAGAAGAGAGAGAATTAACTGGAACCACAAATTCTTTACTTAAAAGGGAAAGTGGCAAAGTTAATGGGACATCCAAAAAAGGAAAGTTGGCAAAGTTATAAGGGACGGAGGGAGTATAACGATATACTCCCTCTGTCCCGAAAACAACTTCCCACTTTCCTTAAATGGATGTCCCAAAATTAACTTCACACTTCAATACTTTCCTTATTTGGCAAATTATCTACATAAAAAAAGTGATAAACAGTGCCAAACAGTGTTTAAACAGTGCATAACAGTGTTTAAACAGTGCAAAACAGTACACTCTACAGTAAAGTCAAATTTATTTCTTAAAAGTGTGTGAAAGTCCAACCGGGAAGTTATTTTCGGGACGGAGGGAGTAATATTTTTTAATTTAGAAAAGAAATGTTGTTGTGTATTAGCTACTCCGTATTAGATCAGTTATTTTGGTTTCTCCTTTTTCATAAATATTCTCTAAAAATTCCTCTAAAAAATCACTTTAATTAATAGTTTTGTGTAAATTTTAGCAACAAACTATGACAGTAAGATATTACAAAGAAAACAATGGTTGTTATGTTAATTATTACATCATTTGATAATTTCTTTTTGTTTGTGTTGAGAGTGTGCATTTGTATTCATGTGATCAGTTGAGTTAAAAAGATTTTCACTGTGATTTTCCAAATTTTTAATTTTCCGCTTATGTACTTTTTGGATTTTGTCCCGATGTAAAAGAAAGATTACCTAAATAATTTATGAAAGAGCTTTTTTATTTTAACATAGTAATCACTTTCTATATTATTTCATAGCTGTATTGAATGAAATGCTATGAAACATCATATCAGCTTCTAATTGCCATCGTATTCAAATATTCTTGTAACCATAATATACGTAGTATATGCATGGTGCTTGACCAAAATGTAGGAATGTACGACATGATATTTGAACTACGTTCATTGTACAAACACTCCCACCTCAAACAATTTCTGCGTCCCACATGATAACGACAGCTTCTAATCGACTCTTTCCAGTAGAACTACTCTTGAGCATGCTTAAGATACACACCATGTTCAAAGTTCTTCTCAGTTCTCATTGCTCTTTGTATTTTGGCCTGTTTTTGGATTAATGTAAGAGATAATTATCCTAGGAATGACTAAAACTCAAAGAGTTTCCCAATCTATGACCCAATCAGTTTTTTTCCTAAAATAATATTAAAATTCGAAATATTTAATTAAAATTCGAAATAATTAAATAATAAATAAATTTCAGGGACAAAAACACCCTTTAGTTATACCTATAAAACTCTAATTTCCTCATTTTTCTCCTACCCTACCTAGCCGCTCACGTATAACTTGCGCAGCTCACCTACGCAGCCGCTCCCGTCGGGACTCCGCCTGCCGTCTAACCACCGGCCACAGTCCAACGCCGCCGCCGGCCACGGATCTCTAGCCTGGGTGCACATCCGTCGCCTTCCAAAGATCGATCGCTGGCTTGGAAGCACAATTGTCCGACCTGGATGCCAAGGCGCCGCCCGGCGTCGATCCATCATCCTTTGTCATTGAATCGGTGACTGGAAGGGATATGAAGGGTGGACTTGTGACGAGAGATGACGCTCCAGTCTGTGTGTCAAGCAGCAACTTCGACCTTGGTAGCAAAGGAGTGGCGTGCTGTGACTACTTTGGGAGGAGTGGGATTGGGTGAGCTGATTTAGAATTTGATTTGGGGTTTTGGATTACGGCCAAAGTAGACTTTCAGATCTGCAAGTCTGGAGGAATGCCCCTTCACGATTTGTGGAATAAGTTGAATTTGATTTTTGTTTCAAGAGTTTTTTTTTCAATTTTAAATAATTAATTGCTTTTGCTGTTCGCAGAGTGTTTGTTGAAGCACAAATTACTTGCATTCTTCTTCTCATTTCTTGAATTTAGGGTTTTTAGACATGGGTAAGATGCATAGGCAGTGAAAATGGATTGCAAATATGGGCAGTGAGAATGGATTGCAAATATGGGCAGTGAAAATGGATTGCAAATACGGGTAGTAAATATGGCAATAAATAGTGATGAAA
Source organism: Cuscuta epithymum (assembly GCA_945859915.1). NCBI lineage: Eukaryota > Viridiplantae > Streptophyta > Magnoliopsida > Solanales > Convolvulaceae > Cuscuta > Cuscuta epithymum. The sequence goes on along the minus strand of CAMAPF010000012.1, from coordinate 1,752,128 downwards.
ATAGACAGCGAACATCAATGCATAGTGTTGTACATGGGCAGTGAATGAACGCATTGAAAAAAGTGTTGTGCATGAATTGAATGCAATAAATTTTGGTAGGAAGTGCACTGATTATGATCAGTAGTGCAGTAACACAAAGCAGTAATATATCATGAAATGTAATATACTTAATTAGACATAAAATAATAAAATTATTAAATCTAAAAAATAAAAAATAAAAGCTAAAAATAAATTCCGCAAGTGAATGAGAAGAGAATTAATTTTGGCGGAAGTGCAGTGATTACTACCGGATGTGCAGTAATGTCATGCATTAATGTCGTGCAGTAACAGCAATACAAAGTGCAGTAATTTTAATTAGACAAAATTAGTACAAAATGCACATACTTTAATTAAGCGTATTTTTGTCATTCAATCTTTAAATATAAACGAAATTTCTATTTTTTTTGGATTTCCGGCCATAAAAAGGTATAAAAACTAGTTAGGTCATAGATTGAGAAACTCATTGAGTTTTAATCATATGCTAGGAAATTTCCCTTAATGTAAAAACACTTCATTCACTTGTGCCAATGGAGCTAAGCGCATATACATAGGTTGTGTCACTTGTGTGTGCAATCCCCATGCAATCTTGTCATGCTCTTAATTATGCGGTTTTACACCCCATTTACCCCTCTATATTTCATATCGCTTGGAATTTTGTATGGAATAAATTGTTGGTTTCAAAATACATTTTTACTTTATTCACCGCTTACAATTGAATTTTCATACTACGTAGTACGTACTTCGTATAAAATTCAAATTCCGAATCTTTTACTTTTGGAAAATGTAGCAAATTCATTAGGACAAACTTTGTTTCTTTTAGCAGATGAACAATAAAAAGATGCCTAATAAAAAGATGTCACAAAACTAGTACTCAAATATAAAAATATAGAATTGTTCAACCTTCATTTGTGGCTTCAGACCTTTCCTCTTGCGGGTTTCTAAATGCTTTTCCATCATCACAATCCACATTAAAGACAAGTTGGGCTTATTCGTTTTTATGCTTTCCCGTCATACAGTAACAAGAATGCCACAAATCATTGGAATGCATTTTATACTTCGTACCATGTAAACACATACGTAGTACTACCTAAAATGAATTTGTGGTGAATTTGCTAACCATCTTTGACACTGAAAAACACAAATTCAGTCAATTAAATAATGACAAACAAGAAAAACAAATTTAATGGAGGACACATCGGAGAGACCGAAAGGAAGAGATATCGTTTTAATTGCTTTCAATGCTTCATCAGGGAGGGCACGGCTTCGGGCACGGGTTGGGGCACGGGTTGGGGCACGGGTTGGGGCACAGCTTCGGGCACGGGCTGGGGCACGGGTTGGGGCACGGCTTCGAACACGACTTCGGGCACGGGCTGGGGCACGGGCTGGGGCACAGGCTGGGGCACGGGCTGGGGCACGGGCTGGGGCACGGGCTGGGGCACGGGCTGGGGCACGGGTTGGGGCACGGTTTGGGGCACGGTTTGGGGCACGATTGGGGCACGGGTTGGGGCACGGTTTGGGGCACGGTTTGGGGCACGGTTTGGGGCACGGTTTGGGGCACGGTTGGGGCACGGTTTGGGGCACGGTTTGGGGCACGGTTGGGGCACGGCTTCGAACACGACTTCGGGCACGGGCTGGGGCACGGGCTGGGGCACGAGCTGGGGCACGGGCTGGGGCACGGGCTGGGGCACGGTTTGGGGCACGGTTGGGGCACGGTTGGGGCACGGTTGGGGCACGGTTGGGGCACGGTTGGGGCACGGCTTCGGGCACAGTTTGGGGCACGGTTTGGGGCTCGGGTTGGGGCACGGCTTACAAATGAAAAGGATGAAACCGGGAGAGAAGGGGTAGCTACCGGCGGTGGATTGAATGTGCGCTAGAAATTAACTCAAATAAACAATAATCAACTCACCGCCACCTGCAGGAATGTTGACCGGAGACGGAGGATGTTCGTAATACACCGGGACCTTCTCACCTTATTAGTATGGTGACGTTACAGTGTTGGAGGATGATAGTGTGCCGGACTGCCGGTGAGGCGGTGACTACTGGCGGTGAGTTGAGTGAGGATGGTGAAGTGTGTGGTCCGTCCGAAACTCTGGAGACTTCTACAGCTCCTGTGCGGTAGTGTGAGAGTGAAGTGAGCGGTAGTGTGATCATTGGAGAATATATACTCATACACATACCTGATCTACAATTAAATGGGCCAATTTGATATGGGCTCTGAATTTATATTTGCATTCCAAATTTCAATTCGTAGAACACTTTTTTTAAATTGTATTATAATCAACTCTCATATATAGAAGTTTCTAAAAAATGTATTCATATAGTGAGTAAAATCGTAAGTTATTTTATCCTCCGATGTTTTACTTGAAGCATGTTCTGAATTTTAGATTATTTATATGTTCTATTTTGACTATAGTATGTTCAGATCTATTATTTATTTTTTTCATATTATGTTGGATGAGAATAATGTGTTTGTGATGTCTTTTAGAATGGTTGGTGAGAAGTCATTAATATTACGATAGTATATATGGGTTTTAATGTTATGTAAATATGGGGTAGATAAATATGAGAGTAAAAAGTGTACAACATTGGAGAGTCATTTTAATGCTCCATCACGAAGTGGAGTATCTACAAGCGATGGTCATGACTATCATTCCACGTATGCTCCCCTTAATGAAATTAGTAATGGTATGCTACATATTTCTGTTATAAGAAGTATAAAAATTATGTCACTTTAAATATTCATGTATTTGCATTAAAAACATTATTTCAACAGTGGCTCCATTGCAAACCTCAACTACCTCACAAACAAATGAGCTCCCACAATGCCATTATCTTCTCACCCCGGTACGTATTGCATATGACATTATTTCATGACATTATTATTCTTATGTAATATTCATTCCAGAACTATTATACTACTATTTTTATGAATTAATTGGGTTTTTATACTATGTTTCTTATGTAGACATTCCATATTGGGATATTGGAGATCCCATTAATAAATGTCAATCTTGTGGAGCATGTTTTTGGTATGATGAAAGATTGAGGTCAGCTTATAAATCGAAAAATCTTGTGGAGCATGTTTTTGGTTGTGTGCATGGAAAAATAAAATTGCCACGGACCTATGAAGGCTCCTCCTCAAGTACTCCTTGATCTTATATTTGGGGATGATGAAAAGAGCAAGCATTTCTTACAGAAAAATACGATCATACAATAGTATGTTTTCATTCACATCAATGGGAGAAAAAATTGATGTTAGTCACAACACCGGTTATTCTCCGCCAATTTTCAAACTTTATGGTCAAAATTACCATTTGATTGGAAGTTTAATGCCCGAGGAGAATGGGGTGCCTTAATTTGCACAAATGTACACTTACGATACTGCAAATGAGGTGGTGAATCGTATCAAATATGTGAGGTTAGTGTTTCCCCGGTTATTATTAAGCATGTAATACTCTTTCTACATATTTCTATGAATGAATGCGCTCAAGATTTAAGATATATAATATGCTGTACTTATTATAGGAACGAAGATGTACTTATTGACTCCCTACACACCAACATTGGTGTGTAGGGAGTCAAATATTCCATGTTCCCATTACATTCCATCTACTTCAAATATTAGGAACTATGTGATTTGAAACAAATGTTGGATGAGAATAATGTGTTTGTGAAGTCTTTTAGAATGGTTGGTGAGAAAGTTAACGAGGGGGAGCTAAACATTCGTTTGAAACTCATTGGAAAACGGGGGTTTGATGCTAGAACGTATAACCTTCCTTTAACATCTGAGGTGGCTGCGTTAATTGTTGGTGACTTTGATGAAACATTAGGCGAGAGGGATATTGTGCTACAGTCTCACTCTGTATCTTTGCAACGCATCAATGAACTACATCCAGGATATCTTCCTTTACAATATCCTCTTTTGTTTCCTTATGGAGAAGATGGATTGTACGAGGTGCTTAGAGTCCGTGAAAGTTTTCCTAGTAATTTTTATCTGTTTGTCATTTGTTTTCTTGTGTTCATCTTTGTTGTTTGTTTTGACAATTTGTTTGAGTTTTTAGCCTCTTTTTATGTCATTGGGTATGGTTGGATCTATGGGAACATGTTTGGCTGTGTCAAGCCCACTACATGGTTAGCGATTCGTGTTGCTCTTTCAGGGGTGACCGTCTCAAAGTCTCACCATAGGGTTACAACCGTAGTTGTTGGAGTTTGAGTTGGTGTCAGTTTTATTTTCTCTTTGCTTGATGTAATGATCCTGAATCTTTTGATATGAATAAATACTTGTTTTGATGATAAAAAAAACTAGAATATGTGAATAGTGCAAAAAGTGTTGGAAAAATGTGTTAAAATTGTATTAAATGGTAATTTTGGGGCAATTTTTTGAGTGGGGTCCACTTCTGATTTGGGTCGGTTCAAAGTGGTTTCGGATTGTCCTTGTTAAGGGCTACGATTCGATATATGGCACGCTCAAAACGGATAACGGGTGAATGAAATTGATTCTCGAAGTTTACCCGTTAGAATGGAAAAACTTGGAAAAAGAATGAGTTTCTAGTGTGTTATTTCCCACACCGGAAAACCCAAGGGATTTGGAACCCTTTATAAAGGGACCCCCCCGTATGGAGTTAAGATTCCTAAGGGTAAAGGCTCTCTCCACGCGCGCAGGGGGGGTGCAAATCAAATCCCGAAATCGGAGAAGAAAAACCGCGACTTGCGTGCGCGGGCAACCTGCGGACACGAATGTCGTCCAGTGCTAGAAGTGCCTAGCGAACAGAAGGCCTCGACCAGAACAACTTGGTATGGTGTTCTATTGGCTTCGGACAGAACCCCTCGTAGGGTGTTCTGTTGGGAGGTCTTCTGGTCGCGCTCTGAACCGTTACAGCATTGAATGCCCAACGTTCTTATTTTTTAATGCAGCGTCAAATGGAAAGTTCATGGGCGATTCAATGCCCAACGGACTGGTCATTGATGTCCAACGTTCAGGTCCATTAATTCACCATTTACACACAACAAATCCTCCTATATAAGGGCTGACAGGTGGTTTGCAACAACACACGTTGATACACATTCCTCAAGTATTTCTGAGCTCTAAAACACCTCCAGCATTCCGAAAATTTCATAAGTGTTCATACTGTGTTCTCATTCCCTGGAACTCTTGTTTGTGTGCTCAAACATTAGTTTGTAGTCATCGTATCCTGGGAAATGATTGTTGCAACGCTCCTAGCACCGTAGGAGACAACAAATACGTTTTAAGGACATCGTGCGTAGCACGAGCTTTGGCTAAATTTTGCTCCATCTCATTTCTTGTTTTTCTTTAGTCATTTTAATTAATTTATTTTAATTAATTTTCTTTATTTTCCTAAACACACCCAACAAAAAGTCCAATGTTACAAATAAAAGAGAACGGAGATAGTACTGTTTTAAGCAAGTACTTTTTATTGTCCCAAAAAATTTGTCAGTTTCATTTTAATTAATTAATTTACGGTTCCTATCATTTCTTTCTCTTATTCACAAATCTTGATAAATTTCCCATGCCGATCAACTTAGATAAATTTTGAAAGACGAAGGGCGTGACTTTGAAAGAATTCGAATATATTAAATGCATCAACTTTGGTTGTAATTTTAGCGTAAATAACATTCGAGAGCCGTTTAGAATACCCCGGCCCTTATTTTTCTCTAACCATCTCGGCAATATGATTTCTCGAGGGCATTGGCTTAATGGAAAATCCTGATTTTGCCCTTGTGGGAAGTGAAACTGTACATTGCATAAGGAGTAAAAGTGCTTTAAATTTCAATGTACCAGATAACGTTTTCGAAGGGCCCATAGTAATGATAGATTTTTAGTGAGTATCCCCTCAAAATCAAAACTAGCATTTATTTGTTGGTTGACTGACACAATTATGTTATGTCATTTAGATTGTGCTTAAGATTTGTTTTTTTACTTTCTTTATATTGTATTTGAAAGATGCTAATATTCACATATTCACTGTTTTAGTTCATCATTTCTTTGGTTGAAGCAGCAAATATGACAACAATAAAGCCGAGTGTCTCATATTACCGTACCGTTGATGTAAAAAATGTTAAGTAGTGTTTTTTACACAAGTACCGGGTGCTATGACTATTGAATTAGATATGGCATCTTTTTCCGGTAACCCGTGCTCTTTAGATGTCACATAGCAGAAGCGGCACCATTAAATACTTTTCTTACATTCTACATAGTATAATAAAACTAAAACAATAAAATATCTTTTATATGGGTAAAAATAAGATTGCATGTCAAAATTTGCTAAATACATATTTGTCTTGATGCTATCTCAAATTTGTGTTCACCTTTCTAATTGGAATCAATTTTTTATCTGATCTATGAAAGTAAAAGTTATTTATTACTTTAGTTTATATATTAAATTTTAATATAAATCTTGATAAATTTTTGCTGAGAGTTTTAGATTTCCAAAAAATTTATTAAATACACACATAGCAATCATATTGTGATACTAAAAGTGGTGTTTAAGAACTAGACTAATAAGTTAGGTTTTTTTTTTTTGAGAAATAATAAGCTAGGTTGTTAATAAAGGATAATCTTTTACTCATGGATGTAACTTTCATATAGCAATATTTGGCCATATATAGATTTGAGATCATTTTTCGTTTCTAAATATGGGGCATCTTTATTTTTTATTTTTATTGCATAGTTTGACATATTTATCTTTCGATTATTACCTACCACTTGACATGAGAATTTGTTTATAGATTTAATTTTGTTGACATTATAGGTAAAAATTGCCTACTAAAAATCTAAAATATGCAACATTTTTTCGTTCAATAACACTTATTTTAAATCAATCTAATGAAAGGAAAATAGACCGGTACCAATCACGTTATGCAGCCAGCCTGTTGTCCCCATCATCACCTTCATTAAAATCAGAATGTTACGAAACTATAAATTGTAAACTCTTTTTTTAAAAGAAGGAGGTAGAAGGATAATTACTCAATTCTAAATCATCGACGGGTTAATATCTTCAAACAAAATGACCACGTCCATTATTAAATAAATAAATTACACAAATGTGTAGTTATTAGTTCCGAAAAAACAGTAAGCTAATGATGAAATCGAATAGATAAAAGTAGGCATGCATTGAGATATTTTTTTGTTTAGATAAGGGAAAACTATCAAATAAGCCCCCGTACTATACTGAAAAAGTCAATTAGGCCCTCGTACTTTACAAACACTCAATTAAGTCCTCGAACTATTGAAAAACGTTCAATTAAACCCTTTCGGTCGGTAAGTCACCAGTTTCTCGGTTAAACAGCGACGACAGCGACGATGTGCTCGAACCCCAGCGACGACAACGACGATGTGCTCGAACCCCAGCAACGGCGGTTGCCGGGAAACGAGTTACATTTAACCGGGAAACCGGTGACTTACCGACCGAAAGGGCTTAATTGAATGTTTTTTAATAGTTCGAGGACTTAATTGAGTGTTTGTAAAGTATGACGGCCTAATCGACTTTTTCGGCATATTACGGGGGCTTATTTGATAGTTTTCCCTTTAGATAAAGATGGTTGAAAAACGAAGTTCATTTGGATGCAACTGAGAGTTATAAATAATATGCTCTTCTAATTAGAAAAAATATAAACTTAGAACATGTTTAGATAATTAATTAAGAAATAATATATACTCAATAATTAAGAATATACATTATAAACCAATGTTAGAATCGACTGAATAGGTGACATTCCGTTACTTATAAACTTATAATAGCTCATACATATGTCAGTGCACGACACACATATATAGTAAAACTAAAACAAAATTGTTTTATCCCGTGCACTGCAACTAAACAAACTTATACTTTTCCATGTTAACTACTTTAATATTTTTTATCGAATGTTAACTACTTTGATTCTAAAATACTATTGACACTTATATTAAGTATTTTTCTCAAAAATCAATTTAAAAATCACTTTCCTATTAGAAACAGAACAAAGTAATACTCCATCACTTTTAATAAGAGAATTCCTCAAATAGGAGTACAAAGTTTTAAAATTCCAAAATAGGATTACCATGTTTTTTCCCCCTTAATAGGAGTAAATTTCTGTTAAGTTTGACATTACTAATTATACTTTGTATTTAAAAGTTAATAAAAAGTCTTACTTTATTTTGGAATTTCTGTCAAGTTTGACATTAATAATCAAACTTTACTAATCAAGTAAATTTTTGCCAAGTTTGACATTACTAATCAAACTTGGCAGAATTACTCTTATTTAGGGAATACAAACATGAAAGTCTTATTTTATTTTGGAATTTCAAAACGATTTTACTCCTATTTAGAGCAATTTCTATAAGATGAATAAAATGATCAAGTTATTTTTACTTTCACTATTTCATTTGCTCAAACGTCTTTCTACTTTACGGGAGGAAGAGTAAAATTATAGTCAAACCTGATTTATTATGTTCTCTATGCTAGTCAACTATTGCAAATAAATTTGGGATAAAGGAAGGATGAAAAACCAATCTTTTGATGGGATCAAAGAATAACAATGGCCACACAAATACAATTTCAAGTTTATTAATTGTGAATTTGCAGAAAGAAATGCATGTAAAAATAAAATCATTTTTGGAAAACACCCCATTCAGTACTGAGCTCATTGGACAGCTCCCCAACAAGGTGTTCAGGAAGAATCACATTCACAATTCTTCCACCACTCAAATCCTCTGGCAGCACCAGAACAGCCCCTTCCTCACCAACCCCATCAATGCTATAGTTTGCATAAATTGGTTTCTTCCCATTCATGTCAAATCCATGAACTTTCACCCCTTCTAAGTTCACAAATGTGAGATTTGCCCCATACACAAAGAATTCTGAGGATTTCCCATTTTCTCCCACATCCTTGAACTCTTCAATAATTCTGGTTTCATCCTCCCCTTTCTCTGCTATCAATTTGGCCAGCTCAAGCAGATCAGCCTCTGCAACCTTCAGAATCTCCGCTTTAATCACACTAATCAGCTGTGCATTGCTGGGTTGTTCATTTTCCCTGTCATGGAAATCGTTTCTGATAAGTGTCACAGTCTTCAACCTCTCTTGTTGTTCATCTTCTCCACGAAGTTTAGCCAAGGTTTTCCATATCACTGCGGAAATCACATCAAAAGAAGATATGATTTTGATTGGATGATGTTTTGATCCTTCAAAACTTTTGGATATGAGCTGGTTGAGTTGCTCATTTGTGACTTGGAAGGAATGAGTGACCTGTTAAGATAGATCATTTCACATTAAGAAAAATTAATAGTAGTACTAATGAGTAGTACTACCTCCGTCCCCCTAAGTTTGGGACAAGAGAAGGTGACACAGTTATTAATAAAAGTGGGTTTATGTGGTTGATATTGAATTGATAAAGTAAGAATAAAGTAGGAATGATTTAGAACCACACAAACTTTACCAAATAAGGAATGAGACAATCTTAGTGGGACGGACCGAAAAGGTAAAATGGGACAATCTTAGCTGGACGGAGGGAGTAATAATAAGTAACATATGTGATCATTGATAATCCATGTTTTGGCTTGTTAGGATGTTTTTACTTGGACTGCAATTTGTTGGTCTGGTCTGGTCTGATTTCTTTGTATTTTTATAACTATCCAAGTCTGGTCTGATCTGGTTTGGGATGAATTACAGTCTAAGTAAAAACATCCCTACTCGATTTTTCATGTGCAGTCTAAATTTGCAGGCTATTTTAAGGATGGTTTTATTAGACTGAATACGGAGTATTTTATTTTGCCCCAAGAATAAAACCATTGTAATTAAAAAAAACATTCTAAGTTTGATCTAGCTCGTCTGAACAAGTTTGGTATGATGCGTCTATTATTAATGTGTATTTTTATTATTATTAATCAAGCTTAATTTGATTTTTTTAAATCTGGTCAAGTTTGATTTGGTCTAAGTTTGAGACCGAACATAGGTTCATAATTGAAAATGCAAAAACAGATCAATAGTATCAATTAATTATAGAAGAAAATCCCGTATTGAGAGTAAAAACGTTTGAGAATTGCGATATACGGAATAGTATTGTTATGATTTTTCCTTAAATAGGTTAATGTTACTGTCATCTTGAAAATTACTTTTGACCTTATTACGTTTTAAACATGGTGGTATACTACCATAAGTGACATGAAGTAGTTTTTTCAAGCTTGACACTAGTCACTCTAGTTGAGGAATAAAAACATAACACTCAAATTTTACAATCACAAACGATTATACTCCTACTTAGAATAGTTTAACCTAATTACAATAAAGAAATTGCTCTAAATATGAGGGAAAACATTTGTAAAATCCAAAATATAACTTTTATGTTTTTATTCACTAAATTTGAGTATTTAATATCATATAATATTATTAGATTTTAAACATGACTATTATTTTTGAAAGGGAAAATCGAACTTTTGGCTCCTCAGTTAGTCACCATATTAAAATGTCAGACCCGTGTTTTTCTGAGATTGTAAATATCACTCCCGAATTGAAAGATGTGTTGTAAATGTCATGTCCCCCGTTTATAATTCATCTCCAATTCTAGATTATACCAATCAATTCACCGGGGGTGACATTTATAGCATATCGGCCAATTTGTGGGGTGACATTTACAATCTCAAAAACATGGATATGACATTTCAATATGGTGAATAATTCAGGAACCAAAAATGCGATTTTCTCTTTTCAAATTTGATACGTAGTACTCCCTCTGTCCCCGAAAGAAGTTCCTCATTTGACTTTCATACACTTTTATGCAAGTAAACTTACCAGGGGGTAAATTTTACCGTTTTGACACTGTTTCGACACTGTTTGGCACTGTTTTGCACTGTTTGACACTATTTTGATGTAGATAACTTTCCATTTAAGGAAATGAGAACTTAAATTAGGGACATCCAAATAAGGAAATTGGGAACTTCTTTTGGAGACGTAGGGAGTAGTAATTACTACTCCTTATTATTTAATAAATAAAAACATAATACTTCTAGAGAGTATTTTTCTAATTTCAAAGCTTTTTATCACTGTTTTTGGAATTTTCCAATTAAAATACCATTTGTGATGGAAAATCAGCTGGGAATTACCATTTTGGAGCTGTGGGCAATTCTCCAATGGTCTCCAACGGGGTCAACCTTTCCGAAGGAGGAAGGGAGCTGGTTGTTGCCCTTAAGAGTGGGGGAGAGGCCGGCGGTGGTTGGGATCTGAAGAGGCTGAATTGGGCGTCCGGCGAGGCCTTGGGCGAACTTGTTGAAGAACTCCGAAACAGAGCAGACATCTCCCAGGACATGAGCCCAGCTCAGCCCTACCGACACTCCTCCGCATTTGAACCACGTAAACTGCATTCATTTCATTTCAATACAACAAACACATATTAAAGTTTATAATACCAGACATTATAGTAAATAGACATGACATTCATATTTAAAGGACGTTCATTTGATTTGTGTATTCTTGTTGTGGTGGATCCAAAAAGGTCCATAAAGTACATCAAGTTAATTCAAAGCGGTTGAGTAAAGAGTACTATCACATTGGGATCCGGAGTCTCTTCCGGGCCGTTTGATTATCGAAGATCTTGGGCTCCACCCTTTCGCCGATCTCGAGGTCGTCCTCGTCGCCTCCTTGTCGTCGGATGCCGCAAGGCACTCTGACTTATCGCAGAGGATCCTGATCCATCACATTGCATCTCAAATGTAAAAGTGCCTATACTCGACTATTGAGAGCTGTTGAGTAAAGAGAGTACATCACTTTGGTTCTGGAATTAGAGTGGAGCAGAATCGGGCAAATGAATATCCGGGACATTTGGTCCGCTTTTCAATTCCATAGCGAAACCAATCTAAGCTTGCTCCATTTTTCTTATTTTTTTAAAAAATGTGCGAGAGTGAAATCAGATTGGAACTGGTTTGGAACCAAAACCGGTCGTCTAGGATTTGATTTCTTCAATTCTTCCCTAGCTATCTTTACCCTGGATCAGGTCCAATGCACTCTAAGAATGATTATAATTGGGCTGAAATTCTCTTATCTAATCTGATCTTGTTTTGTCTTGTATATTCAAGTAGTCCGATAAATGTATGTTTATGAGTATTTTACAACTATCAAAGTCCGATATGATCTTCTCTACTTAAGTTTAATGAAGCCTAATATGATCTAGTTCAGTCCGATATGATCTCATTTACAATATCCTAGTTCAAATGCTCATATGGTATTTTGTTATGTATGTCACTTTGTATATCCTGTTCCAAGCAATAAAAAAAAGGATGAAACCCCATCCTTGAGGGCCTCACCACCGATCGAACGGTTCGATGAGAGGATGTAAATTGGACTATAATCACAATCTGACGACATATAGGGAGTCTGTTCCCAGCAATATAATCTCACAATGTTTGCTTACGTTGGTTGTTACTCCGTATCAATTATCATCATCCAGGAAGTTCTATTGATGAATATAAAACGTACAACTATGATGTCTCAGTCCGTCAGATAGGTGGCATATTAATGATGCATTCAGTGATTCAGGTGTGTAAATCTAAAACTAGTTAATTAACTCTATAAATAAGTTTCCTTTTTATTTTTATATTTTTGACATGAATTTAATAAAAAACTTAATACTCCATATGATATATTGATATGCATTCAATGATTCAAATGTGTGGTATATTAACCCACGTTTGATGGCCAAGGATCCGTCAGCCCAACCCGTATTACGACATACTTCGTACTATTGAATAAAAGCGTATGCCAACATTAAATTTGTGACTGCAGTTTGCACTGTATTTTATATGCACTACGTGATGCACTTCTCATATGTTTTCTCTCCAAATAATATTAAAATATGAGTAAAATTTTAAAATACGATTAAACGTGTTTTCTTTCCAAATATTTCTCATAATAAGAGTGAATGAGTTCTATTTACTATTTAGTGAAAACTTTTATTCGAGAAATTATGTTTTATTTTACTCCTATTTATTATTGTGTAATATTTACACAATTTGCTCCACACAATCCTACGAAAAATTTCAAACGGCAGCTGTCCGTTTTATTCGCTTAAGGCTGCCGCCATTGACTTGCCAATTTTAAAATCGGTTTGGAGTTGCATTTCTAAATAGAATATTTGACCATTTGACTATGAAAAATTTCTTGAAGAAAATAGCATAGTTAAATAATAAAGCTTGACAAATGATAGCAAATGTGAAGTATTTGGGAGTGTACGAAGCACTCTGTATTTAGTATGCATGGTTGTGGAGTCCTTATCGAACATTTAATTTCATTTTGGTGAACGAACCCATGCGGTAGAAATGAAAACACGGGGTACAACAATTAGGAATGGGCAAATAGGTACCTTTATGGCCACATCCGTGTCTACCTAAAACTTAATTACATACTCCATATTTATTCCATAGGCAATATGAACCATTTCTGATCTAGATAAGTCTAGATAAATAATTACTAGGCTTCTAATTTAATGATCAGCGGCTATTGGATAACAGATTGTATTAGTAGGTTGTTAATAGCAGATTCAGTCATTGATTAATGTAATAAGTTGACGGGTTCCAAAAACATGTTTGATAATTTAGTTGTTTTGTTGTACCAATTAGTAGGAAATGTCATACCTCAAAACGGTAATTGAAAACGCTACTATATATCAGTAGAGTTTCTATTTCAATAGTTTCGTCAAAAAAGCTAGTACCAAACAGCTATTACAAAGCAAAATTTTGACTTATTGAAAAACACTTAAATGGGTCAAACTGCCACTTTATGACAGAAACGCTAGCTATTTTCCAAACACCTCAGGGTCTGTTTGCAACAGTTTCTGTTTTAAAAAGTGTTTTTTTTAATGAAATGGGGAGAAGTGATTAAATAAAAGTTGATAGTGTTTGAGAAAAAAAGTGATTTTGAAAAGTAAAAGTTGGTGGTGTTTGGTAAAATAAGTGCTTTTTGTGTAATAGAAAAAGTAAAAAGCACTTTTGACACGAAAGCCAAGAAAAATAAAAGTTGTAGTATTTGGTAAAAGAAGTGTTTTTTAAAGCCAAAAGCCGATAAGTGCTTTTTTTAAAGCGTTTGCAAACCAACCCTCAATATCCGTCAATAAATAATACTCCTAAGCAGTCTTCTTTCTCTGCTTTGCAAATGACATATTATTATTGATTTACTCTAGTACCATAAACTAAAAATGATTATAGTTGTATTAAAAAGTGTCAAAACAATGTATTTATATTAGTAAAAAGGGCATTTAAGAATGTAAAAAAAACTTCGTTTCTTCAAATGCATGCTATTGAAACTAGTAAATTCTTTAAAGCATGAAAGTTGGGCTATTTTTTACTCCCTCCGTCCCGCAAAGATGTTCCCGGTTTGACCTACACACATATTAAGGAAATAAACTTGGAGTAAATTTTACTGTTTTGACACTGTTTTGCACTGTTTGGCACTGTTTTGATGTAGACAACTTGCCATTTAAGGAAATGAGAACTTCTTTTTGGGATATCCAAATAAGGAAAGTGAGAACTTCTTTGCGGGAAGGAGGGAGTAAAATTTAATCCTCTAAAGAATTTTCCACCAACTGCCACCAAAAATCATAATAAGATTATGCAAAATGATTAAAAATAATAACAAATAATATTACTCCTCCCTTCTCACATTGATAGGCTTGTTGCAAAATTTGAGGGTTGAGTGGTGAAAAAGCTTGCTTTTAACAGAATTGTACCCCCCCCCCCCCACATATATATATATATTTAATTAACAATTGAAATTTATATATTTATAAAAAAATACGTAGTATTAAAAACTATATTGAATCTAGAAAATTTAAGTTGGACACGATAAAAGCTTGATATGTATAAGTAGAGACAAAAAAAAACAAACTGGGTTATCCGCTCAATCATAGAGTAGAACTATCAATTTGAGATAAGGCTAGTATCTTGATCGAGATAGCTTTAAAGTTTCTAAACTGTCCTAAAATGAATACGTAGTATTCTATGCTACGTATAACACTAATATAGCACTTGATTAAGACATTTCATAAGATATACGTATTTCTCCATTTGAAAGGTACTTTAAAAATACCAAAACCCTATAACTCTATAAGCTAGGTTTACTATATAAGGGTTATTCTTGGTGTACACAAAATGTACATTTATATGTGTACACATGCATTTTGGCATAAAGTTCTGTCATTTTTTAAATGAATTGCATATGTACACAGACAATTAGGGGGTTTGTGTACATTTTGTGTTCTGATTGTGTACATCTAGTATTTCTCTTACTACTAACATTTATTTAGTTTTTTTTACTCAACCACAATCTTACATTTCCATTTTATTTCCATTTTCTTAAACTCCGATCCAAGTCAAGTAAAAATTTTAGGGTAATTTTCTTAAAAAGAGTCCCTACCTGTATAAAGAGAAGGGGTGAAAATCCCAAATCAGGACCAAGAACTTGATCATGATAAAGAAGCCGAGAGTACGAATCAGACGACGACGGATCAGTCATCAAACCCATCCACTCATCCACCGTTCTGCTGCAATTCGCCTCTATGATCCTCACGCCGCTGTCATTGCACTTTATGAACGGCCGGCCGTCCTCCGGCGAGTTCCGGATCCTGCCGGCGACGGGATAGTAAGCTTCCAGCAACGGGAACATCGTGTCCTTGAGGTCACCGTTGCTTATCCCACCCACTGCTTCGCTCGTGAAAAGGTACACTCCTCTTATGTAGTGGAGCTTCATGGCCACGTCGGCGTTGCTCAGGTGCCGGACCTTGTCGTCCCCGGTGATGGCACCGGGAACCACCGTCGACATGCGGCGGTTGTAGACTAAGCTGTCGGCGTCCGTTGACTTCATGGCCGGTCGTGTATATGGGTTCTCGTGGTTTGGATAATATGCGGTGAGGTGTAGTTAGGTAGCTAGGACACGGACAAGGTGTTGAGGGCATGCATGAAGGGTATTAATAGGGGTGTACGTAACACTTTACCGGAATGGTGGCTCCCACTTGCAGTTAATTACCTTTAATTTGACAGCTATATCCTACTACCTCCGTTCCAAATTGAGTTGCAAATTTGACTTTTTTAGTCAAACAGTCTCATTTTGTTTACTTAATTATGATGTCAATTTTTAATTATATTATAATTTGGAATTTACAACTTTGAAAAGATTTTAATGTAGTTTTTGAATATGTAAATTTTCATTATTAAAAATTGAATTAATTATCCATAGGGAGAGTTGACTAAAAAATGTTGACTTTGCAAAATAAATTGGGACGAATGGAGTATTATCTTCCGTATTTGTCCACCTTTAGGCTAGAGGGGCATGGGTCTGATGGCCCCCCAAAAATTAAAAAATTAGCTAGGGCCCAAAAATTTAACTATCTATATATTGTAGAGAAATTTGTTGATTCTATACCTGTTATTTGGTTCTATAACTTTAATAACTTGCAAATTAAATCTCATAACTAATAAGTTGGTGCAATTTTGGTCCTTCTCTTCCGGAACTTACCAATTTCGCCGAAAAAGGAAATGCCACTTGCCAGCAGGTCAATCATTTGGAACTCATTTGCCGACTCAACTTTGGCCCTTAGCTGGAGTAAGAAAATCATCTCTCCAACAAAGAAAGAAAACCCTATTACTGCGCACAGCATATTACCGGATCTGCAAAAGGGGGAAAAGAACGTGTAACCCAACCTGGAGATTTCTCCTGAATTTAGTTGGGAGAGTGAGTTATTCTTCAAAATTTCTAGTAATGGTTCTCAAATAAGGATTTACGGAGTGTGATTGTGGCAAAAATGTTTCTCTTTTAACTTCTTAATTGGACCGATAGCAATCCTGAAAAGAGGATTCGCGTGTGTGCTAGAAACAGAGTAAGAAGTTCAACTTCTTTAATTTAGTTGATTTGCTTCCATTTTTTAGTAAGTGATATGCTTTGGAGAGAGCAAAGTGGAGGGCGGGTATTCGTGTGGAGGAGTGATCTCGTAGTATTATTATTTCCCCTCATTATTTTTACCCTTTTTATTTTATCATTTTTAAGTATATTCATCCCGTTTTATATTATCTTTTTTATAATAGCTTATTTTTTATCTTCAATTTCTTTCTTTTCCTTTTGATGGTGATATTATGTATCGATTCATGTTAGTCGACCCCAACAAACTAAGGCTTGGATGTTGTTGTTGCTGCTTCTATTTTTTACCAAATAAACTAGAAATTTAAGAATAACATTTGCATGTGAAATTTATAATTAATTCATTTAAAAAATTAAAGTGTATTTAAATTTTTAGATTCTGCTAATAAAATTACCACGTTCTGGTCCAGGATCTTGAATTTTAAAACGAAAGTGTATATAATAGTTGCGTACACTCTTTTTAAAAGACTTTTGAAAAAGGGCCAAAGTGCAGATGAGTTCTAAATATTGACCAAAATTGCACCAAGATTAGTAAGTTCCGGCAGAGAAGGACCAAAATTGCACCAACTTAATAGTTACGGGATGTAATTTACAAGTCACTAAAGTTACAGGACCAATAACGGGTATAGCTATAAGTTACGGGACTCAATCAACAAATTCCCCCATATTGTATATGTGTGTTCAAAATAAAAATACAGAGACTATGTTAGTCATCTGGCTTAAATCATGTAATAAAGAAGTAACAAAATCGGCGGAATAATAGAGTTATCAACCACGTAGTGAAGTACAACCACCCATTCCTGAATTTGTTGATATGTTATTTCCAAAAAAATCTAGGTTTTATATTGATTTGCTAATTCGATGAACTATTGATTTTTGAATGATAGAATGAACTAACTTATTAATTTCTATTTTTGAATGAATTATTGACTAATTCTTCTCTTATTGACTAGGATATAGAGTATTTACATTAAAAATGCTATTTAAAAATAAAAAGCAAGTTGATTCTTGCTTGTTTTACAAAATAATCAAGCTGGGCATGTGCCTTCGTGAAATTTCTCTATTTGAGAATTGAGAAAATGTATAAAAAACATTGAGAAGAATAAAAAACAGAAAATGTAAAATTCTTCAATTCATTGTTTGAAGTATTCATTACATGAGGAAATAAAATCTGCGATCGGTGTGATGAATTATTTGAAAATGCTGGATTGATGCTTTCATAATGCATGCATAGTATATAAAATCTTGTTGACTATATCCTTGACAGTAGCAAGTGTAGAAAGAAATTTTTCAAAACTGAAACTTATAAACATTTTTACGACCAACCATGTCTAAAAAGGTTGAATGGATGAGTTATGTTATCAATTGGGATGGAATTTATAAAAAAAACCTATATTATGCCTAATTGTTTAATACTTTTGAAACTCAAATTGTTCAACAAGTTGTACTCAATTAGTTATTTTAATAAATCTAGTATCGTTATGAATAATCTAAAAGTTGTATTTTAAACAAAGACTTCGTATAGGGGCCTTTTATAAAGTTCGACTCAGGTCCAAGTTTGGGTAGGATCGGCACTGACCTTTAGTATTACCCACCTTAATGTACAATCTTTTTTGTCCTTAAACCCTATTTTACATTAATAAGTTGAATTTTTAGGTACAACATTTCTACAATAACATTTACTTCATACGGAATACACGAAGTACGAATATGAAATTTGCTGGTCTGGTTTGTTTAAGTCTGATCTGGCTTGATCTAGTCTGAATTGGTCTGGTCTGGTCTAATAAATGTCTGGTCCTTGTGTACTTTATAAGGGAAATTTCCTAGGATATGATCATATGACTAAAACTCATTGAGTTTCCCTAAATATGACTAACTTAGTTTTTAGATATTTGTATGACAAGAAATCCAAAAAAAAAAGAAAATCACATTTATATTTATATGTTAAATGATGAAAAAACCCTCATTTAAAATATGTGCATTTTGCACTAATTTCGTCCAATTAAAATTAATGCACTTTATATTGCGGTTACTGCACAACATTACTGCACATCCAGTAATATCACTGCACTTCCATTAAAATTAATTCTCTTTTCGTTCACATTAGGAATTTATTTATAATTTTGATTTTTTTAGTTTTTTAGATTTAATAATTTTTATTATTTTTCGTCTTATTAAGTACTAGTATATTGCATTTCATTGTGGCATTACTGTTCTCTGTTAGTGCATTACTTATCATAATCACTACACACCAAACATCCTTAATGCATTCATTCAATGCCATGTACAACATATATATTGCCATACTCCCTGCCATATTCAATACTTATTGTCTGTTATCTGTCAATATTCAATGCCTATGTTTCATGCCCAAAAACCATAAATTTACTCACCATAGTCAACAATATCTATTATCATTTTTATTGCCTATATTCAGAGCACCCACTCCTTCTGCCCATGAAAAATGAGATTGTAACGTATCACGTAAATCAGTAAAGGAGTGGTAAATTGGCCTTTTGGCCGGGATATTACTAAAAAGACAAAAGACTAAAATGTGACATCTTTTTCAAAATTCCAAAAATATGAGCTTACATCACAATTAAACCCTGCAGTGCAAAGTGACTCTGGTAAAAGTGACTTTGCCGTCACTATTCACAGTGACCCCTCGCCACAGTGACCCACCGCTACAATGACCCGCCGCCATAGTGACTCCGTCGGCACAATGACCCGCCGCCACAGTGACTCCGCTGGCACAGTGACTCCGCCGCCACAGTGTCTTTCGCCAAAGTGACACCGACCACAATCATTCCGCCTCCACAGTGACTACGCCGTCACAATGAGTGGTCATAGTCCTAGTGGTCATAGTCCACAGGTTTTCATGAAAAATACCTAGGGGAGATAATTGAGAAGCATTTGGGTGTAAGGATTAAGGGGGCGTTTGGAACTGATTCTGCTTCTGCTTCTTTTTTAAAACCAGAAGCAGAATCAAAATCAGTTTTCAGAAGCTGGTACCTCCCAGCTTCTAAAAAAACTGATTCTAAGAGTAAATTAGAGCTCCAAAAGTGCTTCTGGAATTTCACCCAAACACTCCAACTTTTGCTTCTGCTCCCTGAATGAGCATAATCAGTTTTGAGAATCAGATCCAAACACCACTTAATCAATTTTGGTTACCATTATTGGTAGGTAGATCATTTTGAAATTTATAGTGATGAATTTAGTGGCTCCATATCGTAAATTATTGGTAATTATTTGTAGTTTTTTTTTTTAATTAAAATATCAATAGTGTCATTAATTACATACATGGTAACTAGGACAAATAATGAGAAGTATTTCGATTGGGTGCTAGCCGGGGCCCGGATACCTCCATGTAGTAAATGATTCTCGACTTTTACTAGTGAATGTTAAGTATATAAGGGGATTGGTATTTTTACCAGTATATGGTATTCTTTTGTTCCATAACCAAACATTTAGGAGAGAGCAACAACCCTGTGTAAGGGGATTGAATTGGTTCAAAGGGTTATATTCAATTTAATTTCTCCAGTTTGAAGGATGTTATCATGTGCACACTTTTGATCATGTGATGTCTACTATAGTTGTTGATACATAATTATTTGTGTTTATCTTTTATTGCATTCATGACAAATTGTATATTCTATATTCACCTCTTCTCGGGCACACTTGGTTGAAAATTCCTATTCTTGACAACAATGATAAACATACAAATGTAACTTGAAATGTTATACGGAGTATAAGCAAGTGTTTCAAAATTTGTGAGTCTTTATCGTTTCAATCTTTTATGATTCATTTTATTCAGTTGAATTTGTTTTTTATTAGAGTTGCATTAA
The DNA here is from genome assembly GCA_945859915.1 of Cuscuta epithymum. Lineage (NCBI taxonomy): Eukaryota > Viridiplantae > Streptophyta > Magnoliopsida > Solanales > Convolvulaceae > Cuscuta > Cuscuta epithymum. The sequence goes on along the minus strand of CAMAPF010000012.1, from coordinate 1,731,349 downwards.
TTTTGAATATTGAGATAAGCACGGACACTAATCCCAATAATATCTCGTGCATCGCACGAATACTATACTAGTCATTTATGAACCGTCGATTATTAGGCGCTCAGAACCGATGTGGTTCGCTGCCTATTTATTAGGCGCTCACTTCATGTTTTAAACATGGCTAGCTGCGCTTTATTGTTTTTATTAATTAACCACATCGTTTTTTTTTGAGCTGGGAGAAGTGAAGAACTATAAACTCGTGGTTTGGATAATATGCTGTGAGGTGTACGGTGCCACTTTACCGGAATGGTGGCTCCAGCTTGCAGTTTTTTAAGCCTTAGGATGTTTTTACTTAGGACTGTAATTTGTCCCAGATCAGTTCAGACCAGACCAGACCAGACTTGGATAGTTATAAAAATACAAAGAAACCAGACCTTACCTGACCAGACCAGTTCAGACCAGACGAAATCATGAAATTACAGTCCAAGTAAAAACATCCTTAATATACAATCTTTTTTCTCCTTATTAAACCTTAAACCCTATTGTTTACACTAGTAACTTGATTTTTTAGTTACAACAGTACATTTCTACGACATAGAATATTTATTTTTAGTTGGACTTATTTCAGTGTCAAACCAAACCAGACTAGATCAGATCAGACCATACCTCACTAGTTGTAAATTACACATAGACTAAACTTTCACTAGATCAGACCAGAGCAAATTAAAGGAGTGTTTGCAAAAATTTTAAAAAGTGTTTTTGAGGTTTTGACTTTAAAAGGTTGAAATTGGTGTTTACGAGTAACAAATTCTGCTTAAATTAAACACTTAAAAGCTAAAGGTTGGAATCAAGTTGATGAATGCTTTAAACTGTTTTCCACTTTTTCTATTATACAAAAAACACTTATTTTATCAAACACTATCAACTTTTACTTTTTTCAGAAACACTTTTTTCTCAAACACTACTAACTTTTACAATTAAGCACTTTGTCCAAAATCACTTTTAAAAATCACTTTTTTAAAGTAGAAACAATCGCAAAAACTCCCTAAATTAAATCTGATCAGATCAAACTAGACTAGACAAAAAAAATTCAGTCCAAGTAAAAATATCATATACTAATTGCGTCCCTCTTATATTGGGACAAAAGAGGGTGACACGATTATTTAAAAAGGTGAGTTTGTGTGGTTGATATTAATTGATAAAGTAAGAATAAAGTAATAATGATGTAGAGCCACACAAACTATAACAAATATGATTTTTTTAATAAAACTATAACAAATATGATATGTGACAATTTTAGTGGGATTTCCCGAAAATGTAAAACGGGACAATATATGAATATAAGGTGGACGGAGGGATACAAAAAAAATGGAAACTTTTAAAATTGCAGATACGGCCCGAGAACGTACGGTATGGATATCCTAGAGTATTGGATACAAAAATGATTACCATACGCTGATACGCCGATACGGCACCCTAGTGAAATATCCGTGGTTTAGAATATTATTTAGACATGTACCTTTCAGGCTTTCAGGTCATGAGTTACGTACGGAGTACTACCTACTTTATTACTACTAGTAGTGTTTTAGTTTCTTAAAACCAATTGTATTTTTTTTTAGAAATATGAGCGGAAATGATGAAGGGGTGTTTGGAACTTATTCTGATTCTGCTTCTTTTTTAAAGTAGAAGCAGAATCAGAATCAGTTTTCAGAAGCTGGTCACCCCCAACTTCTAAAAAAACTGATTCTAGGAGTAAATTAGAGCACCAGAATAACTTCCGCACTTCATGCAAACACTCCAGCTTCTGTTTCTGCTCCGTGAAGAAGCAGAATCAGTTTTAAGAATCACATATAAACACCCCTAAGGTGTGTTCTTTAACTGAACAAAAGTGATACGAGGTATGAAAGATGGGAAAAAGACTTGCGTAGGACTAAAACATAGGCCAGGAACACGTATAAGACCTTTAACTTTTCAACTCCCAAATGGGACCAACTTTTAACGGAAAGACATAAGTACCCTTGTGGCCTTTAGACATACAACAGCTGCTAACGGCCCAACAATATACAGAAACAGAGCTCCATATACATCCAAAAGGAAATTGACGGAGGATTGCGCTAGAAGGAAATCGACAGAGCAGAAACAGAGCTCCGTATACATCAATACCCTCACTACTAAGTTCATCGCCGTTCGTCGTGGTCGGAGTAGTCGCTGATGCCTGTATCTGGATTGGTCAGCCGCAGCTTATCGCTGAAACGATCGCCGCCGGATCTTCTCTTCTTTTTCCACTCTTCTCCCTTGTATTGAGTTTTCTGCTGCTGCCGTGCTGCAATGATTCCGTAGCCATTTGTTCTTATTTTTCAATTTGGTGAAGGAATGACTCTTCGTAGCCATTTGTTTTAATTTTCAATTTGGTGGAGGAAAGGCTATCCTAGGGTCTTATTTGTCATCTAATTAAGGAGCATGTACTAGCCTTTTATATTATTTATTTATTAATACTCCATACAGTATTATTTATTTATTTTTGCTTTTCTGTTATGTATTATAGATTCATTACTTCATCTAATGCAATTAATTTTCTGGAAAGGAATTTATTACCGAGTATTTATTTTGGCAAAAAATCATTTCATAGTATATAATAAAATGATAAATATCAATAATGTTGCCTTTGTGTTTAGATGGATTTTATTGCATTGTAATGAACAATGACTTTAAATTACATTGTCAAAAATGACTTCTAATAAGGACAATATCAATGCTATAGGAAACAACATATTTGAAAAATGCCAATGATTTAAAAAATATTGCTTTTGTGGAAAACACATTATTTACAATGTACTCCGTATTATAATATCATGAAAAATGAAACTATGTCAAATAATGACAATGACAATGACAACATCAACACTTTTAAAAGACATTGCAAAAATGATAATGTCAATGATTTAACAATGACATTATAATATTGACATTGTAAAAATGATAATGTCAATGATTTAACGAATGACATTGTAATGACGACAATGTCTATTTCAATGCTACAAAAACAATATTGTGACATTGTCGAGAAGAAACATTGCTTTTGATGATGATATTGAGATATGTGACAATGTCATATAATTTTAAAATTTTACAATGTTAGAAACTGTTGAAATTCAGAACAATACCACAATGTTAAATAATGAAAATGTTAGTACTACAAAAATGAGATTGTAATAATGACAATGACAATGCCACCAAAAATGACATTGTATTAATGACAATGTCAAAGTCAATGAATCAACGACTCTCATAACAATGTCAATGTTATAAACATTATCAATGTTAAAAAAAATGACAATAATATAACAATGACATTGCTAGAAATAATATCCATGTCACATTATTGTAAACATTGTAAAAATGTGGCAGCATTAACATAATGTGTTAACATAATTTAATTTGTTCACAATGCTATTATTAAAAACTTTGACAATGTCATGACAATGACAATTTGAATGTTATAAAACTGACATTGGAATGTCATCGATGACAATATGATGAATGTTCAATCACTATACAAATTGCATTGCTAAAAATAATGTAAACGACTGTCTTCATTTGTAATCCAGTGACCGTTGCTTCCTCACCCCACCCCCCACCAGCTGGACCTTTGGTAATCATTGTCTCTATTACTTTTGCAACCTTCTTTGTCAGTTTTTTGGGGATCTCCGCCACCAGTCCTCCGCTGTAAAAAGAAGATGCTACAATGTTAAAAAAATGACATAATGCCAAGATAAAATGGCACAATTTCAAGAAAGTGTCATAATATTGAACATTATTATAATAAGCATTGTTAAATTTCAACAGTGTTAAACTCTAGTAAACATTATCAAAATGAAAGAAAACGTACAAAAGTAAAGATGTCAAATTTTCGAAAAAAAAAATGTAAAAAAGATATCACAATGTCAAACATTTTCATTACAAATCATTGTCAAAATGAACAATGTCAAAGTATACTACTCCCTATGTAGCACCGATACCGGTACGCGGAAACGTGGAAACGCGGAAACGGGTACGGGGATACGTCAAAACAAAAAAAAGTAGGATACGGATACGGGGCCATATTTATAAATATTAAAAGTTATGGGGGTGTATTTACAAATATTAAAAGTTATAGGGGTCTATTTATAAATATTAAAAATAGATTATTTTTTTGAATATATATATATATATATATATATATATATATATATATAGAGAGAGAGAGAGAGAGAGAAAACTTCATGTCAGGCCGGCCTGACGGGCTGCCCCGTCCGGCCGAGCCCGTTTGGGCACCTTCCCGGTTGAATTTTTTGATGAAATTTTTTGAGCATGTTCCTAATCAAGTCTAGTTTGTGCATACCAAATTTCAGCTCAAAATTCAATCGGGAAGGTCGTCAAATGATTTTTGCAAGTTAACTGGTCCGGAAAATACATATTCCGGACCAGTTAACTTGCAAAAATCATTTGACGACCTTCCCGATTGAATTTTGAGCTGAAATTTGGTATGGACAAACTAGACTTGATGAGGAACATGCTCAAAAAATTTCATCAAAAAATTCCACCGGGAAGGTGCCCAAACGGGCTCGGCCGGACGGGGCAGCCCGTCAGGCCGGCCTGATGAGAAGAGCCCTCTATATATATATATATATATTTACACACACACACACATAATATCCTATGATGTCTACTCATTCATTGCATTGAAGCATTTTCCTTTTTCAAGATATTTAGTAATAAATTCATAATATTTCTCATGTACACTAGTGCATCTAGAAATATAAATGTAGTCAATAAGTCATTAATTTAAAATGAGAAATAAGTCAAACAACTACAATCTTGAAATTAAAAGTGCAAGTACCCACCTCAAAGTATGAGTTAATGACTTAATTCGGATATAGTCATATAGGCTCATTATTTGATTACCAAGTAAAATGTAGTTTTAGGTTTTCATTTTTTTTAGAATTTTATTAAGTAAATTTTGGGATTTTTTTTTAAAAGTTGATACGGGTATCCGTCAGGATACGAGTATCGGAAACTTTCAAAAAATTACAAAAAAAAAATGGAAACTTTTAAAAATTACAGATACGGCCCGGGAACGTACGGTACGGGTATCCTAGAGTATCGGATACGGGAACGTATCCGATACGCCGATACGCTACCCTAGGGAAGTATCCGTGCTTCATAGACTACTCCTATGTCGGAAATTTATGCATAACAAAAAAACAAAAAAGACTTAATTAATTGCAGCTTATCATATTCTCAAGTGCCTTACTCAGCACATTGATCAAGCCTCTCCAATCCCTCCCCGGCTTGCCCCTGTATGTACTCAAAAATTGTCTTTGTGTATGTTCTTCTAGCAAATAAAATCCATAAGTATAATTCCACTTCAACACCCTCCTGCATTCAATGATCTGCTTCCAAGCATCAAGTCGGGGTTGTGCACCACTTGATTTTCGGATTCTCTTCTATGTAGGATCGGAAGAGAAAGCTGAAGTATTTTTTTGTCCTCTTCTGTGGCCAACAGCTCGATTGCATCGAGATTGACGGCGTTCTTACAAGACGGCTCGGGTCACCTCCTGCGTTCAAACAAATCCAACCATTTGTTAGGCCGGAGTTCTATTTAATTTATTTTTTGTCCTGTTCTCAGTTCGGTGGATTTCCAAGACGTATAAACAAGCACAAAAAGCAAAATCGAAAGAGAAAAGAGAGAAGAAAGCATAAAAGATAAAATCCAGAGAATAGATCTAAACATGAAGGAGGAGACTCAGCAAAAATATATCTGCAAAAAATCACAAAACTCAATGGAGGAGACTTGCCAAGAATTTATGCTTCTATCTTGCCGCCACGTCGCTGTGCTGCCGCCTCACCAACTCAACGTGCAACCGTTGCTGTGTCGACGTGGTGTTGTCTCCCGCGCCCGGCCTCCATTGTCCCAGCCAAAAAGTCGCTCCCTACCTCGCCTGTGTATGATTCGTATGAAGCGAGAGTTTGGTTGGGTTTGTCGGCAGAGAAGAGAAAGGAAAGGAGTCATAGATTAGGGTAATTTTGGAAAGATGGAAAAATATGATCTTATTTACGTATAAAAATCATTTAACTCCTATTTAGTTACATTAGCTTTATTTTGGTCCTATTTGGCACCATTTCTCATGAAAGATCAGATGTGATTAAATTGTACGGAGTAAAAAATTGCTCAATATAAAATCAAAAATATCCAAAATGTAAAAACAAGAGTAAGTACTACATGGAGTATATTCTATTCTCCAAATAAGACTCATTTAATAACTTGATACATTGAGAATTGTTGGATTAAATGATGGAGAGCTACACTATTTTTGTCTGTCTAGATGATTTCTTGACACGTATGCACCGTTCACGTTTTTGCATCTGAGGTGTTGGTAAATATTAAACACAATTCAATCGTGCACGTACGGAATCCATTTATGTAAACATTGTATTAATGAAAATATGATACCCGGAGTAACATTTTCAAGGCATTGGAAGTCTTTCTCTCTCTCAGAAGCAAACGGCACTGCACGTACGTTTGATGTTTGACAGTAGTAACATTTACAATTACAAAGTCCAAATATAATCCTAGATAATTTAATTACATCACTCAATTTATATTCTTTTAATAGGCTTAAATGAGTCCCATTTGGGGAATAAAGGTACATAATTGGTCTTGTTTTTGTATTTTGAATACTTTTAGTCTTATATTGAGTAATTTCTTTTTTTAAGGAATATTGAGTAATTTCTTAAAAACCAAATATTGGGATGATATTTGAAGACTTGGATGAGGCCTATAAATTTTACAGTACTTATATAAGCTTATTTGGCTGCGTTTTTAATGTATTAAGGTTTCGTTGAAAAAAGCAACATGAGATGTTTAGGAGCAAATAAATAGTATGTACTAGGAGCAACATGGGATGATTAATTAGGAGCAACATGGCTGCAACATACTATCCTCCGTTTTTTACTTTTTTTAATCCCAACATGTTGAATTTTACAATATTCACATGTTCTACTTTGACTACATTTTACGCTATTATTTTATGAGAATTATTTTTTTTAAATATTGTTCAATTCATCTCATTACAAATTTTCAAAATCCGATTTTTAATTTTTTTTTACTAAAAGAGATTAAGATATAACTACGGTCAAAGACATGCGTTGACAAGTGTGAAATGTTGACCGTTGCAACTAAAAAAGAACGGTGAAAAAATTGAAGAACAAGTGTACGTATAAGATAATTAGGAGGAAATGTTATGTACGTGCTCCACTTTTTAATTTGCTGGCCGGATTTCAGTCTATTATATAAATGTGTAGAACAAGAACACTTGTTATGTACGTATAAGATAATTGAAGAACAACTTACAACTTAATTATATTACTACAATGAATGCACCACATATTTCCTTGTTAGAAGTCACCTGTTACGAATATTATTGGAACAAAAAATCTAAATATACAACAGTTTAACTTGTTGCTACTCACTGAAGATTAGAGTAAACACTAATAGGAGTATATACAAAAAAAATACCATCATCGGCCCTTGTTTTTACGTACCACACATTGTTTCCCTCAATCGCATTGGCCCACAATGACAACATTGGCATGTGCAGATAAATTCTTGATAAAGGTATATTGGTAGAATGTTTTAATTGTGAAATTACAAGTATTGGGTGAAAATAGCAAAATTAATTAGGAAACTACCCACGCTCTAATAATGAGTTAAAATAACAAATTAATTATATTTGCGATTAAGCAAGTATATAGAGAAAAATGTTTAAATAAGAGTAAAATGTAGACAAAATGGCACAAATACAATCATCACTATTTTCTTCCTAAAATATGACTTGTTCACTCCTAATTATTGGAGAAGTTTTGTACTTTTAATATGATCAAACAAGTCCTGCCTATTATGGAAAGAAACATAAGTAGTCCTATTTATGTACTTTGTTTATGTTTTAGTCCTATTTAGAATAATTTTTTAAGTTTATTATACAACACCTAATATTGGAAATATTAAGAACCAACCAGCAACCATCTCTGATTCATAATTTCTAGAATTCCTCAGTAAATTTGTCTTAAAAACCAAATTTATTCAACAAAAGCATACATGTTTTTTTTTACTCCAGGGGGTCTGGGGGAGGGGGGCTGGGGGGAGTCTGGAGTAATAGGGGCTGAAATTCACTACATTGAGTTTCAACCCCTATGTGCCTACTGTCTAGCAGGTTTCGAACTCGAGACCTCTCACTAGGTACGATAATCTCGCAATCAGCTGGGCTGTAATGCTTGGTTACAAAAGCATGCATGTACTAGTCAATTTTTTATAAAAACTCAAAAAAAAAAAAAAAAACTAAACCATTAACACAAAGCGAAAACCAACTAGTAGTCATATTTTAGAAATAAAAATATAACAATCCTATTTTGAAATTTTGGACCATTTTTATTCAAACTCAAGGGTAATTTTACTATTTTAGAATTTTGTCTCTGTCTTGATCCTAATAGAGCATTCTTAAATTATACAGTGCTACGTAGTAGTAAATTATAAATGAAACCGGTATTGATCGATCTCTTTACCTAAAGCTCCCACTTGTTCTTCATAATATATGAGGCTTTACTTTTTTTGTTTGTGGGATGAACAAGGCTGGGCACTCCTATTAAATTCGATGAACAGCGACCTCGTACAGTCGTACAACATGGCATTTCAAGTTTTCAACTGGCCCAATCATATCACAATTTCACAGCTGAGATTTTAATGTTGGCATCCTTAAAATTAAAAAAAAAAAAAACTTAATGAGATGTTTTCTTTTTAGGATGTTTTTGTGGACTATTTTCAGTCTCAGATCAGACCAGTCTAGACCAGACAAGATCGGACCGGACCAGACCAGACCAAACCAAACCAGACTTTCCTAGTTATAAAATACATTAAGACCAGACATCGTTTAGCAAACCAGACCATACCAGTTCAGACCAGACCAGACCAGACCAGACCAGCAAATTTCAAACCAAAAGAAAACATCCTTAATAGTGCGTGGTGGTTCTAAGTTCTAACCATAAACAACTCCTAAAGAGGGTGTTTGATAAATGACGTTTCAGCTAAAAAATGACGGTTTGATCATTTTTAGCGTTTTCATTAAGTGAAAAAATTGTTTGGTAAATAAATGTTCGACACTAGCGTTTTTGGACGGAAACGCTGCAAATAGGTCGGTTTTGGGTTAGCATTTTGAAATGTGACGATTTTACTAATTTTATGGTCAAATAGCTAAATTACCAAACTTAATCCGCTATTGATAATCCGCCAACATTTCAGAATGTTTTGTGTTTGCTCGTTTATTTGCTGCCATATTCACATCACTTAAGAAATAGTGAGACTTTTCTTTAATACTCTTCTAACTTTGCCAAATTTGCTTTTCTTATGGCACCTAAAATAAATATTTTTTAGTTATTATTATTTATTTATTTTCTTTATACCAACGTCAACTGTATAGTCTTATTTTATTAGTGTGAGTCAAACTTGATCAGAGTATAATTGTATAAGAGCTGGGATAAAGAGCATTTTATAATATTAACTGAATTGTTACCATTTATTTATTTCACTAAATTGTTAATATAATTTATTTCACTAAATTGTTGCCGTTTTCTATTTTACCGCTGGATTTTATATGATCTTTACCACTAAATATATAAAGGTTAGGTTTATATAATCACCCTTTTAAATTACAGTGAACTTTTTTCTTTCACTATAAATATACGGAGTATGATACTCCGTATTAATTTAGAACCCGTTTGGCAACATTGGAATTAGCTAAATCGGTTGATTTTACTCAAATTTTAATTACTCGATCATTTGGATGTTGTTGTTGTATTCATTGGCTTGTTCATAATCTACAATGCAAGGATTATTTTATATTAGGCAGTGAGGATTGTTCATTAATCATTCTCAAAAGATGTTACAGACTATCAATTGTCCCATATATCGTTCTATTTGTTAGCTCATGATTTGAACAATACAAAGTCGGTGTTCTTTGATATCTTGGTTAGCCGATAAAGTGTCTTTTTTAAATGAAAAAACTGAGAGGCCGTTTGGTAGCATTGAAATCGGCTGAATCAACTGAAATTTATGAAGTTCTGGTTAAAGTGGCCGGAATGGCTGATTCTGCTGATTTATGAAAAAAATAGTTATAAAATACGGAGTATATTTTATTAATAAAATAAAGACAGAATTAAATGAAAATAGCTCAAATGGGAATATATAGTAACTTCAGCCAATACAGCCAGAAAAGTACCTTACATTTTCTTATTATTACACAACTCAGCGCGCGAAATAAAAAATTACGTATTTGATAAAAAGTTGGCTGATAAGCCTGATAAGCTGAAAAAGAATGTTACCAAACGGGCTCGTATTTAATTATCCAACAAACTTGAGGTATAAGATTGTTAACTACAACCTATTACGTAGTACTATATTATTATAAATAACCATCTATCTATATTGTGATCTCTAATAGTATAAGAATTTCCAAACATTGACTGATTGACTCCTTGAGTAATCATTGCACGTTTCCTTGTGATTGTAACAGTTATTTGACCAAAAATCGTATAAGCCAGTTAACGTCTCATTAATCCCAATCGCACAAGCATGTTTCTTTGATCCATGTTTGGGAGCAAAAATTCATATCCCTTGATAACAATGCTTCTAACAGTAAATAAACACAAGCAAAGCACACCCAATTTGCATGCGCTTAATTACATTTCAGAAGGTAGGAGCGTAGTATGGATGCGAGATTCCATAGCATGTACTTACAACCGGAAAATATCGGTAAACACAAAACAGGGAATGAAATCCCTATATTTATTAGATTAGATATAATAACTACAATTAGTTAATTTCTCTCAATTTAGTCGGTTATTCATTTTAGTTAGACTTCTCTTCTTACTGAAATGTATAAATATTACCCAATGTAAGCTCTAATAGAACTCATGAGATGAATAATTGAATATAGGAATTTTCCCTTCTCCTTAATTATTCTGCAATAACTAACAATATTTGATGGGTCTTTTGAAGCAGGAAAGTTATCAAAAGACATGGTTTCAGGATCAAATCCTGAGAAAACTTCATTTAGCATATAGAAAAATGTTAAAGGGAAAGGTGCATAGTTTAGCTATGTATGTCAATAACTCATGAAATACTATACCAAGGTACACACGGAGAACGAAAAACGTAACAAAACAGTAAACATAAGGATATTTCTATGGTACCTACTTAAATAAACAAGGTACCGGTACCCAATATTTTTTAGCCAATCAAATAGCCGTATGAAGCCACGCAACCCTCCTATATCCGTATACTAAGTTTGATTATTTGCATGGTAGTCCCAAATCAACAAGCAGTTAACACGCCAAGTGAAAGTTAGGCTGTGAAGCACTTCTAGGCTGATAACTACCCATCAAGTCGATCTCCGCACTTCATCTACATAATTTCCTTATGCATCCTGCATCCTGTTTTCTTTCTATAGATTTCATTCATTTATTTTTGTACCCTTTGGGGTTTTCATCTATTCATAAATCATAAGCTTGTTTTCAGCTTATCCGTTTTATCTATCTGATAGAGTATTAATTCTAGAGAGAAGTGAGAGCTAGAGAGAGAAAGTGAGTAATTATATTTCTCAACTTGGAACCCCCTATAATTAGCCCCATGGGGTCTATTTATAGGTAAAAATGTGGGTTTGGGCTCCTAGCCTTGGGCTTAGGAGGCCCATTACAATAATCATGCCTTCTTTGGGCGAAATAGGGCCACTAATGGGCTGTGTACAACACTTAGCAAATAAAGTAGAGAGAAGCATTCTGCCCGTACGAAGCCGAGCCGATGCGGTGCCTTTTGGCCGATGCGGTCCCATGGCCGATGCGGTCCATGGGCCGATGCGGTCCCGGGAGTTCATGCGTGCTTCCTGGGCCGGTTTGGTTTCTGGCCGATGCGGACCCACTGGCCGAAGGGGGCCACGTGGGTGTTCTTCTGGCCATCGTTGACTTGAGTATGTGGGCCATGGGGTCCGGGCCCATATACTCTATCAGGAGTCCCCCACTCTCTGAGCTGAGGCGAAGCCGAAGCGAAAGGGAGTATTTGTTCCTTCCTGGCTGGCTGTCGCGAGAGTTTGAGGCGCTTGGTGGCCGAAGAGTATCTGCCTTGATTTTGGATGAAGCGGCTTCTTCATTTGATGTAGACGTAGCGCGCTTGAGGATCCACAGCCTTGGTGCGGCCGATGCGCTCTCTGTGAAGTGTCTTGAGGATGATGCGCTTTCTTTTTTGTAGATGATGTGATGAATTCTGGTGTGGATAAATTGGCATGCTTTTGCCGTCATCTTGTTGGGGCCGAAGAGCTCGCCATCTATTCTTTTGGCCGTAGCGATGACATATTTTCATGAGATGGAGATGGTTGATTCCATTTACGTAGACGATGCGATGCACGCCTTTGATTTGTCATGTAGCCGAAGCGTTTGATTTGTGGGTTCTTGCTCTGGTGAGCCGATGCGGTCCTTAGTGCTTTTTGTAATTGGCGGGCCGTAGCGCACCCTTTTTGCATCAAGGCCGTTGCGCTCCCTTTTTGTTTCCTTTCTTGTGGCCGATACAGTCCCCCAGTCCCCCACTCCTTTGGCCGAAGAGTATTTGAGGCACAAGGGAGTTATGATGTTCTCGAGCCGATACGGTACCTCATGCGTTAGTCGTCAGTCCAACCCTTAGGCGAACCTGTCCAAGGTAACCCTGTGGGAGAACCCTTGGACGAAGGCCGCGATACCAGGGTCATCATCAAACGATGTGCGCGTGAATAGCCGTAGCGGTACTTGTGTTTCTTGGGGTTGCTTTGGGGCCGTAGCGTGTTTCGCTGATGCGGCCATGTCTTTGGTAAAATTTGGCCGTAGCGGGTTTCTCCTTGGTTTTGAGTGAGTAGGCCGGTGCCTACCCCTAGTTTTGGGGCCTGTTGGGCCGTGGCGGTGGCCTTAATGGGTGGAATGTGGAAAGACATGCGTTTGATTGGTTCTAGGGGAGGCGCCGTTGAGGTGGCCAATTGAAGATCGCCACGTGTAGTGACCGTTGTAGGGGGTGTTTATAAATACCCCTAACCCCCGAGGCGATACCTCATTTGCAACCTTGCTGAGCAACGAAGTGCTGTCAAACTTTCTAGAGAGAGAAACCCTCGGAGTGTTCCTTCAAGTCTTCATCAATCTTTTCCAGATCTTCAAATCTTCAAAGGTTAGATTCTTCTTTGTTCTTCGTTTTTTCCTTATACTTTGCTTCCTAGGGGGTTAGATCTAGTGTTTGTAGGGAAACCACTTTGATCCGAAAAACCACCCTTAGGGATAAGCTTTTAGATGTTATGCCGTTTCCTGACGGCCGTAGCGTTCCCTCCCCCGTTGATTTAGCAGCCTCGTTGGACGAAGAGGACTGGCCCTTTGACGAGGAGGACGAATCGTCTCGAATCGACTTGAACCTAGTGGACGAGCTGGCCGTTGAGATGGAAAACACGGCTGATTATCGCACCTCGGTGGACGAGGAACGTTTGAGCGAGGACGGTGGTGCTCAAAACTCTGGTGAGGACGAAGCGACGTCCAGTTCGCCTCTGAGGGGGGATGGGACCTCTTCATCGGCCGCTATTCCTTTCCCCCCTCCGCTATCTTCTGTAGCAGGGGAAAGCCCTTCAGCTCCCAAGACGAAGAAACCGTATCGGCGGAAGCAGCGCAACGGGGCACCGCAGGGGCACTCGCAACTGGACCTCAGTAATTTGTACATCATTCGGCCGGAAGGGGCCCTCGGCGAGTACCACGTAGCTCAGTTATATGTCGGGCCGTATGGACGGGTGCGGGCGCCGAAGCCGACGGATCACGTGCTGAGCCCCCCTTTGGGTTATTTTGGGATATATCCGATGAACTTTGCGAAGGGTTTGCGGTTCCCTCTCCATCCTTTTATTAAGGAATATCTTGACATGGTGAGTCTTCCTCCGGCCTTGCTGACGCCCAACAGCTACTCGCTTATCATCGGCTTTCTTATCCGTTGCGGTGAGTTGGGGTTCTCGCCGACGACTGCGCTTTTCACCAATCTGTACCGGATAGGCCGAGGGAGCCATCAGAATTGCGCCGGTTATGCCGCCTTACAGCAGGTCCCCAAGAGGAGGACGTTTACGGACTTCCTTCATCAATCCATGGTTGGAAGGCAAAGTTTGTCTTTGTTAACCTAGGCCGAGGCGGTTACTTCCCGTCTGCGGGTCACAGCGGCTTGTTTGAGTTGCATAATCCTCCGTGGAATGCCGAGATCAGTAGGCAGGTGGAGGCTTTCCTTAAGGGCGGTCCGAGGAGTATAACAACGTATGTTACCGAGTACAAGATGGCCGCCCTCGGCTTCGTGAGATACTATTGTCCCGGTGATGTGGACGATGACTTCTGGCCGAAAATGGAGGGGTCTTATGAGCCAGCCGACGGTCCCTCACTTGGCGTCCCTGCCGAGGCCGAAGGTTGTCCTTCGTCTTCTTATACTTCCCGTAGTATGTTTAGTTATTGCTTTATTGACGTTTCTTTGTTTTGTGCAGGTTTTGCCATGGACCGCATGTCATTTATGGCTCGAGCTGCCAAGAAGGCCGGTGCGGAGCTCAAGGCCGCTCAGGCTGCTGAGAAAGCCAAGGCATCTGCTGGCGGTTCTCAAGGGGGTGCTGAGGCCGTCAAGAAGCCCGCTCCCAAGAAAAAGAGAGGAGCCGATGAAGGGCAAAAAACTCTGGCCGAGGCGGGATTGAAGCCGAGCCAGGGCTCGAAAAAGACGAAGAGGGCTCCAACGAACGGCGAGGCCTGCGTTCCCTCCTCTCAGGCTGTTGTGGATGTTCAGCCGACGGTGGTCCCCGCTGTGAATGATCCACCTTCATCGGCCGTTGTGGCCTCGGCTTCTCGAGTGACTCCCTCCACTGCCGCTGCTGTCCGCTTGGAGGAGGCCCTCGCCAAGGGAACGTACGAAGTGACCGTGCGCTACCCAGTGAAGGGCGGTCTCTTTAATGAGACTGTAAGTGGGGATGACGTGCTTGCCCAGGCTATGCCTGAGTATGACCGTCAATATCTCGGCCGACAAGGTCAGCATGTTCGGCTGTACGACGGAGGGATGGACTGTCATCCAGGTAAGATATTTTCCCTTGTGTTTCTTCCTTTGCCTTGGCTTTTATGTTTTGGTTCTTAAATTTCGCTTCGTCCAGGGTGCCCTTATGCTGAGGGAGCAACACTGGAGGCAGGAGGCCGAGATTGAGCGGCTCAGGAAAGTGGAGGCTAAGGCTGCTTCAGCCGATGAGGCCCTCCAGGATCTCAAGGACAAGGCCAAGGCTGCAGAGGATGAGATGAGGCTCCTTCAGCTCCGGCTTGATGAGGCCGAGGCCGCCCGGAAGAAGGCCGATGAGTCCATTGCCGCTGCTATCCAAAGAGCCGAGGAGGCGGAGCGCCACAAAGCTGACGCTGAGAAGGCCGCCGAGAAGGCCGTAGTGGATTTCAAGGCCGAGGGGTGGAAAGCCGAGGACCATCTCCCCTTCTGCTATGAGGTGGTTGCTGAGAGGTTGAATGATTGGACGACGAAGGACCCCGCCGGCCAAGAATTCTGGATGAACGAGATGCAAGCTTTCTACGACTGTGGTCAGTACAGGATGCAGAAGCTGATCTACAGGAAGCTTCGTCGTCGCTTCCGGAAGATGAGGCCGAGGGGTCTGAGTCTCCCTCGGCGAATGAAGAATCCTGACGAGGATTTGAAGCTCCCCCTGTTGGAGAGGCAGCCCCCGATCCTAAGCTCGTCTGAAGGGGAAGAGCCGTGGAGTGATAGTGACGACTATTTGCTCGAAGGGCCTGCCGACTCCCAAGCCGATGAGGGTGGTGGTGATGATGATGCCGATGACGGCCACGGCGACGGTGCTGTTGATGGTGGAGTGCCAGCTAATGTTGTAGCTTAGTATTTTCTTGTATTAGTTTTTGTAGCCATAGCACTGAAGTGCATGTAATGGCCGAAGCGCCCACCTCTTGTATCTTTTTATCCATTAATGATAAATCTTTGTCACCATGATTCCCTCGTCGTCTTTGTAGTTAAGTATGTTTGCTCTTGTAAAATTTTCTAAGTGTCAACGCTGTGTCTCGAGGTCGTTGGCGTCCCTTGATTGAGACGTAGCGATTTTCTCGCCTTTACTGTCTTTGGGGACGATGCGTCTCCTCGTCCCTTAGTGACTTTTTATTTTTCCCTTGGCAAATCTTGTCCACGTCTCAAGTTTTGGGGCTTAGTCTTGGAGTGCTGAGGACGAAGCGATACCCAGTGGTGGTGCAACGTTACCTTAGTGAGACTCGCCTTGAAGCTGTGGAATGTAGTTTCATGGAGACGACGCGGCCCGTCGTCCGAACCGTGAAATGTGGTCTCGTATAATCGAAACCAAGGCGATTTCCTATTATGAAGCTGTGGTTGAGGCCGAAGCGTGTGCCTCGGATTCCTGTATGGTGAAGACCTGATATGTACTTAGCCGATTTTGGGGCTTGGCTTTTGGGGACTTTATTTTTTGCTCGAGGCCGGCGTGTGCGCGGTCCGTCGGCTTCCCCTCTCTCTCTTTTTTTTTTTTTTTGGGTGGCCGAAGGGTTACTGTCCCTTCGTCCATGTGCGGTAGTTTGTCCGCTACGCTTTTTGCGTGAATCAGTGCGAGGGAGTAAATACGCCCTCGGCTTGGTGTGTCAGTGGCATCTTTTTTGGCCTTTCCACGTCTATCGTCGACGAGGGACCGGGCTAGGCATCGTTTTTTGACGGCCGCCCTTTGTGGTCCTGAGCGAAATTTTACTGACGGGTGGAGTTTTTGTAACCTCAGCCTTAATTCTGGCCTGTCGTCCTGCGATTTCCGCGCGGACGACGCGGTATGCTTCTCCGTTTGAAGACGTTGGACCATGCACACAGGTCCTTCGTCCTGCATATCGCCGGCCGATTTGGGTGTTTCACCGCTTGTGCCGATACGATATTTAGGTGCGTTGTCTATGCAACGGCTTTGTAGGCGCGCTGTGGATCGCAACGGCCTTAGGTGCGTTGTTTATTGCAACGGCTTTAGGTGCGTCGTTTATTGCGACGGCTTTAGGTGCGTCGTTTATTGCGACGGCTTTAGGTGCGTTGTTTATTGCGACGGCTTTAGGTGCGTTGTTTATTGCAACGGCTTTAGGTGCGTCGTTTATTGCGACGGCTTTAGGTGCGTCGTTTATTGCGACGGCTTTAGGTGCGTTGTTTATTGCAACGGCTTTAGGTGCGTTGTTCATTGCAACGGCTTTAGGTGCGTCGTTTATTGCGACGGCTTTAGGTCGCATCGGTCCCGGGTGATTGCACCGCTTAGGCCGATGCGGTCCTTAGGTTTCCCTTTGCTCAAATCTTAAGAGATTGGATGAAACATGAATTTTATTCAATAAGTGGCGCTAGGCCGAGGGTGTTTTATTCAACCAACACGCCGAGGGGTGGGGGACGTTGCCCGCTTCACCACTTCTCGAATTATTGGTAAAATTTCACCAAATGGTGTACATTCCACAGTCGTGGTACATCTGACCCATTAGGGTTCTTTAGTTTATAAGTGCCGGCTTTGACGACGGCGCTGATGATGTAGGGCCCTTCATATTTGACGGCGAGCTTTCCTCCTTCCGTCGGCCTGCTTGCTTCCCTTCGGCGGAGGACGTAGTCCCCCACCTGGAATTCGCGAGAGCGGACCTTGGCGTCGTAGTAGGATTTGACTTGTCGTCTGTAGTTCTCCGCTCTGAGGTAGGCCATTTCTCGTCTCTCGTCGATGAGGTGTAGGTCCACCTTCATTGTTTCTTCATTGGCCTCAGGATCGTATTGTGTGACCCGTCGGCTGGGAAGCGTCACCTCAGTGGGAGCCTTGGCTTCGAAGCCGTAGCACAAGGAGAATGGTGTCTCCCCGGTGGCCCTCCTCGGCGTAGTGCGGTAGGACCATAGGACGTTGGGGAGCTCGTCGACCCAACTCCCGCCTTCTTCCTCGAGTTTCTTCTTCAGCCCCTCCAAGATGGTTCTGTTGGCGTTCTCAACTTGTCCGTTGGCCTGAGGGTAGGCAACGGAGGAGAAGCGATGCTTGATGCCCCACTCTTGGAGGAGGCTTTGGAATGGTTCGGCCTCAAACTGGGTGCCGTTGTCTGATATGATCTCCTGAGGCACGCCAAAGCGTGTGAGGATGTTCTTGTAGACGAACTTTCGACACCGCGCTCCGGTGATGCTTGCGAGTGCTTCGGCCTCGACCCATTTGGTGAAGTAGTCGATGGCGACGATGATATATCTGTTGTTGCCCGCAGCTCTTGGTAGAGGACCGACGAGGTCGATGCCCCATCGGGAAAAGGGGATGGCAGTGCCGACCGGAGCGTAGTTGACGGCTGGTCGGCCAGGTGCCCTTTGATAGTGTTGACATGCGCTGCATTTGCGGGCGACCTCAGCACAATCACGCGCCATCGTCGGCCAGAAGTAGCCTTGGACGACGAGGCGGCGCGACATGCTGAAGGGACCCTGATGTGATGAGCATACGCCGCAGTGGACTTCTTCCATGGCCACTTCGGCCTCATTCTGGTGTAAGCACCGGAGGAGGGTGCCGTTGTATGATCTCTTGTAGAGCTTGTCATCCTCAATGACATAGCTTGGGGCCCTGAGCTTGGCTAGTTTGGCCCTCTCCTCGTCTTCTGGTAGCGTGCCGGAGGTGATGTATGTTGCGATGTCAGTGATCCAGTCCTCCGGCTGGTGCTGTATGGAGAGTATGGGGCTGGCGTGAATGCTTGACATGCTCAACTCCTCCACCTTTGCTATCTTGGAGATGTGCTCAGGGGTGTCGGAGCTGAGTTTGGAGAGAATGTCGGCCTCGGCGTTCTCCGCCCTTGGGATCTGAGTGATCTCGTAGGTGTCGAACGCCTTGAGCAATTCCGCAGCGGCCTCCTTGTATTGCTTCATCCTCCCTTCTTTGGCCTCGTAGGAACCCTCCATCTGGTTCACTACGAGTTTGGAGTCACATTTGACTCTGACGTGGCGCGCTTTGAGGCCAGCGGCCAGTCTGAGCCCACTGAGGAGCGCTTCATACTCAGCCTCATTGTTGGACACCTTGAAGTTGAAGCGGATGGCATAGTATGCTCTGAAACCTTCTGGGGAGATGAGGACGACGCCACCCCCACAAGCTTTGGTGGCCGAGGACCCGTCCGTGTAGAGGGTCCAGGCTTCGTCCGGTTCAGCTCCTGTGGTGGTAACGGCCGTCTCCCTTGCCGTGCACTCGGTGACGAAGTCAGCTAAGGCTTTCCCTTTGATGGATGGCCTCGGCTTGATCTCAATCTAGTACTGGATCAAGAATATTGCCCACTTGATCATCCTTGGAGAGCTGGTTGGGCTCCTCATGAGGGCGCCCAACGGCTGATGCGTGAGGACGTGGACGGGGTGAGCTTGGAAATAGTGGCCCAGCTTCTTCACCGTGTGGACGATGGCCAGGACCGTCTTCTCAATGGGGGAGTACCTGAGCTCGGCCTCCCGCAGCGTCTTGCTGACGTAGAATATTGCCTTCTGTACCCCGTCATCCTCCCTGATGAGTACAGAGCTGACGGCCGACGTGCTCACCCCCAAATAGAGGAAGAGAGTCTCGCCGGGCTGGGGCTTGGATAGGACGGGTGGGGAGGCGAGATATTGCTTCAGCTCTTCAAAGGCTTGTTGGCACTCCGTCGTCCACTTGAAGCTGGTGGCTTTCCTCATTATCTGGAAGAAAGGGAGCGATTTCTCCGCGGATTTTGAAAGGAAACGGTTCAGGGCCGCAAGGCGTCCCGTCAGCCGTTGCACTTCTTTGATATTGCGGGGCGGCTCCATGTTGATAATGGCTTGTATCTTCTCCGGGTTTACTTCGATGCCCCTTCGGCTGACCAGGTACCCCAGGAATTTACCTCCCTGGACGCCGAAGGTGCACTTCTTTGGGTTGAGCCGGAGGTTGTATCTCTTCATGATCTCGAAAATGCCCCGGAGGTCGTCGGCATGAGTTGTGGATTGTTTGCTTTTGACGATCATATCGTCGACGTATGCTTCCATCGTCCGACCTAAGACTGCTCTAAAAATCCGGGCTACCATCCTTGTGTAGGTGGCGCCGGAGTTCTTGAGCCCAAAGGCCATGACGAGGTAGCAAAAAATTCCCTCCGGGGTCATAAAGGCAGTCTTCTCCGCGTCATCTTCGTGCATGGATATCTGGTGGTACCCTCTGAACGCGTCGAGGAACGACATCAACTCGCACCCCGCCGTCTCATCCACCAACTGATCAATGTTGGGGAGAGGGAATGGGTCCATTGGGCACGCCTTGTTCAAATCAGTGTAATCAACACACATTCTGAACGTAGGCGGCTTTGGGGCGAGGACGACGTTCGCCAACCACGTGGGGTACTTCACCTCTCTGATGTGCTTGATGTTGAGCAGCATGGCCACCTCGGCCTTGACAAATTCCCTCCTGTCGGCTGAGAGGTAGCGCTTCTTCTGTTTGATGGGGGAGGAGGCCGGGTTCACCGATAGCCGATGTGTGATAACCTTTGGGCTGATGCCCGGCATGTCCTCTGGTCCCCATGCAAAGACGATGGCGTACGCTCTCAGGACAGAGAGGATGTCCCTTCGGATCTGTTGGGGGAGCTGTGTCCCAATTTTCAGCATTCGTTCCGGCCGGGAGACGTCCAACGGAACATCTTCCACGTCTCCGACCGGTTCGGCCTTTGGCGTGTCTTCTTGGGCCGAGGCGGTGGTGATAGTGTCGATCCGCTCCTCGGCCTCATTGATCTTCCTTGTGAGCTTCAGGTAGCAAGCCCTGGCTATCTTCTGGTTCCCTCTGGCGTAGCCGACGCCGTCCTTGGTGGGGAACTTGAGGCATAGATGTCTCATGGAGATGATGGCCTCAAGGTCCTCCAAGGCCGGTCGTCCCCAGATCATGTTGTGGGCGCTGTCCAGGTTGACAACCACGAACTCCATGTCAATCTTTGCCTGACAGGTACCGTCACCGACCACAACGGGAAGCACTATCGTGCCCTCGGCATCGATAGAGTCCCCGGTGAAGCCGGATAACGGAGTCCGTATCGGCCGGAGCTCGGTCTTCTTCAGCTTCAGCTGTCTGAATGTATCAACGTACATCACATTGACGGAGCTGCCAGTGTCGATGTAGTTGCGATGGATGATGTTGTTGCCAATCTCGCATTTGACGACGAGGGCGTCCCTGTGGGGCAAGGGGCCGAAGGGGAGGTCCTTGTCGGTGAAAGTGATGGCTTCCACATGCCGCCGCTTCGGCTGAGGGGGGGTGTGGGTCACCTCACCAACGTATAGGGACTGAGCCCATTTTTTCCGTTGGGTAGCCGAGTCCCCCCCTGTGTTCCCGCCGACGATGATGTGAATGTGATGTTTCTTCTGGCGGGGCTCTTCTTCGTCCTCATCTTCACTGAGGGCGTCGATCTCCCTCTTTTTCCCGGAGGATCCTTCCCCCCTTTTGCCAGGGTTAACCCAAGTGTTACTCTTGGGGGCACCCTTGACAAATTGGGAAAGTTCCCCCTGTCGGATGAGGCCGTCGATGTGTCTCTTCAAGGTGGTGCAATCCTCGGTCTTGTGGGATGTCTGGCGGTGGTACTTGCAGTATGTCCCTCCTTTGTGGACCGCAAATATCTCCTCCTCTGACCTGGGGTCCTTCACGATGAGGCCCTGCGTCTCGGCGTGGTCAAGGACGACGCCCACCGGGTGGGTGAGGGGGATGCGTTGTGCCTCCAACTTTGGACGCCATGAACGATCCTCTCTTCGCTGTCCGCCTTGCTCCTGGTGTGCCTTCTTTGGCTGGTGCTGTCCCTTGTTGGCCGGCGGGTGGTGGGGGTTGGACGAGGAGTCCTTCTTTTGTTGCTTCTCCCCACCCTTCTTCTGGTTCAGGAGCTCGTCGGCGTCAGCGTGCCTGTCCCCGCGTCGGAGCGCCGCGAGGTATGACCGCAGCGGCTCTGTGAACAGGCTCTGGGCGAAGTGGCTCGGCCGGAGTGCTCCGCGGAGGAAGGCCAGGAGGGTGCGTTCATCGGCTCCTTCGCATTCGTCCGCCTCCCTCGTCCAGCGATCGAGGAAGGTTCGGAGCGTCTCCTCCGATTGTTGCTTGATGGTCAGGAGATGAGCGAAATGCTTCTTCGCGCGCTTCCTTCCGGCAAAGTGGGTGAGGAAGCGTTGAGCAAGATCCTGCCATGAGTCGATGCTCCCCTCCGGAAGGTTGTTGAACCAATCGTACGCTGGTCCTTCCAAGGTGGATAGGAACCAGCGACACATGTACTCCTCCGAAGCGTTGGTCATCATCATATTGTTCTGATAACGGGTGAAGTGCTCCTGGGGATCAGTGCGGCCGTCATATGGCTTGATCGGGTTCCCCTTATACTTCTCCGGGATGGGAGCGGAGAGCACCCTCGCAGAGAAGGGGGTTCTGGTTCGTATCTGGATGACGGGCTCATCGCGCCGGTCAGCCAACTCCCTTTCCAGAGCACTGACCTTGCTCAGGAGCGCGTCGTAGTTGGGATGCTGGGATGTATGAGCCGCTGCGCGCCCTGCGGCCTCTCGGGCCTCCATATCCGCGAGGCGCTTTTCCAGGCGGGCGATGATCTCGTCCCTTGGGTCCGTGTTGGCCGCAGCGCCACCCAGCGGTGTCTGGATCCGGGCCGCGTGGGCCAGGTTGATCTGATGACGCGCATCATCATCATTCAGTTTTCCCTTTCCTTTGTCTTGTCGGGGCCGATCCGTTGTCCGGGAAACGGACCCGAAGCTTTCCTTTGGCGACCCTGGCTCGTGGTTACCCAACCGATCCGCCACCCTCCCCGTAGGTACCCGACGGCTCGCGATGTCACCCAGCCTGTTGAAGGCCGAGATTTTACCGCGAGGTTGGGCCGGTGTATCCCGGGTAGGCGAGGCAGTATGGGAATGGGTGTCCACGGCGAGGACGTCTTCATTGTTGCCGAAGAAGGTGACGCCTTGTGGCCGAGGCGGGGGGTGGTGGCACCGTCGCGACTTCCCCAGTCACGGGAGTGTTGTTCTCCCCTGTCTTTGCGACGAGGGCGCTGACGACGTTGGGGTCCTGGAGAATGCTTGCGACGATGGCCGATAGTGCGGCCGGGTTGATCTGGGGGGCAGCAGGGTGAGAAGCCTGCTGGCCCGAAGCGCGATCAGCATTGCGTCTGTCCTCGAGCCCGATGCGGGCGTCTGGGGCAGTCTTGTTGAGCTGGGTGCGAAGGTCGGCCGCTGCGAGCTCGACCTCCTGAGCGTTCTCATCCTGAATGATGAGATCATTGGGGACGTTGTCAGCAACGTTTCCCTGCCCTTCCTGGTTCAGAGGGGCGTTCCTACCAGTGTTCTTTGACCTAGTTCTTGTCATAGCTAGTGGTAGTGTCTGGTAGCGACGAAGGGTACTCACTTGATCTGTTCTAGACTCTCAACGAGAGCACCAAATGATAGAGTATTAATTCTAGAGAGAAGTGAGAGCTAGAGAGAGAAAGTGAGTAATTATATTTCTCAACTTGGAACCCCCTATAATTAGCCCCATGGGGTCTATTTATAGGTAAAAATGTGGGTTTGGGCTCCTAGCCTTGGGCTTAGGAGGCCCATTACAATAATCATGCCTTCTTTGGGCGAAATAGGGCCACTAATGGGCTGTGTACAACACTTAGCAAATAAAGTAGAGAGAAGCATTCTGCCCGTACGAAGCCGAGCCGATGCGGTGCCTTTTGGCCGATGCGGTCCCATGGCCGATGCGGTCCATGGGCCGATGCGGTCCCGGGAGTTCATGCGTGCTTCCTGGGCCGGTTTGGTTTCTGGCCGATGCGGACCCACTGGCCGAAGGGGGCCACGTGGGTGTTCTTCTGGCCATCGTTGACTTGAGTATGTGGGCCATGGGGTCCGGGCCCATATACTCTATCACTATCAATTTTTTCTATTAAATATATTGTTTCTATTCATTTATTTTAGTACCATTTTGTTTATTCTACTATACATTACTTTTTATTATTATTACACAATTCAGCACGTGAAACCAAAAATTGCATAAAATATAACTAAAATGATCCAGTTAACTTAGAATTACTTTCGTGGCTGAATTGACTAGAGTAATTGTAGAGGATCATATTAGTTATTTTCATGTAAATGTTTTCTTTAATTTATTTATAAAATATGTACTCTATATTAAATATATATTTTCGATAATTCATCAAATTTAGTCACTTAAATAAGATTAACGTAGATTAATTAGTAAATTCAGTCAATTTCAGTGGTGGATCGATCTCTCGAACACTCTAATCCAGTGACGGATCTAGAAAATAAATTCAGGCCCCGTTTGATGACTTATGCCTTTGGCTTATTAGAATTATCAACCAATTTTTTCACCAAATGAAAAAAAAATTAATTTTGCGCGCTGAATTGTTAATATTCAAAATCAAAATAAGTAAGGTTGTTATTATTTTCCTGACATAATTGATAAAGTTATTATAGAAGATGATTCTAACTATTTAATATAATTTCTTCCTTTTTCTATTAACAAAATATATTTTAAATATAATTTTTACATAATTCAATAGATTAGGTATAAAGTATGTAAAAAAATTTAAACTCATTATTTAGGTATTAAGAGACTTTTAATTACATGAGGTATTAAGAGACTTGTATTAGAAATATATAAACTCATTATTTAGGTATTAAGAGACTTGTAATTACATGAGGAAAGGATACTATTGTAGTATTTTTTTTTTGTATCGTTATATGCTAGTTGCCGTGAAAAGAAAACAGGGTGTAGAGAAAATTAAAATACGGAGTAATCCGTAAAGGAATAGGAAATTAAACGAACGAATGTAGATGGGCAAATATTTAGTCGGTAGTTTTCATTACTTGTTAACTACTTTATTGGGGACTAAAATATAAATAATGGAACTTAGAAGGTTACGTACGTGGTTTCATAGTATTGTGTGATTGGTTAAAAGAATTGGGTACCGGTACCTTGTTTATTTAGAGACGTACCGTAGAAGAATCCTAAACATAATTTTAGATAACTGTTTTTTGATGTTTTAGTGAATAATATAATTCAGACAACTGTTTTTTGATGTTTTAGTGAATATGGTAGATTATATATTAAAGATAACTGATTTCTAGCACATTGGATAATCTATTTTAGAAATTACTTCAAATAGGACTAAAACTATGACAAAAACTCAAAATATGACTTGCTATGTTTTTATTCCAAAATAGGACCATATTAGTCCTATTGGAAACATACCTATTTTTTCATTACATTCTTACTCCTCCTTTAAATATGAGTAAAAGATAGTCAAAAGTTATAATTAAATGTTTTATTCATAATAAATTAAAAAAAAATCAAAAATTCGTAGAAAAATAATAAAAAGATCAAGAAAATGTTTATAAAATAAAAAATTAAAAACAAATGTTTTTTTAAAAAAATAGTAAAACTCCATTATAAAAATTAAAAAAAAATATGGGTGCTTTTCCCACTGCCTGTACTACCTCACTGCACCACCACCTCCGATCGGTGTAAAAATGTCATTTTTCTGAAAATGCCAAAAAAATGACATATTACTAGCTCTTTGAGAATGCCAACATTTTCATTATTTCTGCCATAAATATGGCATTCGTAATGAATTTAGCTTTTTTTCGGTGACCGGAGGTAGTGGTACTGCCTCCCTGCACCACCACCTCCGACATTTAAAAAAATGTCATTTTCACTAAAAAAAATGTCAATTTTTCCTGAAAATGCCAAAAAAATGGTATATTTCTCTTTGAGAATGCCAACATTTTCATTGTTTTCTGCCATAAATATGGCATTCATAATACATTTGGCATTTTTTCCCAGGTGAATGGAGGTGGTGGTGTTGGGGCGGCAGAGGTGATGGAGATTTTTTTTGTGTTTTTTTTTTCAAATTAAAAATTAAATATTATTATTTAAATTTTTTATTAATTTTTTATTATTTTTTATTATTTTATTATGAAGTAAAACATTTCAATAGCTATAAGGGTATATTTGTCGAAGACACACATAATTAGTCCTATGAAAACATAGTTTATTTTTTGGTCCTATTTGTGCAAATTGAGTGACTTGTAGTCCTATTTTGACAATTAACTCAATCTATGTAAGCATATCATTGCTAACTTTGAACATATAAAAAGGGAAAGTTCAGCCAAGCACATATATTGATTCAGATTAGAGATTTCATTAATATTGAAGGAATGACATAATAGATGATCATATAGTTTATCAATTACCATTTTTGTTATAAGAAACATTCTAGATAGTATTTAGTAAGATATTGACTAATACTTCCAAAATTTCGCCCTCCCCTCCAAAATATTCCATCCAAAATTGTGTGATTTCCCCAGTAATATTCAAGGGGGTTACGCTTATGAATTGGTATATAATCAGCAATCACTATTGTTTAAAAAATAGGCTCTATTTATGCCAATTGAAGAAGTATCTTTTGGTCACTTTAATTCCAGATATTTTGTAATAACTTGATGTTATACTAACAATTTCTGATGTTTAATAGTTTCTGCTTATAATAGCAAGATTATGGATTACAGCAGGTGATGGAGTATATGGCCCGGGAACCCCCGGCCCACAGACTCCTACTTCTCCTACACAGGCCCAATGAGCCCAATACACGCCCAGGGCCCAAATGCAGCGGCCCAAGTGTCAAGAAGCCCACGACACACATAGGGGTCTGCCTTCGGCCTACTTGGCCGAGGGGTCCAAATTACACAGGGCAACCAGATTTGAGCATACGAAGCTACTGGGAGAAAACGGCGTAAAACAGTAGCCCTCGGCTGACAGGAGCCCTCGGCTATATCATGGAGCCTTCGGCACACATGACGCCTTCGACATCAGAGAAGCCTTCGGCCGAACAGAGCCCTCAGCCGCACAGAGCCCTCGGCCAACAGCTCAATCATCGAAGATTCCCTTTGGAGACAAGCAACCACCGCATTTAATGTGACGTCACATCCACCCACCGCATTCAATGCGGTGCACATGCGAATGCCAGTGCCACCCGATTGAGGTGACCCCTCGGTCGTTGGATTATCCCCACGTGTACTCTCATCACATTTATTACTACTATAAATAGCACCCCCTTTTCCCATTGTAAAGGACCAGAACATCTCGAGTTCATAAATATAATCGCCTCTCTCTCCTACTTGTTTGCTCTGACTTCTCTCTAGGTTATTCCCGCAATAACCCTTCGGATAAGCTACCCCCGGGTACACCATCCATCAGCAGGTCTCCTTCACAAGAATCTGAGGTTACACAAGTGAAGCCTGTATCATAATCCATGGCTTACATAAGTGAGCATCTTTCTAGTGCCATTAGGGGTGCTATTATCAATTTAAAGGTATAGAGAGAAAAAGAAAATTTATTCCATCACAAGAAAAAAAACACATTTTCTCCTTAAAAGCTATATGGTGAAACAAACCCAACCCCCAACACACTAAACAAACACCTCTTCTATAGCTAAGGTGTACAAGAACCCAAAACTAAATTTAGTAACTTACACATCGGGGAGAAAATGAAGGGAATCAAAACACTAGCTAACTTACACTAGCTGTTGGACGGGCTCGAGCGGTCGGAATCGTGACCACAGTCGGGCGGAGGTGGTTACTTGTGGTGCTGCGCCGGAGATGGAGCAAACAGTTAGGGCAGTTGGTTTGGCACCTAAGCCGTTTCGCTCGAGCGGTCAGGAGAGTGGCCGATGTTGGCGGGTCGTCAGATGAATTGCCAGTCGCAACGCTGCGCTAGAGCTTGAATGTGGAGGAGTGAGCGGCGGGTAGCTATTTTGCTTGAGTTTCTCTTTCGAAGTCCAGCTGCGATAGGTTTAGAAAACTAAGTTTTCTTATTTAGAATAATGACCCCTAGCAGGATAGATTTTTTATAAGAATTATAAATATGACCCGTTTCTAATTTTGCCAGTGTCACTATACGACGCTGATACTATTGTGTCACAAAACTAGGACATTTATGCATTTTTAAGACAATATGTCGTCTTTTAGTGACACTTTATCACAAAGTGTCACTGACGAAGTGTCACTATAAGACTATTTTCTACTAGTGCTACCATATTTTTTTACTACTTTATGACCATCTATATTGAAAATAACAGAAAAATGAAAAGTTGTTCCGAAACGAAACTTTCAAGAATTCAGTTAAAATAATGATTAAACAAACACAACGATCAAAATTATTACTAGTATTTTTCAATATTTAATCTTTCAAATTCTCTTGGCTTTAAGGATAACTATACTAGCAATAAACTGAATTAAGTATGGAATTGATCATAAATCAATTCAATAGGCACGGTCAAGGTACATCTTTATGAACAAGGCAAAGCATATTTTAAAAGGACCCTCACGGGTCTCACATGTAAAAATAACTCAGATCGAGCACCCATACATGTGGGAATGCATATAATTTTAGACACAGCACGTACTAATAGGGATTCAAGATTACACAAATTCAAGACAAGTGTGAGTCATCAGGACACCAAGCAAATTATAGTCCTTCTAAGCCATCTCTAATGTTACAATATGAACGGTGCACATGTGGCATGAGAGAGATAGACACAAAAGATTGATTTTATGACATTTCTCTCTCCCTCTTTCCACGGTCTTATGTGTTTTTGGTAAGTTTTTCTCTGCAATGTCTATCACAATGTCTACATCTAGACATTGTGCATGACATTGTGAAGAAAAATTTACCAAACTGATATTAGATCCTTCAAATAAGGAGAGAGATATTTTATCTATTGTTTTTTAATTGGTTATTTCTAATGCCACGTATGCAGCGTTAACGTTTTAGCATTGAAGATGCTCTAATGAGGTTACTCATCAAACGAGTAATTTTATGGAGTCATATGTGACTCTCTTATGGAGTCACATAGGCCATTGTGGCATCACCACCACCATACATTATTTTAGTGGGGATCCTCAATAAAATAATGTGTGGTTGTGGTGATGCCACAATAGCTTATGTGACTTCATAAGAGAGTCACATATGGTTCCATAAAATTTTTGCTCATCAAACACAAATCGTTGTAATCAGACACATGGCTAGATTCAATAGTGCCAACAAATCATGTAGAATCATTTTTAGATGATTCATCTCAAGCTTGGCTAATATAAATAGAACTTGTTCAAACTCTTGTAAATTAATTCAAAAAAATTCATATATTAAGAAGAAGTAAACTAAAGCTTATTATTAATATATATCTCATAAATGTAGTCTTCATCTTCTTCATTTTACAACACGTTCAGCTCGAATTAGCTAGCTCAAGCTCTTCAAGATATCATCTACAAGAAATCATCGTCCTACAGGTATAATTGTATAAACATAATTATGTACTATGGTAACTTTGTTCTCGTTACTTAATATTGTGAACAAAGAAAAAAAACTATACTGAAATTTGGAAAAGTATATTACGGAGTATATGACTGTCCAAAATTATAACCATATTTGTTTACACACTAAAAGAGAATATAGTGTTAACATATATACGTACCTTCAATATTTTCTTCTCTTCAAACTGGATAAACTCCTAACTTAAAGATATAAGAAGTCAAATAATATTCCATACATATACTATGTATTTCGTGAAGTAAAGAAAGAAAAGAATATAGAATGTAATGTGACACCCAGAGATAAAAAGAAATAGGCAGTATAATGAGAGGAAGTAAACAGATTTTAATCTCATAAGGAGTTCCGATTTATGTTAGATATTTAATTCGTAAAAAACCTTGAGTTGGAACTGGGTAATAAGACAAGAGAGAGAAAAATAAAAAAAATCGGATTATACTCCTGCTGCAAATCCCAAATCCCACTAGAGAGTTTCTATTTTAACAATGGCTAAATTTTTATATTTCAAATAAATAAAGGTTTTTAAATAATCAATATATATATATATATAGGGAGCGGTTCCGGTAAGAACGGACTCTTAGGAGAGAAAAAGGAATGAATCTGGACCGTTGGATTGTATTATGTGGAATCAAATTGTGCATTTGGTAAAACTGGAATGTGCATTAAATGATATTGAAATGTGCAAAATAAAAATTTAAACTCAAGTGTGCATTAGATGAAACTGAAATGTGCAAAATAAAAGGTACAAAAATAACATCACATCGTATTTTTTATTCTGCACATTTCAGTTTCACCTAGTGCACATTTCAATTTCACGTAATGCACAATTCAACTTCACATAATGTCACTGTATTTTACCCTTTGTGATGCACATTTCAATTTTACCTAATGCACATTACAGTTTCATCTAATGCACACTGAATTTCACTTAAAGCAAATCTAATGGTCCAGATTTATTCTCATTTCTCTCATAAGATCGTGTTCTTATTTGAAACAAAACCTATATATATATATATATATATATATATATATATATATATATATATATATATAGGGAGGAGATCACATACAAACACTTCTCCCCATACAAAATGCAAATCAATTTCGTGCGTCCGATTTAGGCAAATCAATGGCCGAAACCATTTTCCTCACCGTTACCTTTCGTGAGCCGCGAAGGAGGAGACCGGGTATTTTAAAACCCGTTTAGTAATTAAAGGATAAAGATGTCATTTGATTTTTTTTAAAATGGAACCGCCATAATACGGAAAAGGAAGGAAATCCCTCTTGCGCACAATCCCCACGTAGATTCGAACCGCCCATGTATAGCAAATCAGAAAAAGGAAAGATGCAGAGGTTGTTTAATGCTCCAACTAGCAAAGGTCTGAGAAGCTGGAAAATCTCCTTGAGAGCGGCGAAAGCTTCAGCATAGACGAAGAACGTCATTTGTGAAGAATAACGACCGGTGAAATTCCATTTGCGCAAATGGCTTCAGTTCAAGAAGAACATGCTCTGCGACAAGCCGCTTTGGCGTGCGAAGAAGGTATTTGTGTTGTTTAGATTAATCTGTTTGCATGGAGAAATTTGTATGTTAGATGCACAAAGAGGGATGTGTGGATGCATTTGTGATGGACTTCATATTTACTATGTTTTTGTTTTTGTTGAATTTAGTAATGTGTAATATATAATTATTAATATGGAGTTGAATTTGAGGGAAAAGTGAATTTTGCACCGAGAATAATGTTAGTCTCAATGTTGTTTTTTGAGTTCGTGTTTGGTGACTGAGTATCCTGATTATACAAAATTTTGTTGCAAAATGGGTTAGGTAAAGGTGCAATGCATTATACTAAGCTTAGTATGAATGTTGGTTTTTGTTTTCGTGTTTGGTGATTGAGTTTGAGTAGATTAGTTATTGGTGCAAAAGGGATTACCTATTGGTGCAATTTAATTGATATGGTATGCAGACTAAGATTCGTGGGGTGCAGTTGAGGCAACTTAGAAGTATTCAAGGGTGCCAGTGAAGATTATATGTGTATTGTTTGGGGCAAAATAGCTTAGCTAAAGGTGCAATTGACTTGTGTTTGAGGAAGTTGTGTATGCTGGTTAAAATGCAGATAAAAAAATGGTTGGGTGTGGATGAAAAAACTTAGAAATAACTTAGATTCAATTTTTATGATGCAAAAGACATTACGTAAAGTTGCAATTGAACTGTGAAATAAATGCAGACTGGGTTTGTTTTCAAATGCTTATTCCTTTTTTGGGTCATGGAATTAATATGCAGATGAAGATTGGTTGTTATGCAAAGAGAGACGTTAGGTGCATTTGGAATTGTTTTTAGGTGCATATATTGTTGATAAACATTCATGAGATTTCTGATATCTTAATGAAGTACTTGAGATGCAGATGAGTGTAGTGGAATATGTATCAGGTGTTTGAATTAAGCAATGAGTGTATTTGAATATGTTCATGATTGCATTATGTGTGGCATATCATTAATGGTATTGTTTTTTTTTTCAACAAGGAGTTAACATGCACATGAATGTATTTTGGTGTGCATATGAATGACAGTGTACAAAAAAAAAGAATGACAGTGTACTAACTAATCTAACTAACTAAGTAGGAACTCGACAAAACCACCAAACTGTTCTACAAAAGAGAAAGAAAGCAGCTCCATGTGGGAGTAGTATTGCAAAGAAAAAGAGGGTGATTAATAAGGGGAAACAAGTGCAAGTGCAGCCGGATGGTTAGTAAATTTATACTTTCATTGTTTCATTTGTTTGAACTACTGAAATTGAGATACGATTGAAATTTTAGGAGACAAGATTACTGGGCTCATGCAGTTACGTTCTAAGCTTGAGAAACAAAAGACTTTGAGCATGCAGCGAGAGGAAAGTAGGAGCAAATCAAGACATGACTTTCAAGGTTAAAATAGTAAATATTCGTTGTATTGAATATTTTATGGTGTATGAATGACAAAACATTATCCTCAAATGCAGGTGTATTTATAGAAGACAATTTAGGAATGGAGTTGATGGAAAAAGAAGTAGAGAGAAGGTTGAAAAAGGAAAATGCAAAAGTTGCTGCATCCAAGAAATCCGGGAGCATATCAAGAGGCCAGTTGAAAGGTTTGATTACAACCAAGTTTCTTTCATAGATGTGAACTGTTAAGGGGTGCAAATACATATAATATGCAGTCCATATTGTTAATGGGTGCAAACAGAAGAAGATGTGGAGCTGGTTCTGGGATTTCCACGCGGTGACAAAGCAGTGTTAAAAAAGGGGAAAGGAGATAAAAGCGAAATGCAAATCAATTTCGTGTGTCCGATTTAGGCAAATCAATGGCCGAAACCATTTTTTGATTTGCATTTTATATATATATATATATATATATATATATATAATTTTTTGTCCTTTTTTCTTTCATAGATGTGAACTGTTAAGGGGTGCAAATACATATAATATGCAGTCCATATTGTTAATGGGTGCAAACAGAGTATTAAAATGGTGTGCTAATTCATTTAATTCAATTTTAAATGAAATGCTCTTTTAAATGTGCAGGATCTAAGGCTGCTCGTGGAAAGAGAAGCACTGGTCAAGAAAGTGGTGAAAGAAGGAGGAGTGGAAGGATAAACAAGGAGACGGAAGTGTGCTATCAAAACGTTAATGATGTGGTGGTGCCTGATACCGAAGATGGCAGTGAGGCAGACATTCATGAATGTGAGGAAGCTGACAGTGATGAAGATTTTGTCAATTTACCAAAACAAGTGGTGAGAAAGGAAAAAGAGCGTGAGGGCAGACCAAAGAAGAAGGAGAAGCGGGCTGTTGTGAATGACTTGAAGGAAAAGTACCACAGCCTCTACACTAGATCATCACCGAATGTGGTGATGAATGCTATTTCGAAATTGAGTCACAAACAGCGAGAACAAGTGCGTGAAGTTGGATTTGGGGCTTTGTTAGACCTAGGAATCAGAGAGTTGCCGTCTAAGCTTGGTTATTGGATTGTGGACAACTTTGACCCAATTAGTTGTTCACTAAAGTTAGGTAAAGGAAGGAAAATTCACATCACAGAAGAAGATGTGGAGCTGGTTCTGGGATTTCCACGCGGTGACAAAGCAGTGTTAAAAAAGGGGAAAGGAGATAAAAGCGAAATGCTGGATGAGTGGAGGGCTTCTTTCGGAGGAAAGGATAAAGTTTTGCCAATAGAGGTGGTGCGTGAAATACTAAGATGTGAGGAAGGTGGAGAATGCTTTGTGAGAAACTTCATAATTCTCGTTATATCGACCTTGATAGAGAATACAAGGAACGGATATATAAACTGCTCTTTCATAAACAATTTGAAGGACACAAAAGGAATCAAAGATTTAAATTGGTGCGAATATGTGATAAAGGCTCTAATTGAGAAGAAAAGAGAATGGGCTAAGGGAAAGGAAAAGGCATTCACTGGTCCACTCCTTTTCTTGATGGTGAGTGCATTGTTTTTTAATATGTGTAGGTAGTTCAATGTGCAGTTTGTGTGGTATTTAGGTAGGGTACAATTTTAGAAAAGGTGTGGTGCATGTATTATGTGATTATGCATATTAACGTAGTTGAATATGCACTTTTGTATAAGGTGAGGTGCAGTACTTTAAGATTGAGAATTAAGACAGATGAATTATTGATTTTTTGATGAATTTGAGTTACTGAAAGTGCATTTGGAGTTACTGAAAGTGCAATGTAATGCAATATTAAGTAAAACTTGTGTGATGGAAACCTAATATGCAAAATGGTTGACGTAAAGAAGCAAATCAATGTTCACTGTGCAAACATTACGTGATTGTGCATATTAAGGTAGTTGAATATGCAGTTTTATAAAATGTGTGGTGCATGAGTTTAAGATTTGTTCATAATACTGATGTATTAGTGATTGAGTTATATATTAGAGCTTCTGAGAGTGCATTTACAGTTAGGTGAAATGGAGGTGGTCAGGCAATAAGAAGTTATTTGTGTGTGACGGAAAACAATGTGCAAAACAGTTGGTTTTAAACTGCAAATAGAATATACATATGAATACCGCTGACAAAGTTAAAGTAATTCTTCATTTTTTTGTAGGTGTTGTATGTGGATAGGGTGGAAGTATATAGAAGAAGTGTGCCTCGGAAGGTTCCCGCTATAATGGGATGGAGCACACAGTTATTGAGGGAGAGGGAATCTGAAGAAGTTGAGGCTGGAGGATTTGGGTTAGGGTATGTAGATGAGAAGATGACAATGAACCAAGGGACGGGGAAAACTGTCACCGCAGAAGAGAGAACCGAGGATGTGGGACAGCCCTCGACGACAACGGGTGCAAAAGAGGTATAGTAAATTATGGCATTTATGTGCTTGCAGGAGACTACATGTCTGGTCCACTTATTTTTATACCTTGCATGGTTATGAATTAGTGAATGTGCAGAGTTTTTTTATTCTTTAAGAGGAATGTTATTAAAGAACCATTTGTCTACCTTGTTTCAAGAGTGTTGTATCTAAGTTACCAAATGCCTAAGTTTTTTTTTTTTTTTTTTTTTTGCAAATGACAGGACGTTATGCAACGCTTTGCTAATAAGACCAGCTTATTTGTTAAGACAACAACTGACATCATGAATATGTTAGATGCATCTCCCGATGTACTTCGTGGCAGTGAAAAGTTGAAAGAGTTGGGGCAAGCGGCGAATATGCTCGTGGCTGTTTTACAGAAGAAAAATTCTCCGGATTTTGCCACACCTACACAGATGGACAGGGAGATGGAGGTGTTTTGGTCAAACCCAGTCAACCTTGAAATATTAGCTGAAGCTGAGGTGGACGGTATAAAGAGAACAAAGGTTCTTCAAAGGAGGGAAGATATGCCAAACTTTAGTATAGGTCTCACACAAGGCGATCCCCCAAATGAAGTAAGCGGTGATGCTCTGATGGGGTTCGAGAAGAACAATATAAATGAAAAGGGGAAGGGAAAAGTCGATGCAAGTGTGCAGATGCCTTCAAATGAGCAAATGTTAGCAGTTGGTGGTGAATCAAGCTCAAATATAAATAATGTGCTGGAAATCAGAAAGGTAATTACAGAAACTACAAAAATCAGTTATTAGAATTGAAAACTTAGAAGTAGTATTTATGTAATTTTTTTTAAAACATTGATGCCAACAGGACATTGAAGAGACAGAAGAATTGGGCCAGCTAAGAAGAAAACAAACGGCTGCAGCAACCCAGAAATCACCCTACGTAAGAAGAGTTATTGATCTAAGTGCTGCAATAACGAAAGATGAACGCGCCATGAGTGATTGGATACTTCTAGACGTTGCTGGAGATGCGTAAGTGCAATGTGAATTACAAAATTCATTTCAACTTTAAACATGGGGGATGATAAAATTGAATGCAAATGATTTCTTATTGCACGCAACCTCTACAGGAATGAGGTTATTTTCAAAGCCCTTAACCAATTGCAGCTTACCCGCGGGCAACTGATGAGCATCAAGGATGGTCGACACATCGAGGAAAGTGTAATCAATACCTGGGCATTCATTCTTAACTGTAAAGAGACAGTTAGAAGCAGTGAGTCTACAAGTAGATTATTTGCTAAAGTCTTGCCTTGTGTAAGTACAAATGCACGAAAAAATAAATGTTTTGTTTATGTATTTTTAAATTGTATTTTGAACACAATGTATAAAAAAGACAGTGTGATTTAACAACTTTGGAACTGTGTTGTGTAGCTTGACACACAGGCGGACCTGGGATTGAATGAAGACCGTGCTTACACACTTTTTGCGGAAGCCATTGACTTTGGGTTGGAGGCAATTAAAGATCACACTGCACTTTCAAAAGTTGATTTGGTATGCAGTTTTAATGAAATATAATGCATTGCTATTAAATTGTAAATTCTAAAAAATGGTTATTTTGGTGCAGTTCTTCTTCCCGATAATGCAAGTGCATCACTGCTATGTAATTTGTCTGAATACTAAGCTGAAGCGTACGCAAATTTGACAGTTCATCAGCTAGCGTACGCAAATTTGATAAATACGGGGAAATGCCTCAAAACGTGGTATGAAATAAAATTATGTAACTAGTACTTGTGGTAAGGTGCACTGTCGTTCTAATTTTGTAAGTGATAAATGAAAATTACAAGGCTAAGCAAAACTTTGTGCAGATAAATATGTTTGTGAAGTACATGGATTCAAGGAATATGATGACCAAATCTGATAAAGTGAGGAAGGCAACACCGAAGAGGCTAGGAATGGAGTGGAGGCAGACGAAAAACATTTATGACTATGGTATCTTCACAATGCGGCATATGGAGACATATCAAGGTCAAGGCTTGCAAGGATGGAATATTGGGCTGAAGGAAACCGACACCAAACTGGTAGGGACGTTACGCGTGAAGTACATTTCTGCAATTCTCCTGAATGAGAAGAATGAGCACATGCATTCAAACTTGCTGAAGGCAAAGAATTTTCTCAAGAAAGCTAAAGAAGAGAATGAAAAGGTGGGAGAGAAGAAGAAGGGAGCAGCGCCCAAATAATCAATTCAACGAAATTTGAAGTTGACATCAGTTTGACTATATTAAAATTACAGTTTACAATGACTTATTCACATTATTTTTAATAAAAAACATATTTATGCTTACTATTTGTGTGTGAAAGTTGACGTTGAATATAGTTGGTTTTAATATATGTTCCAGGTTCACATGAGTTTACAATGAAGCTTTGTAAATGCATGGTGCACTTGAAAAAACTTAGAAATAACTTAGATTCTGTTTTTATGGTGCAAAAGACATTACGTAAAGGTGCAATTGAACTGTGAAATAAATGCAGACTGGGTTTGTTTTCAAATGATTATTCATTTTTTGGGTCATGGAATTAATATGCAGATGAAGATTGATTGTTATGCAAAGAGAGACGTTAGGTGCATTTGAAATTGATTTTAGGTGCATATATTGTTGGTAAACAAGCATGTGATTTTTGATATCTTAGTGAAGTACTTGAGATGCAGATGAGTTTAGTGGAATATGTATCATGTGTTTGAATTAAGCAATGGGTGTATGTGAATATGTTTTTGATTGCATTATGTGTGGCATATCATTAATGGTATTGTTCTTTTTTCAACAAGGAGTTAAGATGCACATGAATGTATTTTGGTGTGCATATAAATGACAGTGTACTAACTAATCTAACTACCTAAGTAGGAACTGGATTTACATGAGTTTCTTTTATTTGGATTTATGCTTGTAGTTAATTTAATTTAAATTGCCTAACATCCTATATTTCGAAATGGTAATTACTTTTGCATGGGATATGTTTTGTCCATGTACAAAATACAAAGTAATTTATAATGAAGCTTTGTAAATGCATTGTGCACTTGACACCATTCGCGTGTGCATTTGACAATATATTCATGCATTGATGGTTTTAATTACTTACTCAACCAATGTCATTACTTTTGTTTAAAAAACCACTTGACAATACGTCACATTCTGTCATTAAATTTGTGTAAAAACTTACGTATGATTTTTTAAAAAAATGTCTGGCCAATTTATTGTTTAAAAAATTGTTAGGAAAGAAATGAAGACTACACCAATGATCATAACTTCAAAACACGCATGTGTGACTCATACAATTTATAAATTTCTAAACTTCAAGACTGCACAATAGTGTAGAAGTACAGGGTGCATATAAGTGAATACGAATATGCATACCAATATTGTGTATAAAGCAGCAAAGATATTAACGAGGTGGATACTTTATAAAAAAAAAAAGATTCATCAAGAATAATTTGTCGACAGTTTACATCCACTGGGAAAAAAAAACAAAGATAATCCATTACGCAATAAAAACCATGATCTTAAACAATACTAGCTATTTATTCAACGGACAATTCCGGCTATCATGATGGCACATCTCATTGCATGAACGGCAAAGTCTCTTGGGACGTTTAGATTCTTGGATAGAAATCTCTTTGGAAGACTTGATCCTACGTCCTGAACCTTTATTCCTCGCTTGTTGTGGAGGATGAACTGTGACGATAGAAGGCGCAGCAGAACCATAAAAGGACTCAAATACCGACTGCTTCGTTGATGACTGTGCAACCCCACTCTGAAGGGAAAGAAGAATCTCTTTTTGATCTTTAATAATGCTTGAAAACTGCTGCAAGTAACTTGGGTTATTTTCAACGAGAGCCATGCATGCATATATATCAGACCATAAAGAGTTCACACACATCTTATTCTCCTCTAGCGTGATGCATTGCTGAAATACAGAATCAGAGATTTCGGACAACGGTTTAATTAAACCCTTCTTACACCAACGGGTATTAACAAAATGTTCTGGAATCTGTTCAACTTTCGAGTCCTTTAAGACAAGAAAGATGTGACGACAAACCAAACCAATCCGCTGGAAGAATTTGCAACTGCACTCCGCCTTCATATCAGACATTTGAAAATGAACTTTAAACTCCAAATTCCTTTCGTCACAAATCCGATAGTCAAAAACACCATCACGGCCATCCACATGTATCACACAACATGCAAAACACGCTGAAGATAATTCCGTTTGTAGGTCATAGAAAACGGAACGCGTGAAAACATCTGTGGCTGCCTTTTCCATTGCTAAAGGAGTCTTCAGATCTGGAATGTATGCCTCTGAATCAGAATTCAATTTGTCATGATTATGCCTCTGTGCATCCATTGCACTCTCAAACTGCATGAAAAATTCAACTAAACTAAAGTGTGGG
Source organism: Cuscuta epithymum (assembly GCA_945859915.1). Taxonomy (NCBI): domain Eukaryota; kingdom Viridiplantae; phylum Streptophyta; class Magnoliopsida; order Solanales; family Convolvulaceae; genus Cuscuta; species Cuscuta epithymum. The sequence continues at coordinate 1,692,194 of CAMAPF010000012.1, read as the reverse complement.
TTAGTAAATTCCCGAAAGAAGGAATTCTCACTCTCAGAGCGCGAGGTGGTACGAAGCAAACCGGCCATAAAGGTATCTCTAAAATAAGAGGGAATCCACCATCTACGCAACTCAAACATGTGACAAAACCAATCATGTGCTGTCAAGTCATACTCTTCCATGAGTGATGTCCACTTATCTTCAAACTGGGTTGTGTCAAGATAATGGCTCCACACAATTGAATTCAGTGATGACATAAAAGCTTCATTATTACTTAAGATCGGACCTACCTTCTGTGTCACTTTTGACATAATGTGCCACATACAGTACCGGTGTTTGGAAGCTGAAAATACCTTCTCAATTGCAATGCGCATAGCTGGGTCTTGGTCTGTAATAATGCATGTTGGTTCGCGTCCCATTGCATGCATGAAGCGTGTGAAAAGCCAAGCGTAGGAATCGACATCCTCCTTGGCTAACAAACCGGCGCCAAACGTAATGCACTTTCTGTGATTGTCAACACCTGTGAAAGGACCAAATACCATATTGTACCTGCCAATATAACAAATACGATGTACAAATCAGAATCCAAATAATATGTGCATAATGCAGTTATGACAGGTGCAAAGAACATATGGTAAAGGTGCACATAATTTAAATAATTAAATAAAATTGAAACAATTAGTCACGAATTGAAGTAAACAAACCTATTTGTTCCATACGTAGCATCAAATGAAACAACATCACCAAACAGTGCATAGTTCTTGCGACAAATGGGATCCGCCCAAAACAATCTTGTGAGCTGGTCATCTTCATCAACATCATAATCAAAGAAAAAAGCAGAGCACACTTCTTGTTTCCTGAATAACTTATCGATGACCATTTGGGCATCGACTCCAGATATGTAGGCCATAAGGTCACGCTTAAAGTTCTTAAAATCCACAGCAGTCGCGCCAATGCTAGAATAACCCCCTACAGTCTCCTTATACAATCTATATGATTTCTTTGTACCAATATTTGCTCTGAAACAATTCAGAACAAACTTTTGATGACCGAGATCTAAATTCCTATTAACTCTTAGGAATTGTTTTGACTGTTCAGAACACATGGAATGATTGTGACGCTCCTCAAACGCAAATACAGAGAAACCATCATTACCAGCAAATTTTAGAGTTAAAAGTGCTTTGCATCCAACTCTATTTGACACACGTTTTCTATTCTGCTTACTACCTTTGGATGTAGAAGCACCATTATTGACGACACCGCTAGCGGGGACAGTGGGGACAACGGGGACATCGGGGACAACGGGAACAGCGGGGACAACAGTACTACGACCATTATTCTTATACCCCGCTCTACTACATATCAAATACTTCAACATAGGGTGACCATCCTTGGCCTTCGATAATGTATGCGAACGAACCGTGAAACCCACTTCAGCTGCATACGCTTTGTAAAAATCAATGTCGGCTTGTAGATCAGGAAAGAGCATGCCAACAGAGGGTTTCTTATCCGGTTGACAGTCAGGAGTCCAATACTTTGTACAACCAGGAGAAATTTCTAAATTACATTTCACACCTATATAAAGAAAAATAGAAAATCAATTAAAAATTTGGAGATTAAAAAATAAAAATAAAAACAGATAACAATAAACCTCTTTAAAATTCGAACTGCACCATGATTAAAGTATTCTTGCATTTAAGTACGAAGTGTGACTAGGAGAAAAATATGAAAAAATCAAACTATATTTGAAAGCAAGCAATGTAAACGTACTACAGTGAATCCTCGTGCATGCAAAACGCAAACCATAAACAACAACCATGAATTTCACAGAAGTATAATACGACAATAGAATTGTTAATTATTTTATTCATTTTAAATAAATAGCACTTCATCATCTCCAACTTAGACGTTAAATGTTAATTCAGATTTTCTTTAGTAAAACAAAGTTCGTTTGCAATTTGTTGGTATTAAAACTGGTTTAAGATTTTTTTTTGTATTCAAACAAAGATAATAGAACCGAACCTGATTCAGATTCTACGGCGTTTGATGACATCCTGACCTTTCAACGATACAAGAATGGAAGCAGCAGTGAAGCGCAGGTCTGAGTCGAGCATGAACGTGGTGTTGATCGCAAATATGGAAACAGAGTATTAAGGGAAGAGAGCTGGAACGTGATTGTATTTCCATGTTTAGACCGATATGCGATGCCCCAAAACACCCTCACGTACGCGGCTAAAATTAAAACCTGCGCACAAAAAAAAGGGTTAGATGGACGGTTAGGATAACTTTGTATTTTGTAAATTAAGTTGGCTTTGTATATGATCCCAAATCTATATATATATATATATATATATATATATATATATATATATATATATATATATGGAGTGGTTCTAATGAGAACACACCTTATTGTGAGAAATGAGAACACATCCTAACCCACCATCTCATCAAATGGTTGGCTATTAAGTAATTGCTTCACAATACAAACATATACATGATCACATATTAACTTATCTCATTCAATTGGAAACGGAGGTGTGGAACTAATAAAGGACATTAGTGTAATTCTATAACACTAACGGTTGGAGGTTGCTACTTACCAAAAAAGTAGGTAAAAATAAAAGCTCAAATAATATAAAATGCTTTTAGTTTAAAATTGATTTAACTTTTTATATCATTATCCAATTTTATCAAAAATTATACTCCCTCCGTTCTTTAATAAAAGTCCTTCTTTCCTTTTTGGGACGTTTTTTTTTTATTTGTCCTCCTTTCCATTTAAGGAAAGTTTTTACTTTAAATATACCTTTATACCCCCACTTTTATTACCATTACCTCTTTCTCTTTCCTACTTTTTCATTTACCCACTACTCATTACACCTTTTACACTACCCCTACTATTTTCCTCTTAAAACCCGTGCCAAAGCCTAAGAGGACAGATAATAAAGAACGGAGGGAGTATCAAATTAAGTACTTTTTTATTATCTTTCAAATGAGACCAATATTGCTTATATAAATATTTTTCTAAGAAAATACAATATTTAAACAATAAATCATAGCAAACATCTCTAACTATCGCACACACAAGAACATGTATCTAACACACAACAACGAATATGTAATGCACACGAAAAGTAGTATCTCACACATAGTTTGTATATAAAGTATCAGAACAAGTATCTCAATCACAAAAAGCAGTATCTAATGCACAATAATTAAAAACTAATACCGAACACGTAAGGATTTCACATAATTTAAACTATAACATAATACACATGAACTAATATCTATAGCACAATAGTATAAACATGGAGAATCCAAACAAATACATCATGCACAAGAACCGATATATAACACACACACCTGAATTGTGCATTTGAGTGACACAATAGTGCAGTAGAGAATTATACGGATGCATATGAGTGAGAAAGATATGAAAAGGTTAAGATGTAATTAAGGTATGTTAAGAGCGTCATTAAAAAAAGTTTATTTAATGCACAAAAATCTAATGCACAAAAATCATCATCCAACACACAACTTACCATTACGTAATGCACACAAATCAAAATCTGAGCACAACAAAGCATATGTACCACACAAGAGAATACATATTATTTTAAAAAAAAACATTAATAACCATAATTTGATTTACAAGAAATAGAGTTAAATGTTATACACATGACCTACTATCTAATACACAAAAGTAAATAAGAATGAATGATAAAGAGTATTTATTTTCATTTATTTCGTACTCACTAATACTATTTTCCTTATAAGGATGCACAAATTTCTATATATGGAGAAGGGAATTTAGGTGGAAAATATAATATAATATTTAAGTGGATATGACATTAAATGTTTGCATTGATAAAGTGGCACACGTATTATCTCTAGCATCAGTTACAAAAAACTCTCAAGGAGTACAATACCAAAATGCCCTTTTCATTAATTCAAATCATCTTAGCATCCTATTTGTTTTGAACGGTTGTGATTTGTTCTCACTTCTCACAATAAGGCTTGTTCTCATTTGAACCAAAATCTATATATATATATAGGGAGAGAAATGAGAAACATTTTACGCCGTTAGATTTATCCTCATAGATCGTCATTCGTAGGGGTTAATTAGGCTTTTCAGATTATTAGCATTAAATGCATTATCTATGTACGAGATTAACTCGTTCTTATTTTTAGAAGTTTATTTATTAGTGCATTCACAATATTACTAGTTACTCCACCCGTGCGTTGCACGGGAGTGAAGTACCTACATAATATTTTAGATGTAATTGTATAAAAGTTAAAAAATAACTTGATGATGATCTAATTAGCTGAAAACATTAAACAAAATGTAAAATAAGATATTATTATAATAGGAAACTAAAAAAATAAGTGGTTTAAATCAAGAGTAAAATATCATGCAATGGAATAGGTGTGCATGTAAGCTCATGAAATTGTCAACAGAAGATACAAATTATTACTACGTATAAAATTCTTCGTATACAGTATTCAAGGCATACGCGATTGGTCATCTTGTCCATCTATGTCACATATGACAGATTTCAATCCACATCGGAACCTTGCTCTCAAAACTTCCACATACGCATGTCCATGTGTAAGAAAAGGGTAGCGGAGGAAGATTCCAACTTTTTCAATGATTGGCTCCAACTCTTATCTATAGTCATTGCACAGCTAATCACTATTGTGTTGAAAAGTGAGATGAAATCTAACATCTAATGGTGTTAAAATAAGTAGAAATATGAGAGTAGAATAGACCAAAATCTAACTCTTTTTTTACAACAATTGATTAAATAATATACCCTTTAAGAAACATATCTATCCTTTAGGGTTTGCCAAAAAAATCTATCCCTTAAGATCGTCAGTGAGAAAATTATTTGATAAGCATCCCATAGAATAGATCGAATTATAGGAGGTGTTTGGAACTGATTCTGCTTTTGCTTTTTTTTTAAAGCAAAAGCAGAATCAGAATTAGTTATGAGAAATTAGAACCAGAAGTACTTTTGCACTTCCACAAAACACTCTAACTTCTGCTTCTCCTCCCTGAAGGAGCAGAAACAGGTTTAATAATCATATCCAAACACCCCCATAACCTATTATATAATACCTCTTCACCTCATAAAACTTGATCAATTTGACTTTTCTAGATCAATGATAATGAATTCTGAACAATGACTTGAGATTTTATATTTATGTAATTTTCTAATTTTAAATAATGTCATAATACTAAATATTATTGGTCAAACTTGACTATCATAAACCAATAAAAGTCAAAATAGCCATGTTTTATGGGATAAATGGAGTATTCAGTCAAAGGAGTTTTAGGAATTTTATTAAGCTAATAAGTAGTCTCACATCTTTTTTGAGAGAACAAAGCTTATATTATAAGGCAAACACCACAACAACATCATCTTCAAAACTACCCATATCCTTAACTTTCTTAAGTAGTCTCACATTTTTTTTGGACAATTCTTTCCAACCTATATAGTATCTACTCAATGTTAATGCCAACATCCTTGAACTGAGATGAGATTCGAACTTGTGACATTCTCTTTGGGAGTGCCACAGTGATACCATCAGACCACAAGGTTCTTGGCAAGTAGTCTCACATCTTAAAAACTAAAAATAAAGGGTAAAAGCAACATAGAATTTTTAAAGGGTAAGAGCATAAATCCCAAGCACAAAAATCAAGGGAAGTCAAATAATAATAGTCGACAACAGAAAATTATCAATGTCTAATTAGTCACATTAATCTTAACGCCTTTTAAGATCTTATGGACAGAACTCGGATACCTTCCGTTAATTTCATTGTTTTCTTGTGCAACATTCCTCTTGATAGAACAAATATAGTGGCGCGTTGAGAACAAAATTCTGCTAAGTGAGGTGTTTAAAAATATATTTAATCTAGTTCTGAATATGCTCCCTTGTGCTAACATATGTTCTTTATTCATTTCTACTCACAAACTTGCTTCAGTAATCATCTCCAATCAAAATAAATTGATCTGGATAACTCCGGTAGCGCCATTAAGTCTTCCCAGCAGAAGAGCTGCCAAAAAACATGCTCTCAAGTTCAGTTGCAGCATGAAAATGCAATAAATCAGAAACAACAACCTAAACGTTAGACAACCCAACTAAAGTTTGATTAAAAGCTGTGTAGGAAATCAGCCTAACCTTGCTTGCTAAACCGCCAAAAATAAACCTGAAATCAGCCCAAAATATACCTGAAATCTGCTCTCAAAAGGAAGGGCTTTGAATATTCTTGTGCAGACCATAGACTGCTCTCAGATTGCATAATATTCTTGTGCAGGCATTAGACTTTTTCTAACAAATGCTCCCAGTTGAATTTTCCAAACAGATCAGTAGCAAGTGAAAGACAATCCTAATAACAAAGCTCCCTAATTAAGAACCACAACAGTCAAACTTCACTTAAACAAAGCTCCCTAATTAAGAACCACAACAGTCGCAACATTATCCCTAATATATCAAGCCTCTGGCCAAAACTGGCTGAGAACAACTCCTCTACCTTCCATATTTTTTCCAGCACTAAAATATGCAAAGAAAAATGTGCAAAAGCAGCTAACTTAAGAAAAATAGAGTAAATATTAATAAAAACAACTAACTAAAGCATTCTCTCTAGTGGTGCTAACTAAGATGATCAATACATAACGTAGACCCTTCAGATGGGTATGCTTGTGATTTTTCTGGCAGAACTTCTTCTTTGCAATAAGCTTCTCTCTTGGCCATGAAGGGTGTTTCTAAATCTGCCATATCTGATACCACAAACCACATCTCATTCAATACACACCCTGATGACCCCAGCCCTTGAGCCCCATCTGATCGTATTATGTGAACGTCTATGAGTATATAACAACTTTCCAGCTTTATAGAGCTAGAAATATCTATGATGAACTCGAAAACTAATTCAATCTGAAAAATCTTGTGAATCACAAATATATTTACATAAAGGAGTAAAGGACTAACATATTAGCTTAGCAAAATGAAGAAAAAAATGTGCTACCTTCTTATTAAATTTGTAGTGAAGCAAAGACAATAATTCTACAAAACGTTTCTTTTAATTAGCCATAGAACTCGATAAAGGTCATATAACTCTATTCCTGTCAAGACATTAATAAAGCAAAGACATTAATATAGCTTGATAAAAGAATATAATAGTAACCAAGAACAGTAAAACAGAAGACTGATACAGGTCATAGTAATGACCTGTCACCTGTGGTTTATAAAATGTAGTCCAGATATTTGAAATCACCCTCCATCAACCTTATAGTATGTCATAGAAGAGAAACTAACAAAGAATTTGATCAATCATTTTCATTTACCCCAGTGCCTCAAAGGCTCCCACCTACGGTGGGGTAAGGGGGGTCGGATGTACGCAGTCTTACCCATGTACTAAAGCACAGAGAGACTGTTTCCGGATGACCCGTAGTGAAAATCGCGTCCAAAATTGCATGGACTGACTGCTGCTTCATAACAAAGAATTTGATCAATCTGGAAAAGAAATTAATCAATCAGAAAAGAAACCTGAAAAAAAGAAACAAATAGAGAAGTAAATAAGAAACATTGAAGATAGATTACTCGTGTTTTTTGGTTAAGTTAAAGGATGATGTTGTGTGGTACACTTTTCTTGCTTGAAGAAAATGTCACACGATCATTTTTAGGTTATGGCACTGGCAACAAAATTTTCATGCCCCTTATTCTGTTAGGATTGAAGTGTAATGCCAAATCCTAAAGAAGACTATGCTTAAGGCATGACCAAATGCAAAAGTTTAACACAAAATGGCCACTCAAAGGTAATTCTAAGCTTAAGACATGACCAAATGCAAAAGTTTAAAACAATCAGGAAGTAGATAGTAAAACAAATAAAGAAGCTCCTCAATAAAGCAAAATTTAAAAAAAAAAAGGCAGCACCTTAAACCTATAGACAACCCATAAAGAAGAGAAACTTTCAGCAATGTCAATGTAAAATGTATAAGACTAAAAAAGTTCGCCCTTTTAGCTCAAGTTCTTACGGTTAGCAAAAATGTTCCTCTCGAACAGAAAATGAAAACAATGTTTGCCGACGATAAACAATCTGCAAACCACTTTTATTTCATTTGGTAAATATAATACGTAGTATCAATCAACCAAAACTAAAAGTGAAATCTTATACACAACAAAGCTCAAGTTAGAGAACAAAAGTTAATAATGAATATCATCATATCCCTTTCACAACAAAGAAGCTAATATTCTCATTAGCACGAAAAGTATGGATGTTTGGTTGACTTCATTCACCCATACGACCATATGTAGAAATTTTTAAAAACTATTATAGTTGCCAGGTGAACCAAAATTCGGAAATCCTAATTAATCCAAACAAAATCGTTTCGTTCTCATCTTAAAATAATTGGATATATAGAGGAGAACACAGAATATGAAAAGCCTTTACCTTTAGAGTTTATGGATGATCCCATGATAAAATCCACCAGAAATTGTGATATTGAATCCCTAAGCATCTCCGAACTGCGTCAATGGGAATCCGATTGAGAGATGACGATGGAGCTCGATAAGAAGCTTATATAGGATGAAGGTTTTGGTGAATATGGAATTTTGTCGTCCAGCGAGGTGAACCGGTACTGTGGTGCAGAAGTTTGGATGAAATCTTTAAGAAGGCATGGTGGGTGGACTGGAGAAGAGAAGGCAGATGGCGTTGGGATGGAGACGAAAGCAGATGGCGTTGGGTTGGAGAAGAAAGCAGATGCGTTCATGCGTTCGGATGGATAAGAAGGCTGGTGCATCGGCTGGAGAAATTAGACGGGAATAGTATTATCCCGGTGAAATTACTGATTAGTCCAGAACACTTAGGCGGGATAATTTTCTCTCTCCAGTGTAGTGTTTTTAGGTATAGGACGATTTGAAACACATTTCTTTTCCAAAGTTGCTTCAAAACGCCGTATGTTATTACAATGTTACCTTAAAGAGAGTAAGAGACTAAATGTGCCTTTTATGGTTAAAATGGGTGTTGCCAAACTCCCTGCATTTTCTAATTTAAAAATATTTTCTAGTCCAAAGTCCCTGCATTTTCTAATCTAGAAGTAATTCGTCCATTAGGTCGAAATGCATCAGTTCCGCAGCTTCATCTGAAGATGATGATTATAAATGTTATTTAGTGATCAACCAATATAAAGCCTTTAAGTTGTTTAGGTTCTGCATATGAGTTTTGACTTTGATGTTTTCCGTTTGATTTTTTTCTCACTTCTTCACTTAGTAGTAATGCTGATTAGTTTGATGCTTCAAATCAAACTCGCAACTTGTTAATCTTAAGGGTAAAGAATTCTGAAAATGAGAAATAAGCCAAAGAAGTTTAAAACATAAAAACAGTGTAATAACTCAAGCTTAGAAGCTTAAAATAAGAAAACCTTTAAAGCTTAAAGAAGATTACGTCATGCTTAAAACATGAGTAATAACCCAAGTTTAGAAACTTAAAATAAGAGTAAAGAATCCTGAAAATGAGAACTAAGATAACGAAATTAAAATTATAAAAGAAGAGTAATATTATATCAACCTGAGTAATACTATATCAACATGAGTTTATATCAACTTAAAATAATTGAAGGTTCAACCTTAGTCAAACCTTCAATTATTTAGCCCCCTTTTCTCATAAAATTGTTCCTTATCAACCACATTTTTGAGATCCCAACCACTATTAGGTTGACTATTGAGCTGATTATCTTGATGCTTAAAACATAAAAGAAGGGTAATAACCCTAACTTATAAGCTTAAGATAAGAAAACCTTTTTTCTGCAAATAAAATTTTCAATGTCTTATCTTTGAAGTTTTCTTGCTTCTTTGCTTAATAGAATTGTTGATTATTTTTATTCTTAAAAATGAAACTCACATGCTGCGAAACTTTTTTTTTTGCACAATCCTGAGGTAGGTACAAAGACAGACTAATGAAAACAAATAAAAAAAACACTTTATCAGGACTATTTTTTTTATGAACTTACCTTGTTGAAGAATTAAAACGAAGAAAAATATAAGGATGAACACCCAGATGGAGAGAGAAGAGCGTTGAAATGTTATATCTATAAATTGGAAAATTCATCAAAAACATAATATAGGCATGCAATATAATCAATTAATCATATCGTAAGATAGCAGGTAAATAAAATTTAATGTTGTGAAATGGAATTACTTAGATGAAATGGAATTAATCGACAGAATTTCGGAATGGCTCGTATGGGTCGAATAGATGAAGGGTTTTGGGTAGGTTTCATTCGGTGAAGACTGCAAGAGATAAAAATTTAGCTCGGCAAGGAATTTTTTATGCTTCTAATCACACGGCAGCAATCAATCCTAGCACTAAAGAAAACTGAAAATTGAAAGAAAAAATTTGAATTGGAATGGAAATACGAATTGAGATGAATAAAATGAGAAGATAGAGAGTACCTGTAACCTAGCGCTGGCGATCTACACAAGTGGAACTACTTATGTGATGAAATCTAATCAAAATGGTGCAGATCGGAGAAGCTGCGAGCAAAATAGGAGGAGCGGCCGAGGTTATGGATCGGCTAGAGCAGAGAAGGCAGATGCGTTCGTCTTGAGAAGGAGGCAGGTGGGCCGGCTTGAGATGAAATTACGTGTTAGTCCCCAGAGCATTTAGGCGGGAGAGTTTTCTCTCTCTGGCGTAGTGCTTTTAGGTATAGGATAATGAGTGAGAGACACAAACGTCCCTATAGTGCATTCTTATCATCATTGTTCACTTTCTACATTTTTTAGCATCCTAATTGTGCATTATTGTTAGCTTTGTGGTTGTTAAAAATTAAATAACAAGGATTGCCTAATACGTTTTTAGTTTAGTATCACCCTTTCGTTTTATTAAAATTTGCATTAGCACAACTATATAGATAGTGTGTTGCTCATTATTAGTATTATAGGTGAATTGCAATGTTAATGTAAAATTTGAAAAAAATATGAGATAATAGTGCACTCTTATTCATGTTTAAATGCACATGTTAAAAGTGCATTTCATTTTGAGAAAAAGTGCTAATGTAAAATTCTATAAAGTCTAATATACTAGTGCACCTTTGTATAAAATTCTATAAAGTCTAATATACTAGCACACCCTTGTATTTTTACAACCATGATTATTAATTTTTATTTTCTAAAATCCTTTTAATTCGAAAAACGTATGGAAGTGCACAACGGAATGCGAAAAATGCAGTAAATAGTAAGTGCAAACTTATAATATAAATGTGCAGATTGCAAAAGTGCATATAAGTATAATAAAAATGTTATTTCTCTAAATTTGTTTCATTGATAATGATGTTGATTATTTAGATTATTATGAGAGCAAAATATTTAGATTGCATAAAATCTCAAATAAAAGTGCAACTATTAGAAGTTGGAGTGCAAATGGATAAACCCATAATTATTCCATTCCTGAAATTTTGCATCTAAAAATAAATGGATTAGACATAAAAAAAAATCAAACGAATTTGATTTTTTTTTTCAAATTGATTATCCGAAATTTAAAATTATATGAGGAGATCGAATAAGAAAATTGGATAGAGAATTAAATATGAAGAAATCATTATAAAACAAATCTTTCTTAGAGCATCTTCAATGCTAAAATGTGCACGGTGCACATGTGTCATGAAATATAGCCACATAAATATAATTAAATAAATTATTTCTCTCCTTATTTGAATGATTTTATACAATTTTGGTAAGTTTTTCTTAACAATGTCAACCACAATGTCTACATCTAGGCGGTCTCATTGACATTGTAGAGAAAAACTTACCAAAATTATATTAAATCATTCAAAAAAAGGAGAGAAGTGATTTATTTGCTAATATTTGTGTGGCTATCTCATATGTCACATGTGCACCGTGCACATTGTAGCATTGGAGATGCTCTTATTGTGTGGCGGAAGTTACTCCCGTATTAATGGCCATCCTAAAATTTAGGATTACTTTCTTATTTTGATCTATCGTGCATGATAAGTCATGGTTTGGTTTTACCATTGTGCCCTTTAATTAATATCAAGTTGAATGTTGCCTTATTTATAACTTCAATCATCCGAAAATATGACCTCTAATTCAAAAGAATCCAAACCATTAGATCGAGAGAATGGAAGGTCAGATTTCATTCTTATAGGGGAGGGTTCTAATGAGAACCCCTCTTAAAATGAGAACTCGTGAGAACCCCGACAATCGGTGGTATTTTTGGCTGAAATTTTTTGTGTATGTTCCTTATCAAGTCTAGTTCATCTATAGCAAATTTGAGCAAAAAATTCAACCGGGAAGGTCGTCAAATGATTTTTGAAAGAAACTGGTCCGGAATATACATATAAAATGCAGTTTTCTTTAAGTGAAGGTATTTTTGGCTGAAATTTTTTGTGTATGTTCCTCATCAAGTCTAGTTCTATTTCACCTAATGCACATTACAATTCCATCACCCTAACCATTCATTTTAATGAGATCACTGTCCGTTCTATTTTAATTCCTCACAACCCACGACTTAAATTTGAGGGTCTTTTGGTCAATTATTCAACATTAATAATGGGTTAAAAAACTCACGTCCGTTTCTTTCGATTCCCATAACTACCTCCTTTCCATTTTTTCTTTCATTCCATATTTCTAATCTCCATCTCCGGTTACTGCAGTTAATCATCTCCCATCATTATCATCGAACGCCATGGAATCAAGTTCTTTTCCTGCACGTTCGACCAAAGTTTTCTCCAACATCAAAGCTTCACCATCTACCTTTCTGTCTATGTCTCCATCTTCGATTGCGTATCCATCTCCACCCTAGTCCCCATCTTCATCTCCATCTCCATCAAACTCCATCTAATTTTTTTTCTCTATCTCAAATTTAATAGAATATGGTTGATGTTTGTCTTCTATTCAAACTCATGGGTTATATATTTCGGCATGCATAGGGAGTACATTACTTCTCAAAGTCCATGGATTCCGGCATCGCCAAGGAATTCATGTGCACACCGGTTTTTCAATATTTTGTTTTGGTTTTCGTTTCCATATCAATTCAATAATTTCATGTTTATGCAAAGTTCTTGAATTTCTTTTGAGTTATGGTGCGGAAAGCTATCTGAATATCTTTTGAAAAGATTCTTTTAACTTATTTATTTTGCTATAGTTTTCATATCAATTTAGCATTTTCATGTTTGCAAACTTCTTGTAATTTCAGTATATTTTATTTTTAATTTTTACCATTTAGAACATGGTTCTCACGTATTATGCATTATGTGTGATCTCTTGGATTATGAATGCATGTCATTTTAATATGGAATGCAGATATCATAATGATAAGATGCATGATATGAACTTCTAAAATGCACATGTCATCTTACTAAAATGCAGTGCATAAACTTTTAAAATGCACATGTCATCTTATTAAAGTGTACTTACAATTTTACTGAAGTGCATTACACGATCTTCTAAAATGCACATGTAATAATAATAAAATTCAACATATGAACTACTAAAATGCAGGTGTCATAGCGATAAGATGCAGTATAAACTTCTAAAGTGCACATATAATCTTACTAAATGCATTATATAAACTTCTAAATGTACAGGGCACAATGATGAAATGCAACATGTGAACTACTAATATGCAGATGGTAAAACTGTAAGATGCAGTATAAACTTCTAAAATACGCATCATTTTACTAAATTGCAATATATGAACTTGCAAAATGACCCCATCGTAAATTTAGTATGCTTGTCAGTTGAGTATATAATGCAGATGTCATGACCATAAGATGCAGTATGAACTTCTAAAGTGCACATATATATCATCTATCTAAAACAAAATATAAAAATTAAACTTCTAAGTGCATCTGTCATAGTGACAAAATGCAACATATGAAGCACTAAAATGCAGATGTTACAATGAAAAATGCAATATATGAACTACCTCAATGCAAGATCGACATATTTTATCACTATGTGGTTCTAATGAGTTATTGAGATATTATAAATATATAATGCACACCTCATAACCTTAATATGCACATCCACTAACGTTAATATGCACATCTCGCAACCTTAATATATTTTGCACATTCTGTAACCCTAATATGCAGTGCTAAAAACTGAAAGGTCAATTAAGAAGTGTTTAATTCCAAAATTCAAGTTATATATTTAATGGCTGACAATTAATTACTAATATTTGAAATGTGAAAGTTTTTTTTTTCAATTTACTGATACAAAACGAGGGATTCCACGCATGGAGAAAAATTACAATTTTCCTTATTTAAACATATATGGAGAAACTATGCAACCTGTAATTAATGGATTTCCAAAGTTAAAAGTTAAAACTGATTAAAATTTGTAAGCATCGTACCATAATGGATTTTGAAAGTTAAAATTAAAAGTGAGACAAATGCACATGGTTTAAACGTGTAACCGTACAGTAAATGGATTTCCATAGTTAAAAGAAATTCCTATTTTAGTGGCACCATACAATTACTTTTGTGACCTTTTAATTGACCAAAGCATTAAATTAGTGATATCTGTTTTTATCACCTATGACTAAGTGCACACTTTCAATCATGCATTTATACTCATCAACCGTCTGTATTATTCAAATCAACGAATGGTGTGGGTTTGTAGTTTGCACCGGAAGCTTGGTTTGCGTGGGATCTCTCCCCTATATATATAAGAAACTTTTTAAGAGCATACGGAGTGCACATAATAGGATGACACCCCATCCCTGAGGGCCCCCAACACCGACCGGACGACACGATGGAAGGACGTAAATTGGACTATAATCACAATCTGACAGATAGAGAGTGGGGCTCTGACCCCGATACTTGCAGGGGCCCTATGCATTTTCAGCATAGTAACCTCTCATCACAGTTGCCGGGATTCGAACCCGGGATCTAACCCTTGTGGCACTCCCTTGCTACCAGTTGAGCCATGCCCTTCGGTTACGGAGTGCACATAATCCTGTCATGTCATCATATATAACAATTATTTAATTACCTTTTATATATTTTATTTTTTTATTATGTTCTATTTTTATTGAATATTAATATGGAAACAAAACACTGTAGGATTGAATCCGCCTTATTTGGTAACTTTTTCAAAATCTATTACTTACTTCGTATTAATATGGATAGTTATTAAAATAAGCAATTGCAACCACAACAATAAATAGTCATCCGTAAACATAGACTATATTTTATTTAATTATTGTTATTATATTCTATTGAGAAGTGAATTATCCGTGTTTTGCCCACATAACAGATAAATTGTCCAAATTCCTATTAATTTTGTTCTTCAAAGTTATTTTATAATAATAAAAAGTGATAATAGTGTTCTATTTCCTAATATGTAATATTTTATTTTTCTATTTTTTTAATGTATTCTCAACTCAATGCGGTAATGACTAAAACTATAAGCATTAGATTTGCAATTGTATTAATACATCGTATTTTTCAGCATCTTCATACCATTCTTTCTTAGTTGTTGACATAATGATCGAAAATTATAACCACAAGATTTTTTAACTTAAAAATGAAATTGATATATACTATTAGACGTTCATATATGAAAACATTTAAAACTTATGACCAAGTATATTACCTTTATGAGGATGAAAATGGAAATTCATATCATACATATGAATACCTTTATGTATCCTACGTATATGTAATATGTAGTGTATTTTATTTTACTTTTTCATAATTTGGGAGATTCCATCAATTAGTCCAATCAGTTAGATTTAATTCATTATAGTAGAGTCAGACAATTCGGCCAATTTTATATTAGACCGAGTTATTTTCCTTTTGGATCACATTAAATTATATATGATTCCAAAAATATCAAAATTACAATAATTAGATAAACTATGTATTGTTCGTGCATCGGACGGGCTTGAAAACTAGTCTTGAATATTGAGTAAAAAAATTCAAATTAAGCGGGTGATGTAGAACCTATCCGAATAAAATTTCCAAAACATAAGTATTTATTTTAGATTTTTAAACAATTGCTCAAAATTTCCATTTTTTAATACTTGGAATTTTAAAAAAAAATTGACCCAACCTTGTCGGAATTGGCTAATCCGACAGTAGTGTTTGGAATAGCTCCAACCTAGTCGGAATTGGCTAATCCGACCAGAAGTAATCACGAAAATCTAACTTCAACCCCTAGTCGGAATTGTGAATTCCGACACCCGTATGTTTTGGCTTGTTGGGCACAAAGCTCCCGTATTTTGGTAATTTCCTCAATATAGTCACGGGTTTGTACATCCAACTATCATGCACTGCCCTATGTTTTACGCGTAGTATTAGAAAAGCATGCAGATTGCAGACTTTGGACAATTGTCAATTCCTTCTACATTTTATTACTCACGGACTAATAGAAAACCAAAGAGTTAATTCCCTAAATAGGTCAAAAAAGTGATCCAAGAGCACAAATGGGACTACATGTTTTATATTACCCTAGTATGACTATTTATGTGTATGTGAACAAATATACCCTTGAGGCTTTTGAAATGTCTTAATTAATAATAAAATCATAAAAAAATAATAAAAGATGTCAAATAAAATATTTATAAAATATTTATAAAATATATATATATAATTAAAAAATGTAAATAAAAAAAATGCCGCCGCCTCTGCCAGCGCCACCAGCTCCCATCACCGGTTGGAAATCTGCCAACATTTGTAGTAATGCCATAATAATGGCAAATTCAATGATAATTTTGGCATTATGATGAGTAATAATGCTATTTTCTTGGAATTTTCATAAAACATTGTCATTTTTTACAAATAATGGCAGAATTTTTACCAATCGGGGTTATTCATATTTTTTTTTTATTTTTTATGGGTTTTTACTATTTTTTATTAATTTTTTCAAAAAAAAAAACTGCCAACAATTCTAGTAATGCCATAATAATGGCAGATTCAATGAGAATTTGACATTATGAAGAGTAATTATACCATTTTCTTGACATTTTTCAGGAAAACTGGATTTTTTTAGAGGCAGAATTTTTACCGATCAAAGTTGGTGGTGTTGGGAGGTGGTGGGAAAGGTATCCATATTTTTTAAAATTGTTTTATGGATTTTTACTATTTTTATTAGTTTTTTAAAAAAAATTAAAACAAACTTATTTTTTTATTTTAAAAATATTTTTTTATTTTTATTATTTTTGTACGATTTTAGTTACGATTTTTTACTATTTTTAAGAATTTATTATGAATTATAACATTTTATTATGAAATAATACTCTTAGGGCCATTTCTGGTAGGAATGAATTGTTTAGGGCAAATTATACCGTGGGATCGGTGCACCGTGCGCACGGTGTCCAGATCCCAATACGGTATCGTTTTATCATTAAAATCAGCATCTGCGATTTCTTCTTGTTCTCGACAACTTTCATGGGAGCCTCGACGGCAAACAGCACCAAACACTTAGCTTAGAGCAGCATACAAGATCGATCAAATCCTTAAGAATTTCCTTTCCCATGAACCCTACAAAACTGTTTGGGGCCAAAATTGAGAATATCGAGGCTGTCTTTGATGATGAGCGAGAGAGCAAAAACCACATAGAAGAGATGCTATCTGCCATAAGATACTGTATCTTCTAGGTCGGGCCGTTTGCCGGAGCTCTGGCTGCCACCACTTACAAGCAGTACATCTTGGGAGAATGGGAGCTAGTGACATTGAAGCTCTGAGAGCTTTCTGCAGAAACACCATATGCCCAACAATTGGTTCACTTATTATGCATGCTTAGGGCATATATGATCTTCGTGGATGTGATGATCGATTTGCTTTTATTACATTTCGGTGCTTTATGCTTTAATTACTCTACTATGTATTTGCATTGATGAGAGTTACATTTCAAATACACTAGAGTTGCATCTCAGTTTAGCTAAAGTTACATTTTGTAACACGCGATTTACATTTCAGAGGGTTTGGCTAAAGTTACATTTTGTAACACACGATTTACATTTCGGTTTGGCTAAAGTTACATTTTGTAATACGCAATTTACATTTCATACACCAAAATTTGAGGAACCATTGGAGAGAGTAACATGAGTTACTTTCAGGGTACAAGTTACATTTTTCGCTAACTAAATTTACATTTATGGAAACGCGGGTTACATTTCATTACAAATGATTTACATCACTAAAAAAAATTGAAGAAAAAAAAAATAGTTACTGTGCATCCGCAAATTTTTTAGCTATGGGAGTACGGTCCGCATCCTACACTGATCCCACGATATACCAACTCATTGTTTAGTCCTATTTTGGATGGTAAAAACTGTTATGATCCTATTTGTACATTTTTAGTTATTTTTAGTCTTACATAGAGCAATTACTAAAAACAAAATACGGCTACCTGTTCAAGAAACTTACCTTAGATGTCTAAATTAAATAATTAACTATAATAATAACAACTATACCAAATGGCAACATTTTTTTTACACCATACCACATGTCTAAATTAAATAATTATCTAGTCTTCATCTTCATCATTTTACAACATTTAAAACGATTTTAAATATAGAACTTTCCTGCAAGGATTCTCAATAAATAAGAAGACTCTCTATTAGACTCGCATTTCAAACGTTGCTTTAAGTGCAGCTAAAGGACTTCATAGCTAGGAAAATAAATAAGCCATCTTTTTATGAATGCAAAGAATGGTGAGCAAATCAGTATGTCTACGCAGGAAAATTGAACAGCTTGTTATTACTTTTTCTAAACAACCCCAAGCTCTAAACAGACCAATACAACTGAAATTAATCTCATTTCCAGCAATGATAGTTACAACCATTAATAACTAGGCATACACATGAAGATCATAATTTCATCTACCAAGGACAGGTAAATTTTTGCCAAGGAAACCTAGCTTTTAAACGCCTTTGCGGCTTCGCCTAAGAAAACACAACCAACTGTATCTTTCTAAAACTAACAGAGAGATCAACTAGTAAACTAGTAAAATAAAAATAACCACTCCTCTCAAATCCCCAACAGCACAAGCGCTTAGTGTTGACTGACAAGGACTTCAATTCTCGTCGGGGAACCGGTTCGATCAATAATTGACTGCACGATTTGTGTGACTTTGCAATTCTGTGATTCACACACCAATCAATCTCATGGTGAAGAAAGTATAAAGCCCCCGGTCCGCCGGATCAATGAAAGGAAAACCAACAAACGAACAAAAAAATAGGATAATTCTAAAGTTCCATAACCCCTCTGCTACTCATTTACATTACACAATGCTACTCTCTGAGATCATCTTGAACTATTAAGTCTAGAACATAATCTCTAAAAAAATCTGGATTCGAAGCCGCCTGGAATCCATGGGAATATATATCATCCACCCACAATCCACACAAATGCAGATTGACCATCATCATCAGCCCATAATCCCTGTAAATTATTAGGGTTCATGCTCAAAACTCACAGATGAAACCAAATCTGATCACAGATGGGTTCAGTTCTCAGTTACATATATTCAGAGTAGTATGGCATTAAACTAAATTCAGTAATCAATTACTCAACAAAATACCTGCTAGCAGTGCAGGGACTAGCGGATAGTAATAATTCATGAAGGCACCACAATAATGGAGCTGCATTGACAGAAAACAGAACGGCATCACATTTCTATGATGATATATATTATCCGACATGATCACATTTAGTGCTACAGGTTTGTTAACTTTGTTTGGTAACATTTGGCATTTGAGAAATTTTGTGTTTTCAAGTGCTTCGGTTATGTTTTCGAATTTCTACGAAATGAGTCGGTTTCACCGCTGCTTCTTGGAACCACTAATTCTATCTACACACACACACACACACACATATATATATATATTCATTTGTTATTTTAACTGACTTTCACATATTAGCACAGCGATTTGGTTCACTTGCCAACGAGAAAGAGAAGGGAGAGAGAAACCTTGGGGGCTGCCACCGGGGTGAACTGAACCGTCATCACAGGCTTGGGGGAGAGCCAGAAAGTTCAAAATTCAAATGGAAACCATTGGTTCACAACAACCAGAAATTCTAATCGTATCCACAGTTCTTCCAGTAGCAGAAAAGCTCTCTATCAAAATTGAAAGCAAAACCTTCCAACTTGCTTCAGATTCTTCTGGTATGCGTATCAGCCAA
The DNA here is from genome assembly GCA_945859915.1 of Cuscuta epithymum. NCBI lineage: Eukaryota > Viridiplantae > Streptophyta > Magnoliopsida > Solanales > Convolvulaceae > Cuscuta > Cuscuta epithymum. The sequence goes on along the minus strand of CAMAPF010000012.1, from coordinate 1,672,059 downwards.
ATCAAGAATATACATTACCAAGGTATTTTTTTGAATACCGAGATTTTAATTGGTTTTACAACTCGTTTTTTCAATTGCACTCGGGGGCATCTTGGACTATCTACAAAGTTTCGCCTATCTTTTGATGAAAACGAGTTTGGAAAATTTATTTGTTTGGTAGGAATTGACATTCAGGGCAGAACTACATTGATAATTCCTGAAGGTTGGCGAGGAGATGGATTTAGATGTTTTGGATCGGCCTTATGTAACAACCAGATGGAGCTGATGGATAATTTTTTGAATGAGCATTTTGAGAGTTTGGATGTCCGGGCCTGTTTCTCTGAACCCATACTGTCCCCAGATTTAAGCTTTTGTTCTACTCTAACGGAAACTGATAGCGAGTGTTTGGAATCTATCTCTACCATGCTCTTCCTTGAAGACTTGCATTCTTTAGGCTATCACTCTTTTTCCGAAGAAGAAAATCCTAAGGGAAGTTTGTTTGGAAGTGAGGAATTTCTTTCAACTATGGTTAGAGCTAATGAAGAGCCAGCACAAGGGGAGGTTACAATCACGAATATAATTCATCATCATCATTACCCAGTGCTGCAAAGGCTCCCACCTACGGTGGGGTAAGGGGGTTGGATGTATGCAGCCTAACCCATATACTAAAGCACAGAGAGACTGTTTCTAGATGACCCAAGGTGAAAATCGCGTCGAAAATTGCATGGAGCCATGGACTGACTGTTGATTCATAACAAAGAAGCGCAAACAGTTTAGTAAGCCATTTTGCTTTATTCCATCACATTCCCAAGCCAAAAAATAGTGAATCTTTGGCTTCATCGCAAATGATGGTAAACAACTGGGGATAATAAAACTTTTGTTTGTCAAGTTAGGGATAAATCAACTGGGGATAATACTAATGTTTGTCAAGTCGAGTCTATCATTGAGGCAACACCTTTTCAAGTCTTCTTTCCTTCTGAGTTGCAAGAGATTGCGGGTAATGACTTATTGAGTGATGAAGAGATAACCTTTGCTCGGAGGCAACCTACAGACAAAGAGTAGCTGGATCGTTTAAATGAGCCTGTTATTAGCTTCACATGCTATCGACTTGAACCAAGAAGAAGTGCTCGAATAAAGCAAAACAATTGGCTGAGTAATAGATGGTTCAAGGCTTTCTGCATTTTTACGGTGTCTTTTCAGATTTGGGCTTTTGGACTCGCACTAGGATTCTCACCTGGGACTTTGTGAAGCTTACTATGAAGTTGGGGAGTTGGGTTGTTTGGTTTTTTCTTTTGCATTTTCTGATAAGAACAGAAAAATAAAATCAACGGGGTGAACCGCTGCCCAGATATTCAACGATAAATAAATACCGTTGCCCAGAGCCAAAAGGCTAAACCAACTTTTATTCCCAGATTAACCAGAATGAATCCTAACAAGGGGTTTAAATACCCATCTACTAATAATTAAATTAGGAAACAAAATCCTAGAAATCCTAATCAACTCTAACTAGGAAACAGAATAATAAAGATCCTAATCAACTCCAAATAGGAAAGAAATAATAGAAATCATAATTAACTCCTAATAGGAAACAGATATTAGAAATCCTAATTAACTCCTAATAGGAAACAAATCAGGAAAATTAAAATTAAAAAGAATAAATATTAATTAAACAGCCCATAACCAGCCCACGGAGGTAGGCTCAAGCCCGTCCCACCTTCGGTAAACCCACGGGGGCTTCTTCCCCTCTTCTTCCAAGCCCAGATTCTGCTTCATATCATTTTCATTTCTCATTTGCGTTTCTTTTTCATTCGCTTTTCCTTGTCGCTTTAGCTTTCTTCTTTCATTAGCGTATGTATTGCCATCAATCCTTTTAATAAACTTTGGTTTCTTTCGGAAAAAACTGAATTTCACATACGAGTATTTAACATTTTTCAGACACTTTCTAAACCAATTTATCTATATTGACTAAAACTTAGCTTCTTTTGTTCAAATAATACTTTTTTTAGATGGAGAGTACAAGTGTGATTCTTGGAAAGAAAAAAATACAGTTAATATTAAAACTGGAAGCATGTTTTCGAGAATAATGAAAACAACAAATTCTTTTGCCCAACGAATTTCGTAATATTAAAAAGCTTCGTGTTTTCTTGTTTCTGTTTTCAGAAGGAAAAACATAAAAAAAAACATAAAAAAAAGACAGAATAAAATAAAATCACCAAACATTAGCTAAAACAATATCCTAGTAAAATCATGTCCAACAAAAAAGTGCCAAACGAGAACAATTACCTCGGATTATGAAGACTTGGCGGTAAGAATCCGGGAAATCTGAAGACCCCTGCTGAAAGCCTCGTTGAACAGTATCCTTGTCTGCATGGACTGAAATCCAGGCATCCAAGACAAGAAGGCCAAGGGAGCCATGACGATCAACCCAAATATCATATCATACAAACGGGCCAAGGAAACAACAGTTACCCAAACCACACTAGTCTCCAGAAATGGCCTGAGCACAAGGGCAATTTGGATAACACCCCACCCCGTAGGTATAAATGCCAACAAACTACTGATGAAGTCGAGGACCTCAAACGCAGTGAATTTCAGCAATAAAACAATAACCATTACAGTAAGCACGATGACCAACAATTGCACCAAACGGTAATAGATATGTTGCTTCATGGCATATTTGTCATTTGCATATGCAATGGCGATATAAATTGCAAGAGCCGCAAGCATGAAGATCCAAGACAACAAGTAAACAGAAATGCTCGTTCTACCACCAGTAATCTTCAGTTGATACACCACCCCATACTGGAAGAAGAAGAAACGCAGGTCTAATATAATCTCCAGAAGCTTTCCCCAAAGCCCAGTCATTCGTAAGTGGTCCTGTTCCTCATACCACCATGTTTCCCAACTCTGGTCTGCTTTTGCAAACACTCCTTTGGTAGACCAAACCCAATTCATGAAATCCTCATAGTCATACACAGTGTTCAACCAGTCAAAGCCAGTAGGGTTGAAAACAAAAGGGGCCATGATCCAGGACAGTACGAGGAACCAGCTCGAGATGGTCATGGCTATATACACAAAAGTGTCCCTGCCCAAGGGACTGTTTGAGGCGTACACTATGAGAATGACGCCAAGTTCGATCCCCTTCACGAAATGGCTGCGAGAGTACAACCTGTAGTTCTCTGTAAAACTCTTGTGCTGAACGACGAAACCACGCCCGGTCGCCCGGTACTTTGCACCACCGTGCAGAATGGTCCGACCGAAGAAATGAGCACGGGTTCCCATTGAGAAAGTGTAGAACAGTGAGGAGAGCTGCAATTGCATCGTTAGAAAATCCCAAATGGCCGAAAGGAATCCATGTTCCAGAGAGTTCTCAACTATCATAGGAAGGGCAGTGAATGTGCCAATCTGGATCACGAACTGTTGGTTCACAATCGCCCCTAGGGCTTTATTATTGGTGGCATTGCTCCTTGCATGATCTTCAACGCCACTTAGTGCAAGGTAAAGACGGCCCCACAGGAAGGCATACACCATAATCACCACCACCATATTGTTAAAGAAGAAGCCAACAGTTGTGTAGAAGAAAGAAAGCATGCGGAAGAAATCCAGCCTGTGCCCCAACCTGTACACATCTCTGCTCAAAACTTGTTCGCCATTCCCACTCGCAACCTTAGCCTCAAACATGGATATCTGATTCAACCCAACATCCCTCCCTTTACCGACTTGTATGTATTCATGGTGAGTGACATTCCCACCTCTAAGAGTACAGTTAAAACCAGCAAATATGTCCTCACTAATATTAATCACCCTTGAGGCCTTGCTAATGCCGCCTCTAGACAGGAACCAGAATCGATCAAAGACATCAGGGTGGCCATAGTGCATCCGTATCTTAAGAGGATTTGCAAGAACCCGCTGCCCGAGGGTGACGAAACTTGTTTCCTGAGCAGACATGAACCAAGCAAGGGATGAGACCGAACCGGTGAAGATATTTTCACGTACCCCTAAAATAGTGGGCTTCCTGATTCCATGGTAGACTTTGAATTCCTCTAAAAGATTTCTCATCTTGAGAGCCTCTTCGAAGTAATTATCTTGATTCATGTCAATTGTTTGAACGGCATCGCCTCTGGTGAAGATAATCGCATGGTTTTGATTCTCTGGCTTGCCCTCCCCGAGTTTCAATGGACCTGGCAACTTTATACGGTATATCTCAACCTCTTTCTTCAGTACTTGGTCATACTTCACCAAGACAGAATAATATTCCACGGCATCTCTCCCCAAGTGTACCTCGTCAACATAAGCGACCCGAAGTGCTTCATTATTCCTCATCAAGTAGGATATCTCCTCTGCACGGGGATCACCCTTACTCTTCTGAATTCCATACACTTGACAGGTCAGCACATAAGTGAATTTCATCAATGCATCCCCAAATTCATGTCCTTTAAAAAGAAGTGTCACACTGCTACTCCTCGCCCTTTGAAGATTTTGAGGAACATCTAGATTTCCAGAAGCTTCCAGCGACCCATTGTGTCTAACGTCCACCTCAGATGCAGAGTCGAGGAAAGAAAGCATCTTTAAAGCCCTGTAATAGTACATCATCCCTCTAACAGTACGTGACAATGTCTGGCCCCTATAAGATGCCCACAAACGAAGATCCCTTGCTCTGGTATTCCATAGCTCGCTCTCATCCTCCATTCCCTCCCTACGCATCCGTTCTACGAAGTTTGCCCACTCATCTTCATAAATCTTCTGAAGGTAAAATATGATAGAGATGCCATCTTGGTTCGGACTTCGAAGGCTTTCTTTCCCATATACCACTTCTTCATCATAGTAAGGGGTTAAGACACTGAACGCCATCATTTTCTCAACCTGGGTGGCTCGCGGGATATTCATAAAAAGTGAATTACTGAAGAAAGCAATACGTCGTCTGGCTTCTAAGTTTTTGGGGACGTTATGCATTGAGTCTCTGGAAGTGAGAATTGTATGGAGTCGCCTTAGCTGCCTGTAAAAGAAAACATCTTCAGCATGGGGGAGAATGACGGCGTTTTCAAACAGAAGCCCTGTAGAGATGGCGGGGTCCGAATTACGGGGTGCGAGGCCTTCCTGTATCAGCTGCACTGTGGCCTTCTTTACTCTTGGAAATTCTCGGACTGAGAGTTCATATATCGCTTGCAGTACATTAACAACCTTACTCAAGTCCTGATGTGGCAAAAGCAGAAGCCCGACTAGAGACGCCAACTTTTCATGAATCAGAGGCAGAACTGCTGTCTTATATACCTGATGTTTTATAACATTAAAGTAGACTTTCCTTAATTTCCTTTTCAGTCACATTCTTTCTTTTTGCATAAAATGCAACTTTTTACTGAGTTGAGTCATCATCAAGAACAAATTAAAAGGTCAAGGATAAATGTTGCTACCCTTGTACTATTGTGCCCAGTCAAGCCAGAAAGATAAAAAAGTGATGAATGCGGTAATTAATTAACTTAAGCATAATATTATATTTAGGGAAATTTAAGGGGACAGTTATGGCACAAAGGATGACAAACGTGAACTTCACACTCCCTCCCGTCCAAAACAACTACAACATTGAAGAAGTAATTAATTTCAAAATATCTATCTTCTTCTCATGTTTCCCTTCTCTTCAGTGGCGGGCCCATGAAATTTATATAGGGGGGCCATAGACTTAGTGGCGAGCCCGTGAAAGATATATGGGGGGCCGTAGACTCGGTGGCATGCTGAGAAAACTTTTTGGGTGGTGGCCAACTTACACTAGAACTTAGTCACATATTAACAAATATCAAATCAAATTATTGATATTGTTTTATTAGACTTAGTTTAAATTATACTTCCTCCGTTCTTTTTTAGTTGCAAAGGTCAACATTTCACACTTGCCAACGCACGTCTTTGACCGTAATTATATCTTAATCTCTATTAGCAAAAAAAAAATTAAAAATCAGATTTTTAAAATTTGTAATGAGATGAATTGAACAATATTTTTTAAAAAAATAATTCTCATAAAATAATAGCGTAAACTGTAGTCAAAGTAGAACATGGAATAGTGTAAAATTCAACATGTTGCGATTAAAAAAATGGAGGATAGTATATGGACAAGTATGTATTAAAAGAAGATCAATTTATAGTATGTGTTTGCAAAGATGCAATTGTAGATACAATTTGAGAAAATTACCTAAATAGAAGTTAAACATAACATAATTCAGTGAATTTTTCATCATTTCATTCTTTTAATAGGATTTATAGGGAAGAAAACACTCTTAATCCTGTTTCAGAACTTTTCCTATGTTTAACTACTATTTTGAGCAATTTCCCATAAAATTTTAGATTATATATAGGGGCAGGGTTGGGGTTGGAGGGGGCAACTATCCCCACAATGGATACGCCCCTCGTCATACTTAAAACAAAATAATTGTAGAAGTTCATTATTTTAAATTTTTTTATATACTAAATGAATCATTAGAATAGTACCAAGTAGACAAAAAAATCGAGAGGAAGAGACAAATATGTTATTACAAGAGTAAAGTTAATACCTTAAAATTGTGTCTGGCATTCCTCCAAAGAGATAAATTCCTTAATCACAGCTTTGAGTCAAAAGCTTATGAGAATTGCCTCATTTTATTTTCATACAGAGTATAGAGTATTAGAGTACATGTCACTTTGAATTTCTATTTTTAGGAATTGGAGTTGCCCTCAAATTTTCAGATTTTTGTTTAAAAAAATACACAATCATTCATAGTAAATAGATAGATATATGTAGACTATGTTTCACTTTTTCACTTTTAATTTCAATTTTTTAATTTCTATCATTTTTTACCCTAAGTAAATATTTAATTAAAATTTGGGAAAGCAAATATTACATTTACTTATATTGGGGGGGGGCTTGCCCCCCTAGGCCTCTACTACAGTCCACCCCTGCTTCTCTTGAATATCATGCATGGGACTATGGGAGTAGCATACACATTTTGAGATCTCTATAAAAGGAGAATGTGGTCACTTTTTGCATATTATTATACCTATTAAATGAGTTTCTTAATATATGTGAAAGTAGTGAAACAACCTTATATGACAGTGAGTTATTTTGACCGCAGGACGTAGTAAAAGAAAAGTCACTTGTTGTCTAGCATACCTTCATGAACTGTTCAAACCGGATGGAATCATCAATGTCCTTAAACAGTTTAGTGACAATGGAGTGTTCTTCAGTGCCATACTTAATGAGCTCAAGAAAAACGTATTTGATGCTATCATAAGCCTCGATGACAGCACACCGTCTGTATTCGTACTTGCATAACCTGAACCACACCCACTTATCCGGTGCATCCCCCAACTCCTTTGCATGGCTGAGAGCAAGAAGCAGTTCGTTACAGAGGAGAACGCACGGCCAACGGATGACCTTAATATCCCAACAGTTTTGTGGCAATTCAAGCAGCTCCATCTCTTGATCACTCAGGAGGTCTTCCTCCCTCATGGTTATCACTATCTCATTCCATATCAAGGCAAACCTTGTGGCGTCCACCTGACTTGATTCAATTTTCTTGAATGGCTGCCCGAGTCCATACCTAAGTTTCAGCCTATGGACGGCATCCCGTAATTTGTTGACAAGCGTCGCCTTGTCATTTATCATCTGATCCTCGGCCATCAGATTGAACTGCAATGCGCTTGCAAAAAATTGAAACCGGAGCCTTAACTGTTTTATATTCCGGATCTCGCCTATGTGTGAGAAAAGTCCTATTGTGCCCCCAACAGCTGAAGAAAATATCGTGTACCAAATCTGCAAATCCACGAGATATATCAGGACAACCGGGACCCACAGCATCACAACTGCAATTTCGTTCGTGCTGCTGAAGAATTCGTGCCATTTGTACTTTATGTTTTGGTGATTGAGATCCATGAGAGCCTTTGTTGGGGTGACAAGTGGCTTTATCTGAAGAAAGTAACTGAAAGAGAACTTTGAAGCCAGTACTGCTATCCAGAACAGCGTGTACTTAACATTGTTGATGACCCCTTCCCTGAGTCCACGGCCAACGTATATGTGGCTGTAAAACCACCATGTTATCAAGTACATAAACGGAATGTTGGCTTCTTCTAGAAGGTTCCGGATCCACGGAATGATGAATAGAACAAGGGCGAGCAGCTCTGGAGTAATAAACACAAGGGCAGTTTTGAGAAAGAATATAATCCTTTCGTTGGCTTCATCTGACCATCTCCCATCGGAATTCTTCTGGCTCCAAATCCTTCCATAGAACACTCCGAAGATAATGGTCCAAGTAACAGAAACAACACTCTTCAACACCATCCTCACACATATCCACATCGTCTCTTTAGAAACCAGACTATATTGAGTTCCAGCATCAAGAATTGACTGGATAAACCTTAAGCCTGCCCATGTTATAAATAAAGAAAGCAACTTCACCTGAACATCCTTCCTTTCAAGAGCTTGCCATGGAAACTCTGTTCTTTCCCAAGCAACAATAGTAGCAGCCTGAAAGAACAATATCAACAAAACCCATAGTCTGTCGAAGCTTCTAAACAGATTCCAAAATGTCCTTTGCTCAACGAAACCCGTTTTCCCCACTCTTTGCTCATCACTAAGACTGAAAAAAGTACAAGATGTATCAAGAGGCCATTTCAGCCTCTTGAAGCATCTTCTACTCCAGAAATACTCATTTATATCGTCATAGTTCCTCCAGGCTGAATGTGGGGCAGTCCCATTTCTACTCCTCTCAACCTCACGCTTAATCGCACTGTAAATAGGTGTGATAACACCATCCAAGAATCCAAACTGCTTGCAAGTCCAAGGAACGTAAGGTTGTCTTGTGTTTTCATCAATGTGACCATCAAGGATGTAATTAAGTTCCATGGCCATGTGATGGTATATGTAACATAAACACTCGGGGGTGAAGCGGAGATTAGCTGCCTCCCCCCAAATCAACAAATAGAGACTTGCATACAACAGCTCACGGCGGAGAACCTCAAGACCTTGCCTAGTCTTTGAGAGCCGAATTTGGGACTTTTTGCAATGGAAAGAGCACCAAGAGCTGTAGTTTTTGAGGAGTTTCTGGCGAAAGTGGCGAAGAACGTTGGGGTCAAGTCGGTCCGGGGCGGAGGGCGGTGGCTGGAGGCGCATTTGGGAGTTAGCCAAGTGAAGAACCAAGTGCTCCCTCTGGTTCTTGACGTTGTCGTCTTGAAAACCGAAGAACAGCCCCAGCCAGTCCATGAGGTCCAGAGACTCTCGCCACTGTATGAATGGTGGCTTCCGGAGGTCGCCGACGAAGCGCAAGACGGAGGCAGCGGCCCGTACCTCCGGGAACCGGAGAGAAGGGTGGTCAGCTAATAGGTTATGAATTGGTATGATATTGAATGGCTCATAATGCGGCGGAGGCGGCGCGTATGGCTGCTCCTGGCCGCGAGCCGCCTGGGGGCGCGGCCGCAGGTTCATCGCATTAGCGCCCAGAGCAAGTCAAGGCAAGTGGTCTCCTCGAGAACCTTTATTTCCAGAAAATTCACACAAATTATTGACGTCTGAGCAAGAAGAAAAACAATGCAGAGACGTGTAGAACTACATACCAGTGAGTGAGGTACTGAGGATGATTCTATCTCTATACTCCATACTGAATAGTGTGAGTGGCGAATAAGGGGGCCGTCTATATGCTGAATTGCTGAAAAAGAGGGGAAAAGGCGAGGCCTTTCCGGCCTAGTTTATCTTTTAGCTGCAAGTAGAGAAACAACTCAAACAAGAAAAGAAAATAAAAGAAATAGAAATTAGTTTTTGAGTCAAATGATATTCCACCCAACCATCTAAAGTATACATTTCAGAAAATGGGTTTTTGAATATACATACAAAAGTATCCTTGTTGAAATATAATTGAATTAGTCATCTTCCAACTATTCCTGATTAGGAATTATTATCACCATTACATAAATAATAAGGAAATCATAATTATGATTCTAGATGATAATTGTGTGGTTCACAATTATCCTCTAATCCTATGAAGCTTAACTTTTCTCCTATAAATAGGAGGCTTCTCCATTGTAATTAACACACCATTACAACACCATTATCACACTTCTAATAACATCTTTCTCACTAAGTATTCAGACTATACCTCTCCCTGATGTTCTGCTTATTTCCTTCCATTTTATAACACGTTATCAGCACGAATTTGCTCCAAATCCCTGAAATCACCATCTTCCTAGCAGGTATATACTTTCTGGAATTTATCAATTCACCTGAAAAGAAAAACAGAGGTTGAGAAGTATGACCATGCTTATATATATTCAAAACTATAAGAAGTATGCTCTATGGTTGCCCAAGAATAGGGATCCTCCATATCAGAAAATTATAGATATATTTTCTCTAAACAAAGATGAAGGGAAAAAGGATAAACAATTAAACATACATTTAATCAGTATTATTTTTAAATATACTACTCTTTGATTAAAATCTTAACTTTTACTTCCGGATATGATGAATTTACATCACGTACTGATTCTCAGTTATATATGTATATTATATGAATATATATACTTCGTATATGATAATATAATATATGTGTATGGGGTATAACCAAAGAAAACCATAAACATATAAAAGTATAAGGAGAGAACTCACTAATATGAGATCGGCTTATCTTGAATAACACTCTGGTCGTAGGTCTTCAACTATACGTCGTACATGCTTAAAGTGAGGAAAGGAGTTTAATAACCAAATTCTGTAGATATATAAATTTGTATAATATGTTTATCGACTCAAAGTTTAAATCTTTGTGATCGAAGACGTATGGTACTCCTGACCGGAACATAATAAGCTAAAACTAAATACGAGTATAAAATATGAAGTGAGACTGAATCGTTTACATCTATACTGATACACTAGAGGAAAAGAAGGAAGTATGGTGAGTGAACTCAAGAAAGAAAAATACTCTAATAAAAGAGAAAAGAAGCTCAGGCTCATAAAATGAGATAAGATAGCAGAAGAAATAATGAGTTCATAGGCATATGTACATGCTATTAATTAAGATCACATGCCTATATGGGCTCCACTAAGCTATAATCAGACTCTTGTTTATTGAGAGTACATGCTCCCTCATGACAATATATGTATGTATATATGTATGCATATGCTCACGGGCTCTGCGTTTTTTTTAATTTAGTTTGTAAACCGTCAAAAGTGAAATCAATTGGTAAATAATATACGGAGTAAATAATAGAGTAAGAAGAGTGGGACTATAATAATTGTATAAATCCAAATGCTTTAGCAGCATAGTCACAGGTGTACTAGTTAATGTACATACACATATTTTTTTCATGGGAACCACATTTTTTTTCCAGATTAATGTTAAATGTATTGACTTATACTACGTATTACGTGATTCTTATTCACGAGGAGTGGATCTGTGGATCCAAAAGTATCATGGGCTGTTCCAAGCTCTTCCAAATTATTTACTACGTATCAGAAGTCGGTATTATTCATTTATAACAAGACAATAACAATAAATGCACTTATGCACCTCTAAACATGTAAGGAAGTCAATTATTTTCTTTTTGTCACCTCCAACATGTCTCTCGGCAAAAATAGCAATCACATATCTCCCAGTAATTCCCATTTATATGTATAATAACCTACTCTGTATTGCATATGATCATGCCTAGATGAAACTGAACTGGGAGTTTAATTTTGAAGTTTTTACTTTACTTTTGAATACAAATCATTATTACTTTGTGTGTAATTTAGACTCAAATAATGTTAAATAAAACAAAGAAAAAAAATCACTATGAGTTTATTTTCATTTGTTTTATTTTGTACTACATAATATTCAGTACATTCCTTGTGAATTGAATATCAATATACGTAGTATATAAAACAAAAAATGTGTTCCCTAATAGTTAAGGTGCTGCGTACCTCTTATATTTTAAATGGACACATTGAATTCGGTTGTTTTTAATTTTTTTTTAACGTAATGATATATCAAGGTTTTTTCATCAAAACAATCTTTCAACCGTAACATAAGATTTGTACGTCAAGGACCTTTGATTGTTGAGTTGTAAGGTCTCTAATTGTTAAGATGGGCCCCTTAACAATTGCTATGACAGTAACTTGAATCAAATGGTTATTAAGTATGTTTCTGTCAATTGCTTGGAATAACCCCCCTCATAACGACATTGATGATTGTTTTTAAACTCAAATGATGAGGTAGAAATTAATAAGAAGTAAATATGTGAGCTAAATTACTTCTCTTATTAAAAGCAATAATAAAGCATGTCACTTTATTTTCTCCTTGTTATCTAGTATGGAGTATATTTCAAAATAGAAATTTAAAGTAGTGCTTATTTTTAACGTGAAAGTTATGCACAATTAAATGTACTATTAAGTGAAGTACAATTTATATTACAATATTGAACTAATATTTGTTCATTTTATCTTCGCGAAGATATGGAGTTAACTAAAATTTCTCCAAGTGGCTCTGAACAATGTCTAATAGACAGTGCCACAACGCACACCATTTTGAGACATAGAGATTATTTTTCTCATATGACATTAGTTGATGCTAATGTCAATACAATCTCAGGTGTTGCTAAACTCATTGAAGGTTCTGGAATAGCCTGTGTGATTCTCCCAAAAGGGACAAAATTAATAATTAAAGACGCTTTATACTCCAGTAAATCACGGAGAAATCTTTTGAGCTTTAAAGATTTGCGTCTAAATGGTTTTCATATTGAAACCATGTCTGAAAATCAGAAGGAATATTTATGTCTAACGACAAATAGATCTGGCAATAAATACATTTCTGAAAAAATGCCAGCATATTCCTCGGGACTGTATTATACATATATCAGTCCAATTGAGATAAATGTGGTATCTAAAATTTATGACCACAATTCCTTTATCTTGTGGCATGACCGTTTAGGTCATCCAGGCAGCACTATGATGCACAAAATTATTGAAAATTCACGTGGACATTCATTAACTAATGTCAAGATTCCACAATCAAGTGATTTTCCGTGCACTGCCTGTTCTCTTGGCAAATTAATTATCAGGCCATCTTTATTTAAAATTGGAGTTGAATCTCCTGCATTTTTAGAAAGAATTCAAGGAGATATTTGTGGGCCAATTACCCCTCCGTGTGGACCGTTTCGATATTTTATGGTGCTCATTGATGCATCAACACGTTGGTCACATGTCAGTCTTTTATCGACTAGAAATTTTGCATTTGCAAATCTCCTTGCTCAAATTATTCGTTTGAGATCACAATTTCCGGATTATTCGATAAAGAAAATCCGACTTGATAATGCAGGAGAATTTACATCCCAATCTTTTAATGACTATTGCATGTCAATTGGGATTGATGTGGAACATCCAGTTCCACATGTACATACACAAAATGGTCTTGCCGAATCCTTAATTAAGCGATTACAATTAATTGCTAGACCATTATTGATGAAATCCAGATTACCATCATCTGCATGGGGATATGCTATAATGCATGCTGCAAATTTAATTCGGCTTAGGCCAACAGCATATCATAAATTTTCCCCATTACAATTAATATCTGGTAAAGAACCAAATATATCACACCTAAAAATATTTGGTTGTTCCGTGTATGTACCAATTGCTCCACCTTATCGTACTAAAATGGGTCCTCAAAGAAGGCTGGGAATTTATGTTGGTTTTAAATCACCCTCAATTATTAATTATTTAGAACCTATGACCGGTGACTTATTCACCGCGCGGTTCGATGACTGTCATTTTGATGAGACAGTATTCCCAGCCTTAGGGGGAGATATTAAAGAAATGGACCCACGTACGAAAGATATTACTTGGAATGCAACAAATTTATCTTTTCTTGATTCTCGCACAAATGCTTGTGAACAAGAAATTCAAAAGATTATTCATTTACAAAATGTTGCAAACCAATTGCCTGATGCTTTCACAGACTCAAAGAAAGTGACAAAGTCACATGTTCCAGCTATGAATGCTCCTTCTCGAATAGAAATTCCTGCGGAGATTAGCGAAAGAACACTTGCTAATGAATCTATGATACGTAAAAAACGTGGTAGACCACTTGGTTCAAGAGATTTGAAACCAAGAAAATTTAAACAGCAAGTTGTAGTTTGTGATGCCAAAGAAGTTCAACCTTCTCAAGAAGAAAATGAACATTTTGAAAATATCGGCCTTGAAGATAACATCAATAATAATGATACCTCAAAAGAGGATCCAATCACCTTTGAAGAGGTAAATATTCCAGACAAAGATAGAAACGTCGATAATTTTGAAATTTCAATTAATTACGTTTCTAATGGAATACAATGGAATAGAAATGATATTGATGTTAATGATATATTTTCATATGCCATCGCCACAGATATAATGAATGAACACGATGACAATGAGCCTAAATCTATTGACGAATGTCGTCGTAGAAATGATTGGCCAAAATGGAATGAAGCAATTCAGGTAGAATTAAAATCGCTAGAAAATCGTAATGTTTTTGGACCAATTGTCCATACGCCAAAAGGCGTAAAACCTGTCGGTTTTAAATGGGTTTTTGTGCGTAAACGCAATGAGAAAAATGAAATCGTTAGATACAAAGCCCGACTTGTTGCCCAAGGTTTTTCTCAAATGCCAGGAATCGATTATGATGAGACGTATTCTCCAGTAGTTGATGCTACAACTTTAAGATTTTTAATTGGCATGTCTGTTTTTGAAAGGCTGCAAATGCGCCTAATGGATGTGGTGACCGCATATTTATACGGTTCACTCGATACAGACATATATATGAGAATTCCTGGAGGCTTTAAAATACCTGATGCTTATAGCTCGAAATCTCGAGATTTATTTTCCATAAAATTGCAAAAGTCATTATATGGATTAAAACAATCTGGACGCATGTGGTATAACCGTCTCAGTGAATATTTGATTAAAGAAGGGTATAAAAATGATCCTATTAGTCCATGTGTTTTCATTCAGCGATCCGAATCAGGATTCGCCATAATTGCTGTATATGTTGATGATTTGAATATAATCGGAACTCCTGATGAAATTGAAAATACTGCAAAATATCTCATGAAAGAATTTGAAATGAAAGACCTTGGGAGAACAAAATTTTGTCTCGGCATTCAAATTGAACATTTGAGAAATGGTATTTTCATCCACCAATCAAATTATACCGAGAAACTTTTGAAGCGATTTTACATGGATAAAGCACATCCGCTCAATTCTCCAATGGTGGTTCGATCTCTCAATGTGCATGATGATCCTTTCCGACCTTGTGAAGATGATGAAGAAATCCTTGGTCCCGAAATACCATATTTGAGTGCTATTGAAGCATTAATGTATTTGGCTAATAATACTCGACCAGATATTGCTTTTTCTGTAAATTTATTAGCCAGGTACAGTTCTTCCCCAACAAGAAGGCATTGGAATGGTGTCAAACATATATTCCGATATCTCAATGGTACAATCGATCTTGGATTGTATTTCAAGAATGGTGCAAATGCCACTTTAATTGGCTACGCGGATGCAGGATACTTGTCTGATCCACAAAAGGCAAAATCACAAACAGGATATTTATTCACCTATGGTGATACCGCTATATCATGGAGATCAATGAAGCAAACATTAACTGCAACATCATCAAATCATGCAGAATTAATTGCTCTTTATGAAGCAGGTCGTGAGTGTGTCTGGTTGAGATCAATGATCCAGCGGTATAATACAGCATCATCAGAATGAATGCGGTATAAAATCTTTTACTTCTAATCCTACTGTGATTTATGAAGATAATACAGCATGTATAGCTCAGATCAAAGGAGGTTACATCAAAGGGGACAGAACAAAGCATATAGCACCAAAACTTTTCTCCACACATGATCTTCAGAATGACGGAACGGTTGATGTCAAACAAATCAAGTCATGCGACAACCCTGCTGATTTGTTCACAAAGTCATTGGCACCAAAGAAATTTGAAGAACTGGTCCATAAAATTGGAATGTATCGTCTTCGAGATATATGTTAAATTGAGGGGGAGTAATATAATGCACTGCACTCTTTTTCCCTTCGTCAGGTTTTTATCCCACTGGGTTTTTCTTGACAAAGGTTTTTAACGAGACAGTACATTATAATACTATGAATCTAATACCCCAGAATAATTAGAAGATGACCATTCAAGGGGGAGTGTTGAAATATAATTGAATTAGTCATCTTCCAACTATTCCTGATTAGGAATTATTATCACCATTACATAAATAATAAGGAAATCATAATTATGATTCTAGATGATAATTGTGTGGTTCACAATTATCCTCTAATCCTATGAAGCTTAACTTTTCTCCTATAAATAGGAGGCTTCTCCATTGTAATTAACACACCATTACAACACCATTATCACACTTCTAATAACATCTTTCTCACTAAGTATTCAGACTATACCTCTCCCTGATGTTCTGCTTATTTCCTTCCATTTTATAACAATCCTCTCATTTTTTCAAAATAATTTGAGGTTTCAAAAATAATTCATTCCTATCAATTCCACCAAAATAATACTCCCCAATTTAGATTCATTTTAAGAGTTGACGAAACTCAATATTACTCGAGCTCAATGAGTCGTTGTTATGTACAATTCATGCGAAATTTCGTCTGCCATCGACCATCAACTAGACCACTCTTTTTTTTTCTGTATTTTCTACTTTAAGTGTGCATGCACTTTTAACGAGGTTTCAAACCCTCCTAGTAAAAAATTCAAATAGGCAAGATTTTTCATCAACCACTCACAAGGGACTCTTTCAAGGTAAATTAGATAACTACTACTATGACCACTACTAGCAAAGAATTTGCTTGTTTCGAGTTCACCACAAATGGCCCCCAACATCATCAATTTTTGTTTCCAGCTCCTTTTCTGCATAAATCTCACGATTGTCCTTATCATAACATTTCTCCACATTTTATTCCATATCTTTCCTTGGTTTTATTGAGGCTATGTCCTTATGATTACTCTATTTTTTTCCCCTAGCAACACTATTCTAAATATGTCCCAAATGCTTACAATAAGTGATATCTTTTCTTCTAATTACTTCTAATTAGTGCCCTCCAAGTTGAAATGATATAATAAGTAAAATAAAAATTTTGAAATATGAAGAGTTAAACTTGGATGTTTAGGAAAGAAATGTATTAATAGAACGAATGTACCCATTTAAATTATACTCCATATCATTGTTAAAAATAACCATTTACTTTTCACATGGTTTAAAATGGTAATGTTATAATTATTTAGTTACGCTATATATAACTCAATTACACGGTATAAAATTGTATTGTTGAAAGGAAGTCATAATTGTTGCTTATATACTGCATTTTAGATCTAACTACTGATAGTTTTTCGTAATCACGGCCTTGTAGAAATTCTCAGCAATATTTTAAACCTCAAGGTGAGACATTTTCTTCATCTATATGATACTTTTGATGCTATGTTTGCCTTGTGTATAAAGCACAAATAGTTTTTGCTTAAGTCTCTCATCTATCGTTTTTGGGCAATAAGTCTCACATATCGGCAAAATTCTCCCAATGGGATCAGGCTAAGTGCAGAAAAATAGAATTCCCAAGAGTCTATTTGGGAAGCAGCATATATATATATATATATATATATATGTATGTATGTATGTATATATATATATAATCTAAATCCAAGCTATAGAACCTCGATCATTAGTGCCTTGAGGACGGCTTCTCGTTGGTGTAGTTGGCCGATTAGCATTTAGTTCATATTCCCATCATCGCAGAATTACAATGAAAAGACAAGCAGAATAAACAAGTAACAAGGTTAATTACATTCATATATGCATTTTCAACTTTTATTACATTCATATATGCAGTTTCTTATATTCTTGTATGTACTATTGTTTTCAAATTTAGATCTTTAATTTATTTGTTTTTTGCTATGATTTTCAAATTTAGATCTTTAATTTAACAAGTCATCTTTAATGGTTACTCTTTATTAAGATAAAATCTAACATTTTACTATTAAATCCTGAAGAGGAATGACCACAGATCGGAATATCACATAAGAGTGATAATTAACTTTTTATTTCAGTTGAATAAAATTTATGTTATCTTCTCTACCTAAGATTTTATTTTGTTTTTTAGTAAACTAAATTGTTTTAATAGATTCTGGTTTCTATTAATGTGAGCAAGTTAATTTGGAAAAAGACATTCAAAAGGAATGGTGAAAGGTTGAAAATAGATAAATCATTGGCAAGATCAGGGAAGGTGAACTACTCTTTCCTGAAAAACACAACTCTCTGTGGTATCTTTCCTCCATTACTTCACCTGAATCATTGGGAGCCATTTACAAAGCACAAGCTTTCCTTTATGGTGTGATATAAGTACATCCAGGTGTTATGTTTTATGGTGTGATATAAATACATCATATTGGAATACTTTAAAATTATATGTTTTAGAAGTCTTCTTGGTTGTCTTTGTTGCTTAACATGCAGATCTGATCCACCAAATACCTTTTTAGTGTTAGCTTACTTCAAATAGCCCAACTTTGGCTATAGTTGAAACTCTGAAATATAAATATATTTCTCAGGAACAAACATCAAATGAAATATAAATCAAGGACCATTCAACGATCTGGAAAATTATGCTTACCAATATAATTCACATACCCAAAGAAACACCTTTTGCTTACAATTTTATTCTTGGAGTTTGATAATTATTCAAGGCTTTTACATAGAAGCATAGGGAACGCTGGTGCTTGAAATATACTAATTAGATATTGATGCACTGGTTAATATATTAGGAGAGGAGGGAAGTAGCAATTATAGTACCCACTCATTCTCAATTTCAAAGACATTGTGTTCATAGGTCAAATAATCAACATAGATTTATTTATTTATTTCACGGTTTCCTTGATTGCATAGTAAACTACGAAGGATTAACTAAATAATTAATCATTTATGAATCATTGTTTTTTATGGGGTGACAGGGATTGCAAGAGGAGGAACGATATCTGGGATATCTGGGTAAGGGTTTTTTCTGAGAGACAGAGACAGAGACAGAAGAAGCGTTTCTATCACGTGTGGCAAGAAGGGCATTTGAGGGCAAACAATTCATTGCTCCAAATGGATCATGTTGTCTGGAGGGAATGGTATGGAAAGAGCCACCGTTGGTTGCTAACCTTGGAAATTTTGTGGTTATCTTTGGTGGTATGAAGAGAACAACCTAGGAAATATATGCTCATTATTATACACACATAATTAGTATCTAAAAGATTATAATGGTGAATGAGGGTTAATATCCTTATGGGAATAGAATTTTGTTGGTAGTAATATCATAGCTATATCAAATTGTACATTATGATGAGGGCATAGTACTCTGGCTATTTGTTGAGTGTGCCTACCACGTCTTCTGTTAACTAAACGTTATAAACTTCTTACGCCATCCGTCTTCTCTGATGCCGTTAACATGATGGTCTTCCATCATCCCACATGTGTTCGATTCTTCTCATCTCCCTCTTGTTTCACTTCCAAGTTCGTACTCTATCAATTCATACACAATACAAATGCCGTTCACACTAACAAACACGTCGCTTCCTCTGTATCTTTGATTCACATCGCGGCAGCTTTCTGGTTCGTTTCTATCTTCCCTGATTGTTCATATTTTTTTAGGTTTTGTGTTATTCGATTTGCTGTGCGAATAGTTGTCAAATTCATTTTTATCTTTTTCGTTTCTATCTTCTTCGCAGTTGTGGTGCTTAAATTTTTAGTGCTTGAAAGCACTCCAACTTCTAAATCTGAAATAGAAACGACTAAGTTGGATAGCAACAGCAACATTGTAACTAAAACCTTGTGATTTCAGTTTTCACTGTCACGCTAATACTTGAGTAGAATTGGAGGAAATGATATAAAGCAATGTGATTTTTGTGGGTTAAAATGTTTCACTCTCTGTTTGTGATTATCCTTATGGTAGTCCATTTGTGTTTAGGTCCAGGAAAAAAATCATTGGTTCTTATTAAACAATGTTTCAATAATGATGATAGCAAGATTTATTTATTTGAAATTCTTATTAAAAAGCATAAAAGCCATATGTTTTATGAGAACCTATCCTCTTCACTTCACTGAGCGCCTCCCTTACGTTCGAGAGTATTCAACCCTACAGTAGGTTACCTAGGGTTAGACAGGCCTAAAAACACATTCAGTCCAGAACATTGGCACTAGCATTCCTCACATGGCCTAATTCCCTTCATCTTCTCCCGACGTACAACTTTATGGTTTCCTTTACTTTAATGATGATAATTGCATTTATAGATGTCATCATTCAGTATACAAGTTTACAACTGAAGATGACATTATCTTTTTTACATTTATGCCTAAACCAGTGTAACATATGCTAATTTTGAGCTTCAAACAAGCAAAAATTCAGGAGCTTTATTAGCATATAATTAAGTTTTAAGCATAACTCGAGGGGGTACACAAGAGCCCTTCTGCTCCCAAACTTGATTCCTTTGTGCACTTCTCTGAAAAGAGTATTTTGTTGTTGATTGTTACCATTCTCTCCCTGTATTTAATGCTCACATTGATAGCTTCAATTTCAAATGAATTCCCTAAATTTTAATTTAATTACTTGTGTGTTTCAAATGACTATATGAATAATGTAGCTAATTGAACCCAAACTGGATGATTTTTCCGTGAATGAGAGACTCTTGTCCATACAAATAGTAGACAAAGTTTTTCTTTATCTAGACAAACATAAAACTGACCAAAACTGACCAAATTGGAGTACTAATAGAGAAGAGAGGGAATGACCTCCCAATACTTAATACTTCAAAACAGCTCTTGTAAATTTGCAAATAAATGACTTCTACAACGTGCCTTCCTGGGTGCCGGTTATTTCTAATGCTACAAGAACATTGATATTTATTTGGACCATAGTTACATAAATCGCTAGCATGGTCACGATCTGCGTTCCGGATCACACGTTCCAGATCGTGGAACAGTAGCGCGCCGTACGCCTCTGGATTGCGACTTCGGTACGGTGGTTTCTGGCCGTAGTTTGCGCATATCCCCCTACGCGGTACGATGTATCCCGCTGTACCGAAATAGCGTACCGAAGAAGCCTACCCCCCTCCGTATCGGATTTCAGATATCCGCGTTCCCGTTTCTGTTCCACGTTCCGGAACGTACCGCGACCCATGTGACTATGATTTGGACTCTGTGTAATCAATTGTGAAACTTAGATTACGCGACTACAACTGAATTCTTTTTGGGTTAATATTCATTATATGTTTATCAGGCTTTGTTTGCAACCACTTGTGCTTAAATAAAAGCACTTTTTGGGAAAAAGTGATTAGTAGTAAAAGTTGGTAGTGTTTGGTAAAATAAGTGTTTTTTGTGTAATAGAAAAAGTAAAAAGTAGATTCTACACGAAAACCGAGATAGTAAAAGTTGGTAGTGTTTGGTAAAATAAGTGCTTTTTTCTTAAAAAAAAAAGCCAAAAGCACTTATAAATAGAGTTTGCAAACAAAGCCTCATTATAATTCTGGGCTTTATTAAAACAACTATTCCCACGTTCAAATTAATGCAGAGCCTATATGATACCAATGTTTTATTTGAAGCAGTTGAAGACTTGAAGGTGTGATGTCTTACTCAGAAGCATGATCATGATGTGAATCGGTGTTTTTAAACTATGAGACATCAAATGTATGTCTGATAGATCTATTTATTGGAACTACTTTTCATAAAGCAATGATTAACCAATTTAGATTAGGCAGTGTGCTTCAAAGTAAATTAATCTAATGCAAAGGACATGCTCAATCAAACTGGAGAAATTAGTTTTTATACACAATACAGATATGACCAAATCAAGTAGCTATGAAACAATCTACCAAATATGGATAATTCCAATATAATCTAAATAGTAAATATATAGTGTAACTTCTAAAAAAACCGACAAGATGGATTAACCAGTTCAGTAGGCTTGACCACATGCCATGTTTTGATCAAGCCTCACAGTTATTTTTTTTTATCCTTTTATTTCTTTTCTTTTCTTTTTTTCCGTTCTTTTCTCTTCCTTTCTTTCTTTTGCTTTCCTTTTGTCTTCCCCGTCATCACATCTACTATGTCACCATCTTCCAGTAGTGTGGAAAGGCAAGTGTTGCTTAGCTTTCTGAGTATAAATGCATTGTCCCACCTTTTGGGACTCCCGAAACCTTCTCCAGCATTTCCCTGTAAGTCGTTTCACACTTTCACCTTAGCGATTTCTGCCACCTTGTATTTTACTTATGCACAACCAGCATTTTAGTTGCTTATATTACATTGTTTTTTCAAAGAACAATTACTTAGCAGTTAGAACTCTGCTAATTTTTTCAAGTAAAGAATGACCACTATACTCATGTTACTAAGTACGTAGTATTATGTAAATTCTCTATTCTCTATTGTTACCACGTATTATACTAATTTTCTCTCATGTTTACAATGTGTCTGTCATCTCATCATTGACGTCTGCTTTAAGAATGGCATTGGACCCATTGATGCAAGCTGAAAACCTAAAAAACTAAGATAAAACTGGGTCTTCATATGATGTGTGAATAACTACAATTTTTCCTTGATATATCTTGATATACATATTTGATATCTAATAAGAATAAAAATGATCTCTTATAATATAAGCTTATTGGATTAATTCTGATTATCTTTTTGCTTATGGAAAAGAGGGTTAGCTTCTTTGTAACGTTAACTTGATAAATCATGAAGCAACCTAACTATTATACCATGTTTAGCCCTCGCCTCTATTACCTATTTTAACATTTATCACCCTTAGCTATGGCTTAAGGGGCCATCTCCTAAATCAGATATGTGTGGGGGAAGTGCATTATAAAAGGGGATAAGGGTCAGTTTGGTCCTCGAAGTTGCAAAAAAAGGTCAAATAAGTCCTTATATAGAAGATTCTGTCCGGACGTGCCATTTGAGGTGGCTCCCGGTGGAATTTTTTGATGAAATTTTTTGAGCATCTTATTCATTAAGTCTAGTTTACTCATACCAAATTTCAGATAAAAATTCAATGGGGAAGACATTCAAATAAATTCTTGAAGATAACTGTGCCGTTAAAAGCGCTGTTATCTTCAAGAATTCATTTGAATGTCTTCCCGATTGAATTTTTAGCTGAAATTTAGTACGAGTAAACTAGACTTAATGTATAAGATGCTCAAAAAAAATTATCACAAAATTCCACCAGGAGCCACCTCAAATGGCACGTCTGGACAGAATCTTCTATATAAGGACTTATTTGACGCCTTTTTTGCAACTTCGAAGACCAAACTGACCCTTTACTCATTATAAAAGTATATCTCGATTTACCAAAAAAAAGTATATCTCGATGCTCTCCATTACACAAAATCCAGTTGTATGTGTGATTTTACCATGTTCTCCCATTTAGCTTAAGAATCTCATCTTTATCCAGAAACAAAAGTATTTTTATGATTTTGTTATGCGTAAAACATTCAAATCTCCATTTATTAATGTTACTTAACACATGACCAATTTTCTTAAAAAACAAATTCAACTAATTTATTTCCTCTATGTACTCTCCATGTCATCAATGGTATGCTCGGGCTTAGATTCATTCTTTAACGGTTTTCAAATTATTTAAGTTTTTTTAAATGAGGAATTAACCTATGCAAATATAAGTTGATCGGATTAATTCTATTTTTTTTTTCTGCTTATGGAACCTACAATATGTTTTTGGGTGAGGTTTAGTGGCTGTTAAGGATTATGTTGTTGTTCTAATAAACCTTTGAACTATACATGATGTTTCTGTAGGATCCAGGTGTCTCTAAATGACAAGCACGTTCAGTATAAACATTGAGAACACCCAAGTTTATAAAGTTATTTTTTTCCATATAATGTTGGTAATTCTGATAAAATGTAAAAGGCTAGAAATGTATACATTTTTTCCTTGAAACAAATCCAGATAAAGTTAATTTTTGTTTTCCATATACTTAAATTGAGCATTAGCATACATTTTGATTTAATTTAATAGGATCTCCCTTCACAGATCAAACAATTTAGTTCCTTTGGTGTTGCATCGAGAACAAGAAATTGATTATAATATGTTACTGCTGCACAAATGTATTCTCTTTAATTAACAATTCTTCCTTTGTTTTCCCCTTTCCTTTCTCTTTGAGCAAACTATATTGATACACTCACGTATGTATATAAGAAATATATGCGGCGCAGACTAAATAATTTGTTGAACGCAAGTTAATTTGTGGAGCAGGTGGCGCTGAATTGGTTAAAAAACTTGTTGGCGCACTTAGCTGGAGATTGATGAAGGAAGAAGTGGAGGAGCTTCGATCTTTGGCATCTCATATCAAGCCTGTTATGGGGTTTCCTGCCAAAAAACTATAAGAAAGTTCCCATCATTGATCAATCATTCAGATTTCTACCATTACAAGTATATGATGTTATTTTTAAGTGATCTTTAATGTTTTTTTGGGTGCAAGTCATACAAAACTTGAAAGTGTATCCGTTACTTTACCTGACGAATTGGGATCAGGACATAAGACACAAATCTATGAGGTTATGGTGTGTAGATTCCATGCAAAAAACATAAGAAATATGTAGTATATAATTTGTACAAATTTTTGCATAATAAATCATATTGGGCAATTACCCAATCGCGCAACGCGCGTGATAAAAACTAGTGATGTATATGAAAGTCTACCCATTTTTCCCTATCAAATTACCATTTCATCATTGTTCAGTCTATATTGAATTAATAACAAAAGTAGTAATACGCAGTAGATGTTTAAATTACACATAATATTGGGCATAAACTCACTCGCAGTGGATGTACAAAAACTAGTAATCATATGTGTCATGTGTGTGTGTGCAAAAATATTGATAAAACTACGGTTTCTATATCTCCGACTAGCCCCTGCCTAGGCGCTCGCCTAGTCGCCTAGGCGTTGGGCTGGCACCCGACTAGCGCCTAGCGCCTTTTACAACATTGAGTGCACTGTTTAATTTTAACATTGTTTGGCAGTGCTTAACGTTGCTTTACATTGTGCTGTCATTATTGTTTAAAGGTAGTACCGTAGTAGAGTAAATTAATGTAAATTTATTTACTAAATAGGGAAAGAGACTTTATTTAAGGACATCCAAAAAGAAAAGTGAAAAATTTATTTAACTACGGAGTATCACCTAGATTGCTTTCTCTCTCTAGGGTTGCCGCAAGGTAACACTTAGCATTGATTTGTCCGCCATCGACTTAGCCGAGGAGCGGGGTTGGTTTTGACCGGCCACCTGTTATTATCGGAACTTGGAGGTCGGACGGAGGGGGTCGGACATGAGGCGAGGGCAATCATCACGGTTCATGGTTTCGTCGAGGAAGAGCTGTGAAGCGGCGTTTTAGAGGCTTGTCGGGCAAGGCGTAACGCAGCATCGTAAGGCCTGGGACCAGGGATGCATCGCTTTGGCGGTCAGGGCTCGATTTATGCTATTGTTTCTGGTCGAATGTCGAGTCTTGACAAAGAAAAGGTGGGTAAGCTGTGGCGGAGTATGGTTTCAATTCAGCAACAAATGATCTTAAAGGAGGATATCATCAATCAATACAAAAGCTTGACTATTGAGGCGGATGAGCGGCGGACTCATCCCCCTTCTGAGTCGTCGCCATGGAGTGCAAGCAATCCTAGGGTTTGGAAGAAGATGAGTGAACTCTGTTTTTATCACGTTTTTTCTGTTTGTGTTTTTGTTTTGAATTGCATGTTGTTTTGGACGTGTTCTTATTTCCTAGCAGAGAGATTCTAGATTTTAAGTCAGGTGGTGAGAAGTCTGGTTTGCTGGTCATTGGCTCAGTTAAGCCCATTACAGGATCAACAAATATTATTGCTTCAACATAGGTGATATGTTCTAAGTCT
Source organism: Cuscuta epithymum (assembly GCA_945859915.1). NCBI lineage: Eukaryota > Viridiplantae > Streptophyta > Magnoliopsida > Solanales > Convolvulaceae > Cuscuta > Cuscuta epithymum. Next base: position 1,646,161 of record CAMAPF010000012.1, on the reverse strand, counting down.
AGTTCGAGGGCGGACGACAGACAAAAGACTTTTTATCGCTTTGTTAACTTCTTTTTATTTGATTGTATTATCAGTCATGTGACGAACATTATTTTGATTTATTGGATTTATTGGATTTGTTGGATTTGATCTGGTGCGAGTGGGAATTTTCAGGCTTCACCGGAATGTTTTTGTTTTAGTCTATTCCTTTCTGTTAGACGTTTTTTGTCGTTGCTTTGTTTTGTTATGTTGTTTTTGTTCCTGATTGTAAGATTGTTAATTTGGATGGGGGACGAGAGGATTGAGGTAATCGTCTATGACTCAATTGTGCCCACTTATGGATCAGCGAATTATATTGCTTCTTTGGAGGTGATTAATTCTGAGTCGAGTTCGCGGGACGGCAGTTACTGGAAATCTTTTTGTCGTTTTACCTACTATCTGAATGATGTGTTACCAATTTAAGCCAATTTCTTTCAAAAAAAATATAGTTTTTCATTAATGTGTGCACTGTATAATATTAATCAAATTGATATGATGCACGCATTAATGATTTTGAAAATGAGGTGCAAAATTCATCCAAAATATGATTTGCAAACTTAAATTCCAAAGAATTTGAAAAATAGGGGCACAACATTTGAGGAAATAATAGGAGTAATGAATAGTGTAGAAAAAGTAGGAGAAAAGGTGTAAAAATATAAAAAAAGACGATAAAAAGTAGAAAAATAAGAGTAATTGAGTATTTTTAAAGGGAAAAACTTACCAAAAAATGGAAAGTGTAACAAACTTTTAAATACATCCAAAAAGAAAAATATAACAAATTTTAAAATATTGAGAGAGTACATATCATTCCAAGATAGAGAAAATAAATAAAACCCAAATTTCTTTCAAAACCATGTTTTTGCATTGGGACTGATGGCAGCCCATGCCTTTCAAGAATCACCGCGGAGAGAGACGAGTGAGTTGAAGGCAAAGTTTTAGAAGTGTTCGCAACAGCGCATGCTAGAGCCGTTCACGAAACACCAAAGAGGCAAAGTGCATTGTCGGTTAAGTAAGTTGAGGCTGATAAATTAGAAAAATGAATCTTGTATTCACAGCTGAATTCAGTTTTGAAGATCCAGAACTTTTTATTTCATTCTAAGGTGCATTTTTAACTGTTCTATTTAGCTATTCATCTTATATTCTCTTACATGTATTCTCTATGTTGATGCGTTGTTTAATTCATGAATTCTTGTTGTTGATGTGATCGTGAGTCATATTCATTGCTTGGTTTGTCTTTATTCCTTTTATAATGACTATTTTGATTTCTTCGTTTTCTTCTTTTTCTTCATGTTAATATTGATTCAGGTGATTACCCTTCTTGAAATTCAGACGTATTTGTAAATTTGTATTTTTCCCGAGTTATTAGAAAACGTTGGCATCTGATTGTGGTGAAAAAGTTTCCGTATTGTCAATGAAGTAGCTTTTGTGATCTGCAAGCCGCTGTTAGTGGGCAAATCCTTTCAAGACTTTTCCTGTTAATTTGGAGTATTTCTTGGTTTCTTTCATCATCTGCTAGAATTTGGCAGCAAACCATTTTTTATTTCTTCCTTCAATTGTATACTTGGATCTATATTCCCCCCTTTCTCAGTTTCTGCTTCTTCTTTTCTTTCCTCTCACATGTGCTAGTGAATTGGAGATTAGATATTTATTTAAAATTAGCTTGATAATCCTTTACTTAGATGGGAACAATTGGAGATCAGTGTGTATTTTCTCTAGAAAAAAACATACCGTATGGTTTGATTTATTGTGTGGTTTGACACATTGGAATATTTGATGTATATATGTGTTTTTACTTCAATATAGTACCTAGATTTATGTCCTTTAGTTTGGAATTTTGGGAACTTTTCAATATATTTCTACATTTCCTTTATTGCAGCTCATTTTTGGTGATCTGGCACAAGACTAGATTGATGTGCAATGCATAGATTTTGCAAGGATCTTCAGACAAGGTCTTTGGAGAAAGCATTCTGTGGAAAATATACTTCATCAAGGATTACTCTTCTGGCTCTTCTACTGTGGGTACTAGTCTTCGTTTTAAATTTGTGCATTAGCCATGGAGACATGGACAAAGGTTGGTTTCCCTACCAAAATGTCAGATTCTTAGAACTTCACATTTTATTTCTCCATGTTTTTTATGATTGACATAGATGAAACACAAAAAGAACATTATGATTCATCAACATTATTTAAAACATAACAAGTACTCCCTCCGTCCCCTTTTAAATGTCCCGTTTTACCATATTGGGATGTCCCTATTTAATTGCCCCATACCTTATTTGGTAAACTTTGTGTGGCTCAAAATCATTCTTACTTTATTCTTACTTTATCAATTAATATCAACCACACAAACTCACTTTTCTTAAAACTCGTGCCACCATCTCCCGTCCCATTTAAAAGGGGACGGAGGGAGTATATCCCACTCGGAGTTCGGAAGTAGGGTTTGTGGAGGGTGAGATGGACGCAGACGTTACCTGATAGTACTATGGGGCCTATTCAGTATTTTGACAAAGTCTATAGGAGGAGAAATAAACAGTTTACGAATTAACAGCAAGCCCACTAGCCTTTTATCCCTGTGTGGATATTTTTACTATAAATAGAAAGGGGGAATAGCCTAAGAGGGTAGACTGTTATTTTGATTACATGTTGCCTTGTTGCCTAAGTCCCGGGTTATCTTGTTGCCTACGGTTTATCTCCCTCCATCAATAAACACTATTTCCCTATCCATTATCAAATCCTTGCTTGTTTGTTTACTGTATTGCCCAGATCCTTGCCAGGTACCTATCATTACCTCTTCTCCTAGGAGTAGATAGAATGTTAGATTTTCCATGAAAGAACTCCAGTAATGAAAAACGGAAGGTTAGGAGGTTTATTAAAAATTGAAAGTTTTTGTATAACAAACGACGCGGATAAAAAGGCATCCAAAGTGAAATGCAGTATGAACAGTGCCATATTAAAAAATGTTTGGTGAAGCAATAAATATAGCTCCGAATAGAGAATACAGTTGTATGTAAGTTGGTAACACGATATCTTCCTCATTTCACTTGAGATTGGTTTCTGTTGCTCTATGCCCATAATGTCTTTTAATTAGTTCTTGTTTGCATCTATCTTTGGTGGAATCAGATCCAGGATCTGGGGAGCATCAGTTTGGTAGTACTCAATATGCGGGTGAAGATAAACTTGTGTATGGAAGAGGAAGCCATTCTGCTTCATCTGCAGATGAAAACCCCTCAGAGGGGATCCTTGATGCTGAAGAGTTGATCAGTGTATCGTTTGAACAAACCGATGACACCCCCAGTGAACAAACCGATGACACCCCCAGTGAATCAGAGAACACAAAGTCAGACAAGGGGAAATCAGAAGCAATAACTAATCTAGAAAAGGAATTCAAGTCTGATAGGTTTTCTCAGTCAATCACTCTAAGTCTTGATGAGTTCCGAAACAAAGCAGTCAATACAAAAATACGAGATCTAAATGATCAGACCGGAAGTGTCGCACATAGAGTGGAACCGGGAGGAGCAGAGTACAACTATGCTTCTGCTTCCAAAGGGGCTAAGGTCTTAGCTCACAACAAGGAAGTCAAAGGTGCTTCCAATATCTTGAGCAGAGATAAGGACAAGTACCTTAGAAACCCTTGTTCTGTTGAGGACAAGTATGTTGTGATAGAACTATCAGAAGAAACTTTAGTAGATATGATTGAGATCGGCAATTTCGAACACTACTCTTCCAATCCAAAGGATTTTGAACTTCTTGGTAGTCCTATTTATCCAACTGATGCATGGGTCAGTCTCGGCAATTTTACTGCTGGAAATGTCAAACATGCTCAAAGGTTTGTACTTGCAGAACCAAAATGGGTGAGATATGTGAGACTGAATCTTCTTAGTCATTATGGATCAGAGTTCTACTGTACGTTAAGTGTCCTGGAAGTGTATGGAGTTGATGCTGTGGAGAAGATGCTGGATGATCTTATCTCTGTTCCAGAGAAGAAGTTTGTTTCTGATCAAACAAACAATGAGCAGAAACCTATGCTTGAAGACAGTCATTTAGAAATTGACACTGAACTTGAAAACAACTCTGATACCATCAAGCCTATGGCAATTATGGCGGTAAATGTGCCTGATCCTGTAGAGGAGATTCGCCATCCACAACTAAACAGGATGCCTGGCGATAGTGTTCTGAAAATCCTAATGAAGAAAATTCAATCTCTTGATATAAACTTATCTGTCCTTGAGCGGTATCTAGAAGAACTGAATTCTAGATATGGAAAGACTGTTGCCATATTTGACAAAGATATATTAGAGAAAGAAGCCCTCCTCGAAAAGATCATATCAAACATAAAGAGTTTTTCCAAGAGCCAGGATGCTGTGGTATGTATGAAATTTGTTATTTGATGATAAGCTCTCTAGTCTCTTCTCGTAATTCTTTTATTGTAAAACTGTAAAACGGTTTGCACTTGGTGGTTTAGTCAGAAATCTCATATTAAAGGCCTCAAGGGGGCGAGAGCTTAAAAATCTATGGGGGGGGGGGGGGGCAAAGCTTCACATTCGTACATACTATTTTCTATAGTTAATAAATATTGTGCACACACAATGAAATTATTTGGAGGGGCTGCAACCCCCTAGAGACCCTCGTCTCCACCGCTGTTTCTCCTAACACAAGGGCCGTTCCCTTGCACATAGAATACTGGTGGATGAGTTAAACTGCGAGGGACATAATTTGATATGTGTCTCTTTGTCCTTGCTCGTGTACCCCTGCCTACAATGGATTCAAATAAATTGGAGTTTGCACGCTGCATGCTACTCTAGTAGGTCTTGAACTTGGGTTGCTTAGGGAACAGGGGAAGGGGGGATCCGCCAAGCAAAACTTGCTAGTGCTCTAAGCATTTTCCTATTGTTAGTGCCTTAATGGAGACGTTGTCATGTAGAGTGTGTGATTCAGTTAAAGCCTTTCCTTTTTGTTGTTGTTGTTGCAGAGTAAGGAGGTGAATGAGCTGTTGTCATGGAAGTCCATTGTTTCCATTCAGCTGGAAAAGATAATGATGGACAATACTAATCTCAGGTTTGGGGTTTCCTTCTTTTATTATTTTATTGCTTATAGTCTGAATGCATTGGCTACTGGCTAGTCTGAGTAACCCACCCTTACTTGGTGTGCGTGTTAAAAATGCCAGGTTGAAGGTGGAAGAGGTTCACCAGAGACAAGTGTATATGGAAAGCAAAGGCATTTTTATTTTTCTACTTTGTTTAATGTTTGGATCCATAGCAGTTTTGAGGATCATAATAGATTTTATTTTGAGCATTTATAGACCTGAGAGCTCCAGGAATTTTTTTGATAAAGACCATTCCTGGATTTTTTTGTTATTCAGCTGTACCATCACTATTATCATCCTATCCTTATAGATTATATTTTATTAATTATTTCTTTCAGCGTTCTTGTTATGAAGATTTTCATTAAAAGAACTCTAACTCATCTCAAATTAATAATAGGGTAATTTAATTTTTAGCGTGATATTTTATTGAGGGTTTTTATTTAAAATAATATAAAAATATGATTACTTTTTAAATTATCCCAAAAAAAACTACTCCGTAATAAGCTATATTATTTTTGTACAATCTCTAGAAATGAGATTAGCAGTGTTCAAATTTCAAATTTTCTAATATTTGTGGTTGGAAAATAGTGAAAATAATATTTGATTTTTAAAAATAGAATCACAACGTCTGGTTAATATTATTTTAGCTTCTCACGTATAAATATCTAATTTAATATGCCATGTTTTATTATTATTCCACAAAACAATGTTATAATTAGTGGTGGACTCGGGCCGGGCCGCCGGTTAGGAAATGTTGGGCCCGGGACCGGCCCGGGTAGCCACCGGGTCCGGGCTGGGCCTCGGGCCTCTTACATTTTTTTCCTTTTTCTAATCCCCCAAACCCTCCAAACCACCCCAAATGGCCCAAAATACCTAGCCCAACTCGGGGAATTTAAAAATAGTTGAAAAAAAAAACCGGGCCCGGACCGGCCGGGCCGGTTCATGTTTTGGGTTACTCGATCCCGGACCGGAAACCCCTCGGGTCGGGCCTACCCGGACCGGTCACTGGCCGGGCCGGAACGGTGTCGGTCCCGGGCCGGTTCCAAGTCGGGCCACCCGGCGCGAGTCCATCACTAGTTATGATGCAAACGCTTAAATGGAATATGACAAATTGACAATTGGTTAATAGGAGAATAAGAAAGTAAAAACAAATGAGGTTGACTAAATAAAAATAATCACTCTGTACTAAATTTAAGAGAAAACCTCAAAACAGTCATGTAGTTAAAGTTTATTGAGTATAAGTATATTTATTACTTTGTCAATATTTCATATTAGTGATGTTCAATCATTCAGTTGTGACGGTTGTATATATAATCAGTTGTGACGGTTGTGTATATAAGAAGATATTCCAAAATTGCAGATATCAATCACATACAAAGTATTTTTTTGAAACCAAAAAAAATCCATCCATAATTTATATGACAAATGTATATAATAATAAACTTCTCCTTTTGCAAATTTTAGTAACAAACTGCTTCTGCACATATACGCCCAATTTATTTGTGTCACAAACATATACTCTATTTGTTACGAGTATCATTCTTAAGACGAATTGTGTATGCTACTGACAAAAAAAATTCAATGATTTCTTTTGCCGTATTTTGGTGAGTTGGTTATATTTGTGGGTTGATTAACAACTCAAAAGGCCCAATACTTAGCAAGAAGGAAAAAGGACAGTAAGTGGATCGAGTTCTATTAAGTATTGAGAACGATTACAGCACACCCTACTAAGTCGATCACTGAGCCTCTAATCTAAGCCGTGATTACAGATGAATGAAAAAGGCTAGAGCTAGTGAGTACATGTTGTCAATCCCTAACAATGAAATAAAAGATACCGCCTCTGTTGTACTAACAATGGTACAAGAGGGAGTGACACACATACCAATAAAAGTGAGTTTATGTTGTTGGTATTGAATTGATAAAGTAAGAATGATTTAGATTCGCACAAATTTTACTAAATTTGACACTGGACAATATTAGTGGAACGGAGGGAGTAGTATTTATACTACCATGGGATAGGTGGTAGTGATGATGTGGCGAACCTTGAATGACTAATCATCCAACCACCAAATATTGTATATCAGGTGCATTTAATACCGTTTCCGCCAAAATCCTCACTTTCCCATCAACAAATCTGAGTCTGCTAGGTGAGGTCTCTATGCTTGCCGGTGTAACAGCCCAAGGATGTGGTGTCAAGCGACGCGTGCCGCCCATGCTGGGCCGAGCGACCCCAGGGCCTTAGAGGGTTTCTGATTCTCTCTCTCCACAGGGTATTGGGCCGAGCGTCGCGTGCGCGCACTCTTGTTTCTTCAATTTTGTTCGTTGTCTCTTTTCCCTGTCTAGATCTTTTAGCTTCTTTAGCTTCTTCGGTTTCTCCTTCTTCGCGTTCGAACGTCGACCTCCATCGTCGGAAGACACCATTTTATGTTTTTAGTTCCGGGCTCATAAAAACGAAATAAAATCGATGCAGCGAAAGAAAGTGGGCAAGAGGCGTTGGAATGAACGCAACAGGCACATGTGTGGCATCTTATTATTTAGGGAAAAAATAATAAAAATTATCCCAAACTTTGAGGCAGTGTGAAACAAACACCCCAAACTTGCATTTGTAATTTAAATACCCTAGATTTTATATAAAAAATGGTTTTCGCACCATTTTAATGTATTATTTTTTTCAAAAAAGTAAATTTATGAGGTTAATTACATAATTTAAGATAGAAAAGTAAAAGTGTTGCAATTATATAGATTGGGGGTAATGTTATTTATTTCGCTATGGAAGTTTAGAATGTTAATTGTGCATTCATGAATTCAAAAAACAAATTATGCAATTAACACCATAAGTTTACATTTTTGAAAGAAATAATACGTAACTATGGTGCTAAAATAACTTTTTATTTAAAGTTTGGGATATTTAAATTACATATTCAAGTTTAGGGTGCTCATCTCACACCTCTTCAAAGTTTGGGGTATTTTAATTATTTTTACCTATTATTTATATTAATTACGCCAAATAACACTAAACATTAACATACAAATAAGACTAAAATCTAAATCTATTATTTATAAATACGTCAACACATTAATTACTACTCCTAATCTAATCATTTGCCATTTTGTCCCCCCCCCCCAGTTCCCATGTGCAACTGGGTCAGTCCATTGCTTGGTGTTGGGTCAGTTCGGTGATTGTGGCGGTGTTCGGGGGACTTCTAGCGACTAGCAACGGTGGCAGGCGGACTGAGGAAAAAATATCTTGAGTTTTTTGCCCAACCAATGCTGTGGAGGTGGCGGCGATTGGAGAACAACAATTGGAATTGAGGCGGCGGCAGATGGAGCTCCGGAGTCAGGCGGTGGAGGGTGGCAGGTGGTGACAGTAGAGGGATTAATATATGCAGGCCATTTTCATCCAATCACAAAAAAAACTCATGTTTTGGATATTTTCAAACTTCTACTGCTATTTATGATTTTGTCCATGTTTTGCTCTTATTTTGATAATTCATTCCATTATTTACATCGCAAAAAAACGATGATTTTCGCAATCTGGTTTTTATTTTAGAAATGGCTCAATATGAAAATCGTAAACTCAGCTAGTAGAGTATCAAGATATTTTCATTCAACATCAAGCTCCCTCTATTGAACATACGAACTCTGGAATTGAGTATACAAAATTGCAAAATCTTATTTGAGCATCAAAATATTTTTATTATCTTGTTCTCTTCTATTGAGCATCAAGATGATATGTATTGAGCATTATAAGAACATTTTGTAAATCCAATTTAATGAAAAGGTGAGACGAGACGATTGGCGAGGTCTGTTCTTTCGCTGCAGGGGTGTGGCTTCATATTTTGAAACAAAAGAACAGAGCATTTGGGACAGATGAGCGTCCTCAGTTGGAATTGCAGGGGACTTGATAACCCGGCAACTATTCAATGTCTGACTGATCTGGTGTCTTTATACCGACCGACGATGGTTTTCCTTATGGAAACAAAGGTTCGATGCCAGCGTGCAAAGGAGATCCTGCGGACGAAGGGTTTTACTAATTCAGAGAGGACGGACAGTGCAGGATGGAGTGGGGGGGTTGGTCTTGGGGTGGAGAGAAGATGCCGAAGTGGAAGTGACAGAGAATGATCAAAACTTTGTGGACAGCCGGGTTGTACTGAGAACTAACGAAGTGCCATGGAGGTTAATGGGCTATTACGGCTTCCCTGACACATTCCGACGACGAGCAGCGTGGAACATGATGGAGGAGAGTTGGCTGCCGGAAACAATAGCCCATGGATGATGATTGGCGATTTTAACGATATCCTGTTTGATTCGGAGAAAAAAGAGAATATCCCACACCCTCCATGGAGAATCCGGGGTTTTTGAGAGACAGTGGATAGTTGTGGGCTAAGAGATTTTCCTTTCTCAGGTTACCAATGGACATGGGATCGGGGTAAGGGCACGACTCATTGGATGGAGGAGAAACTTGACCGCATCCTTGTTAACGATGCATGGTGGGATATGTTCCTGGGGGCTCAAGCTGCTTCGGTGGAGGCTCCGGTGAGTGATCATATGACGCTTCATGTGCGGGTAAAATGGCATCTCTCTGAATGGTAGGAAAAAGTTTTTTAAATTTGAGAACAATTGGATCAATGAGGAGGAATGTAGGGTGGTTGTAACTAATAGTCGGGGGGACCAGCCAAATGCCTATAAATCAAAGAATTGGTTTTTGTGGTAATGAATTGCTCAGATGGGATAGGGGAAGAAGGAGGGGATTCCGTCACCAAATTATGGCGTGCAAATCAAGACTGGCCTGGTTAAGGGGCAAGGATGATCGGGCAAGTGTATTTGAATTTTTACATGTTCGCTCAGTTTTGCAGATTATCTGTGATCGAGCATTTTCGTGTTCATTGTTGCACTTTTTTTGGGGGTACCGCAGGAGGGAGGCCAGCAAATATATTTGGGTTTGCCAAGTCTGGTGGGATGCAGCAAAACAGCTATCATGGGGTTTATCAGGGACAAAATTTTAAATAGGATAACAAGCTGTAATAATCATTTTTTATCCAGAACAGGTAGAGTTGTCCTTTTGCGTAATGTGGTGCAAGCTATGCACATGTATGCTATGAATGTGTCCTTGTTACCACGGGACCTTTGCGACGAGGTGGAAAAACTTTTGAACGGGTTCTGGTGGAAGGGAACAAAGTTTGAACATAGAGAAATATGGTGGCGGGGAATTGCTTTGCAAACCGAAAGGTATGGGGGGCCTAGGGTTCAAGAAAATGAGGGAATTTAATCTAGCGATGTTAGCTAAGCAGGGTTGGAGGATTATTACAAATCCGGACAACCTGATGAGTCGTGTCCTAAAAGCTAGATATTTTCCATATATCAATTTTTTGAAGGCATCTCTTGGGAATAACCTGTCATATATTTGGAGGAGTATTTTTTAAACCCAATGTGTTTTAAAAGCAAATACTAGACGACGAGCAGACAATGGGAGGGAGATACAAGTATGGGCAGATGCATGGTTCCCGGTCCAGGGGGATGGGAAAGTAAAGTCTCCCAGACCCGTTGGGATTGCCGATATGAATGTGGCGGCATAGAGAGATTGTACGGGGGGAAATGGAAACACGGAGAGAATTGCGAACATTTTTAAGAAAGAAGATCTATATGCAGTATCCCTATCAGTCTAAATGACACGAAGGACAGAAAACTGATGGAGCAAAGAAAATAATGGCATCATCTAAGTTAAGAGTTTCTATAAAACGCTTAAGCAAGGCACGGAAGTAGGGTGTTGGGGTGGATGGAAAATTTTGTGGGACCTAAAAATCCCATCGTAGGTAAAATATTTTATTTGGCAGGTACTGGATGGATCTCTCCCTTCAGCTATTAACCTCGAGCGGAAGGGGGGTACCTATTCCGAATGTGTGCAACGTTTGTTCCCACGGGGAGGAGACAACGGAGCATGCTCTAAAATCCTGTCTGAAGGCGGCCGAGGCTTGGAGGGCGGCGGGAGTGGCTCTCAGCAATGGGGATGAGTCTTTCGAGGTATGGCTTCAAAAACTTCTTTCGGGTCCGAATAAAGAATTGAGTTGTAAAGTGGCTATGCTAGCATGGGGATTATGGAAGAGAAGAAACTCCCTAGTTTGGGAAGATGAAATGCAGGAGACGGCCAACTTGCTAAATAGTTGTGCATGCATCTTCTTGCGTGGAGGGAGGCCCGGTGGGTATGAAAACGGTGGGCAGCAGTCCTGGCAAAGGAAATCCTGGGTGGAGCAAGCCGAGAGTAGGTTACTTGAAGGTAAATGTGGATGCAACATTGGATATTCAGGGGGAGAAGAGCTTGGGGATGGGTTGAAAGGAATGGGCAAGGGGCTTTTGTCAAAGCTAGAGGCGGGTTAGTGAGAGCCGATTGAAGTCCAGCAGAAGCGGGAGCAATGGGGATAAGAGAGATGCTTTTGGTGGCTATGGCAGAGGGATGGGAGAAGGTTGAGCTGGAATCCGATGCACAGGTGATTATTCGAGGTATTCATCGCAGCGATAGTATTGCTTATTTGGACCTGATTCTTGATGACATTCGAAAATTAATTCATACAAAGAGTAATTTTTCTATCTCTTTTTGTCCACGATCTGCAAATCGTGTAGGTCATAATCTTGCTAGAGTGCACGTTTCTCTCTCAGATCATAGAAGTAGTTAGTTATGATGTTATTCCGGATTGTATTGTAAGCCAGCTGGCTAAGGATCTTTTGAATTAATAATATTGCTAGTCCCGGTTTCAAATAATAATAATATTATTACATAAAAAAGTTAAGTGAGTAGCTTTAATATAATATTAAATGTGATAACTCTATCATTCATGCATGTTATTGATTATGTGTGTGTTTATATTTCTTATACACAAACAAAAAATTACTAAATATATTTATGCAAAAATATTGACAAACTATAATTCATGTCTCCGACTAGTTCCCACTTCCCGCCTAGGCTCCCGTCTAGCCGCCTAAGCACTAGGCGCCCAACTAGCGCCTAAAGCCTTTTAAAACATTGCATTTACCAAGACCAAACAATGAAATTTAACCCAAAAGAATATTGGAATCCGGGAAAATGTTTACCCGGACGCTGCTATAATCTAGAGAACTTTCCCAAGGAAAACATACTTCTGGGAGACAAAGGGGGGCAAAGTAAATATTGTACTTCAATAAAGAGTGAAATGTTACCTATATAGTCACAGAGGAGAGAATGTAGAAGAGCAACAGAATTTGGAATATTAACTTCACACTCACACTCATAATAACAATTGGTGGGGGAGGGGAGTAAGGACCTCATAGATGAGATAACAAAATACTCAGAAAAACTATGCCAAGACTATTATATGGCTCCTCCTTATGCACCAGACTCCTCATTTACACGCCCCTCGTCAACTGCATCACCAAACGAGGCAGCAAGGTACTCAGCAAGGCTTTGCTCAGGCTTTAACATAACCACTGGGCCTTCTGAAACCCTAGCCTTTTTCGTACTGCTGATGGAATTCGGAAGCCATGATAAACCCTGGCTTGAATTTACTGCCATCTTCTTCCAAATGGTGGGCTGCAATTCCTTCCAAGGGTCTTCTATCATTGACTTGTTATAATATCGACATTCTCTACCACGTGCAGCAGCATTACTCCCTTGCCATCTACCACCCTTGCATCCTCTTCCAGAATCTTGGTTTTGATATGGAACCCGAGCTGAATCAGGCAGGAGACTACTCACTTTTCCTCGTCCATAACCATAACCAGGCCCACCTGAACCATGGTTTGGAACGTTATTGAATCTAACAGGATTAGGTGGGAAGTTGCTACTAGGTATGCCACCAGTGCTGCTAGACCAAACATTTGGATTATTTTCTGGTGGTGGTGGGCCCCTATAGTGCATAGGGCTGCCCCCTGGAGGAGGACTGAAGGCGTGGTGGTGGTATGCTGGAACATATGGCCGTGATGGCCTTTGGTTTGGAACGTAGCTTCCTTGGGAACGATAACCAGAAACATTTGAAAACGCCAATCCTGCAAAACCAGCCAACTTATAAGCAACAGTTATCATGGCCCGAACATAAATTTATTTATTGCGAGATCTGGGATAAATTTCATCAGAACCCGTCCTATAAGCACATAAACACGGTAGTGCTCGCGTTTTACGTCGCAAAAAACTCAGATACTTCAAATTCCCGTATCTGTGTCGTTTCCGTTTAAAAAAAATAAAAACCCCGTTTCTCTAGTTAATTCAGGTCCATTGGGAATGCAGAAAATGCTAAGAAAGTACACGAGAAATTTGGAAGGAAAGAAAACGGTGTGGAAAATAAAACATTCTTTAGAAGTTTCAAACTCAATTAATTTACTTAACTATTTGTTCAAACACATTTTTTTTGCTATGATACGAGTTAATAAATGTTCCATCATTTTCAATGGAGCCAAAATCTCGCTTTTTTGTTTGAGAATATGATGGAATAAAGCAAAATGGCTCACTAAACTGTCCGCGCTTCTTTGTTATGAAGCAGCGGTCAGTCCATGCAATTTATCGACGCGATTTTCACTATGGGTCATCCGGAAACCGTCTCTCTATGCTTTAGTACAAGGGTAAGACTGCGTACATCCGACCCCCCCCCCTACCCCACCGTAGGTGGGAGCCTTTGCGGCACTGGGGTAATGATGACGATGATGAATGATGATGACGAGTTAATAAATACTAAACAGTATCAACTAATCTAAAAAAAATTAACAAGGTTGGTCGTTTTTCATTTTTTCTTTGCATTGTTCATGATAAATCCAAACCAAGAAAGTAAGGAACTCATATTTGCTAGCAGTTTCCTTCCTTTCTCTAGTATTCTCTGGGACCCAAACACAAGAAAGTAAGGAACTCATATTTTTTAATAAGTGTTCAATAGCTGGGATTTCTTGATGAATTTTTTATGAGATTTCATCTTGTATCATTTCATAATGCAATCCTTTGCTGGCTTGGTTTAAAAAAGCGTGGCTGAGGCGCGCAAAGGCACGAGGCGCCGCTAGGAAATGGGCATATCCCATCCTAAAGACCCAGGCGGCCAGGTGTACCTCATACCTCACCTTTTGCTTCTTTTGCGCGTCTGAGAGGCGTCCGCCTCTGGCGCCTCTGAGAAGGTGTCCACTCATCTTTCTTGAAAGGCTTTTGGCGATTCACGTATCTAGTTTCACAAGTGTGTATGATTATATATTGATAGGGTGAGGTTCCCTGACTCTCAGAATTTCCGCCTATTGCCTCTCCTATGCTTCTGCTATCCTCCTCTCTTTCTTCCGCTCTTGTCTCGCGTTGCAGGTGACTTTTAATTTTTTTGTTTCCTATTACTCTTTCTTCTCTTTTTATCTTAATTTTTTAAATTAATAAATAGTTTAAATTATTTATATATAAATATATGACCATATAACAATCTGCCCTAAACCCTTCTCTCAATCACATAGTTTATCAATTTCAAATAATAATAATAACAATAATAATAATAATAATAATAAAGATGATTTGTATTAAATATATGACCATATAACAATCTGCCCTTCTCTTTTTAGTGTAAATGTTTACTTTAGCAGTTTAAAATTAAGCTTTGGAGTTTTAGGATTCAGTTTTATGATTGACTTTTGGCGTTTATTGTGTTTGTTGCTACTGTCTGAATCAATATTTTGTTCCTCTTAAGTTATTTATTAAGACTGTTTAATGGTTTAAGGTATTTTGGTGATATTGTCATTTTTTGAGAAGAGGGCTTCATTTAGAAGTTAGAACTCTAGAAGTACTTAAGAAGTAGTTTAAATATATTTTACAAAAGTTATAGCTTAAGTTGCGTGAGGCGTGCTCCTTCGCCTCAGGTAAATTGTCCCAAAACGCCTCATGCCGCCTCATGTCCCAAAATTGTGAATAATTTTGACATAGAACACATAGACTGTTTTAGTATTGGTTTGTGGCCATGTTTATATGTAAATAAATTGTGTGTGTGTGTGTGTGTGTGTGTGTGGAAATGATATGAACAGACACACACATATGACATATCTGAAAAAGAATTTTTAGATAAATCCAGATATTATTCATATTTACGCACTCCCCCATGTTTCGCGTCCTGTATTTTTTTAAACGTCATTTCCTGCACTTCACTTTTCTGTGCTACTTAGGAACCTAAGAATGGAAGAAGAAGATAAACACATATAGCAGCATCTAGAAAGCCTGAATGCGGTGAAAAGTTGAAACTCAAAACATGGAGAGTACATAAAGGAGAACTAAAGAAAACACAAATTTACTTGGTGGTCTGAAGTCAGGCTGTGAGACAGCTTGAGGGATATGGTTGTTCATCCTCTTGTCTGAAGAGTAGGCCGCCATGGGATCAGTATAGTAGTCAAATCTTGGTCTCAAATTAGAGATCTCAGGTTGAGCAGTCTGATCTTCAACCAGTAGTGGGTTGGCTAAGCCATGGACAGAGCTCACACCCGTAGTGTTCTCAGCTTCACC
Organism: Cuscuta epithymum; assembly: GCA_945859915.1. Classification (NCBI taxonomy): domain Eukaryota; kingdom Viridiplantae; phylum Streptophyta; class Magnoliopsida; order Solanales; family Convolvulaceae; genus Cuscuta; species Cuscuta epithymum. The sequence continues at coordinate 1,630,583 of CAMAPF010000012.1, read as the reverse complement.
CTCGGTACATGCAGCTTCCATTCGCATTGCCTTTAGCCTTTCCCTCCTCTTTTCTGATTCCTCCATTATCTATTTATGCAGATAATAACAACAAAATCTCTCACTAATATGTTGCACAGATACAGGGTGTGGCACCTGTACAAAAGAAAGCAATAATGTCAAATTGTAAGTTATAGAACACATAATCAATTTCATTGCAGAACAAAGGTAAAAAGTAAAAACATTACCAGGCAATAAATACTGAGCAAAAATCGCCGACAAAAAGAGTGAAAGTTTAGAAGATGATACATAATAACATAATAAATGACGGGTAAGTACATACGACACAAAATGACAAATACAGTTCGTTTCAGAACTCAGAAATGGAATCTTAACCACAGATTAAATGTTCATTAACCTTAAACTCTTAAAGACATCTAATATGTGTGTTCCGTATTTGCATGACAGAAACAAGACATAGATTTTCTCTTAGACTATTCCATAAGGCCGGAAGTTGAAACAGCCAAGTATGAAGACGAAGAGGGTAAGCGATGAAATACCTGGATGTAGGGGCGGATCTAGCATTTCAAATTGAGGGAGGGACAAAAAACAATTATAGTATTCGAATTCAGTGTGTGCATTGTAGTAGAGGTTCTAGTAGAGTTTATAAATATGTAAGTTTTAGTTAAAAATGTTAACTTTAATATTAGCAGAACAGAGTCAGCTTTTCAAACACTAGAACCCATTAAACTGGAAGAATTTTTTTAGGTAGCATTTTAGGAAAATATCAAGTTGTTCTAGGCATAAATAATTAATTCATAACTGGATGTGGCGTCGTCAAATACAAATTCCAAGTGTACTGTAACGCAAGCAATTACAGAATTATCAAGGATAAAATAGAGTTCTGCATTAGCTGCACCTGAGAAAGTTTGCTTTAGAAGAAACCCTCAAATTAGTACTATCTTACTACCTCAAGAGAATAGAGAAGCTTAGAAAGTCATTACAAATCTCGAAAGCTATACTCCAGAAAGCAGAAAACAAAGCTATACATAGTCAGGCGCAGTTCCTACTGTCAATTGCGATTAAGTTGGGACTTGTGATTTGTGAAGTTCTTTTTATACTCCAAACAGAAATCATTTATTTCATTATAATATATATGAGGATGCAGTGCTCAAGGACCAATGACGCAATATTGTCATTTATTCAGTATAATCTACGGAGTATATTAGAGAAGTAGAGATCAACTACTACTTGTCTACTTCAATTTCAATTGTTTTCAGTATATATAAAAAACAGTCCACCCTTTCGCCTTAGATTTTTCAAAATTTCATTTTTTATTTTCTTTAATTTCAAAGAAAGGATTTTGGATAAAGAAAGGATCAGAACTTCAGCCAAAACGGCATAATTCTGCAAAAAGATAAATCAGAAAACTAGCACTTAAGATGAATGAGCACTTTAGCCATTCAGCAAACAGTTCTGAGCATAATTACAAAAAGACGGGCAATCTACAACTCCGGCAAGTCGACGAGTTCAGAAGTCTACGAGAAGAAGGAGAGAACAGTTTCAAAAAAGCCCGTGGCGTCTGCAGCGGCGGCCCGTGGCTTTTTTGAGTAGTGCGGCAGCGGCGGACGGACTCAGAGGAAGCCGGACAGGGCGCGGTCGGCGGAAGCAGCGGTCGCCGGGTCGCAAATATGTTGGAAGATGCGGAAGATCCGAGGCAGCTTGCGTTGGTAAGGGGCCGAAACATCTATATTATATAGTAAAACAGAAAAGTGTGGGGGAGTTTTGGCGGGATTTTGGGCGGGATAGTGCACCGTCTTTAAAGCAATTCTACGTTAGCACTCCTAATAGGTATTAGAAGACAACCGCACAGAATACTAAAAAAGCTTTATTGAGTAGAGCAATAATAAATGCTAGAGCAATAATTGAAGTAACTTTTTAAATTCCCAACTATATAGTATATACGGAGTACAATTTGTAGAATAATAATTGAAGTGACTTATAGAATCCCACTAAAACACAATTTTTACAAAACAGAATAATTCTCCGTAATAAATTGGAGTGATCTTCAAAATGACTATTGAAATTACCAATACCACATACTAGGTATTTATTGTCTTGGTGCAGGATAAGAGTATAAGACCATATATATGTATATACGGAGTAGTATATATAACGAGCAAAGAGCACACGGAACCATCATCAAGCTACTTTAAGCTACTTCAAGATGGAGAACTGTCAATGTGTCATTATCAAGTAAGTGGTATGAGAAGGCATGATTGTATCCAAGATTTGTATGCTTAAAAATAGGTATGTATTTGTAATATCAGAATTAGTTCTGTAAGAAGCGGGTAAGCAACTTGAAATAATATTGTTTGCAAGTATAAGAAACACAGATTGGATTTAAAATGTTTAAGAAAAAGTGGCAAGTCGCTATGCTCAAGTGAATGATAATGAGTCTTTTTCGAAAGGATAAAAAGACATTTATTACAACTATTACCTATGAAAAGTAAAATTTAGTTTTATTAAAATGAAAAGGATGCATGTTTAAATCTATAGTTTTTGTTTGATGTATGTAGGTATATAGGTTTCTATTAGCTTTAAATTAAAAAATACAGATTCACTTTCAGGCATCTTTTGAGAGAAGAAATATAGATTCACTTTTTGAGTATATAATATAAGTATAGGTCTGTAAGAAGCGAGTAACCAAGGGTAAAAAGGAAACTTTTTATGTAATTGTAATTGCATAAAAAGTAAAAATAATAATTCATGTGTAAGAATATAAAACACAAATTGCACGCTAGATATATTTAAGAAATAATGGCAAGTCACTTTCGCTAATAAATGTTAATTAGACATTTTTTGGAAAATAACTATGAAAAGTAGAATTTAGGTTATTAAAATGAAGTGGATGCATGTTTCAAACCGTAGATATGTTTTCTTAAATATAATAGTATAGGTTCAATTCTTAAAAACATAAATATTTCAAATAGTTTAATTTGGAGCTTTGTGTAAATTATTGTTTAAGCTTTAGGTGGTCGAGGGATTTATACCTTCTACTCATTGAAAGTAGCTTATTTTGCATATCTTAAGCAGCTCCATCGTTTGGCAGATCTGCTGGGGGGGGGGGGGATCAAATGGTGACACTTACAGAGAGTGAACAATACATGAGAAAAAGAGTTGTGCATATCATCAGTGATAAAGGTAAAACACTAAATTGATTTATGCAGAATCACAAATTGTTGACAGCTTACTTTTTGTGGAATTTATGTTTTAAGCTGATACAATGCAGCTTAAACTGGACATGTTATTGCCGATTATAAACTTTACCAACATTTGAAGTTACAAGCTCAAACCGTGAAGATTGAATTCTATTATTTCAAGAGACATATAGTTCAATTTAGTGTTATATAGATATATGGGTACTGTGCTGTGTAAAAATGTATATATGGGTGATTATAAATTGTAACAAAATGGGATGTTTACAAGTTCAAACAGTAAAGATTGAACTCTGTGAATACACTTCAATTTAGAACTATAACAACTCACTTTTAATCTCAGCTCCATAAAACATGTATAATTATAAAATAATGTCTTAGAATAGATATATCTATGATTTACAAAAAATCTACGGAGTATCAAGCATTATAACACTTTTACATGATTTCATATTACATATATATTACATACAACGTATATTACATATGAACTAGATTAATATTGTTATAGATACTATAGTAGTTAATTAATTACTATAGTTAGTACCTTTCATTATATGTAAGCAGAGTAATAGACGTGTGTCAGTGTAAACCCTCCATTTAGAACCTTTGATTGAAAAGAGATTGTCCATGCATGAATACTAATTAAATTTTAAATAATGATATCTTCTAGAGATTACCCATGTAGATTATTTTGAATTCAAGACTCAAGCTTTAACTGTGCTCAAGCCGCCGTATAGAGAAACCGAAATAGACATGCACCACCTAGGTCTAAATATGAAAGGGATAGAAGTTTGGCATAAATTAGGGGATCAATTGGGAAAATACCGGAACTAATCAATATAGATAACGAGAATGATGGAGGAATACCGGGACTACGGAAGGTCGGAAGGTGACTATTGAGAAGGGCGGATTGGCCGAACCGCCGAAGGGCCGGTAAATGGCGGAGTGCAGGCGACCGGGTGACGGGCGTGAGGCGAGAAGGAGACAACTGATGAGACGTGCTGCCGTGCTGCGTCCTGGAGCTGGCCGGCGGGAGACGCCGTGAAGTGAGTCGGCAACTTAGCCGGGCGTTGGACACTTCGGCCGTTCAAGGAGACAGATACTACCTCCTTGACATAAATATTCTCACTTTCCTTTTTTGGACGTAACACTAATATCTTCTCATTTCTAAATCTTCCCATCATACCCTCAATAATTTTAAAAATAATACACTATTACACCTACTTTTTTTGGATTTATCCTTCATTCCATCACATTATTTCACCATCTTCCCATCATACCCCTAATAATACATATCTCCTTTCATTATTCTTAATCTACTTACTTTTCAAATGGGAACATCCCAATGTTAGGGAGGGAGGTAGTACTAGATGTCGATGAGTTAGATCCAATTTTGTCTACTTGGCTTCCTGAAGTCGAAGTACTACACTTTTGTTAATTTTGGGCTTTTGTTCAATTGGACCTAATAAACTTTAAATTAGGCTGATTTAGGGGCCCAAAAGGTTTTATTTTTTGTACCATTCTTGGTGTACACGTTTTTGTACCCATCAGTACACGCATGTGTCTGTGAGAGTTTTTTTTGTCTGTGAAGCGCGGTCCACAGACATAAGTTCGCTTGTTTTGTCTGTGGAAAATTTCACAGACAAAACAAACCAGCTTTTGTCTGTGGACCGCACTTCACAGACAAAAAAAAACTCTCACAGACACATGCGTGTACTGATGGGTACAAAAACGTGTACAAAAGGAATTTTTGTTATTTTTTTGGCCAGCGGCCCCCACCCTTGCTACCACTCGGGCCGAGTTTTGTAATTCAATTTCTACTATGGGTATTGAAGAACGAATTTTTTTTACACATGTCTATTTAAGTTAAGTTTTTTTGTCTCTACGACAAAAAAATTAAGTTGTGTTTGTAAAAGATCAAGATTATTAGAAATTAGTCAGATTAAAGAAATGACAGAATAGAGATACTAATTAGAAGGGTGCAGTTGACTGGTGAAGGGTGCAGTTGACCGAAACGCGCCTCCGAGAGACAATGGTGGTTTGTCTGCTTCATGAACGTGGAAGAAGTGTGTTGGGAAAACAAGGTGTATATTGTGCACATGGAAAAAGGAGAGTAATTGGGGGTAAAAGGATGGAAGTATATGAGCGTTTCTTTTTCCTTTTTCCTTTTTACGAATGTGTAAGAGCCTATTTTAGATTTTCGCCTGAAGTTGGATAAAAATAAGGTTTGAGAATATTGATTTACTATCACAATTTAATATTGTAAAAAAATGGACCAAGAACCCTTTTTTTATAATTTAAAGCTTATATAAGATTTTATATACTTCTAGCTATATTAAAATAAAATAGTCAGTTTGAAATAATATGCATTTTAAATTAATAGTGCGGGAGCTATAATGAGGATAATTATAAATCTAGCTGAAAAGTATACTCCATATAAAAAAAGTCTCACGAGATAGCCTAATACTACGTAGTTCTTTATGGATTATAGTAGACTGATTTCAGTCTCATTCTCGAATTTGATCAAACCAGATCATAGTATATTGGACCTGATCAAACTTAGTCAATAATAAATTCACATAGAATAGATATTTACCATATCAAATGATATCATATATAAAAAATTAGTCCTATGAAAAACATCTTTAATCAAATTTTAAAGAGGTTATATTTTAATCACACATGTTATATTTTTTCCACAGTTAAACAAAACAACGGTTTTTTTAAGGTATTTTTTCTAGACCAATACTGTGAATGTAATTGTTTTAATAATCAGCATATGGTATTCTTGATTATTTTAATAAACATAACAATATTTAGTTTCTATTTTGTTTTTAAAAAGCTTCTATTTTAAAAATATCACATATATTAATCACTGTTATGATTTGTGCGAGTGTCGTAACCAATGATCAGACAGGACGAAAGTTCTTACATGTGATTTGTAAGGGCGAAAAGGCTGAGAGACAAACAATGAATGTGATGATGCTTGCCGATCATTGGGGATGAGAAGGTTGAGAAGGCTATGCCAATTCAGCATAGATGAGATTAGGGCTCGGGAAAGTATTTTATACTTGGGTTTTGGGTTGAGTTTGGGTTGTGGGATTTTGTTCTCTAGACATGTCAACTACTAAAGAGATTTTAAAAAAAATGTTTACTGCAGAGTATTTTACATGAAATAAATTTTCATGACATCGTAAATAAATATTTTTTTGTAAAATAATCGGTATGACGGTGGTTTGATGATATTTATATGTGACATATGGAAAAAATACCACCATAACGTCCAATGTTGTATTGAAGGATGTTTTTCGAAATTTGTAAAGCATTTATAACATTCATCTTTTAAAAACTTTTATTGTGAAAATATTTTATTTATTTCTTTTTTGCTAGATGTATATTTACAATTCGTATTACTATATTACGAAATTTGAGTTCTTATGTACTAAAATTAAATTACATGTATTATTCATATTATTCAGAAACTTGCTTTTGATATGAGAATTACACTTCCCGTGCATCGCACGGTATAATACTAGTTCGGCTTTCATATGGTAGGGTGGACCGATTAGTGAGTTTTGGCTTAACACCTTTTTAAGTACTTTTCAACTTTTAAATTAAAAAGGCTAAAAATGATGTTGGGTAATAACAACATCTAATTTAAAAAAAAAACTTTTGTATCCTAGAGGTTTAGATCCACAAGGCAAATCTACAATTTTAAAAACGTGATTAGACATGATGGAATCAATTTCACTCTTGATAGCCTCTAGCCATTGTGCGGCGTCTAATGAGGACATGGTTTCTTTATAAGTTTGAGTCTCGTCGTCTAGAAGGTACACATCAAAATCGGGTCCAAAATCTTTCAATTTTCTAGCCCTTTTGTTGCGTCCCACTTCACATTCTTGCGCTATTTCGTTGTTATCTTTTATAGATATCGAATCAAACAGCCGTTTATGTGAGTTTGTTTCTTCAACATGGGTTGGAATGAAACCGTCCATGTCGGAGGAGACAACTTCACAATCTCCCTTGAAAGGGAATACATTCTCAAACAATGTAGTGTCTCTAAATTCTATAAAAGTATCGGCCACTATATCCATGTTATGGGATTTGTGGACAAGGAAACAATATGCACTACTATTTTGTGCATATCCAACAAAGACACAATCAATGGTCTTAGGTCCAAGTTTTATCCTTTTAGGTTTGGGAATAACTACTTTAGCTAGACATCCTCACACCTTCAAGTAATTAAAACTTGGCTTGCGCCCTTTCCATAACTCATATGGAATTTTGAGGGTTTTCTTGTGGGGCATTCTATTTAGAATGTAATTAGCAGCTAAAATAGCACTCCCAAGAGTCGTTTGGTGCACGAGAACTTACTAACATGGCATTAACCATGTCCTTTGAAGTCATATTCTTCCTTTCGTCTACTCCATTTGATTGAGACGTATAAGGAACGGTTACTTGATGAATAATTCCACTTTTCAAACAAATTGATTCAAAGGGATATTCATACTCACCGCCTCTATCACTCCTTAGTGCCTTAATCTTCTTACCAAGTTGATTCTCAATTTCGGCTTTATAATGCTTAAAAGCATTAATCGCTTCATCTTTGCTTATTAGCAAATACAGATAGCAATATCTAGTGCTATATCATCTATGAAAGTGATGAAATACCTTTTCCCACATCTAGTTTCTTCATACTTAAGATCGCATAGATCCATATGTATGAAGTCTAGTGGTTCTGTGTCTCTTGTGATAGTTTGAAAAGGGTTTCTAATCATTTTGGCTTCCACACAAACTTCACACCCATGATTAGGATCAATATGACACTTAGGCAATAAATTTAAATGCATAAATCGTCGCAAAGTATCATTATTGACATGTCCTAACTCCTAATATAGCATGCCAAATAGAAGAAGACTCAACCAAATAAGAAAACCCCACTTTATTATTATTCACAACTTTGGGTATAACAGTAAGTACATTCATTTTGAAGAGACCATCATTGAGATAGCCCTTCCCTATAAGCATATCATTTTTAGTAAGTACAAATTTATCAGCCACTGATAAGTCCGTATTTAGACACGCATTTTAAGCGTGTTGGGATCATCTTTTGATGGTTATTCTAGCTTTAAGGTGTTGCAAGTCTCAATTTTAGCTCAAGTTATGTTTACCACACGTTGGTTCGAGTATTGTGTCATTTGGAGTCAAAATCGGGAAATTAGAGCCCGACATTGGCGCTTGAGAAGCAATCAAAGAGAGTTGGAGAGCGTTCGAGAAAGATTTGAGAGTTTTGGAGGTCACCGGAAGGTTCACGACGAAGATTTGATGAAGAAAAGGCATTTGGATTGATCAAGGAAGCATTCGGGAGCATTTGGAGCGATAAACAAAGAGAAACGTTGAAGAAAAGGCTCAGCATGGCCGTGCCCAGCCTTAGGCACAATCGTGCTTTCAGAAGAAGCTTCTACCTGTTCGCTAGAATGGCAGGCACGCCGTGCCTGGCCCTTAGGCACGGTCGTGCCTGATGAAGAATGAGGTACCAACTCGCTGAAATTGCCAGGCAAGTCGTTACCAGCCATAGGCACGGTCATGCCTGAAGAACAAACTCTTACCCGATCTCTAGAAAGCCAGGCACGGCCGTGCCCAGCAGGGAGGCACGCCGTGCCTGGACGCAAAAACACGTAAGTGCACCGCAGACACGGTCGCAGGCACGCCGTGCCTGACCCTGTTTTTGTCCTATTTCAGCCCAAACTCATCTGTTTTCTATAAATAAGGCCTCCATTCTCCTGTTTATGGGTTACTAACATTACAGAGAGGCCTATGGACGAATTTATTTGTGTTTTTCCGTTGTTTTCTTCAAGACCCTGAGATTATTTGTAAGTTCAATCTTTTTAGTTAATGACAATTAATTCTATGAGTTTTTGCCATTTTTGGTCCCTCGACTATTATGTCAACTACATTTTTGGTACTCGACTTCTAATTGTTCCATTTTTTGTCCTTGACTATTGTGCTAGAGACACTTTTAGTCCCGACTTCAAGGTTTCCCACATTTAGTCCCTGAGTATTGTCAAATTGACACTTTTAGTCCTCCCATTATGATTTTGACACAATAAGTGGAGGACTAAAAAAGTCACTATTATAATAGTTGAAGGACCAAAAATGTCACTTTTATGAAAGTTGAAGGACTGAATAAGGAAATTTTCAAAGACGGGTATCAAAAGTGTCTCTAGCATAATAGTCAAGGACTAAAAATGAAAAAAATCAAAGTCGAGTACCAAAAATGTCAATGACATAATAGTCGAAGGACTAAAAGTGGAAAAAACTCTTAATTCTATTCATCCCAATTCTGTTGATTCTTCAATTATGAGTTGTGAGTAGTTTTAATTAGGGATTTGGAATTGATATACATGTTGATCATGATGTTTGGTTAGTTTATTGATGGATTAATTGCATGAATGCCGTTTAATTTGTGTTCGAATAATTTAACTGATATCTCTTGTAACCTAGAACGCGCGCTAGAATTACAATTGCTTGTAGAATAAATTAAGAGAGATCTAGTTTATTCTAGGACACCTTCACTCACACTTAATCGTTCTCTAAGAGATTAGTAGCGATTAAGGGGCCGCAAGCTTGGTCGTCTTGGCAATAATTTAGGATTCTGTCGCATAAGAGATCAGGTTGTCCCCTAAATTATTGTACTCTACGCCGCGAGAGCGGTAAGAACTTAGTAATGATTAACAAGGCTCAATTAAATTAATTTCATGTAATAAAACCTGATCTGCCAGAAATCTGGTTACCCCGGAATCAATCCCTGTTCCCTTCGTCGTTAATTAGAGAGAAACCAATCTTTTTATTTAATCGTTCGTTCGCATTATTTAATTTTCCAAATCACCCAATCGCGCACAATCGCATTTTATTTTATTTTTAGTTTTAATCGCTAAATTTAGTTAATTCTTATTTCCCTTTTGCCCGTCCCTATGGAGACGATACTCGTACTTTCACCACTATTCTACAATTTTTTTAAGTGCGAGAAAACTCACATCAGTCACAAAGACTAGCTTAAAGCCATTCTTGCTAAGGAGGGAGCCCGAAACCAGATTCTTGTGTATGTCAGGGACATGCATGTAGCACATCGTGTTGGAAAACAATAAAAGGGGCCTAATATGTACGAGTAATTAATTAAAATGTGTTTACCATCAGATAAATAATACAATGGCTATTCATTAAATAATAAAAGTGTAGATACCAGGATAATATATTTCTTTTGGTGACGGGTCAAATTAAATATATTACACTAAAGTGATACAACGGTTATGACCCCCGGTACGTGTAAATTGAGAGATAACAGTACAGATATATGGTAACGGAAATAGCCTAATAAATTATTCAAAATAATATCATTATTGCAGCAATGATTAAGGAATTATTATCAGGAATAATAAGAGCCAACTGTTACCATATAAACCTAGTCCTATATATATCCCATCTATTATAGGATTAGAATATCTCATACGTTGCTACATAGTACTGGAAGGTTAGGCCGATTAATCGTGTTGGATTCTTGAGTCTTCCTAAAGTGTTAATGCAAATGAATTCTCAAGGTATTGTTCTAATCCTAGTTCATACGTATTTGATTTCATAGATTTATATGGATTTAGCTATTATATATTTATATATGTATATGTATTACATACGGAGTTTTGTTGATATATATATATATATGAATATCCATCAATTGGTATCAGAGCCTACCATTATAGATCCATGGAATTTATCCTTAATCGGCTATGTGTTTATCGATACATTTGAAATTTTATTTAAATGGGTGATGAAGTTTTTTTTGTATGAACCGATTCGGCCATATATGTGCCCGTAATCATTGGATAAGTGATGTTTCTGAGACTGAAACTTTTCCGCTGCATAATGAGTGCATAATGAGTGATGTTGTTTTTTGTGATCGCATGAAACTTTGAATATATACTAATATAAAAGTGTGGTGTCATATCAATAATTGAGTGTATAGGCATATATATGGTGCTATTGAATTCCATTTTTACACATAGTGGATAAATCTGTAGCTATTTGAAACGGGTTTATGCCCTTTATTTGCTAGGGTGCAATCTAATCCTATGTACATGCTTACACGTATATTAGTATATATATACTGCTATCATATGAATTCAGACATCATTTTAGAGCTTAAATGATACTCGTCTGAATTATGTGAGTGCTTTCATGAAATATCATTATGCTTTCGTGGAATTGTTTTTTTTGAATCTGCATGTGAGTTGCTCCGTATTATGTTTATTAAGAAAGAAACCGTTTCATATACGAAGTATATGTTTACGGTCTCATGCATGTCTCAATCTTTAATGCTTTATTTTGGCATGAAATTTTGGCCTCTGCATTAATTCTCAAGCTAAACTGTTACGGAGTGAAATTTCTCTAGCACTATGGCAAGAAGCAAGCGGTTTTTCTTGTCATTATTTTAATGCTCGAATGCAGCAAATATGTTTGCATTGAATTGTGTGTCTTGAAATTTTTATTTAAAAAAATCTTTCATTTTTTTTTATGTTACAAGTTGATTCAATAAAAGGTCAATTACCGTAAACTACTTTTAAGTAGAATTACGAAGGTATTGTTTGGGAATGATGAAATTGTAAAATAAAAGGAGTTTAATATTTAAATGGGTATATAGAAACAATATGACACCAAAGTGATCCTATTGTGTAAGTTGCTCATATAAAATATTAAACATAGTATATACTTTGTATATAGTTCAAGTAAATATTAATCGGCCCAAAGGAAGATTAATATTTTATCAAGTTACATATATACATTTTTGGTAATAATAAATATATAACAATTATAAGGTTGCACGTTAAAAGAAAAGGTCAACCCAAAGGTGGATTTTTCTTTTATATGTATTATTGTTATATTTTATTATTACAACAAGAGTATCACTAGCAATTAGTATTATTGTCCAAAGATGAAATACTAATGGTGCATTTGGTATCTCGTGATGGGTTAAAAATTATTTTACAATTTCACGAAAACATATGTTCATTGTCCTTGTTCTTTCTACAGTTAATATTTCGAGCATATCTGCCAATCTCAATTCCATCCATGTCCTAAATGGTACTAACTTTAAGGAATGAAAAGAAAATATTCTAATAACTTTGGGCTACATGGATCTTGACTTAGCATTAAAGATAGAGCAACCTGCTCCTCTTACGGATGGTAGTACCCAAGATGAAAAAAGGTACTATGAGCAGTGGGATCGCTCGAATCGCTTAAGTCTCATAATCATAAAGCGTGACATTCCAGAATCTTTTAGGGGTGCTGTATCCGATGAGGTTACTAATGCCAAGGATTTCCTAACTGAAATTGAGAAATGTTTTGTTAAAAGCGATAAGGCGGAAATAAGCATGTTGTTAAAAGACTTTACTTCCAAAAGGTATTCAGGAAAAGGAAATATAAGGGAGTATATTATGGAAATGTCTTATATTGTTTCTAGGCTCAAGACACTTAAGATTGAGATATCGGAAGATGTTCTCGTACACATAGTCTTGAACTCTCTTCCTATTGCATTTGATCCTTTTAAGGTTAGTTATAACTGTCAAAAGGAGAAGTGGTCTCTTAATGAGCTCATTTCATATTGCGTGCAAGAGGAAGAGAGGATGAAACAAAATAAGACAGAAAAGTGCTCACTTGGCTAGTACCTCTAAGGATAAGGGTAAAAAGAGGAAGAGAACTCCCATTAAGAATGAAGCTGTTAAAGGTCCAGTACAGAAGAAACATAAGGAAGGTGAAACAACCTGTTTCTTCTGTAAGAAGTCTGGACACATGAAGAAGGATTGTACCAAGTATCATAATTGGAAAGTGAAGAAAGGTACGGTCCTTGCCTTGGTTTGTACTGAAAACAATTTGGCTTCAGTGCCTAGAAATACTTGGTGGTTAGACTCCGGTTCAACATCTAACATCAGTATTTCTATGCAGGGTTGTCTGAGTCACCGCAAGCCAAATGATGCTGAAAGATGCGTCTATGTGGGAGATGGCAAAGCGGTGCATGTGGAGGCTATTGGGCATTTTAGATTATTATTGTCTACCGGTTTCTATTTGGATTTAAAAGACACTTTTATTGTTCCGTCATTTAGACGGAATTTGGTTTCTGTTTCTTATTTGGACAAATTAGGTTATCATTGTTCTTTTGGAAACTTCCGGTTTAATTTGTCTTTAAATTCAAATATTGTGGGGACTGGTTCTTTTATGTCATATGACAATCTTTACATGCTTGAAACAATAACTTCATATAATAATGTTTTGAATGTTGACACCTGAGGCACTAAGTGAAAGGTTGATAATGCACAATCTGGTTTTTTATGGCACAAACGATTAGGTCACATCTCTAAAAACAGAGTTGAACGTCTTGTGTCCGATGGAACACTTAATTCCATTGATTTTTCTGATTTCAATACTTGTATTGAGTGCATTAAAGGGAAACAAACAAAAAATAAGAAAAAAGGTGCATATAGAGCTACGGATGTCCTAGAATTAATACACACAAATATTTGTGGGCCATTTCCCACTCCTTCATGGAATGGTCAACAATATTTTGTGTCATTCATAGACGACTACTCTAGATATGCATACTTATTTCTTATACATGAAAAATCTCAAGTCTTGGACGTGTTTAAATCTTACAAAGCGGAAGTTGAGAATCAACTCAACAAACGCATAAAGAAAGTCAAATCCGACCATGGTGGTGAACAACGTCCAGGGCCTTTTGCCAAATTTCTAGAGGAATGTGGGATTGTCCCTCAATACACCATGCCAGGTTCACCTAGCATGAATGGTGTAGCCGAGAGACGTAATAGAGCCCTTAAAGAAATGGTAAGAAGTATGATTTCTCATTCTATCTTACCGGAATCCCTCTGGGGTGAGGCATTAAAGACCGCAACTTACATTCTTAATCGAGTGCCAACTAAAGCAAATACTAAAACAACTTATGAGCTTTGGACGGGTAAAAGGCCTAGTTTAAAGCATTTTCATATTTAAGGTTGTTCAGCTGAGGCAAAGCCGTATAGGCCACATGAAAAGAAACTGGAACCCAAAACAGTTAGTAGTTACTTTATTGGTTATTCGGAGCAATCTAGGGGATATAAATTTTATAATCCCGAGGATAAAAATATTTTTGAGACAGGAATTGCCATATTTTTCGAGGATGTTGAGTTTGGGGGGGAAGAATAAAGTTAGGGATATTGTCTTTGAGGAAGAATTGATTTCAATACCTGAACCAATTCATGTGGATGTTTCTTTTGAAACTAATGAGGAACCTCAACAAGGCATTATTTCATCATCTCCTTTCCAAATTGAACAAATTGTTCAAAATGAACAAGCTCAACTTCCTCTGGAACAAGTGCAACAAGAAAACGTGCCATTGCGGCGATCCACTAGAGAAAGGAGATATGCAATTCCAGATGATTATGTTGTATATCTCCAAGAACATGCGTCAAGCATGGATACAGAGAACGATGTCCTTGTGTTTATTCAAGAACATGAGGAAGAAAGTGGTGTTATGGAAGATGATCCAATCAACTTCCGTCAAGCCATGAAAAGTTCAAATTCTCAAAAGTGGATTGTGGCAATGAATGAGGAGTATAAATCTATGCAAGACAATAAAGTTTGGGAACTCGTCCCATTACCCGAAGGTTGTAAACCCATTGGTTGTAAATGGATATTTAAAACCAAAAGGGATTCAAAGAGTAATGTGGAGAGATATAAAGCTCGTCTTGTAGCTAAAGGTTATACTAAAAAAGAAGGAATTGATTATAAAGAGACCTTTTCTCCGGTTTCATCGAAGGACTCTTTTAGAATCATTATGGCTTTAGTTGCACATTTTAATTTAGAGCTTCATCAGATGGATGTTAAGACGGCGTTTCTCAATGGTGACATTGATGGAACTATTTATATGGTGCAACCAGAAAATTTTGTGACTGGAGATCCAAAACAAATGGTTTGCAAATTAACAAAATCCATCTATGGGCTGAAACAGGCTTCTCGTCAATGGCATCACAAATTTCATCAAGTCATTTTATCCTTCGGTTTTAAGATGAATGATGTAGATGATTGTGTATATCATAAGTTCAGTGGAGTAAAATCTTTTTCCTGGTCTTATATGTCGATTACATTCTTCTTGCCACTAATGACATAGGCATGTTGCATGAAACCAAGAGATTTCTATCAAAACATTTTGAAATGAAAGATCTTGGTGAAGCCTCCTTTGTATTAGGAATTGAAATCCTTCATGAGAGATCACAAGGAATCTTAAGGTTATCACAAAGGAACTATGTCGATAAGGTCCTTAAAAGATTTGGCATGGAAGATTGTAGACCGTGTGATACCCCTATCTCTAAAGGAGACAAGTTTAGTCTCGATCAGTGCCCTAAAACAAATCTGGAAATTCAAGAAATGAAAAAGATTCCCTACGCATCTGTTGTAGGAAGTCTTATGTATGCCCAAGTTTGTACGCGTCCGAATATTGCGTATATTGTTGGGATGCTAGGTAGATATCTCAGTAATCCAGGAATAACTTATTTGGTGGCGTCCAAAAGAGTTATGAGATACTTAAAGAGGACAAGGGACTATATGCTTACATATAGAAAATCAGATCATTTGGAGGTCGTTGGATACTCCGACTCTGATTTTGCCGGCTGCAAAGACACTAGTAGATCTACTTCAGGCTATGTTTATCTACTAGCGTGTGGTGCTGTATCTTGGAAAACTGTTAAGCAAGATATGATAGCTACTTCAACTATGGAGGCAGAGTTGTTGGCCTGTTTTGAAGCTTCAAACCATGGAATATGGATGCACAATTTTATTGATGGGCTGAAAATATTAAATGATGTTTCAAAGCCTATCAAGATATTTTGTGACAACAATTCTACGGTGCTTTACTCTAACAACAACAAGAGCTCGAGCAAGACAAAACACATTGAAGTGAAATATCGAGCTATTAAAGAAAGGGTTCAGAATAAAAGGGTCGCTATTGAACATATAAGTACAAACTCCATGCCAGCGGATCCATTAACCAAGGGTCTCCCACCAAAAGTTTTTCATGAGCATACTGCTCACTTGGGAGTCATTGATTTTAAGGAACCTCAAGTTTAGTGGGAGTTTATAAGTTATGCTTGATGTTCTATTGCTTTATGAATTTATTTTCCGATCAAGATAAAGTTTGACATTTAGTGTATTCTGAACAATTAAGTCATTAAAGTTTAAAGTTTATTAAAGAAGGGTCAGTTGAAAATTTACATGTACATGCCACTTTTCATGTAATTTTCACGCTACACATTTCATGATTGATCTATGTCATTATGTAATATTGATACTAGTGATCATTGATGGTATAGTTATGTTTAACATAACAAAATGCTGCAATGGTTCTATATTAGTATGACTGATGGACCAGATTGTTTAAGGATGTTATTTTATATGATGGTATTTTTTGAGCTCATAAAGATAACACATTTTATTAAGAATTACATATAAGGCCCAGTGGGAGATTGTTGGGAAAAAAATAAAAGGGGCCTAATATGTAATTAATTAAAATGTGTTTACCATCAGATAAATAATACAATGGCTATTCATGAAATAATAAAAGTGTAGATACCAGAATAATATATTTCTTTTGGTGACGGGTCAAATTAAATATATTACACTAAAGTGATACAACGGTTATGACCCCCGGTACGTGTAAATTGAGAGATAACAGTACGGATATATGGTAACGGAAATAGCCTAATAAATTATTCAAAATAATATCATTATTGCAGCAATGATTAAGGAATTATTATCAGGAATAATAAGAGCCAACTGTTACCATATAAACCTAGTCCTATATATATCCCATCTATTATAGGATTAGAATATCTCATACGTTGCTACATAGTACTGGAAGGTTAGGCCGATTAATCGTGTTGGATTCTTGAGTCTTCCTAAAGTGTTAATGCAAATGAATTCTCAAGGTATTGTTCTAATCCTAGTTCATACGTGTTTGATTTCATGGATTTATATGGATTTAACTATTATATATTTATATATGTATATGTATTACATACGGAGTTTTGTTGATATATATACATACATATATATATATATATATATATATATTTATTTATTTATATATATATATGTATGTATGTATGTATGTATGTGTGTGTGTGTGTATATATATATATATATATATATATATATATATGAATATCCATCACATCGTTCAAAGTTAGAGTCTTCCCACTTGTCATTTTGAGGACAACTTTGCTGCGACCTTCCGCTTTAAATGTAGAAGAATTACCCATAAAGAGTTGTTCCTCGTTATCAACAGGTTGATGATAGGTGAACATCCACTTGTGAGCACAAATATGTCGGGTGGCTCCAGTATCAATACACCATTCTTTAGTGTTATCCACTAAATTGCACTAAGATATCACGGCACATGGGTTCATTTCACACATGTCATCGGAGAGGTCGTCCACAATATTGACTTATTTGGTCTTATTTTTCTTAGGAGCACGATAGTCCTTAGCACGGTGACCGGACTTGCCACAATTATAGCACTTTCCTTTGAACTTTGAGGATAATTCTAACATAGTTTTTTAATTCATATCCCAACTCTACCCTCTTTTGTATGTTACGGTTCTGCATACTAGTACTATGCACAATTTATGGGCAAGGGTATTTTGTACTTTCACTAAAATGTTATATCACAAATCATTTTTTATTAAACACTTCTATTTACAAACTCTATCTAATTTTACTATAAATCACTTTTTTCAATAAACACTTAAATAAACCACTTTTGAACTTTGAACTTTGAGGATAATTCTAACCTAGTTTTTTAATTCATATCCCAACTCTACCCTCTTTTGTATGTTACGGTTCTGCATACTAGTACTATGCACAATTTATGGGCAAGGGTATTTTGTACTTTCAGTAAAATGTTATATTACAAATCATTTTTTAATAAACACTTCTATTTACAAACACTATCTAATTTTACTATAAATCACTTTTTTCAATAAACACTTAAATAAACCACTTTTGAAAAACACAAGCAAAAGCAAACATATCAAATATGCCACTAGTAATTCAATCGTGCATTGCGCAGGATCTAATATACGGATATTATTAATTTTAAATTTAAATATGTTTTTAGTCCTTATATATACAACACATATATTTTATTTTAGGTCCTAAACTTATTTTTTGTTTTTCATTTCTGAAATTTATGTTGAATTTCTTTTTAGTCTATGACTAATGACAACTTCCGCTTGATAACGAAACAATTCCGACAAATAGGTATCTTTTGATTCTTTGTTATCTCATTCAAAAAGTATTTAATTTCAGTTGATAGAAGGTTTGTAATACATATTTTAAAAAAGCGAATAATTATTTTTCTATTGTTTTAACTTTCATTTTACCTCATTCATAAAAAATACTCTCATTTTAGCCTAAAAATTATAAAATGATAACTTTTCTAGTAGGTTTATGCAATTAACAATAAAAAAATCCGAGTAGAGTTATTTCAGAGTTAGAAATGTATTAAACCAAAATAGTGCATATTATAGGGATGAAAAACAAAAAAAAAATTGCAAAGACCTAAACAAAGAATCATAAATAAATAATAACAAAGGGTGGAACAGTTCCGCTGTCGGCGTCGTCGGCGTCAGTAACCCGGTAGTAGTGCAAGGGCATCCCTCAGATTTGGTCTCTGAGCTCCCCGCCTAGCGCAAGCCGCGAGCTAGGACTGAGTTTATCTGGTGCATAAGACTATTCATTATAATTATCTTATCTTCTTAAATGAAAGTCCTCATGTCAGAATTTTTTTGGAACCAAGGCCGGCCATGGGGGCAGTTGACCTAGACATTTGTCTAGGGCCCCCAAATGTTAGGGGCCTCAAAATTTATAAACATGTCCATTATTATACGGAGTATGAGCTGCGGTATTTCCTCCTACATTTCTGACTGATTACTGAGCCACTAGTTTTTAGTCGGTCAATGACTAGGCCATTAGGAGTAGAATGTTTAGTGAACTGCCTATTGTTATATATTTGTGATTGTATTAAAACAATAAATCTTAAATGTATTTGTTTATACTACATATATATGACACCAACCGACTAACTGTTCAAGTATAATTGTATTATTATACTCCGTATATAGTATTGATTTAAATCAACATTTGCTCAAATAACTCAATTATTTATTTCGTTGTGTAAAACAAATAATTGATTAAAATAATTATATTTGTGAAAGTTTTAAGTTATAAAAGCATTATATAGTTGAAATTATGATGTGTGATTATATGGTCAGGTGGATTAAATTTTTTATTTGTGAATCATTTACTTATCTATTATTACTTTGTATGTAGTACTCCGTATTATTTTGCACTTACTATGAAATTACAAGTTTTGTTATTTCCAATTGACAATGTTCTTACCAATTTTGTCTTCAAAAAGCTAGAAAAGTAAAGATGTTTTCTTTTGGACCAGTATTGCTGGTCTAGTCTAGTTTGTTGTAGTATGGTTTGGTCTGGTCTGAATTGATTTGGTAAATGTCTGGTCTTTGTATATTTTTGAACTATGAAAGTCTGATATGATCTGGTCTATTTAAATCTGGTCTGATCTGACACTGAAAACAATCCAAAAGAAGACACCCTGAACTATAAGTATCCATGAATTTTTTTTATCAACTTTGGATCATTTAATTTTGAAGTACTCTCTTTATATTAATAGGAGCCATATATGCTGCATTTTGTAAGTAATTACTTGATATATATTTTTATATTGTTAAACTGAATAAAATTATATATTTAAATAAAATGATTGTCTAGGGCCTCCAAAATGCTCTAGAGGCCCTGTTTGGAACCATTCATATGATCTTATTAATGTACGTAGTAGTAGTTAATTTGATGGAATAATTTATTTATGCCTCATTCCCAAATGACTGTCTTTAAATCCTCACTTAATTATTTTAGGGGATACGGGTCAGTTTGGTCCTCGAAGTTGCAAAAAAGGGGTCAAATAAGTCTTTATATATAAAATTCTGTCCGAACGTGCTATTTGAGGTGGCTCCCGGTGGAATTTTTTTATTAAATTTTTTGAGCATCTTATTCATTAAGTCTAGTTTACTCATACCAAATTTCAGATAAAAATTCAATCGGGAAGACATTCAAATGAATTCTTGAAGATAACTGTGCCGTTAAAAGCGCAGTTATCTTCAAGAATTCATTTGAATGTCTCATCGATTGAATTTTTAGCTGAAATTTGGTATGAGTAAACTAGACTTAATGAATAGGATGCTCAAAAAATTTCATCAAAAAATTCTACCGAGAGCCACCTCAAATGGCACGTCCGGACAGAATCTTCTATATAAGGACTTATTTGACCCCCTTTTTTGCAACTTCGAGGACCAGACCCTTTACTCATTATTTTAGCTACGCATTTATATATGATGATGTTCAAATCTAAATTTCAGCTCTTCCGTCACATTTATTTTCTCTTATTGCACTAATATGAGTCTAGATATTTCAGATGTGCAAATATTAAGCTCTTTGTAATTATAGGGAACAAAGTATGAGGGTAAATATTATGGAGGTAGTTGTTATCTTAAATATGTGAAGCATCAAAATGATCCTTCAGAACCCCCTCAACCATAAAGTCAGCTTGCAAAGTGAGCTAGATAGATTACTAAAAGCTGTTATTTCTTTCTTAAGAAGTACAAAATATATACGACGTCATACAAAGTACTCAGTAAGAGAGAAGGGGTCAAGGGGGGTGTAAGAAAGTGTACCAATTAGTTTGTTCATTTTCTTATAAAGTTATACGAAGTGTCGAAGTACATAACTTCATAAGAAATTAAATAACTTTTTACGTTATACGAATGAAGTATATAACTTCGTAAGTTATACTCCGTATATAAACTGCAAAGTGAGTTTGTAAAGGTCAAAACAAATAAGTTGCTAGGTCAAAACAAATAAGTTGCTATTTCTTTTTTAAGAGTTAAGATTATAGATGTAATAAGCTATAGTGAGTTTGTAAAGGTCAAAACACATAAGTTGCTATTTCTTTTTTAAGAGTTACGATTATAGATGTAATAAGCTTGATGGATTAATAAGATCCAAAGTATATATAATTAAGAGAGATGAACAAAGAATGTAGGAGAAGGAGATATACGTGTATTGTGGATGAATGGTGAGTTATGACTTAGGTTACAAGAATAATAAACTACTCCCTCCCTTGTTTGCCAAGTTTGACCGGCACGTAGAATAATAAAGTAAAAACTGTATGGTAGATATTTGTGCAGAGCAGAGAAAAATAACAGGAGCCACAAATTGATTGATTAAAGGAAAAAATGTCAAAATTTTTAGAACAACAAAAAAAGAAAAATTGACAAAGTTATAAGAGACGAAAAGAGTATATAAATAATACGGACTATTCCGTATATGGAATAAATGACAAAGTACAGACCATACACAATTCCTTTTAGAGTCAAATGAAATGCAGATCAGGTGCATTCAAGTGATTAATCAGTTGGCCAAATTCTCGGGTGTTTGGAGTTGATTTCCATTTGAAAGAACCATGATCTTGATGTTTCCATTTGAAAGACAGCAGAACTGTAGTGTTACCATATAATTACAATTTATAACTTATCTACATTTTCAAAAAAGTATGGTGTACATAATTAATATGAAAATTACTTCAAATAGGACTAAAATTATGGCAAAAATTCAAAATAGGACTTTTTATGTTTTAATTCCAAAATAAGATCATATTAGTCCTATTGGAAACATACCTATTATTTCATTCAATTCTTACCCCCCTTTAAATATGAGTAAAAGATAGTCAAAGTCATAATTAAATGTTTAATTCATAATAAATTCGAAAAAAATTCAAAAATCGTAGAAAAATAATGAAATAATTACATAAATATGACCCAAAAAAGATATTTTACAAAAATATGACTAGTTATTAGAGTAGTAATGAAATCATATTAATTCATGTTTAAGTTTTGAACTTAAGTTACCATAACACTACGTTATAGTAATGAATAGTCATATTTATGTAAATAAGTTTTATTTTAGTAATATTCTTGTAAAAAACCCAATAATGAAATAATTAAAAATTTAATAAACTGTTTATAAATAATTTTTTTTTAAACTTAAAAAAATCGTAAAACTCCATAAAAAAATTAAAAAAAGGATGTCTTTCCCGCCTCCTGTACCGTCTCCCTGCACAACCATCTCCAACTGGTGTAAAAAATGCCATCTTTTTCTAAAAATGCCAAAAAGTGGCATATTCCTCTTTGAGAATACCAACATTTTCATTATTTTTGCCAAAAATATGGCATTCCTAATGCAAGTGGCATCCCCCCCAGCGACCGGAGGTGGTGGTACTGCCTCTCTTCACACCACCTCCGACCGGTGTAAAAATGTCATTTTTTCTAAAAACTGTCATTTTTTTTCCTGAAAATGCCATTTTATTTTTTGAGAATGCCAACATTTTCATTGTTTTCTGCCATAAATATGACATTCGTAATGCATTTGACATTTTCCCCCTAGTGACTGGAGGTGGTGGTGCTAGGGCGGCAGAGGCGGTGGTGATTTTTTTGGCTTTTTTTTTAATTTTTTAAAATTATTATTTAAATATTTTTATTAGTTTTTTTTAGTATTTTTATGAATTTTTATTTTTTATTATTATTTTACTATGAATTAAAACATTTCAATAGCAACAAGGGTATAATTCTCCAACACACACATAATTAGTCCTATCAAAACATAGTTTACTTTTTGGTCCTATTTTGATAATTAACTCAATATAATAAGAGTTTAGCTTGCCCGTCGATCTGGCAACCACAACTATTTCAACATTAAGTTGCATCATCTTCAAATGAAAAGAATTATAATTATAAATGCTCCTAAGGAAGCATTCATCTTTCAGTGTTGGAAAATTTTATGAGATGACAGAAATGACCAAGTTATTTTCTTAGAAAAAACACAAAAGAGACTCACACGGTTAGTTTTTATAGCATAAATGTTCCTACTCCGATCTCTTATAGGATTCTAACACATTGATAATGTCTACTTTCAGTTCCTTCTCAAATACAAAGTGAAGCCAATCAATTAAATTATATACTTATATCAAACTCACTTCGTCCCAAAAAAATCGCCAAATTAACGTTTCTTGATCAATGATAATCAACTTTGACTAATACGGAGTAATATATTTTTATGCGGAATTCCTTTTTTAAAAAATATAAAGAACTCTTTGATTAATTCAATATATCGTTTGTCATATGGCTTACAATACAATCAGGCATAAACTCATAACTACAAGTGAGATCTAAGTTTGTCACGCATGCCCTAGCCACAGTATGAGCAACGTGATTCGCAGATCACTAGAATAAGAGACTTTAAAGTCAAGATAAGATAAAATTTAGAGCAACGTGATTCGCAGATCAGTAAAATTTTGATATTTTCAAGTAAAATGTCGAGATAAGATAAACCTCCTTCCTTCTGAATGCCCTGAACAACTGCAAGAGCACCAAACTCGATAACCCTTTTTGTCATCCCCTTTTAATGCGAAATTATTTAGAATATGAAAATTATATCAATATATTTCTTACTCAACATATTTTCACAAAGTATAATTTAAAATTATATACTAATATAATAGTGAAAACCATTGTCCAAAGTTTGTCATTATTGACCAAGTAAAGTTAATATAACAGAACTTTTCAAAATGGTGGCAGTATCATATACTAAGATGGTTGCGCACATACTTTCAAAGACTCTGGAAAGCATTTTAACTAGTTAATAGAAGATTTCTACTATACCCTAGAGTAGTTAATACAAATCAACCATGTTTCCCCCACATTGGAACAGTTGATTAAGATTGATAAATTGAATAAGAAGCATGCTTATTAGCAAATCATCAAGAATTGATCGACAACAACAAAGTATATAAAAATATAAAATCTAGGTATTTGTTCTTTTGTGTATACGATTTCGACGATAGCATGGAAACAGTTGATTAAAATTGCTAAAGTGGGTTTTGCTGGAGTCGTTGGGCATCGATGGAAAACGGCATCTTTTTTTTTTAACAGTAGGGAAATTTTTTAATAATTAAGAAAAGGAGTACAAACTACAAAGTGAAAAGGAAAGTAGAGAAAATAAAAAAACAAAAGGAAAGAAAGTAAAATCTATGCCCATGATAATTGCTTAGATTGAGATCTAATCCGCATGTTATGTCTCCGTTTGTTCTTCTGGGATTTGCGATAAATTTTTAGCTGCGTATACAGATTTTCTATTAGCAAGCAAGTGTCCTGAGTGATAAATTGAGATTTAAAGCAGATCTATCTGTTGAACTTGGAGTCCTGAATGTCACCCTGATTGGAAATTGGCGGTCGACAATGGCTTTTAGTTGAATGCCCTAGAAAATCATCTGAGAAGTATGAGTCATCCGGTGGATCAAAGCTGTCGGAGGCATCCGAATAAACCTGTATCAGTGCTAAATTAGGTTGTTTCTCTGAAGATTGAAACTGTTTCACTGCGTAGTCTCTCTGAACTTCATAATTAAATATAACTTTTAAAATGGATGGGAGTTCCTCAATGTCAGCCGAAGTCTCGTGTTCCAAATGCATTGGAGCCTCCCGTGTTAAATTAGAGTGACCCACAAAATTAGAAAAGATGGCCAGAAATTTCAACAGGCTTGGATAAATGGATGTCTAAATTGTTGGACCAAACTGCGATAGTCTAACCGTGAATTCATCTTGGTGGTTGTTTCTTTTGATGGTCTTTATCTTTGTCCGACTCCTCTTCTTGTTTGTCGGTCTGGATGCGAGGAATCGAGAAATGTTTGAATATATTACATTCATCAAAGCATCCTCATTCGATTGCGCACCCTGTTCTTCACGATCTTCATGACTGAGAAAGCTCTTTTCACAATTGCGTTCATCACTTGTAAAATCAAAGCTAATTTCACAAGTAAAAAACTAATGGATACACAATATCTTTCTTTAAAGTGCAAAAGTTAATACTCCGTAGCTAATAAAGCACTACCTCCGTCCCGATAGACTTTGCCAAGTTAAAAGTAGGTGAGAAATAAGAATAGTAAAAACTATGTGGTTGAGGTTTGTTCAGAGGAGAGAGAAATGAGCAGAATCACAAATTAGTTACTTTAAAAGAAAGTGACAAAGTTTTTTGGGACAACCAAAAAAGCAAATTTGGCAAAGTTCGATGGAGGGAGTAATAAACTAATAATTTATAAACTAAAGAAATAGTAAGTTACGGCAACACCTTATGCAGTTCCGCAGGGGCCTGTGGGATTGTCGCCTAGCTGGTGAGCCTGTAGCCTAAAATAGCCGGAGAGTAGATGGGGGCGCCTAGGCATCGAAGTCGGAAGTCGATGGCAGGGCCGCAGGAGGAAGGAGAACGGAGACACCGATCGGATGAGGGTTTCCGATTTTGAACAATCTGTTGTTTGGTCTTTCGCAGCGGGAACTTTGGAATAGAGTTGTACACCGCCCAAATTTCAATTGCCTCGCTTTCCAATTTAAGTTGGAATTCCAATTTTTAAAAAAATTACATTGACCCCCATTTCTTTAATTAGTTGACTGGTGTCAATTTATAATTTATGAAACATTACATATATCTATACAAAGAATTTTTATTTTTCAGTGGTGTCAATTTTAGAATTTTGAAAAAATTTATATACCTACATCATCATTTCATCATTTTCTCCTCTCTTGGTTCCCTCTTCCTTCTCTCTTCTTCCTCTCCCCCTTCTCTCTTTCCTCTTTACCCAATCTCTTCTAAAATTCTCAACAACAACAAAAAAAAAATCTTCTTCATCCTCCTCTTTCCTTCTTCATCCTCTTTTTCTCTACCTTTACTTATCATTTTTTTTTCATTATTTGCACAAAATCAACTTATTCATCTTATTTCATATATTTTTATTATGTTTCTAGTTTTATTCAAATTATTGTAAATTGATTACACATACAACTACATCCTTCATTTGGATATATATAGAAAATTGAGTTTTTTGTTCACCCAGACAACTAAAGTTGATCACACAGACAACTATTGTCTGTGGAACGCACAACTATTGTCTGTGTGGTAAAAGTTGTCTCTGCACACAGACAAATAATTGTTTGTGCAACATGAAAATATTGTCTGTGCACACAGGCACGCACATATATTGATTGATTTGCAAGCTGATGTCAGTGTTAGGCGGCTGTCAGCGTACTTTTTACAAAAAGTAAATATTTGTGGACACAAACAAAAATTGTTTGTATACAATTCTTGTCTGTGACCACAGACAATTCCGTACCAATTGTCTATGACCAACATTTTGTGCACAAGTTGTGTATAACTTGTCTACCTCTAGCAGGATTGATCCGTTTAATACTGCCTTCTACCCTACCCCAATGATCTCTCACTGAATTTATACCCGTTTGTCTTACATTGAATTATCTCTCCAATTTCGCTTTTACCCTTCTCAAAATAATAGGCTCTCTCTCTTGTACAAAGACGAGCGAAACGAGCGGCACGGCAGCAACTTTGTCACCGGCCACCACACTTTGGCTGGCTTCCTCTGCGTCTGTTCGCCACCGCCGCACTACTTAGCCAGGTCAGACGCCACATTCTTTCTCGAAACTGTTCTCTCCTTCTTCTTGTAGACTTCTGAACTGGTCGACTTGCCGGAGTTGTAGATGGTCCATCTTCATGTAATTATTATGCTCAGAAGTCAGAACTGTTTGCAGAATGGCTAAAGTGCTCATTTATCTTAAGTGCTAGTTTACTGATTTATATTTTTGCAGAATTATGCCGATTTAGCTGAAGTTCTAAACTTCTTTTTATAGATGCTTGTATATTTTAACTGAGGACAGATCGTATCAGGCCGGCTTGACGGCGAACCGCCGTCAGGCCGAGGCCATTTGGGGACCTTCCAAGTGGAATTTTTTGATGAAATTTGAGCATATTCCTCATCAAGTCTAGTTTATTCATACCAAAGTTCAGTTAAAAATTCAATCGGGAAGGCAGTCAAAAAAATTCTCTACTAAAACTGTGCATTATTTATATATAAACTGCGCAGTTTTAGTAGGGAATTTTTTTGACTGCCTTCCGGATTGAATTTTTAGCTGAAATTTGGTATGGATAAACTAGACTTGATGAGGAACATGCTCAAAAAATTTCATCAAAAAATTCCACCGGGAAGGGCCTCTGATGGCCTCGGCCTGACAGCGTTTTCCGTCAGGCCGGCCTGACAGGATCGGGACTCTATTTTAACTTAAACTAAGTCTAATTACACAATACGGAGTATTAATAATGAGATCTGTTATTTGTGAAATGTTTGACTAATTTTTAGTAAAATTTACAATCCATCTTTGCACATTTTCAATCCATCTAATTTGCTGAAAAACTTGCTAGGCAAACTGCACTACTTCACTGCTTAATAAGGTATGATAAGAATAGTAAAATGTGCATGTTAGACCTTCACTGTTGGAAAACTTTATGCGAGGAAAGAAATGACTAGTAAAGTTATTTTCTTAGAAAAATTCAAAAGAAACTGTAATACGATTAGTTTGTAAAAGATAGTATCTTATTAAAGTAAACTCCAAATTAGCAAATAGACAAGATTTTGTTTTTTTTAAACTGCGCGCAAAAGTAATGGTCTAATGGATCACAAGTCTGAACCTGATTCCATATTCAAAAACTCATATCCATTATCTTTGAATGGAACAATAAATTCAGCAACATGAATTTCAGCAAAAAAAGGTAGTCTTTCATTGCAAAATATAATGGAAGATACTTACATAGGATTATAAATTTATAATTACAGAATGGATTCAGCAACGCATGTCAGCATGTATGCATGTTAAAAAGTAAACTTTTTTAGTATAACGTTCTAAATTTAAATACGATTATCAACAAATCGATGACTTGTTGAATAATCTATTTGAGCAGGGGCTAATTAAAAAAAAATAAACTTATTGAGCGTTCCAATCAAACATTGATTATCTATCTAGTGAATATTTTTCAGCATGGAAAACTACTGATAGAAAAACAAATAAAGAAAAAAGTACTCGTAAAATAAATCAATTGTGCAAGAAATATGTGGTCCTTATCATTTTACTTTATTCTTTTCAAATCTCAACCACAACTTTTACTTTTCAACCACTTTATTAATTATCATGCCAAATTGAAAGTGGACAACCAATATGGGACGGAGGTAGTACTTAAAATAAACCAGGTCTTTCTTAAGTCACAATCCATTAAAAAGATAGAAACATAGGAACCCACACCTCAGCTTTTGAGGCGTAAGCCTCTTGAGATGCGAGAAAAACCTAAGCCTTGTTACCTTCTCTATACGCCTTACCTTGAGGCGCACATCAAAACCCGGCCTGTAACCGCCTTCTTAAACCATGGTTAAACTATATGGCATTGTGATTCGATGCAAGGGATGGTAAGGAGCTTAGAAAATCATTGGTTCCCAGATAGTATGAGGAATGAGAGGGATGATAAGCTTATTTATGTTTGCATTGATTCCTCATTGTGCCAGGGATGGTAATGAGCTTAGAAGATTGCAGCAAACCATTGATTCCTCATTCTTAGATTCCAGCCAACCATTGATCCCTGCAAAAATATGAGCTTAAAAAATCAAAAAAAAAATATGGATATGGCAATCTGGTTTAATGGTTAAACCTCTTCTTATATGAAACTGAGGTATACGCACCCTAGCAACTTAAAAATACAAAATAGCAGCTTCATTGAGTAAAGTGTATAATTCGAAAATTTTGATAAACCTTTGTTAATCAAAATAGAAGCTTCATTGAGTAAACTGTGAACTGCAAACTTCCAGAAAAAATCATTGCTAATCCATGTATAAGGAAGTTGTTTTCAAACTGAAAAGTACTCATTTAATCTGAAATTACTCAACATAAACAGTGGCTACTGAGAAGCAAAAACTAATCAGAAAAAACTAAGAAAAAACTACTTTGATAGAAGCACCCTAGATACTCCATGAAACTAATTGATGTATATGCAGCTGACAGGAGACAAAAGAAACCTACAAGGAGTCTTCTTAATTGCAACATTGGTATAATCCCTTATTTCATTAGGTTTCAGATTATGTTGGCCTACTAGTGCTTGATTCTACTAGGCATTTGTATTAGATTGAATGTTCATAGTTTTTTGCATCACAAAGTATTACATGAGGCTTGTTGCAAGAACTAGTGCTTGATTCTACTAAATAAAGCTCCTTTTTATATATAGTCACATCCTGAAGGCATTTGTACTAATCGGCTATGTGGTTTAATTCTCTGCTCCAAGTAATATTATTAAATGTGTAATAGGCACTTGGTTTATGAGTTGTTTTTGCATATAACATGTATAGTAAGTCTGAATTAATTTTTTGCACCAAACATTTCTCTCCTCATATATTGCTTCTAAGTTCTAACTGCAAAACTGATTATGCTGTATGACAGGAGAGCCCACCCGCCAAAGCTTATCAAATGGGCAGACCTCCGAGAAACAATATTGCAAAAGCAGGTGTTAAACTACCTTCAAATCCATCTTCTGTAACACCTGAGTTTGAGGATGTGCCAGTTGAGCCGCTCTCTGGGAGAGCTTTCTTTGATTTCATCCTCTCAAAAAAGAGACCCATGACTCAAATGGTAATAGTAATTTTCAGATTAGAAATTTGAGCATTTGGCTGAATAAGATGAATATCATCTGGCCAAGCTGCCACCATGATACAAAATCAAGTATGATTGATTCCATTTCATTTAAATTATTTATTATCACTAAGGTTGTTTGTGATTTCTGTGGATTACACATACATAATAATTGACATGCTTTCTCTCAATAAATATTTCTTGTTTTGAATGTTCATTTATGAGGCAGTTTAGTTGTTTTTTTGATGCCCTTTAGGTGTTTCCACCTAAAATGAACTCTGAGCTTCCTAATGGAAGGGTCCCGGTAGTGATCACATATGGAAAGAATACTTGGAGGACTATTCTGTGTGTAAGCAGGAACAAAAAAAGTTTGGACTCTACAACATGGAAAGACTTTTTGAAAGATAATAAAGTCAAATATGGAGATGGGTTAATTCTTCAGGTCATGGAGATCAAGAAAGATTTGATCAAGCTTAAAGCTCAAATACTCAGAGGTGACTTCCCTGCTGAACTTGACGCGCAGATTTCCGGTGGTGCGCTAGAAAATGCAATCACCATCGAGTAGCATCTTTAGTTCTCTAGTAATTCTAGGTTTTATCAACAGTCAAAATCTCTTCAATTGTTTCTAATCTTTTGAACAATATGTGTCATTGCCTGTTTGTTCATTCTACGTCAGTATGAATGCTGCTGCAGCAACCAAGGCCACAGGCCATGTATTAATCCCTCCCTCCCTCTCTTATGTACTCCCTTCTTCCCTTAAAACTTTGCCAAGTTTGACCGGCACGGGGATTAATAAAGTAAAAATCGTGTGGTTGAGGTTTGTGTAGAAGAGAGAGAATTAACTGGAACCACAAATTCTTTACTTAAAAGGGAAAGCTACAAAGTTTTAAGGGACAGAGGTAATATGTGTCTAGGTTAAACCGAATTCAATGAAAAGCTATTCAATGAGGGGCCCGGTTGATACTTGAGAGTTGAGGTAACCCTATCTTGATGGGGAGTCAGGGAGATGTGTAGGTAGCTCCAAAAGGTAAAACAAAAAATGAAAAAAAGACAGTTAGTCAGAAGGGTTGTTTATGAAGGGTTGTTTACAGATACGTAGTAATAATTCGAAGACCAAACTAGTGGGGAGCTTTCATGCTTAAGCAAAAATGAGGAGAGGTAAACTTAGCAATCCACGTACATGCAATCCATACATCCATTGGCAATTCATCCATGAAAAAGAGTAGCAGGCCCTCGTTGGTTCCACTCAAGATCAAGTGACCAACAACCATACAAAATTTGCCATGTTTTTCTAACCAAGATCGCAATGTGTTCACTGTTTAGAGTCCAATAACTATCTCCTCGCAAGCATGAGGTGTATGAAAAGAGTTGGTAGCAAGCCAATAATATGTTTAAAATCATACTACATGAGATCTAGAAGCTATAGGACATGTTAGAAAGTGGAATAGCTTCAGGAGATGGTTCGATAAAAAGGGGATGGGCGTACATAAGGCAAAGAGATAGCATGGATCCCTATTTTAAGAGAATATGACCCGAAATAGGACTAAAAAAGTTTGAAAAATCCAAAATAGAACTTCTGTGTTTTTATTCCCAAAATAGGACTAATTACTGCCATGTTTTGGCAGTTCCAGACTTCAAACATGGCAGTATTTTCCAAACTTGTCAGTAATTACTTTTATTTTGAGAATAAAAACATGATAGTTCAATTTTGGAATTTTTAATTTTTTTTGTCATATTTCGGGAACTTTCCCTATTTTTAATCATCTGCGGACTTGCTAGGAGTTCGGACTCTCAAACCGAGTGAGCCTATTGATATTCCCTAAAAATAGCTCGAGAATATTCCCTAATGATACCATGTATGGATTAATTTTAGTTCATCTTCTCATCAATCACTGTGTTTTGTGTTACATAAATTGTCCTAAATAGGAGTAAAAACGTTATGAAATTTCAAAATAAGACTAGCATCTTTTTTATTCCCTGAATAGAAGTAATTTGCCAAGTTTGGGAAAAAATGTCATGTTTTAAAACCTGTTAATGCCAAACTTGGCATAAATTTACTCCTATTTGAGGAATAAAAAACATGATAGTCTTATTTTGGAATTTCAAAACGTTTTTACTCCTATTTAGGGAATTCTCTCGTGAGAACGATATGCCATGTTAACAAAACTTCAAGTCCTCTTCTTACGTACTGGTTGTATTTATTGATCATCACAATGTAAATGTGCAGGTGGAGCTCACTTAACAAGAGTCAAAGTTATCCGGGAATAGTTGTGCCATAGATGGATACTCTGCTTTAACTAAGAGCGAGATATTTGGTGTGCCACTAGATGAGACTGGTGTGCTGGAAGGTGACATAGCTGCTGCTAGTATAGCGTCGAGTGTGGACAATATGTTAAAATGTGTACTAAAAAACATGCAATTAGGGCGAGCTTGTGGGGTTTTTACACGAGATCAGTTTTGTTTTAATTGGACTGTTTTCAGTCTCAAACCAGGCCAGACTTAAATAGATCGGACCAGACTTAAACAGACTATACCAGATCTGGACAGTTATAACAGAGAACAGACATTTACCAGACCTGTTCGGATCAGACTTAAACAGACCATACCAAACCTGGACAATTATAAAATACAAAGAGACCACACATTTACCAGACCAGTTCAGATCAGACTTAAACAGACCATACCAGATTATAAAATTTCAGTCCAAAAGAAAACATCCCGAGACTTGGATGCCATGATGTATTTCTTTCAGGGTCCAAGAGTCCCGTTTGCTTACTTTCTTTTCGACTTGATTACATTGTATATTAAGTTATTAACTTTCTTCCCGTTGTGTTCATACTGCATTTCAGTACTTGGGAATTGGGGTGGGTCAGGGAAACCGAAAACCGAATCGAAAAAAACCAAACCGCAACCAAAACAACCGAACCGCAAGAAAACCGAAAGCGAACTCAAACAACCGAACCCTAGTTGTTTGGTTTCGGTTTCGGTTTTCACATCTCAAAACCGAACCGAACCGAATAAACCAAACTTTGTTAAACTTGTTATTTTATTTACTAATCATCAAGTATAATATTTTGTTTAGTTCTTAATTCTTAATTCTAGAAAATCAATGTTTAATACTAGATTTATTATGATTTGCAAGATATTGACATTTAATATTTATGGCTTAATTAAGTGAAATACTTGTACATACACTTAAATCTATTGTTATAAATACTAATATGTTGATATTTTAAATTGTAATTTAATTGTAACTTACTAACATGTTGATATATTATATGTTATGTATGCTTGCTATCACATAATTTATATATTGAACAAATATGTATTAATATAAACTACACTTTAAACAAGATAGCCGAATATCTTTGTATTAAAAGAAAGTAGGATAAATTATTTACTAGTAAAATTTATCTTTCAAATAAACTATAATTCACGAATAAACGCATGCGTTTAATTAATTTAGAAAGTGTTTAAATTGGTATACACTTACTTTCTAATTCATTGTTTGGAAGTGCATTTGTTTCTTCTCTCTTTTTTAAGTATATGTTTTTGTATTGTATTACTATTAATAATAGTTTGATGTAGCTTATTTTTTGTTTTGTTTTCCAATTACTACTTTTCTAATCAACAAAAATACTTTGGTAAACACCGAAAAAACCGAAACTGAACCGAACAAACTGTGGTTCCAAATTTTTCAACATAAAACCGAACCGAACCGAAATTTTTACTTTGATTCGACATTTGGTTTTAGGTGAAAACTGAACCGTTTGAACCGAACTCACCCCTACTTGGGAAGGTCTCATCAAGAACAACCTCTCTACCCTATGCGATCTCTCTACCCAACAAAGTATGTGACTTCGAGTCCCTTCACCTAGCTACCACATGAAACTAATTGATGTATATACAACATGCGGGGAAATAAAAGAATCCAATGAGGGGTCTTCTTAATTGCAACATGGATATAACCCCTTACTTCATTAGGTTTTGGATTATGTTGGCCATCTAAAACTAAATCATAGCATAAATGATCCCACTCTGATCCCTTGTGGGATTATATCAAATTAATAATGTTTACATTCTGTTCCTTCTCAAATAAAAAATGATGCCAGTCAATTAAATTATATACTTATATCATAATCACTGTCCCAAAAAGTTTACCAATGGACTTTTCTTTGTTAATGACAATTAATTCTGACTAATTATATTTTTAATATGAAATTATTTAGAATATGAAATTTATATCAAAATGTTCCTATTCAAAATATTTTCATAAAAGTTTCAAATTTATAAATTATACATAGTATACAAATATATAATGAATATCATTGTCTATAATTTGTCATCATTGACCAAGAAAATGTTGGAAATCTAGAACACTAAACTTTATTGAAATACTATTTATTTAACAATAAACTGAAAATCGAAAGTAGAACTACTACGGCTTCAAGTCACGATCAAATCGCTTTCCTTTAGGCGAAATACGTCCCATATAAAATAGTGCATATGGTCCAACGAATTGCCTTTAGGATACAATGAAGCCTCATTAAATTATTTGCACTTAATAATCTAATCCTAAATACTTTGTAACTAATAGCCTTGCTAATGTATCATACACATCTGCAGAATGTGTATATGAATTTGTTTGTGTGAAAACTTTTTAAAGAAGAAAACAAAAAAAAAATGAATCGTATAAAACACAACAAGCTAATCAATATATATAGGGGTACATGTCCGTTCCTTGTGTTCTTTGGCTGCACGGTAGTTAATTAACTGCCCTTGTGTCCAACCATCATGTCTATCTCAAATAGATAAACATTAAAATAATAATTAATATTATTATGGGTCATTCAAGTTACACGTGTGAGTGTAAACTTTGACTATATATATATCATCATGCATAAATACGTACATACATAATGATATTATATACTATAAAATCAGCCACAAAATTATTAATCCATTATTATATGAACCAATCATCTTTCATGTTTGAAAATAATCCAACATTTCCCCCCTATTTTCAAAATGAAAGAAAATCACAAGCTAAAATAAAATGTACATAAACAAGGCTAGGAATTTATGCATTAATATTGGTGTCTCACGACTTGAACCAAAATATAGTGTATACATCTCAAAGTTAATAAAGAAATAATGGTTGACGGATCATTGAACCAATTTCCCATATAACTAACCGGAGACGATTACACACATAAATTATCCAACGTTACAGTAGTATTTTTACAATGCCGACACGTGAATTGGCCATGTGTCCATATCCTGTTCAGGAGTGATATAGAGTCAAGCCCATAACTCATATAAAGCGGCACCACTTTAAACACTCATATAGGTGAACTTTGTGCTCTCGCAGCTGTAAACACTTGTAAGTTCATTAAGAGCCTTCTGCTCATCCTCTCTGTACTACTACGAACAACAAGCACTAGAACTTTTGAGATATTACAAATTTATTTGTGCTTCAATCACTACATATAATGTACTTTAGCCATTGAACTAGTACTCTTAATGTTTTAAGAGTCAAGTTGGTTTTTCATTATTGGTGATCATTAAACAGACATAAGACCCATCCCTTTGGAGGTCTTAAAGACCAAGTCCCTCGACAATCCCTTTGTAAGCGGATCAGCCAAATTCTGAAAAGATCTTACAAAGTTTATAGTTATCACACCATCAGTTATCAATCGCCGTACATAGCTATGTCGAAGTCCAATGTGTCTGGATTTTCCATTATAAATGTTGCTATAGGCTCTAGACAAAGTGGCCTCACTATCACAGTGGATAGACAACGGTGACACCGGTTTTGGCCACACAGGAATCTCTATAAGGAGATTCCTTAACCATTCAGCTTCTTTAGCACATGAGGCCAAAGCCACAAATTCCGAAGCCATGGTAGAATCAGTGATACATGTTTGTTTCTTGGAGGCCCATGAAACTGCACCTCCACCAAGCATAAATATCCAACCACTCGTGGAAGAGTGATCCTCTCGATCAGTTATCCAACTAGCATCAGTAAAACCTTCGAGCACACTAGGATAACCATTATAGTACAAACCATAATCCATGGTTTTCTTCAAGTATTTCAGTACTCTATTAACACCATTCCAGTGAATGTTACTAGGACAACTAGTATACCTACTAAGTTTCCCAACAGCAAAAGCAATGTCTGGCCGTGTGCAGGTCATAATGTACATCAATGACCCAATGACCCTAGAATATTCTAACTGATTAACAGCTCTTCCTGTATTCTTATACAGTTTAATACTAGGGTCATAAGGAGTATTTACAGGACTGCCATCAAATTGATTGAACTTCTTTAAAACCTTCTCCACATAATGAGATTGTGAAAGAACCAATTTGGAGTCAATACTCTTGATCCTTATTCCAAGAATCACATCAGCAGCACCCATATCTTTCATCTCGAATTGAGAAGATAGGAATGATTTAACATGGTGTACTGATTTCATATCAGTGCCAAAAATCAACATGTCATCAACATACAAACATATAATGACACCTTTATTGCCACTGAATTTACTATAAACACATTTATCTGACTCATGGATTGCAAATCCATTGGATACAACAACCTTGTCAAATTTCTCATGCCATTGCTTTGGAGCTTGTTTCAGTCCATACAAAGATCGTATAAGTTTACATACTTTCTTCTCCTGTCCAGGCATGACAAAACCTTCAGGTTGTTTCATGTATATTTCTTCCTCCAATTCTCCATTGAGAAATGCAGTTTTCACATCCATTTGATGGATGACAAAACCATATATAGAAGCCAAAGCTACAAGAACTCTAATGGTAGAGATTCTAGCAACAGGAGCATATGTATCAAAGTAATCGATACCTCCTTTTTGGGTAAAGCCTTGGGCTACTAATCTAGCTTTAAATTTATCTATGGTTCCATCAACTTTCATCTTTTTCTTAAAGATCCATTTACACCCTATAGGTTTAGACCCTGGGGGTAAATCAACTAACACCCAAGTGTTGTTACCCATGATAGAACCCATTTCATCATCGATAGCTTCTTTCCAAAACGAAACATCTTGTGATTTCATAGCTTCATCAAAAGTTTGGGGATCAGGCTCAACACTACTAGAAATCATAGTTTGGGTACAATGAGAAGATCTAGATCCTTCAACCAAGTAAACCACAAAATCGGGTCCAAATGATTTTTCAGTTCTAGTTCTCTTACTTCTTCTAGGTTGAGATTCGGGTTCAGGTTCAAATTCATGAACTTCTTCTTGTTCAAGATGTCTCTTAGAGACAATAACCTCATGTTCCTTTTGGGATTCATGCGAACCATTAAACCTAGAAATAGTCTTGAAACTATTCTCATAGAAAATAGCATCTCTAGACTCAATGATAGAATTAACACCAATAAATTCATTTGGTTCTACCACAAGAAATCTATACCCTTTACTATGTTCAGGATATCCCACAAATATGCATTCAACAGCTCTTACTCCCAACTTTCTAATTTTAGGTTCAGGTAAGCGAACAATTGCCCTACAACCCCACACTTTCAAATAACTCAAGTTTGGTTTTCTCTTTTTCCATAATTCATATGGAGTAACATGAGTTTTCTTGTGAGGTATTCGGTTCAAAACATGACATGCCGTCAACATTGCTTCCCCCCAAAATCCACTACTCAAACCAGAGTTATAAAGTAAAGAGTTCACCATTTCTGTTAATGTTCTATTTTTCCTTTCTGCCACTCCGTTTTGTTGAGGAGTATATGCCATGGTGGTTTCATGAATAATCCCAACAGATTCACAATAGGCGGGAAAATGAAATTCCCCTCCTCTATCTGATCTTAGGCACTTAATAGAACAGTTACAGAAATTCCCTACTTCATTTTTGTATATTTTAAATTTTTCTAGAACTCCATCTTTACTTGATAACAAATATAAATAACAATATTTTGAGTAGTCATCGATGAAGGTCACGAAATACATTTTCTTGCCAATTGTTGGAGTATTATGAAAATCACAAACATCACTATGTATCAAATGCAATAAAGAAGAAGAATGTTCTACTTTATTACTAAAAGGTTTTCTAGTGATTTTTGTGTGTGCACAAACTACACATTTATCATCCAACTCGGCATCATGTTTTGGAATTAAG